>OX941089.1:69433750-70650000 GCA_954870635.1 Arctium minus
ACTGACAAACAGGTTTGTCTACTGACGAAAGCCTCGATGCAACAAAGTTGGCTATGGCATCGACGACTCTCTCACCTCAACTTTCGGTACATCAATAAGATGGTCAGTGGAAAACTAGTCAAAGGACTTCCAGAGCTGAAGTATGAAAAAGAACATCTTTGTGCAGCATGTGAAAAGGGAAAGATGAAGAGGGCTCCACATAAACCAAAGCCTGAACCAAGTACAAACGCTCCGTTAGGGTTGTTGCATATGGATCTCTGTGGTCCGATGCGAACGCAAAGTCTAGGCGGAAAGAAGTACATACTAGTTATCGTGGACGATTACTCGCGATACACTTGGGTCAAATTTCTACGTTCAAAAGATGAGACACCTGATGTTCTCATTACATTCCTGAAAACGACCCAGGTGAATCTGCAGAAACCGGTCAAGCTTCTAAGAACAGACAACGGCATAGAGTTCAAGAACAAGAAGGTTGAAGAACATCTTGAATCTGTTAGGATTTCACATCAATACTCTGCTGCTCGTACGCCTCAACAGAATAGAGTAGTCGAAAGAAGAAATCGTACGCTAGTCGAGGCTGCTCGTACTATGCTAAGTCAATCTGACTTACCTCTATTTCTGTGGGCTGAAGCTGTATCGACTGCGTGCTACACTCAGAATCGATCCATGATACACCGCAGATTCAAGAAGAATTCTTATGCGTTAATCAACAACCGAACACCGACAATCAAATATTTCCATATATTTGGGTGTAAGTGTTTCTTTCTAAACGATAGAGAGAGTCTGAACAAGTTCAGTGCCAAGGAGGACGAAGGCATCTTCATTGGTTATTCCTCTACATCAACTGCATACCGTGTATATCTGAAGAAGTCAAAGACGGTTATTGAAAGCATCAACGTTTCGTTTGATGAAGAGATGGCTTCCGAACAACACATTTCAGAACCCGTGATAACCGGAGTACTAGCTTCTGGGCAAATCAGTCCAGAACCTGCGTCTCAACAGAACAAATCAGATGAAGCATCAACGACAACTAATCATATATCTGATTTAGATTTATTATTTGAACTGTTTTATGATGAATTTCTTGGATCTAATGTAAAGAAATCTGTTGTGGTTGACAGGATGGAAGACTCAACGACTACTCATCCAACCATTTCAGATATATCTACTGAATCTGTCTCACCGATTCAACAAGAAATTCCAGTTCAAATGCCGACTCCAACAGTTGAAACTGTGGTCAATAATGAAGAGACAGAAGTTGCTGAACAAGCTGAACCTACTGAGACTTCTGCACCTACTACTTCAACTGCAATCACCATTCCTCCTGAACAACCTGAAGAAGGTACCAGTGGATTCAAAGATGATAATATTGATATATATTTATATAATCCACTACCTCATGAACATAAATGGACCAAAGAGCACCCGATAAGCCAGATCATTGGTGATCCAACAAAACCGGTGCAAACTATGTCAGCGTCAATGAATATGTGTGTGCATGAATCCTTTCTGAGCAAGATCGAGCCTACTCGCGTATCAAAGGCTCTTGCCGATCCAGACTGGGTGACTGCAATGCAAGAAGAGCTGAATTAGTTCGACACACTTCAAGTCTGGAGACTCGTACCCAAACGTCAAGGTAAAACCATTATAGGTACGAAATGGGTTTTCAAAATCAAGAAGGATGAAGATGGTACCGTTATCAGAAACAAATCAAGACTTGTTGCCAAAGGATATAGGCAAGAGGAAGGAATAGACTACGACGAGACTTATGCTCCCGTGGCGCGTTTAAAGGCAATTCGAATGTTTCTAGCCTACGCAACCCACAAGAACTTCACGGTCTTTCAAATGGACGTGAAGACAACATTTCTGAATGGAATTCTGTAGGAAGAAGTCTACGTCTCACATACAGAAGGCTTTGTCAACCAAGAGAAACCGACTCACGTCTACATTCTCGACAAAGCACTCTATGGACTGAAACAAGCTCCTCACGCCTGGTATGATGTCCTTTCACAATTTCTCGTCAAGTCTGGTTTTTCAAAAGGTACGGTAGATACAACTTTGTTTATCAAAAAGGAAAAAGCCGATATCATTTTAATTCAAATCTATGAGGATGATATTATTTTTGGCTCTACAAATCCTAAGTACTGTAAGAATTTCTCAAACCTTATGGTGTCAAGATTTCAGATGAATATGATGGGAGAGATGAATTTCTTTCTCGGTTTACAAGTCAAATAATTTTCATCGGGTATTTTTATCAATCAATCAAAATACATTCTTGAAATTCTTCGAAAGTTCAAAATGGAAAATTCAAAACCGATTGGTACCTCAATGGCACCAGGTACTAAGATTGGCACCGATCCTTCTGGAAAGGATGTTGATGTTAGGACTTATAGAGGGATGATAGGTTCTTTAATGTAAATTACTTCTGGTAGGCCAAATATAATGTTTTCAACATGCTTATGTGCAAGATATCAGGCCAATCCCAAAGAAATCCATATGTCTGCATTTAAGTGCATATTTAGGTATCTGAAGGGGACTGTAGATCTTGGTCTGTGGTATCCTAAAGATACTAGCTTTGAACTAACAGCGTATATAGATGCAGATCATGCAGATCATGCTGGTGGTATCCTCAGTGATAAACTCGTAAGTTGGGCATCGAATAAGCAACTTTGTGTTTCAACTTCAACGGCCGAAGCAGAATATGTAGCTGCTGCTAGCTGCTGTTCTCAGGTCTTATGGATGAGAACACAATTGCGCGACTACGTTTTCCACTTCAACAAAATCCCGATCTACTGTGACTTCAAGAGCGCCATTGCAATAACAGCAAATCCTGTTCAGCACACCAAGACCAAACACATAGATGTCAGGTATCACTTTATTAAAGATAATGTCGAAAAAGGAACAATTGAACTTTTCTTTGTAAAAACTGATTATCAGCTTGCAGATTTGTTTACCAAACCTTTAGATGAAAAGAGGTTCACCTTTTCTTGTCTCTAAGCTTGGTATGCTAAATCTTAAGATCTAATCAGTAGTTACCTATCAAAGTTTTCTACTTGTATACTTTTTCCTCATTACTTCATTCTTATTTCTGATTGATATCTGCACATTAACAATTCGTTCATGATCCAAGGGGGAGTATGAGAAGAATTGACAGTTGGTAAATCTTATTTTGAGGGGGAGCTCATAAGATTTCTGCATTTACCTTTTATGTCAATTTTTTTTGTAATGCATGATTTTAGGGGGAGCTCTTCAAGTCAAAGGAGTACGGATATGACTTCTGATTATTACGGATCAGAACTCGTACTTTCCTTGTTTTACTGCTTTTTGTCTTTTTAATTTAAGTGAATAAATTTGCTTTGACTAAGACATAAGACTTTTGCAAATTTTTTTAGAGAAGCTTACAAGTTCATATGTTTATGACTTTAAGCTTAGCTTCATGAGATGTAAAATCGCACGTAAAGGTACAATCCTTTATCTTAATCTCATAAATGGTTGAAAGAAGGATAACTTTCAATCATTTGAAAACATTGTTATTAAATGTTCAAACCACTTCCCGATTCTCAACACGAATTCATGAATTGGAAGTGTGACTTTAAATGTTTTCAAGATCTAATTTGTGCTTTAACTGAAATAGTTAAACCACTTTGAGCATCATATGCATCATAGGAAAACATGATTTCTTTGTGCTAGGACTTACTTGAACTTCAATGGAATCACCCTAACCAGTGATTTCTACCCAAGAAGTTAATCCATAGTGCTTGAGTGTGAGAAGTCAAAAGAAATGAGTGTGTCAAACAAAGAAAGAAAGTTTGGTTAGAGTGAGCTTAATGTTTAAAAGAAAGAGGGTGTGAGAACAGAGTTAAAAGCATATCAGAACTCTGCACCAACTTTTTCTGAGTCGGGTAGCCACAATTCTTATGTTTCACAATTTCTTTGGTGAACATTATTGAAACAGGCAAGTAGCCCATGCCAACTCTTGATCAAACCTCACCAACTACTCATTTTCTTCTTAACAAGAAAGTGTTTCACATTTTCAAAGGGGAAGCAGTACATTTGCTATCTGATTTTCATTTGGAATATCTGGATATTGAATAGTAGGAATTTTGCCCCACCTTCGCACTTCACTCATGCACATTGAGTCTGTGTTTAACTTACTGTTGTCTCAGTGGTTTACACAATATTGAGCCTTATAAGCAATCATCATGTGCTTAAATCTTTCTATCACAAGCACGAACACACAAGGAATTTGTTTTTTTGTCATAACGTTTATAGAAATTACCTTTGTGGTGTTTTGATGATTAAATGGAAGCCCTGGGGGAGTCAACATCAAACAACTTCTTTCCAATATGTATTTGTTACACACAATGACTTAGTGTTACTGACAGGCATGTTAACTGATTCAATAGTTGATTCAGGTGTTACATGATTATTTTGTCTGGATTTGCAAAGATCTGGTTAAATTTTTTTGAATTGACGGATCAGAGGCTCCAACTGACTTACATTTCTTACTACAAGTTTTGATGAAAGCGTTGCTCTATTCATCAAAAAGGGGGATAATCTAAAGCTTGAAGAAATGTCCAGTCCATTACATTACAAGACCAAGAAATGGAGAAGAGCTAACCAAGAAATCACATGTTTCAAGAATCACGTCAATGATTAGAGCAAGTATTCTGAAGACATGTTGAATTGCAAGAATTTCTCTTTGAAGATACTTTGCTACAACAATCTGAGCTACAACTAGAGATAATTTCTTCCCAACATCTGAAAGAGAGTTTATCTACATCAAAAATGGAAGATTATTACATTCTGAAAACTAAGAAGGATATTGCATCTTCTGAGCTGAAAAAGAAGAACTGAATTGCTAAATCTTTTTAGTAATGATCTTGATCCAAAGGGGGAGATTGTTAGCGCACAGATCTATTGGATTCAAGATCATCCAATCTGAAACTAAAGCTGGAAAGTCGACTCTCGATATTAAGTCTAATGTTACTTTGTAATAAATGTCAAAGTTAATTAATGTTTACTGTAATTTAGTATTTAGTTTAAATTAGTTTCAATATCTAGTTATTAGATATTAGTTAGTTAATATCTAAATTAGATATTTGTTATAATATCTAAGTTAGATATTAGTTGTGTTAGTGTGTTGAAGAATAAATAAATCAAAAGAACTCAGATCAAAAACACACACACAAAAGGTGTAAACTAGAGAGAAAAACACAGAAAAGCTTCAATCGATCAATCCTGTAATCTTTGTTATTAATCAAACAGGTTGGTAATCGTTTATGTGTATGAGTCGATAAGAACTTGATATATATTGTGGACCAAAAATTGGTATCAGAGCTTTGAAAAGAGATTCAAATCAACCGGTAAGGGGCTCGAGAAATTGAAGCTGCTTCCGGTACATGATCTATTCGAAACTCTACTTGACGATCGGGTGGTAACCCGGGCAAGTCGTCTGGAAAGACGTCGGGAAATTTGCGTACCACCTTTACATCTTCAAGTTTCATCTTCTCAAGCTTGGCATATATTACGTATGCTAGGAAGGATGAACATCCATTCACCAAGCATTTTCGTGCTTTAGCCATGGTGATAACTGCTACATCTCCCTCCCGCCTTTCCCCATATGCTACCACCATTTTACCATCCGATGTAGGGAGTCGGATCAGTTTCATGGAACACAGGATCTCGGCATGATTGTCCGCCAACCAATCCATACCGACCACCACGTCGAAACCTCCATTAGTCATAGGTATCAGATTAATTGAGAATTTCTTCCCTTTGATGTCGATCGAGCAATCCTTCAAAACATCGCGGATCACTACTTGGCTACCATTTGCTATATCTACCACTAAAGCATCAACTAAGCTACTAGTGGGCATGGCAAGCTTTTGGCAAAAAGAATCAGACACGAAAGAGAAACTAGCGCCAGAATCAAATAGCACACGAGCAGGTACGGAGTTTAGGAGAAACATACCCGATACCACGTTGGTGGATGCCTTGTCCTCATCGACCGTCATCTGGAAAGCTCGGACAGGGACTCTACGAGGGTTCTTTTTCTTCTCCGGGGCACTCCCCATCTTCCACTTCAGACACTCCTTTCGTAAATGTCCCAAAATTTTGCATTCAAAACATACCACCCCCTTGATCGGGCAATCCCGAGTAGTATGATCTGTCTTCCCACACTTGGCACAAGAGGTGGGGTTGGAGTAGCAGTTTCCATTGTGCTTGCTTCGGCATCTAGGACACTAACGCACCTCTTGGCGGTTATCAAAGTTCCTTCCCTCGTAGAAAGGTCTCGACCTCTAGGGAGGTCCGGGGTTGTTTCCCACTTCCTATTGTCTCCCATCACTACGGCTTTCTCCACTTTGTCCCTAGCATAGACATCTTCCATGATTTTGGCCTCTTCAATGGCCTCACGAAGACATCATGTCTGCCGGCAACCCTTTCAGATAATTTTTCACTTTATCATTCTCAGTCGGGGCCACATGCCCCACTAGATCCAATTTCTCAACAAACTTCTTCGAGTAATCTCTCAAAGACAGGTTTCCCTTCTTGAGGGCTCGGAACTCGTCAAAAATCCGGTCCATTTCCCTCTCATTGCAGTACTCTTCCAGAATGTTCTTCTTGAATCCGTTCCAAGTCAGTTGGACCAAAATAGTAGGGGAGAGGGTGGACTTGGTGGCATTCCACCATGTGAGTGTCGTGTCCCGCAACATTTGGGAACCGAACTTCACCTTCTGATCTTCCCCGCACTCAGATGAGTCGAAGGCCTGCTCAATCCCTTGAATCCACTTCAAACAAGAAACCGGGTCTTCAGAACTGAAGAACTCCGACGGCCTGCAGCCTAGGAAGGACTTAAACGTGCAATATCTCTTGTCCTGTCTCACTTCGGTAATTATTGGCTCGTTAGTCCAGTTCACGTGTCCCGTACCACCGGACCCAATCACCTCAATGTTCTCTGCAATCGTTTCATTCCTCCGGTTGTTCACATCATGGTCCTCAAACATTTTCAGAAGTGACTCTTGTTGCTTGGCCATTGCTTCATTCATCAATTGCATCAGATTGGCCATCATCTCTATTTGAGGATTCGCCTCTCGTATGATCGGGTTGGACGAAGCCAGGTCCACCCGAGGAATGATCTATGGCCCTCCACCTAACAATGGTTGGGGTGATGGGCGCACGGCGGCCTCAACCCTCTCCAGTTGATCAGCCGTTGAAGCGGTCGCCTCAACACCTACCACTCGTGTACGCGGTCTAACACGTGTACTAACCATCTTGATCTGCCATGCACGACAAAGAAAGGAGTAAGAGAGAAAAATATAATTAAACATGAAGGAAACGTACTACTACATTACCAGTTGTCATAACAACAGTACTTCAAGCACACTCACGTAAAACATCCTTATAATAACATTAGCTAAGTGAAATTATGAGCATATAATACATAAGGGTTCTCGTTACTATCTTCACAACGCTCGATAAACATAATTTCCGTCGACTCTATGACCAACCCATCTTAGAATTTCTACCCAAACTCACCAATCATCACTTAACATACTCAGTTTAAGTCTAGACATCTTACATTCATGCCTAGTTCACTTAAACTAGAGCTCTGATACCAACTTCTAACACCCAAAAATTCAGAGTAAATTTAGAAATTGAAAATTTGGCAATATGACGTTTATAAATGGAGTAAACCACCCAAAAGGGATAATGCAATATAGCGTTTACAAAAACCTGTAGATGAATATAGTAATTGACAACGAACTAATTAATAAATTATATCTAAATTACATTGGTTGTCAACCCAAATCCCAAAATATCTAAATCCATTTAACGCCATGACTCCATATATCTTTTGTCCCAAAAAATGCCTCGAGCACCACACTCACCACTCAAACCTTCGGCAACCCACCGCTATGGGAACCTGTTATACATGTCATTTGAGAAAAAGTGTTAGTCTTAACGCCTAGTGAGAATATACATTTTATATAAATGATTTAGAAATAATTTAAATGAGACAATAAACAACCATTTAAAAAGTTGGGTTTGAAATAGTAAGAGTAACCACGTAATGACCTTATGGTCGAAAACACATCTTGCGATGACAGGGGATACTCGATTTTCCAAAGATTGTGGCGGAACACAAAAGTAGGCCACTTTCCAAGTTACTGAGCTTATCATACTAGGATTAAGGCCACGAGCTCGTCGACTCGTACTCAGATGTGGGGGAGGGAACCCAATGATCCTAATTATGCTCATTCACTAGGATTTACATTTACGACCCACGTATAGTATCCAGTCCCACATAATCGTACCAAGTTTCCACCCTAGGGTCCAATGTCTCAACTAGCTACAAATGGGGGTTATCCCAAAAATAATCCCACTCTATACCTATGGATCCACTAGTATTAGTCTAAAGTTTGTCACCATTTCATTGGTGACTCAACCATAATCATACATATGATTTACATCAATGTCCCCACAAAATTATTTTGTTGCCATCTCAAGATAAGCTCATCATTTGATAAAACTTGCCAATAGACAACTTAGTGTTCTTGACCAAACCATTTTTCCCTTCTTCCAAAATATCTTTAGTAAACAAATCCATCACATAAGAGAACCATAAACATGGCCTAAAATTCATGCATTTCCATATTTCATCACAAGTGTATAAGTACAAACATATTTCATAATTCCAAACACTTAGTATTTCATCATATCTCAAAATGGTAGTGAAACTCTAAAAATCTCCAAAATCACAAGTTAGGTCAAATATCATTTTCATTGATAAAACATAAACAAGGAGATGATTAGAAGTCAAAAAGGTTAGTTTTGACATGTATAATTTTTTTTTAGAAAATAAGTATGAACTCACAATGTGGGTTTATCAAAACCCTAGAAAACTCTAGATGGAAAGGTAGAGATCTTGAGCTTGAAGAGCACTTGGATTCTTCTCACTTAAAGCTTAAGTAACCCTAGCAAGAGCATTAAAGGTCACAACAGTGGTATATGAGAAAGAGTTAATGTGGGAAGAGGTTTGGTGAAGGAAACCTACTAGGGAGAGGAGAGAAATCGAGTTCCAAAGTCACAAATCAGATAAGAAATGAAATAATGATCGTTGCCTTCTTTTTAAACATCCAGACCGCGTCGGCGAGAGTGCCACGCGATTGTGCCATTGGCACTCTCGTGGGCACACTCGCCTGAAATGTACCGCGGGGTACACCTTTGGCGCGAGAGTGACACGCGATAGTGACACTTGTCACTTTCGTCGGGCATTATCACCCGAACTGTACCGAGAGTCGTTGAGGCCCCCGCGATTATGACCATGTCACTATCGCTGGGCACTGTCGCCGATCTCCTCCCCGGCCTCCGGAATTTGATTTTTAAGCCACGACACATATAGAAATGAACTAATAAACGAAGGTAAACTTATTAAGGATTTATACCCAAAAATAGAGAATTTTGGAAGAGGGCACGAACGGAAAGACTTACCTAAAATCCCGGGCATTACAGAAGTAAAATTATAACACATAATAAGTGAAACACCCTAATTAATGAAATTTACAGAAATCTCATTGAACAACACTCATTTTTAACAAATCTCAGTGTTTTCATTCAACTTAACATAACATATGGAATTTGCAATGTTGATTAAAGGACATGAAGATTAAAAAATATTTGAAAGCGGACATTTGAAGATAACAATACCAAAAGAAGGAAAGGTCTCAATATGTATAGATTAATTATGACATTTTAGATATTACATAACACTAACAAAACAACATTCGTTTTGAATTTTTTTTCAAGTAAGATCTAGCAGACAAAGAGAGGAAGGTAAAAGGTAAGTCAATATACTTAATATTTTATGATATATGATTCTTGTTTTGGGCCAGAATCATAAAGGAAATGGTAAAATGCATTAGTTGTGGATACTTTCCTAAATGATCTTATAGGCACTACTACAGAAATGACTTTTTTAAACGCGCCTTTTTAAACGGTTTTAAAAAAAAATTCAAAAAACCGTTTAAAAAAGTGGCCGAGTTTTTTAAGACTTTTTTAAATGGTTCTGCGGTTGTTGTACCGTTTAAAAAAGTCATATGACCTTTTTAAACGGTTGTTATAAAAACCCGTTTAAAAAGGGATACGTATTTCACACGGATAATTGAACAAAACCGTTTAAAAAGCCGCCTAACTTTTTTACACGGTTTTTTTGTAACACTCGTAATTTTCGGTAAGTGAGGATCACCCGGACCTCTTTGCAACTTGGAAGTGGTGGGATTCGAATTGGGAAAACATTATTCAAAACCCCCAAGAGTGTCGAAGGTCTTGGTGTCGAAAAGGTCAAATTTCGGAGCTCGGGGGAGGCTGGGCGATAGTGCCTGCGACAGTGACAAGTGTCACTGTCATCGTGCCAAGATTGCGGGGGTGGTACCACCCGCGGTACACTCTCAGCGAGAGTGCCCTGGCGAGAGTGCCCTGGGCACAATCGCCGGCGGTCCCTGGTTCCTTTAAAACTCGAATTTTGAACAACCCTTCTCATTCTTTCAACCCCTTTCACCCCCTTCTCTCCAAAATCGACCCTTAAACCCTAAAATCATATTTTACGCATCCAAGACACCAAATATAATGTGTTCCAAGTGTTTCTCGACCACCCAACAAAGATTGGAAGCTAGAGTCAAGAAGCTCCATCTTCATCTTCAACCTCAAGCTCTATGTTAGGGTTTTCTAGGTTTTCGTCAAAACCTAAATGGTAAGTGTATCATCCCTATTTCTAAACCTTGTTATAAGATATAAATATTCTCTTGATGATTTCCTGGTGTTTGGTTTATCAAATTTCGAATTTGATGATTTTGGAGAAAATAGTTCAAAATTAGGGTTTGGCCAAGTTGGGGTTTTGATGTAAAATGTTTAGGGAACTATTATAAATGGTTGAATAAGTATGTTCATGGTTGGAAAATTGTCATGATAATTTTTGGAAGTTTTGCTTGTGGATTCGGATTTCTTCAAGGTAGCTCAAGTTGGGGTAAAATCTAGATTTAGCCTAAATCTAGCGAGGTAAGTTCAAGTTGATTTGTGAAAACGGTGTATATGCCAAAATGTTTATTTTAAAGTGTTTGTGTTTTACATTAAATTGTTAACCGTTGATAAGTTTTGGTTATTCGGATATATTTAACTTTATAAACTTATGTAAAATACATCTTTGTGATTTTTGGGCATTTTGATAAATAAATCATTTTGATATGTTTCTTTGATGATGTAATATATAAATGGAGGTCATTTTATATAACTGTCCATTTGGTGCATACGATTTTATAAACCGTTGGAAAATGCATATCATTGTACTATGAGTCATTTTGGCAACATGAAAAGAAAGAGTTCATTTGGAAAACGTTTTTGTCAGGATCGAATTCTCAACAAAAATTATGAATACCCAGAAACAATATCAAAGAAGTTGCGGAATAACACTTTGATATTCAATGTAACAGTAAACAAACAGTATATGATTAACAAATTGTAAACTTGTATTGAATGATTAAAATCACAAGATTACACACTCAACCTCAATCTTGAAGAACAAGCTCTTTCAAGACGAATTCTACTTCTCTAGAATTAGGAACTATGCCTTGAGGTTGATTCTCTCTAAAACAAAAACTTAGAATTAAATCTATCATGAAACTATTCTGTCAAATCTATATATATACTAAACAAAAAGATAATTACAATAAATAGAATATCTTCAGTATATCTTCCATGAATATCTTCAGATTCAAATCTTCATCTTATAAGCAGGACTAATTGGTTGGCAGTATTAACTACTAAGCAGCACTAACCACTAGCAGCACTAACTAGCTAAGCAGTACTAACTTTGTTCAAGCAGCACTAACTTTGACTAGCAGTAGTAATACTCAGCAGTATTAACTATTGAAGTCCTCTGGCAGTAGTAATCTTGTACTAGCAGCATTAACCATACTTGGTAAAATTCTTCAGTTCCCAACAATCTCCCCCTAACTTGACTTTTAGGAAGAGAAGTCAAGTTCTTCAGATCTGATCTTCAAGATGCTTTCAACACCTCAGGTTCAGTTTCCCAAATTTGGATCTAACCCCAAACTTTGATTTACAGTTCTTCTTACCACAATTTTAGCCATCTCTGAATCCTTTGTGCATACCAGTGTAACTTTAAGCATCCCTTCTAGCTTCTCCTTGCTATGCTCATAGATTTTGTCCACCAGGTAGTATTCATGATAACAGTTGTCAATAGTAATCATGTATACTCCACAGTTTTCAAATAGTATCCATTTATCAATCTTCTTGAATATAAACTCATGATTATGATCTTTAATCCTATAAGCCACTCTTTCTGGATCAAACATCATGCACAAGTATTCCAATGTTACCTTGAGAAGATTTTCTTCAGTACCTTTCAACACAGGCTCATAGAGTTTCATCCCCACTTTGTACAAATTTTCTATATCAGCTCTTGAACAACTTCTGATAACTCTCCCCCATGTTGAATATGCTTCAAATGAACCATCAGCTCTCTTGATTCTGAAGAAATTCTTTCCACTATCTCTTAGAATGTCCCAGAAAATGATCTCTGGAGCTTGCATAGAGATTGGAACAGCCTTCAAAGGTTCTACTATTGTCATGTAGAGATCCATACCCTCATCAGTTTGCTTATTGAATTGTTCTGGGATTTGTACTGATTCTTCTAAAGGTACATCTGAAGGCTCTGCTGCATATTCTGCTGTTTCTTCCACTCTAGGCCTTTTAGACTGCTTTTTGGAAGCAATTGTCTTCACCCTCTTCCCAGATGTAGCTTCTACACCAACACCCTCATGTTCTTCCTTCATCTCTTCAGTTTTATCTTTTGAAGGTGTGGTCTCCTCAGGGAATGGCTTTTGAATATTAAGGTCATGCCTTTCCTTCATTCTTCTCTCAGCCTCTTCCCTTTGGGTTGAATCCCCTTGAAGCTTAGCCATCTCTTTCTGGTACAACTCTTCAACCTGAGTGTATGCCATGTTGTTGAACATCTCCCCCTTAACACCAATTGCACCTTTCAGGAAATTTATCATCTTTCTTCTTTCTGATTGGCCAAAAATGTTTTGGAAGGTTGTCTTTTCTGTTTTTGAATGGGCATCTTTTTGACTTGAAGTTTCTTGGCTTGAGCTGCTTCTTTGATGCTTTTCTGATATTCTGCATTCAACTTTCTGGCCATGAGCTTTGCCAGTTCTCTATCTGTTTCTGTTTGAATCTGATCCTCCTTTTCCAATTGATCTTGAAGCTGCTTTGCTATTTCCTCATCTATTTCAATCTGAGTCTTCTTCTTTGTAGGCAGTTCAGCTTCTTCAACCATCTTTTCCTTTCCTTTTCCCTTTATATCCTTCAAGACTTCCTTCTCTTTTTCCTTCTTTGAGATCCCTCCTTCATTGATGACTACTCCCTTGGCCTTTTGAGTAGCCTTAGGAGTATCATTTTTAGCTTTAACCAAAGTTTCTGCTATCTCCATTTCCTCTAAAGAGAGCCCTGTTTCTGCTGCTTCTGTTTCTGCTGCTTCTTGTATATTAGCAGCATTAACTGTTTCTTCTGTTGTAGCAGCATTAACAGTTTCTGCTGTTGTTCCATGTTCTGTCTCCCCCTCAACTTCAACTTCCTTTACAGCTGAGCTTTCTTTCTCTGTTTCTCCCTCTCCTTCTGGCTTCTCCCCCTTTTTGAAAGTATCTTGAACATTTGCCCTCTTCTTCAGCACAAATTGCTTCTTTTTCTTTTTAAGTACCAACCTCTTCACCAGCTTCTTGAGTTTGGTAATTTGCACTTGTTGGGACAAAATTACCAGCTTCATTTCTTCTATTTCTTTCCCTTGTTTAAGAACATCTTGGTTGATGTTGCCCATTGTTTCCATCAATTCATAGTAGTTATATTTGTCCTCACCTTCTCCAGAAGTGTTACCCTCTATTGAAGGATCATGGGATCTTTTAGTAGTGGAAGTCTTCTGCCTAGCAGAAGCACTATCCACCCCCTTGGTTTCTTGTCACCTGTGACCTTTGGATGATTGCTCACCCAAAGTTGCCATGGGGAAGGTCTTATGTATGTTACCACTGACCTCCTCTGAGCTAGCAGGAGTAGTGGCAACCTTCTCACCCATATGCTCTTCCTCCTCCTCAGAGAGCACCTCCTTTGGGTTGGGAGACACCCTTGTGGTTTCCCTGTAGATATTCTCTAAGGGAGAATCCTCCCTTAGAGGGCTTAAAGGCTTAGGGATTGATGGTACAAGAAGGGAAGGAGCCTTCTTTACCTGTTTCCTTTTGTATGTTTGGGTGATTGGTGAAGTTGGTTTATCAAGAAGAGACTGGGGAATTGATTTAGGGTGGGAAGGTTGGGATTGGCTAGCAGTGGGTTGGTCTAATGGGGGCCTTGACCCTGCTGCCATACCTTCATCAGTTTGGGACACCACCATCATTGTAGAGAACAATGGGGTGTCAACTCCTTCCGAGTCCCCAGCAGATCTTCTCATATTTGAGAAAACCTTGCCTTTAGGGGGTTTAGGTACATATACCCCATCAAAATGAGGCATATCCGTCAATTCGTGGGTGATAACTTCTTGGACAAACCTGGGGTACATATAAAAACTCTTTTTACTTCCCAGGTTTGAGACAAGATCATTAAATATCATTTGGGAAAAATTATACTTTCTGGCAGGGGCTAAGCATACCAAAGCATAAGCAATGGTGCTACTGAACTCACTCCAGCCAGTAGTCTTTTTAGAGATACTGTGCAAGGGTATGGACAAAGAAACGCCATTGAGGTGAAAATATTGCTTTTGAGAACTTGAACACACCCAATGGGCCTCCATACCCCATTCTTGTAAGAGTAGAAAACAGTTCATCATTAGAGATAGAAGTTATACCAGAGGCATCGTCTAGACGTAGACTAATGCGAATTACCTCTTCAGTAACTGTCAAGGGCTTGCCACACACCTTTGTCTTGATCATTTGCACACCATTCTCAGTAACAATGGTGGCATTTGCCCAGAATTGCCTTTGATGCTCGATATAGATTGGTGGTGATACAGTGAGAGCATGGGCAATATGGGTTGTCTTGAGGAAATCCACAATCTGGTGGAAACCAGCTGCCTGTTTGGGCTTCTGTAGCATCGCGATTTCATTGTGCTCGTCTATGAATGCCATTGATGCCATTGTTCTTGAAAGTTCTTGCCTGAAACCTTTGAACTTGAGAGAGAAAGGGTTTAGAGCGCAAGTGAACAGTATGCAAAGAGTCGTTATGAACTTTTAGGCGGGCAAAGGATATTTATAGTATTCGGGACATAAGCAGTATTAACCAAGAGCAGTATTAACGACAAGCAGTATTAACTGAGAGCAGTATTAACGACAAGCAGTATTAACTGAGAGCAGTATTAACCACTAGCAGTATTAACTAACTAGCAGTATTAACTGAGAGCAGTATTAACCACTAGCAGTATTAACTAACTAGCAGTATTAACTGAGAGCAGTATTAACCACTAGCAGTATTAACTAACTAGCAGTATTAACTGAGAGCAGTATTAACCACTAGCAGTATTAACTAACTAGCAGTATTAACTGAAAGCAGTATTAACTGAAAGCAGTATTAACTGAAAGCAGTATTAAAAGATGCACTGGCAGTATTAACAATGCGCTGGCAGTATTAACATTGCACTGGAAGTATTAACAATGCACTGGCAGTATTAAAACTGCACTGGCAGCATTAATCATACTTACACTTTTAAGCTTTGTGAAGGACTGAGTACTGCTATACTTTTCCTGAAAAAGAAGATTAGGACCACCAAGAATAAACAATATACAGGTATTGAACCACTTTTTAAGTAGGAGCTTATTCAGAGTTGATCATTCCCACACTTGTTACCAAGAAAGTGAATCTACCCACATCAAATGCTTTGGTGAATAGATCAGCAAACTGGTTGTCAGTATGAACCTTTACAACTTGAATAAGTTTTTTTTCATTACAGTCTCTTATGAAGTGATACCTGATCTCAATGTGCTTTGTCTTTGAGTGCTTGACAGGATTATTCACAATGCTAATAGCACTGCTATTATCAATAAAAATTGGAGTGTGTAGAAAGGTTACCCCATAGTCCAGCATTTGGTTCTGAATCCATAAGACTAGAGAACAGCAACTTGCAGCTGCTATGTACTCTGCTTCTGTTGTAGATGTGGACACTGTGGTTTGTTTCTTGCACTGCCATGACACTAGTCTTGCACCCAAAAACTGACATCCTCCAGAAGTAGATTTCCTGTCCAAGTTTGCTCCACCTAGATCACTGTCTGAGTATGCAAGTAGGTCAATTGATGAGTCATGAGGATACCAAAGTCCTAATCTGGGTTGCCCTTTGAGATATCTGAATATCCTCTTAACAGCTTGATAGTGAGATTGCTTTGGCCTAACTTGGAATCTTGCACATACACAGACTGGAAACATTATATCTGGCCTAGAGGTTGTAAGATACATGAGAGAGCCAATCATGGATCTATAATGATGAACATCCATATCCTCCCCCTCAAGATCTACTGTTATTTGCTTGTGTGTCTCCATAGGTGTGCTGGCAGGTTTTGAATCTGAGAAACCAAACTTGGTTAGAATGTCCTGCACATACTTGGACTGACAGATAAATATTCCATCTGACTTCTGTTGAACTTGGAGGCCAAGGAAGAAAGTAAGTTCCCCCATGGAACTCATTTTGAACCTTTGATGCATTAGTTCCTCAAACTCCTTGCACATGTTGTCTCTTGTAGATCCAAAGATGATATCATCAACATAGATTTGGACCAGCAAGATATCCTTCTTCTTTCTCTTGATAAATAGAGTCTTATCAATGACTCCTCTTTTAAAGTCATTTTCCAAGAGATAGGATGACAGAGTGTCATACCATGCTCTTGGAGCTTGATGCAGTCCATAAAGTGCTTTCTTCAATTTGTATACCCTGTCTGGATAGCTTGGGTTTTCAAACCCTGGTGGTTAACAGACATATACTTCTTCTTCAATTGATCCATAGAGAAATGCACTTTTCACATCCATTTGATAGACTTTGAATTTCATATAAGAAGCATAAGCCAGGAATAATCTAATTGCTTCTATCCTGGCCACAGGTGCAAATACTTCATCATAGTCTATTCCCTCTTCTTGTGTATACCCTTGAGCCACCAGCCTTGCTTTATTCCTTATCACTATACCTCTTTCATCTCTCTTATTCCTGAAGACCCATTTTGTTCCTATTGCTCTTTGGCCTTTAGGAAGGTCTACCAGATCCCAAACATCTTGCAGCTTGAATTGCAGTAGCTCTTCTTGCATGGCTTCTATCCAACTGGACTCTTTCATAGCATCATGTGCCTTCTTAGGCTCAAGCTGGGATAAAAAGCAAGAAAGCACTGTATGCTGTTGGTCTTGCATTTCTTGCAGCCTGCTTTGATTTCTAGTCATCATAGGAGAGGATATATCTCCTATTACCAGCTGTGGAGGATGATTCTTTTGAATTCTGGTGTGATGATGAGGTTCTTCATTAAGTCCCACCTCTAGATTGGAGTCATTCAACTCAACTGGGGTGTTTTCAGCAGCTACTTCTGATTCTTTATTGTCTTGAGTCTCCTCATCTCTACTTTCTTCTTCACTCTGACTTGGTCCAGTAGATGATTCCTTTTCACAGTCTTCAACAGAATCCACTGTGGGTATGGGAAAGATGACAGATTTAGATATACTGTCTTGGACTTGGGTAGTTCCTGATCCTCCACTCCCTGAACCTGTATAATCATCACTACTGAAACCAAAAGAGTTAGTTAGTGAATCAATGTCAAATAGCCACAGAGGACCAGACCCAATTGGATTTGGTGTGTTCTCATTGCATTTGACATTGTCACTTTCTTCAATTATTCTAGAAGAAGAGTTAAAAACTCTGTAAGCCTTACTCTGAGATGAGTAACCAACAAGAAATCCATCCTCTGCTTTGCTATCAAACTTACCTAAGTGAGATTTGGTATTGAGAATAGTACAAGGACACCCAAAAGGTTTGAAAAATCCAATAAATGGTTTTCTTTTATTTAAAAGCTCATATGGGGTCTTGTTCTTTGGCTTGACCACTAGAACTCTGTTTTGGACATAACAGGCATTATTAACTGCTTCAGCCCAGAAGGTAATTGGCAGATTTGAATCAGCCAACAGAGATCTAGCAGCCTCTATTAGTGTCCTATTTCTCCTTTCAGCAACTCCATTCTGTTGAGGAGTCCTAGGGGCACTATATTGTCTCTCAATTCCTTTTTCTTCACAAAAGGTATTTAGATCAAGATTTTTAAATTCAGTCCCATTGTCTGATCTAATGACTTTTACTCTTTGATTAGTTTGGTTTTCAATTCTTAGGATAAAGGATTTGATCAGTCCACTTGTCTCATCCTTAGTCCTTAGAAAATATACCCAGGTAAATCTAGAGTAATCATCAACAATAACCAAGCAGTAAGATTTCTTGCCTATACTCATAACATTTGTAGGACCAAACAGATCCATATGTAATAACTGGAGACAAGAAGAAATTGTATTTAGCTCTTTGGTCTTATGAGAAGTTTTGTGCTATTTGCCTTTAAGACAAGCAACACAATGATCATCATATGAGAAGACTTTTGAAGGTAAACCTCTTACAAGGTTGTTTTTTACAAGTTTGTTCATAGTCTTGAAGTTCATGTGACACATCCTTCTGTGCCAAAGAGAGGATTCATCCACAGAAGCTTTAGAAACAAGACAGTTTAGGGATGAATCACTAGAAACATTGTCCATATCTAGACAATAAACATTGTCCTTTCTTGGAGTTCTAAGTAGTATCATGCTTTCATCAACTACCTTGAACTCTGGAGCAAGGATCATGCACTCTGTATTAGTAAATAATATGCTATGTTGTTTGTCACAAACCTGTGATACACTTAACAGGTTGTACTTCAATTGATCAACATAGTAGACATCCTCAAATGTCATCTTACCTTTTGTAACATTACCTTTTCCACTTATTTTACCACCAGTAAGATTATTTCCAAATGCAACATGTCCTCCATTGATATGCTTGAAATTCTGAAGGCATGACATGTTGCCTGTCATGTGCCTAGAGCAACCACTATCAACATGTCAAATGCTCTTTCCCTTGAGCTGTTGGTTGCCCTGCACATAAGATAAATCAGTTAGTATGAATTAGGAACCCAAGCCAAAGTGGTCTTGGGTACCCCTTTTTCATCAAAATACTTGCATTCTTTCTTGACAAGATTTTTAAACTTTGACTCCACATTTCTGGAGTACTTTGTCACAATGATAGGCTTGGAAACACTTTTGCTAGAAGCAGTACTGGTTTTAGAAGTACTAACTGCCTTAGCAGCACTTGCATGCTTAGCAGTACAATCCTTGTTAGAAGTAGTAACTGTGTTAGCAGCAGTAACTGTGTTGGCAGTATTAACCTTTGAAGAAGTACTAATAGTATTAGCAGCATTAATATTTTCAGCAGTACTAACACTGGTAGCAGCAGTAATGCTTCTAGCAGCACTATCTCTGTCAGCAGTACTAACAGTTTTAGTGCTTCTAGGCACCCACATTTTAATACTTTCTTTTAAAACCTTTTTCTTTATGGGGCCTTCAGTTTCGACAGATTTCTTCATCACATGTTTCTTTCCAGCCTTTCTATAACCAACAGGTTTTTGCACAAATCTTTGAAAGTTCATCTGTTGGTTAATAGGGTTAAAGAAACAGTACTTAGCCAAATGGTTTAACTTTCCACATATGAAACAAGGCTTTGGTCTATTGATTTTACTCAGATCAATGCCTTGTTTTTGTGCCCATTGGTTATTCCAGTTTCTCTGATTTCCCCTTGGTTTATCATGTTTTTGGGGCTTAGATTTATTGCATGCACACTGTTTGCAAGGGATGGGGTTCACAACATTGGTCTGCTTATAGTGAACCTTCTTGTTCTTTCCCTCAGTCTTCTTTATCTCATTGAACTTGATCCAATGCTTTCCACATCCCTCATTGGTGATTATGTGGTTTTCTATAGGAATCTCACCACTCATAATGTTGTCTTTATCCTTGACAACTTCTCTCTCAGTTTTATCCTTAACAACTACTTCATCTAAGGGATCTATCTCAGTGGCTCCCTTAGGTAGGTCCTTCCTATCCTTTGTTTCTAACAAATCTGAACTAGGAGGGATGTAGTTGTTGTTATAGGGTGGTGGTGTGGTATTGTACCCTATTCCTCTTCTCAGTTTATCATGAATCTGAGTTTGTAGCAAAGAATCCATTGTTTTGGAAGCATTGGAAAACTTTTCTACATCTAGTTTGACTTTAGCTAGCTCTCCTCTTAGCTTTTCACTCTCTTCTTTGGATCTGGTCAGTTGAAGTTCTAAGTCATTCTTCTCCCACTTCCAGTAGTTTGTGTCATAAGAGTGTTGAAGCTCATTGGCTTGAAAACCCTTAATCTGCTCTTCAAATCTCTCAACTATCCTCACATAATCTTTTATGTCCTTTTCCAATCTCTTAAGGTCATCACTCATGTTCTGATTGTGATCCCTATACCTTTTAACAGTGTTAATGCAATTTTGAGAACATAGATTGGAAGTTACCTCTGTTGGGAGATCAGACACCTCTGCCATTAATGCTTGGTTTTGAATGGCCTCTTCAGCTTGATCACTCCAATCAAACCCCATACCTTGTTGAGAGACAAGGGCTTGTGCAGAGTTTCTGTTATTATTGAAGCTTCCAGATTGTGTCTGCTGGTGGTTGTTGTTGTGAGACACTCCACTTCTTCATTCCCTAGCAAAGTGTCCCTTTTGATGGCATTTATAGCATTCCACCTTAGACTTGTCAAAACCTGCTCCATCTTCTCTTCTTTGAGAGAAGTTATTCCTTCCAGTTCTTTTGATGAACTTCTTAACTCTCATAGAGAGCATGGCCATCTGCCATTTAATGTCCATCTCTTCAAGATCATCTGGATGGAGTTGTTCTAAATCATCATTAACAAGAGAAGAGTTTCCATGACTGGCTAGAAAGGCTTCAAATACAGTTTCAGTGCCTTTCTCTTGAGTTGCTCCATTGGCAGTACTAACTGATTCAGAGATGGAAGTAGAATCAATTGATGCTGAAAGGAGTGCAACATTGTGAACATACCCAAAAGGCCTCTTCTTAGCCTCTACCTCAGATTCAAAAACTCTTAGATTATTATATAGATCATCAAGTTCCTTTTCTTCCAGTTGATCATTCTGTCTGAAAGACACAATATACATGGTCCATTCATCACTCAGGGACCTTAGAAACTTTCTATTCAGATCATCTTGATCAATTTGTACTCCCACTGTAGCAAGTTCACCAATAAGCTTGTTGAACCTGTCAAAAGTTTGAGTCATGGACTCATTCTTGGTTGACATAAAGTTCTCATATTATTGCTTCAGAATGGCTTTCTGATTTCTCTTGGTACTTTTGGTACCTGAGAATCTCTTCTCTAGAGCATTCCAGAGCATCTCTGCATCAGTGCAGTTGCAGAACTGATGTTGATATTCATTGGGAATAGCCAAGAGCAAGGTGCTCAAGGCTTTCATCTCAGTCTGTCTAGCCTTTCTTTCTGCATCAGTTTTTGGTGGAGTTCTCTTTCCATCTGCACCAATCTTTCCTGCTTCAGAAGGACCATTCTCTATGATATCCCACATAGAATAGTCAGTGAGGAGTATGTACTGCTTGATTCTGATCTTCTACATATCGAATTCATTGGGTTTGAGCATTGGAACCTTTGAGACCAGAGTACTGTTTGATTCTGCAAAGTTTTCCATGATGAATGAATAGATGTTTCTGAGAGAACAGGCTCTGATACCACTTGTCAGGATCGAATTCACAACAAAAATTATGAATACCCAGAAACAATATCAAAGAAGTTGCGGAATAACACTTTGATATTCAATGTAACAGTAAACAAACAGTATATGATTAACAAATTGTAAACTTGTATTGAATGATTAAAATCACAAGATTACACACTCAACCTCAATCTTGAAGAACAAGCTCTTTCAAGACGAATTCTACTTCTCTAGAATTAGGAACTATGCCTTGAGGTTGATTCTCTCTAAAACAAAAACTTAGAATTAAATCTATCATGAAACTATTCTGTCAAATCTATATATATACTAAACAAAAAGATAATTACAATAAATAGAATATCTTCAGTATATCTTCCATGAATATCTTCAGATTCAAATCTTCATCTTATAAGCAGCACTAATTGGTTGGCAGTATTAACTACTAAGCAGCACTAACCACTAGCAGCACTAACTAGCTAAGCAGTACTACTTTGTTCAAGCAGCACTAACTTTGACTAGCAGTATTAATTCTACTAGCAGTAGTAATACTCAGCAGTATTAACTATTGAAGTCCTCTGGCAGTAGTAATCTTGTACTAGCAGCATTAACCATACTTGGTAAAATTCTTCAGTTCCCAACAGTTTTGTTTCAACCAATGAGAAGTTTTGGGTTAATTACCCTTTTTGGTTGTGGTGTTTGCATAATTGTTGGTCAAACGTGTTTCGATGTCTATACTGGCTTTCATTGGAGATTTACGTAAATTGTTGGGCCTTTGCTCGGTTTTGACTAATTTTGAGTCTTGAGGACATTTGTCCGAATTAATAACCATTGTGGAGTTTTGAGTATGATGGAGTTTATTTCGTGTCAATTGAGAGTTACATGTTTTAGGTGTTTTGGTCATTCAATTGGAGCCATGTAACGTTAGACAGTGTTGTATTGGATCCATAGGTACGTAAGTCTGTCTGTCTTGGGAAAGCGGGTAAGGTTGGTTATAACCGTGGACCGCTTGGGTTCGCTAGCGAGCAGGCAATAGGTGGCGCGATGCTTCCGAGTTGAAACTCGTCTAGATTTGATAGGCACCCATGTCTGTAAGTCCTTGAGGTGGAACTCAACGGAGTATGTCCAGAGGCATAAACGATCCGAGGATTGTGATGTCGGTGGTAGCATGGGAACTAGGTCCGGGATATGTGTTGAAATCCAATAACATCACGAGTGGCCTCATTCACATGTTTTCGCCACCCAAGATGGAAACGTTGAGATGACATGCGAGTACGTTGTATGGACGGCCTACTCGTGTGTTTCTCTACTCTCAACGTATACGGGTCTCCCCCGTCGTCGATCAGTAGTATTTTAAATGTTAATGTCGTATATTGCCAACTTTGGTTTTTGTGTGGTCGACGGTAAATGATGGCCTTAATATTAGGTTTCCCCTACATATATTAAGGTTTGAATGGAATGCGTCATTTATACGTTTCAGTATTTGGTTCCTTCCGTTTTATAGTTGTGTAAGTATTGGGTCTAATGTCCGTGCTTACGGTGATATTTATTTATTTGGGTTTTCGTCAATGGGTAAACAGCTGTGTGTGTCGTGTCCCACCCGTGTCTTGGGTGTTCCGAAATATAAAATGTTACCCGTGTTTTATAAAATTAGGAGTCCTCTCTCTATTTTTCTTTCTAGCAAGTTTTGGGTTGAACTAAAATTTACGAAAGAACGTTTTATATTGGGATCTTAGCCTTTAAAACAGTTTGGTTTGGTTAATGATTAACTCGGTGTCTTTTCGTTTAGAATGCATAATTATTGATAAGTGAGTCGTTTTCATAAGTGAAGCATATCATTTTAAAAGATTATGATTTTAATTGCATTCTTCCTTTTTAAATGATTAATTTATATATGTTGAAAACTCTTGAGCTCACTAGGCGTTAAGTCTAACATTTTTATTTGTCAGCATGTGCATCAGGTTCCAGTTGGGGGTTTGCTTCTAGCAGTACTATGAAGAGATGTGCTTTAGTTTTTCACAAGTGTAAGTATTTGGTAAAGTTTTCCGCAGTTTGGAGATAGTGACTATTATTGAGTTTTAGTAGCACCCGTCCTTGTTATAGACTGTGTGTAGAGAATAAATTGTGTGTGTTGAGGTTAAACCTTAAATTGTGATTGTATATGAATCATTTATTGATGTATTTAGAAAATTTTAAATTAGTTGTTATTTCCAGATTTGAGGGTGTTTTGAGTTTTTGGTAATTTGGAGTAAATTTGGGTTGAATCTGAAGTTGCAGTTGGGAGTACAATGCTGAACAGAAATTGAATAAAAGAATTAAAGATGCTTTTATAAACACAGAAGAAGATGAGGCGGAATGGTAAGTGTCATGGGTTTGCATGGCTGTTGTTCCTAGATCGAGTCCTATGTGCAACAGATCATGCGTTTACAATTTTAAACGGGTTTTTTTTGGCTATTTTAAATGGTTTAAAAACCGTTTAAAAGTGTGACTTTTTTAAACGGTTCAAAAACCGTTTAAAAAACGCATGATTTTTTCAAACGATGCTCTTTCAAACAGTTGTAAAACCGTTTAAAAATGTCCAAAACAACCGTTTAAAATACCTATTTCTGTAGTGGTGAGTGGACGATGAGCTTTGTGAATCTGGTGCCTAAGAAAGGTAACAACTAGGGTAAATGCAACCGAAATACAATTTTTCGTCAACCTTATATGGTTTATTATTTGTCATCTCTAAAAGGAATAGAAGTCGGGGAGAATCACAATGAAAAGGCCGAGAGAAGTAGCCAAAAAGAAATGAAAGGTAAAATGCTTTACACCATGTAAATTATATAATACGATAAACTGCATTTGGATAAAGGAATAATAAATATGTATGATTTTACAGGGATAAATGTGGTGACAATGAAGGAAAAACTAAAGCATAATTCATCAGAAACAAGAAAAGGTGCTCAAAGACTAATTTTTCATATGTCGAAATACAACAAAAATTTATAGTACCACAAATCTGAAGCATACAATATTGGATATTATACAACAAAATAGTTACGTAATTATAATATTTCAATTTTTAAATAACGAAAACATTGCTTGGGGTGATCGGTAAATATTATAATAATTTGTTTTTTGTTAACAGGCATAAACTCATATGGAGATTTTTCTACACGACAAGAAAAGGTGGTTGGAAGTTCATCAAAATGTACAAGGAGCTATAAGTTACAAGACCGGATGATTTATAACACGCCTAAAGAGAAACAACATGCAACAAAAGAAAGAGATAAGGGTGCTAACAGGAAACTAGAGAAACAAAGAAGAGGTAGTCATTTGTTACTTACTTTACTTTCAGTTGTTAAATAACTAATTAAAATTTTCAATTGTATACTACATAGATGAGCATGCAGAAAGTACAAGGAGAAGTGTACAAACCAAAGCATGCAAGAAGTTCAATGAAGATAATGAAAAAAAAAGGAAGAAATGAAAAAAAACAATATGTATGTAACATACAATAAAAACAAAGTGCCGATGCATTACAAATGAGAACATCCCCAAGGACATTGCATGAAACCATTGTATGACTGAACATAGCACACCAAAAGGTTGTCACTAACATGTGGTTGGGTTCGTTATTAGAAATGACAATAAATGGGTTCCCTTCAAAGTTAGGCTTCTTTGTAGTAGATCGTCTGGACACTAAGACCATGAATATGAAAGTTAGAAATAGAGTATTACCATTATCCACTGACTCAATACATAGTTTATTATGGGGGATTAAAGAGGTTGATGATGAATTGAACATCACAAACACATGGAAAAAGCAATTTTAGAAATCGAAAATGAGGCCAAAAGATGTAACAACATAGGCTGTTGCAATATCAACTATAATTGTCCTTACAATTAGACGATTCAAGCTTTTGATTCAATATCAACTTCCTCGTGCACTGTTTTTCAATCTGATGACGGACTGTAACATCGTACGCTGTTGCAACCTGAGATTTCTTGCACAAATCACAAATGAAGAAATAATTGGTCCTTGGATCCTCTCTCTCCCTTGTCCCTCTCTCAACCTCTAGATTACAAATCGTTTTCACCCTAAGTCGAGATCTGGTTTCTCATATATGAATTTCAAGGACGACTTGGTTTAATGTTTGTGATAGAATGAAGTAGCTAGCAAGAAGTTATGTTTTAGTTGATTTTATTTATCTAGGGTTTGTTCATTCTTTTTTTGATTGTTGCAGAAATCGATAAGGCGGCTTTGTAATAGATTTAGTATTTTTTGTTTCCCAAAATTGTGATTGATTTCATGTGGTGAAATAACAGATAGGCGAAAAATGTGTTTGATTTCATGAGGTGAAATAATGTTAATGTATTGTTTAGATCAAGTGTTGACTTTTGTTTGTGTATTTATTTTTATCTTGAGAGTTTAGTGTCTTGAGAGAAGTAGCATGAGTATAAATAATCTAAGTCTTTTGAGAGTTCCTAGTAACTGTCAAATATGCGTGTATTATAAACTTGTGACATCAATGACATATGACTTGTTCTCTCTCTAGATTCTCTCCCTACAGTTTACTCGGATTTGCATTGTAATTGTTTGTAAATGGCTTGATTTGGACTTCACAATTGGTATCAGAGCCTGCCCATTCAGAATCAGATTGATTGGATTACCATTCTTGATCGATTTCTTGATTTCTCAAGAACGCGCATACGTTTTCTGGACTTTACAATTTTGATCGAATTCTATTTTGTTTGTAGAAATTAGAGTGTAAAAATGGTTCAATGGTGTTCGATTTCTAGTTTTGATTACTTTGTATTCACACAATTTCACGTATTAATCATTTAATCGAAGTGAATTTTGATTTTTCTTGAAATATTATTCAAAAATGTCACGAACACTGTATTAGAGGAATCGCACTGTAGTTTTTTGTTTTTGATCATTTTTGTTTTTTAGAAAGTGTTCAATTTCGCATTTCGAGCACATTGGATCAGTTTGTGAAACAATTTGCAGTTCTATTGAGATTTTTGATCGATTCTGTGAATACAAGTGTCAAAAGCGCAAGATCTGAAGAACGCGCTAAGGAAGAACATGCTAGAATCGAAGAACGCGCAAGATGAAGATTGTTATGTTTTCTGCGAGTTTGAGCTCGGTTCGCGCATAGAGAGTCTTGTGAGAAGCTAGTTCACGCACAGTATTGTTTGCTAGTTCTTGGATTGTGGAAAATTTTCTAAGTGTGGTTAGCGCATAAGAGGTCTGCGAGTTTCTGATCGTGCGAGTTTGCATTTAGCGAGTTCCAGTTTTCTCGAAATTTTCTAAGTATGGAACGCGCTAAGGGTCGTGCGAGTTCTACCTGATCTGGGAGTTTACATTCATCTGCGATAAGTGATTTGATCCGTTTTTTTCTAAGTCTGAAACACGCACGAAGCACTCTGCGAGAAGTGACTTTGCGTACAACCTTACTTGCGAGTTTCTCAAAACGCGCAAACAGCAGTCTGCGAGTTCTTCAAACGCCCACAACACTATTAGCGCGAAGTTCTTTGAACAGTTGTTTGAGAATCCTTTGGTCTGCGAGTTTTAAGGGGTTTGCGAGTTTCTGTTGTCTGCGAGTTCTATGCTTGGTATTTTTTTGAGATCGTTTTCCAGTGGTAATCTGAGTTTGACTTTTCAAGTCAACTTTTTCTGATTTGTTTGGGAGGTCTTTTGTATCAAGCCTATTATCAGATATCTTTCTCTATTTCTGCAATCATGTCTCGTGATCTTCTGAGCATGGGTTCGAAATCCAAGCCTCCAATTCTGCAAGCTGATGAGTACCCTCAGTGGCGGAAAAGAATGATCAATTTCTTGAACAATCAAGACAAGAAATTGATGAATTCTATTATAGATGGTCCTCACTTTCCACATATCACAGTTGCCAGGATTCCAACCACAAACACAAATCCTGAAATTCCTAAGCGAATTGTGGCAAGAGACCCCATTCAGTACAATGAAGTGGACAAAGAGCTTGTTGAAAGAGATGCTACTGCCTTGACTTTCCTCATCATGGCCATTCCGAATGATATCTTCAACCGGGTTGACAGCAGAGAATCAGCAAAGGATATCTGGGATGAGCTAGAGAAGCAGTTTTTGGGTTCAGCAAAGTCAATAAAGACTAAGATGAATCAAATCATCAATGCTTATGAAGGATTTAAAGCAAAGGAAGGGGAATCTCTGAGGGAAGCATATGACCGTTATAACTTCATTCTGAACGATTTGAGAAGGAACGGAGTGCAAAAGTCTGAGTTGAAAATCAACTACAAATTTATTAAGAATATCTGACCAGAGTGGGACGTCTACACTATCCAAATGCAGATAAACAAGGATATGGACGAGGAGAAACTTAATGATCTTTTCTGTGCTCTTAACCAGCATGAGGATAAAGTGAAGGAACAAGCTGCCGTGAATAAGGAATTATCTCAACTCAAGGATAAGCAGAAAAAGGTTAAGGATTCCTTGGAACTTCTGGCTCAGGGTAAGGGAAAGCTGATCAAGACAAGTTCTGGTTCTTCAAAGAGTTCTAAGAACAAAGCTTTAATGACCAGCTTGATAGAGACTTCAGACAGTTCTTATGAGGAGACAGCAGAAGAGTCAGAGGATGATGAGCTGATAGAGTTTGCAGAAAAACTTGCACTATTGACTTCGAGCTTTCATAAAAGATTTGGGAGGAAAAATTTTTACAACAAGTCGAAGTATGATTCTTACAACTCTAACAAGTTCAGAGGCAAGTATGAAAAGGAGAAAGAGAAAGAGAAAGAGAAGAGAGAAGAGAAAGAAAAGTAGAAGTTAGACAAGTGCTTCAACTGTGGTAAATCTGGCCACTTCATCAGAGACTGCCTAGTAAAAAGGGTAAAGAATTACGAATATTACTCAAAGAAAGCACAGCTTGCTAAGGCCATGGAAAAGGGTAAAGCACTGAAAGCTGAGGAGGATATCTGGTTTGAGTATTATGATGAAGAAGAGGAAGAAGTTAAAGTGAATCTGACTCAGGTGCATTACAATCTGATGGCACACCTGAACGAAGAGTCAGATTCCGAGGTAAATTCTATGTCTGACAACTCTGATTCTTTTTGTGATAATGATGAAGTGCTGAATTTGATGTCCCAGTTAAACTTGATGAACTCCGAATTTTTAAAATTGAAAGAAAATTTTAAGCAACAAAAGAGTACAATTCAAGGACATCAAGATCAAGCACTGATCTATAAGACATTGGCTAAAGAAAGAGAAGAAGAGAAAAATGTTCTGAAATTGGATAAATCAAAACTTCAAACTAAAATTTCTGAATTACAAAAAGAGATAGTTATATTAAAGGATAAGAATCTTGATCTGACACTTCAATATGATATTGTTTTGAAAGACAGGACTGAAGCTTACACTAAGATTAAGGAATTGGAAGATCTTAATTTTAAGAGAGGTCAAACAGAACAGACATTGAAGATTTTGACCAATAACCAAAAAGACACCAGATTTTATAAGGCAAAACCTGGTTTGGGTTTATCAGATGTGGATGTTTTGAAAAAGGCACCTGAAAATCTCTATAATTTTAAAAAGTCAGGTGATGAGCCTATTATTTTAATACCCCACATTCTGGAAACTTTTGTCAAACCAGAGATTTCTTTGCCTGAATCTCCTAAGATGAAGAAGGAAGAATCAGTGGAAGTCAAGCAAGATATTAAAACTGACTCAGAAACTCATGGTTTTAATTCAGTTAAATTTTCATATGATGAATTAAATTCTTCTTACAAAAGTAAAAAAGAATTCATTTGTTGAATATGAAAATATTTTTACAACAAAACATGAGTCTTCTAAAGCCAGTTCAAATTCTGATTCAACTGAAACTATTCGAACTTGTTCAATCAAAGAAGATAAGGATGAAGAAGTAATCTCATACAAGTTTGTTTCTGAAAATTCTTCCAAATTTACTGACCTTGAGCATCAAGAAGCTTTGGACAAAATTGATGAGTTGGAAAGGCAGATTTCACATCTCAACAATTTAATTGTTGAATTGGAAGAAGCCAATGAAAATTTTGGAATGGAACTAGACTCTAGTTTTATTCAGAATGAATCTTTGCAAAAAGAAATCAGGAGTCTAGAATCCAAAATTTTTAAACTCTTAAAAGGCAAAGAAGCTTGCATTGATGTAAATGATTCAATTCCTATTAATCAAACTGTTGAACTTAAGTCCAAGTCTATTAATGAAAAAGGTGAATGTTCAAATTCCTCATTCATTAATATTTCTAAATCTGATTGTGCTTCAGATGAAAAGTTGAAGAAAGAAAGTTTGAAGAAGGAAAAGAAGACTGTAGTGGATAAGATAGTGGATGATTTTGATAGTTGTGAATGTAATAGAGTAGCCAGTGCTTGTAATGATGTTTGTCAACAAAGTTCTAATAAAACAAAAACATTTTCTCGAAAAGAGTTATTGACACAAGCTGCTACTAGGTTGCAATGTTCATACTGTCTTAATAGTTCATTTTCTTTGAAACCCAAGTCTTTAAAGAAAAAAGAAAAATATCCAGTTTAAGAACAAGAAATCTTCTGATCATTCTAAAGTCAATAAAGCTGAAATTTATTCTGTTAAGAAGAAAAACAGTGATTTTCATGTAAATAAAATAGCTGATGTAAAGTTTGTGTGGAAGTGGATTCCCAAATCTGAACTTAAAGCATAAACTTTATCAAAAGGACCCAGATTTGAGTGGCGAATTAAAGGGTCATCAGCTAATTTGAAAACTATTAAGGATACTAACAAGAAAGGACCCATATTCATATGGGTACCTAAATCTAAGTGATTGTTGCTTTCAGGCGTGTCATGTGTGGATCATTGATTCTGGAGCTTCAAGACACATGACAACGCACAATCACCTGATGTTCAACTATGTAGATCATTATGCAGGTTCAGTTAATTTTGGGAATGAAATGAAAGGATACGTCAGAGGTTACAGCACAATCAGAAACAACATGATTTCAATCTCTAAAGTACTGTACGTGGAGGGTTTGGCATACAACTTATTCTCAATCAGTCAGTTTGCAGAGAAGAAATGTAAGATTTAATTTGATGTTGATTATTGCTACATCAAAGATCAAAGCGAAGCTGATCTAATCAAAGCTGGGAGAATGGGATTATTGTATGGTGTCCACTTTCCAACACTTAAAGCTTCAAAGCCAGTCTGTCTCATTTCTAAGACATCTACATAAGAGAGTTGGTTGTGGCATCGACGTCTGTCTCATCAGCATTTCCGAGATCTGAATAAGCTTAGAACACAACATCTTGTTACGGGACTTCCAAATCTGAAGATTGAACAAGATTCTCTTTGTTCTGCATGCGAAAAAGGAAAGATGAAGAGAAGTTCACACAAGCTCAAGATGTTATCTAACTGCAACAAATGTTTGGAGCTTATTCATATGGATCTGTGCGGACCGATGAGAACTCAATCCATTAATGGCAAGAAGTATATTCTAGTCATGGTGGATGAATACTCAAGATACACATGGTTAGAGTTCTTACGGAAGAAATCTGAGGCTCCGGGTCTGATTATCAAGTTCATAAAGAAAATCCAAGTTCTTCTACAAAGCCCGGTACAACAATTGAGAAGTGACAATGGTACCAAGTTCAAGAACACAACGCTTCAATCATTTCTTAACTCCATTGGAATTTCACACAATTTTTCTGTGGCGATGACACCTCAACAGAATGGGGTAGTCGAAAGGAAGAACAAAACATTGGTAGAAGCTGCACGGACAATGCTAGCATATTCAGAACTACCTTTGTTTTTTTGGGCTGAAGCAGTAGCCACTGCCTACTTTACACAAAACAGGACCTTAATAAATAAGCGTTTTAATAAAACTTCTTATGAAGTTATTAATGGTCGTAAACCTACGGTTAAATTTTTTCGTGTATTTGGCTGCAGGTGCTACGTGCTAAACGATCGAGAGAATTTGTCCAAATTCCAACCAAAAGCTGACGAAGGAATATTCATTGGATATTCTCTTCAATCAAAAGCGTACAGAGTGAACAACATGCGAACGAAGACTGTGATTGAGAGTGCTAATGTGACCTTTGATGAACTGAAGACAAGGACTTCTGAACAAAGCAGTTTAGAACTCGAAACTAAAGACAAAGCTTCTACATCATCAAGTGTAGAACCTGATCGTCAAAAGAATAAGAATTTTGAACCTCTCACTGAATTTGATCTTGATCTGTTATTTCTTAATACATTTAATGATTTATCTAATGAACATAACAATCAAGAAAATTTAACCAATAATGACTCACATCCTACCAGTGTAGACATATCAGGACCCTCTGGAGAAATTGGTGAAGCTTCTACAAGTCAAACTCAAGAGGTTTCTGCACAAGCTGATCTAGATAATACAATTGAAATAGTATCACCACTGAATGAACCAGGATCTACATCAGTTGTATCTGGAGAAAATCAGTCAGAACCTACAACAGAGGAAGTTGATCAATCACCAAGTGCACAAAGTCCAACTGCATCAGAAACTGATTTACCAGCTATCCAGGATGAATTTGACACTTCAAATGATCAGACTGAGAGAGATGTGTTGCCAAGCACACATAGATGGACAAAGAGTCAACCCCCAGAAAACATAATTAGAGATCCTAAAGCTAAGGTGTCTACAAGATCTGCAACTGCATCTGCATCTGCTAACTTCTGTATGTTCTCAAACTTTCTAAGCAACATGGAACCGAAAAAGCCGTCTGAGGCACTTCAAGATCCAGATTGGATAAACGCGATGCAAGACGAGCTAAACGAATTCAAGAGGAATGAAGTGTGGCGGTTAGTACCAAGACCCAAGGATAAAACCAGTCGGTACAAAATGGGTATTTCAGAACAAGAAAGACGAAGCGGGTATAATTGTAAGTAATAAAGCACGGTTAGTGGTGAAAGGTTACAATCAATAAGAAGGAATCGATTATGATGAAACCTACACACCCATGGCAAGGATCGAGGCTATAAGGATTTTTCTTGCGTACGCAGCACATAAAAAACATCAAGGAATACCAGATGGATGTCAAATCGGCATTCCTCAATGGTATCCTACACGAAGAAGTGTATGTAAGTCAACCTGAAGGCTTTACAGATCCTAAGTTCCCAGACCATGTGTACGTGTTCGATAAAGCACTCTACGAACTGAAACAAGCTCCACGTGCATGGTATGAAACGTTGTCAATTTACCTGACTGAGTCTAGCTTTCGAAAAGGTATAATCGACACCACTTTATTTCTTAAGAAGAAAGGTGAGGACTTGATTCTTGTACAAATCTATGTAGACGACATTATATTTGGCTCTACGAACCCTGGACTTTGTGATGAATTTCAAAACATCATGAAGAACAGGTTTCAGATGTCAATGATGGGTGAACTTAATTTTTTCTTAGGCTTACAAGTCAAACAAACCCTGCAAGGGATTTTTATAAACCAAGCGAAATATATAAGAGACATGTTGAAGAAATTTGACATGAACTCTTCATCACCCATGAAGACTCCTATTCAATCTGGAAGTCTGTTGGACGCTGATATCTCCGAAAAATCAGTTGATCAACGGACCTACAGAAGTATAATAGGATCTCTTCTATACTTGACATCAAGTAGACCTGACATAATGTTTTCTACCTGTTTTTGTGCACGATATCAGGCTAATCCCAAAGAGTCCCATCTTGCTGTTGTTAAAAGAATCCTAAGATACCTTAAAGGCACACCAAATTTGGGCCTTTGGTATCCGAAAGATTCTGGTTTTGAGCTAATTTCCTACACAGATGCAGATCATGCAGGAAATAAATTAGACAGGAAAAGCACCTTCGGATCATGTCAGTACTTGGGAGACAAGTTAGTAAGTTGGTCGTCGAAGAAACAGAATTGTGTGTCAACTTCTACAGCTGAAGCAGAATATGTTGCAGCTGCAAGTTGTTGCTCACAAGTTCTGTGGATGAAGACACAACTGAAAGATTACGGATACATATTCAACAAGGTCCCCATTTAGTGTGACTCAAAAAGTGCCATAGCAATTACATCCAATCCGGTACCACACTCCAAAACCAAACACATCGACATCAGGTACCATTTTATTAAAGATCATGTTGAGAAAGGGAATATAGAAATGCATTTTGTTTCAACAGATTTTGAGGTTGTTGACTTATTTACTAAACCTCTTGATGAAAAGAGATTTAATTTCTTGGTCAGCAAACTTGGAATGTTGAACCTTGATGCATAGTTATATTCTTATTTCTGAATTTTGAACCTGTTGTTGAGGGGCAGTTGAATCGGTTTTTATATGATTAAGTGTTTTGGTAATTATATTTTCTCAAAGTTTGATACTCTAAACAACTATGGACTCATGTACAGTGAGTACCAAAATTTCATTCTCTTTTGCAGTGTAACAGGTTCTTGTTGTGTATACAATGCTGACATCATGGACTTTGACTTCTGATCAAGTCAGATCAGGACTCGTACTTCAGTATGCTGAGCATATTGAATACATCAAGGGGAGAAAACAGACATGCACACTTCAAGGGGGAGCTAAATTGGACAGTCTGTAAATGGGTGTGTGAGTCTGTGTTTGAAAAAGAATTTTGAAATCAGAAAGTATTTTTCAGAGAAAAAGTTACATTTTTGGGCTTAAAAGTGTTTTTAATAAACTTGCTATTTTTTGGAAAGTGGAACAAAATATTTTTGGAAAGTTTCCATTTTTGGAAATTTCTCACAAAAAATTTCTAAGTATAGAACGTGCATGGTGTTATACGAGTTTCTACTACGCGCACACCATTGCTTGTGCAAAGTGTAGAACACGCACACAATGTCATGCGAGTTTTCACTTCGCGCATAGCAAAGGCTGCGCGAAGTACAAAACGCGCACACCATTGCTTGCGAGTTTCCACTTCCCGCACATCAAAGCGTGCGAGTTATTACTGTTCACACCACTTCACGCACGTAACGTCTTGCGAGTTTATGCTTCGCGCACGATACTGCTTGCGAGTTTCATACTTCTCGCACATCGATTCATGCGCGAAGTGCACACACATACTTGTCATTCTTTGTGCGGCAAGTGCATCTTCTTTGTTCTGCGCGAAGTGGGTCACCAAATCCAATCATGGCACGTGTTTGCGAGTATCTTTGAGTATATATTCCATTGTTTTCCAGTTTTCGGCTCACTTCTCTCATAACACATTCTTGCGAGTTTTGCACTTAGAGCAATTTCTCTTGAACTTCCTTTGCGACTTTTCGATTTCAATATCTTTCTTCATCGAATCAGTGTAGGTTCATGTTCTTTTATTGTTTATAATCTGTTTGTATCTTCTCTAGTTGATTTCCAAGTTCGATTTTTCATATTTTTTAGGGTTTCAAGTTTATTTTTTTGAGTGTCGGTTCATGTTCTGGCCGAACTTTTTGATTTTTTTTATTATGGATTCAAAATTGTAATGTATGTATGTTGTTCGAACTATACTTTGCATCTGGGTTTCATTTGTTTTGCAGGAATACCTTAACTTTGGACTTGGATTCGTATTATTGGACTTGAATTTTTGAATTCATTCTTCGAACTGTTGGATTTGGACTTGCAATAAATCGAACTCATGAACTGATATCTTAGAACTTGAACTCTGTTGAATTGATCTATTCTTTAAAAAGATGGATTTTTTGAACTCTATTGAAGTCTGGAAATAATTCCTATTCGAAATCTGAACTTAAAATTTAAATTTTTGGGCTCAAAGTTCAAAATTTCAAATTCTTGAAGAACACAGTTCTTTGCGTGTTCTTGTCTTCGAACACAGACTTGTGGAGTTCTTGGTTTGAACTAAAATTCTTGCGAGTTCTAACCTTGTTTTATGCTTCATGAGAGTTCTTGGATAACATAAGTTTCATGCGAGTTCTGTGAACAAACTTCTTGTCTTGCGAGTTCTTGTTCAATCTCAGTGTTATGCGAGTTTTAAGACTCTCTCAATGCTTTGAGAGTTCTGCCCTTAGCAAATTTTATGAGTTTTTCAATTTTTTTGAAACTTTTCAGATGCTTATGAGTTCAAACTCTACTACTTTTTTAGAACAAAATCAAAACTTCAAGTGTTTTTGGTCAGTTGAGTCATTTTATTTCTGTATTTTTTTTTTGTTCAGTTGCATTTTGTTTCATGCAACTCATTGTGCTTATTTTGTGTGCTTCAAAGTACAATCATTTTGTACTTGATATTGTGTGTATCAAATTACTTTTCTGAAAAACAAGTTTTATGCTTATTGCTAACATATTGGATTCTATCCAATACTTTCTATCTTTTTCAGGTACTCAATGGCAGAAGAACAATCTCATGATCCAATTGTTCAGATGGATGAAAATGATCCAAACGTGTCAAAAGAGACTCCTATGCCATCTTCCAGATCTCATATACAGTCAGTTGTCGGTGAACATCCTAATCTTGCCCTGATTATTTCGTCTGAGTACTTGTTGTTCTACCCAAACAACCACCATGTAGATTTTGACAGTCTAAATGTCAATCCACTGGTCATTGAGATACTGAAGGGTCATCCGATAAGCAAGGCCCTGACAGACACCGCAACAATTCCAGTGCTATATTTGCAACAGGCCTGGAAGACAATACAGTATGTGGTGCAGAGTGACAAGATCAAATTCTTCCAACTCAGGATTGATAACTTCACTTCAATCCTGACATACCAGAGACTCAGCCTGATTCTTGACTTACCAGAAGCAGATTCTCGAGAGGGTCGAATTACATTTGACCCATACCCTGTTGACTCAACAGTTTTTGAAGGCATCCGCGCCTTAGGGTATGTGGGTTCACTAACAAAGATCAGCGAATTCAAAAAGACTAATCTTCCACCGTTCTACTATCAGATGTTCTCCATTATCAACCGATGTTTGACCTCAAGGAATTCTGACCTTGACAACATCAATATGCACACTTTGCGGCTCTTTCATGCAATCGTGTATGATCTGCACGTTGATTATTCAGTGGCATTTTGGACGGAACTTTATGAAAAGGTCATCAGCTAACGAACTTCAAAGAAACCAATCTATGTGCCATATCAAAGGTTTCTTCAACTGATTGTTCGAAGTATGATCCGATCAAATAGAGACATTCCAAAAAGGCTTCATCATGAACTTGCTCCTGAGCATGAAATGAAATATCTTCAGAAGCAGAAGAAGTCTTTCACTTACTCCATGCCTATCCCAGCAACTTTTCTTTCCTATGCCAATCCGAACTCTGAGTGTGTTAAGGAATATAGAGAGTTGATGGGATTACCAGAACCGGTTATCCCTACCCAAGACACTAACCTTAGAAGAGAAGAGTCAGTAAGGGTTCTTGAGACTGCGGGAGTCCTGGAACGGGGAGAGTTGAGGGAAAATTTAGAGAGGGGTACTGGTGGGGGTCAGGAATCTCATTCTGAAGCTGTGGGGACTTCGGCACAAGTTGCCATTCGTCAAGAAGTCTCTACATCTCAACCTGAACGGACTATCATTCGTCAATTGAGTCCTCAGATAGAGATTGCTAATGAAGGTGAGAATTCTGAAACTGAGTCGGATCGACAGGCAGCTTCTTCAAATTCTATTCCATCTGCCACTTCAGAACAACAGGTGGAGAATATTCATGGAGATGATATTGAAGATGAAAACTAACAAAATATTTTTGGATTTCTTGATGATGTTTCATTACATCATGATGATATGGAGATTGATACAGCTACGACTGACATTCAAAATGTCTTGGGAGACATAAGGAGACTTGAGGGAGATGAAGTAGAAAATACTGAAAATGTGAGGTCAAGTGAGAATGCAGAAAAAGAATATGGAGAGAGAGTATGTAACCTGACCTACAGATCCAGAAGGGCAACCACATCCCGTACTCCGTTGCATGTGTTGCATTCGGAAGTACAAGACATAAGTAGCCCACTTATGCAATTACACACCTCTGCCAGCCATTTTATAGCCTCTCAACAGGATGTAGTCTCATCTTTGCACGGGGTTTTAGCACATACTCTATCCAGCTTTCACTCGGAAAGTTTGGGTATTGAAACCAGAGCTCAGCTGCCCCAGAGCTCAATGTCATTATGTGCACTATCGAGTCTAGCACCACTTAACATATCTACTTCTATTCCTAGGACACTCATTCAACATTCTGCTATCACCGGTCGTCTAAGTGATCCGGTTGGAACACTTGTAGTAGATCCACAGTCCAGAATACGAGGATCAAGTGGAAGTCCTGTCATTGCTAACATCATGCCAGCTTTGAACACAGGCCACTCTGTTGAATCTTCGATAATTGTGTAAACGGGAAGTCTAAGTGACCCCGGAGTTATTTTCCCATACTTTGTTTCTAAGGAGTTTCTCAATGGCGCCTTAAAGGCCGTTGAAGATCGTATGACAACCAAGTTTGAGGAGGAGCTAGGGAAAGTTAAGAGCCTATTGAAAGGGAAAGGCCCAGTTGTAGAGATGCATGTTCAATCACCTCCACCATCACCAGTACAGCTCGTTGATCAATCTGTGGAGAAGTTGAAGTCTTTACTATATGCCAAACTACTTTCACAGGCACCAGTTGATGAATCTGAGGCTGATTTGGTTGGGTTATTGAGATCTCAGCAACAACACGTACCTTCAGACTATGTCACTACTGCCGAATTCCAGTCTTTCAAGTCTGAAGTGGTACAACATCTTCAAGATCTCACTCGAGTAGTTCAGGAATCTTGCAAAGCTCAAACAGTTCTTAGCAAAAGACATGATCGTGATTCTGATCAAGATCATGAGGGGGAGATAAGTAAGAGACAGAGAACTGCTACCGACACTAAAGCTGCTCAGGTTCATACTCAAGAAGGAAACGATGTTAAGATGACATATGTAGGGGTTGATGAACCAGTTGATGAGATTATGCTTTATGTGAATGAGGAGGTAGAACCAAGGGTTGAAAAGCCTAAGGTTGCTACAAGAGAAGAAATTTTGTTGCTTACTGGGATGCTTGACATAAACATTATTAATCTTTCATCAGATAAAGAGGAGACTGCGTTTGAGAAGTATGATAATTTCCGGAGGTTGAAAGAGGAGGAAAGAGAAGGTCTGATGGATTCTGATGAAGAAGGAAATGAGAACATCCTTGACATCATGACGGGCACACCAGACGACTTACAGCTGAGTCCTGTGCATCATGATATTCCAGAAACCATCCGAACCCTACCTGAAATACCTACCTTCAAAGAGATAAACCTAGTTGAACCTTCCAACCAACCAGAAAACATACCTAGCCTAGTAAACCAACCTTCACCTAGCCCTGTAAACCTTCCAAGCACAAACAGATTTCCAAGCCCAATTCATGAAACCAACCTTGAAACCAACCCTTAAACCAATCCTGAAACCAACCTTGAAAACCTACCTGAAACTTATCCTTTACCCAATCCTGATGCCTTCTTTCCTTCTAACGCAGTTGAAACCCAAGCAGGACCTTCAGAAGCACCTCAAGCATCTCTTGTTCCTATTGATGCTGAAATCAAGCATATGAGGAATGCTTTGAGAGTTCCTTTTCTGGAGGAGGATAGGAAGAAAATGTTTGTGCACAGGATCATATTGTTAGATACTCACAAGGTTTTGGGTGTGTCTCATCTTCCATGGGTGATCAGGAAGAATATGCAAGGATGATCTCTTGAGAGAGAAAAGCTGAGAAATATGTCAAGAACAAATCCGGAATTGTCACAGTTACGCATGTCAAGCTGAGAAAGTTTCACAGAAAAGTTTGGTATCTAGTGTTTTACGTTCAAAGAAGAGATCTTACACACTATGAATTTTTAGAAGCTGATTTCTCTCATTTGGATGTAGATGACATTGAATATCTCTATCATCTATTTCGGAACATGACAGTTCGTCCGGAGAACATTGTCTTTGCCTTGGAAGCAGTTAAAAGATTCATGAGAAGGCATGTCAACTATACTTATTGTTATGATTTTCAGCTTGCCTTGGAGACTAATCAGAAGAAGGTGAATATGACTAAGCCTAATTTGGATTTTGAAAACTTGGAGAATCTTGATCTGTTCAAAGTTATTGACCAACCAGAACTTGGAGTTGTTTACAAGAATGGAGAGAATAAAAAGAGGTTTATGAGGATATCTGAATTGTCAAAGTTTTCAGATGGAACTATCAATGTGATCAGACTCCAGCTCAACAGAAAGTACAAAGAGGATAAAGAAAAGTTCAACAGAAGAGAGAAAGGTCTTGGAAAGTTCGATAGACTTGCTTTGACCCGAGTATTAGATGCTTTGGATGACAAACTACATTTTAGAAGGGGAATTAGAATCTTTGAATCATTGCTCGGTATTTGACAAGGAAGTCATTCTTGTTGGGGCTTGCCAATCATTAATGCTTGGTCTAAAAGGGGGAGAATGTTAATGTATAGTTTAGATCAAGTGTTGACTTTTGTTTGTGTATTTGATTTTGACTTTGTAAAAGTTTTTTAGAGTTCTTTTATCTTGAGAGTTTAGTGTCTTGAGAGAAGTAGCATGAGTATAAATAGTCTAAGTCTTTTGAGAGTTCCTAGTAACTGTGAGATATGCGTGTATTGTAAACTTGTGGCATCAATGACATATGACTTGTTCTCTCTCTAGATTCTCTCTCTACAATTTACTCTTATTTGCATTGTAATTGTTTGTAAATGGCTTGATTTGGACTTCACAAATAACATATAGACGAAAATTGTGTTTTGATTTCATGGGGTGAAATAGATCATAGATGAAAGTTGTGTTTGATTTATGTGGTGAAATAACATATATATGAACATTATGTTGGAATTCATGAGGTGAATAATATATTTATGAAAATTCTGTTTTATTTCATGAGGTGAAATAGCATGTTGAGTATAAGTTTCATCTCTGTTACCAAAATGATGATTATGCCATTTTCTAATAAAAACAGCTTTCAGTAACAAACCATATGATCAAAACTAATTAGGGCTTAGATAAGTCCTCTCGGTTCTCAACCTTTCGTGGTTCTCATTTAATTATCGTCTAATACATACATATGTGTATATATATATATGTGTGTGTGTGTGTATGTATGTTGATATATATATATATATATATATATAATTGGAAGTTTGAAACCATGACCTTGAATCATCGCAGATTCCGTCCCCCTCGGAGCCTCGATGAAGAGATGTAACACCCGTAATTTCGGTATGTGATTAAAATGGTTTCCCCATCTTAAATCCTTGAGTAGTAATATGGATATCGTCTTTAGGTTCCTAATTATCTCGTAAATCTAATCGCTATCGTTTGAGAAATTGCTCGAAAAGTCAGGCCTCGGTACGTGGGGGCGACTATGCACCGTGATTGTGACGGTGTCACTCTAACTAGGGAATTGTCACATGGAAGAACACTCCATGGTACAAGTGGGGCGACAATGCACGGAGATTGTGACACTGTCACTCTCACAGGGCAATGTCGCGCGGGGTCAAGGGGTCGTGGTACCAAGCGGGCGAGTATGCCCCGCGATAGTGACATTGTCACTATCGCCTGTCAAGGTCGCCGACGGGATCCAGAAGGTTATAACCCCATTTTCCTCCTATTTTCTCATTCTTGTTCCCACCAACCTTCTTCCCAAACTCTCCCAAGCAAAACCCTACCATTAATTTCGGCCATTGTAACACTTAAGGTTTTCCTCTTCCAATTATTGCAAGTTTGGTCTACAACCATTGGAATTTGGAAGTTAGAACTAAAAAAAATCCTTTCATCTCACCTTCATCATCGATTTTCTACGGTTTTCACCCAACCCTTTTCATCATTTGGAAGATTGGGAGTGTATGACTCATCTTGGTGATCTAGAAATAACATATAGACGAAAATTGTGTTTTGATTTCATGGGGTGAAATAGATCATAGATGAAAGTTGTGTTTGATTTATGTGGTGAAATAACATATATATGAACATTATGTTGGAATTCATGAGGTGAATAATATATTTATGAAAATTCTGTTTTATTTCATGAGGTGAAATAGCATGTTGAGTATAAGTTTCATCTCTGTTACCAAAATGATGATTATGCCATTTTCTAATAAAAACAACTTTCAGTAATAACCATATGATCAAAACTAAATTAGGGCTTAGATAAGTCCTCACGGTTCTCAACCTTTTGTGGTTCTCATTTAATTATCGTCTTATACATACATATGTGTATATATATATATATATGTGTGTGTGTGTGTATGTTGATATATATATATATAATTGGAAGTTTGAAACCATGACCTTGAATCATCGCAGATTCCGTCCCCCTCGGAGCCTCGATGAAGAGATGTAACACCCGCAATTTCAGTATGTGATTAAAATGGTTTCCCCGTCTTAAATCCTTGAGTAGTAATCTGGATATCGTCTTTAGGTTCCTGAGTATCTCGTAAATCTAATCGCCATCGTTTGAGAAATTGCTCGAAAAGTCAGGCCTCAGTACGTGGGGGCGACTATGCCGGGTGATTGTGACAGTGTCACTCTCGCCAGGGAACTGTCGCGCGGAAAGAACACTCCATGGTACAAGTGGGGCGACAATGCACGGAGATTGTGACACTGTCACTCTCACAGGGCAATGTCGCGCGGGGTCAAGGAGTCGTGGTACCAAGCGGGCGAGTATGCCCCGCAATAGTGACATTGTCACTATCGCCTGTCAAGGTCGCCGACGGGATCCAGAAGGTTATAACCCCATTTTCCTTCTATTTTCTCATTCTTGTTCCCACCAACCTTCTTCCCAAACTCTCCCAAGCAAAACCCTACCATTAATTTCGGCCATTGTAACACTTAAGGTTTTCCTCTTCCAATTATTGCAAGTTTGGTCTACAACCATTGGAATTTGGAAGCTAGAACTAAAAAAAATCCTTTCATCTCTCCTTCATCATCAATTTTCTACGGTTTTCACCCAATCCTTTTCATCATTTTGAAGATTGGGAGTGTATGGCTCATCTTGGTGATCTAGAAGTATTTTGGTTGGTGGATTGGAGTTATGGTTAAGGTAATCTCCTCTTTTCTTCGTTTATGGAAATTAAGGTTTTGATATAAGTTGAGATCTTTATGTAAAATGTTTGGGGAACGATTCTAAATGGTTTAATATGAATACTCATGGGTGGAAACTTGGTGATCTATGTTTTTGGAAGTTTTTGGCTTGTAGATCCAAGTTTTCTTCAAAGGAGCTCAAGTTGGGGTAAAAAATCTAAATTTAGCCTAAATCTAGCAAGGTGAGTTCAAGTTGATTTGTGAAAATGGTGTACATGCCAAAATGTCCATTCATTTTAAAGTGTTTATATGTTTTACATGAAATTATCAATTGTTGAGTTAATTGGTGAGTCTTGATTATTTGAAGTGTTTAATTTTATAAACTTTGTAAAACACTCACATTTGGGATTTTGGCATTTTGGTAAATAAATCATACATATTGGCATTTTAATGATTTATTTTATGGAAATAGATTTTGAGTATAAATGTATTTTATTGTGTGTTTTGGGGAAATACTTGATTATGTGTTATGGGACGTTTTGAAAGGATAAATGGTATAAACTCGCTTGGAAAAATGATTTGTCCCAATCTAAACTATGTTGGAGTTATTTATATATTTTGGAGCATGAGTTTGCATAAATGCGGGTTGTTTATGTTTGATTTCATTTTATGATTTTTAACAATTGGTCTTTTAATTTGTTGAGCCTACGACTCGGTTTGGACTTTGTTGGGTCTTGGGGCAATTGTCCGATTTTAATAGCTCCATGTAGAGCATTTGGTTATGATTTGCATCAACTGCATCTTATTTGAGAATTACATGTTTTGAATGCACTAGTTCATTCGTTTGGGGTAATGTAATGTTTTAGACTATAATGCAATGGATCCATAGACACTTGAGTCTTTACATTCAATATTGGGACGATTAGTTTCCCTCATTGTAGCACGGATAGGCATCAGGATTCATGGTAAGTAAGATGTGGACCTGTAGGGTCGGGCATCGTCCCATGAGCAGTAATGTGTAATCCAAATGTGCTTGTATGTGTGATATGGATTTGGTTACCTCAAAGTATAGACCTAGAGGGGTTGAGCTCGATATGTCTTATGAGTATAATCCATACGTTTTGGTTTTATTACATAGTTATGTGACCTACTTTTGTGTTCCGTCACGTGCAATGTAAACTGGTCTCCCCCGTCACCGAAAGGTGTTGTTTTGGGTATGGAGTTTTATAATCCATGTTTTCGGTGACGTTTTGAGTATGGGTTGTTATCCATGTTCTGTGGCTTTGTAGATTGAACCTTATCCATATTTTTGGATATTCTGGATGATAGAGTTCATCCACGTTTCCAGTATTTGATTTTTTTTTAAAGTATCAGTTATGTTTTATGTGAGTTTTGGGTTTTGGATTTATATTCGAAGGTACGTTTTGTACCGTGGTTTAATCACGAAGATGGTGATTGTTGAAAAAGAGATTGTTCTCAGACTTAATGTATTTCATTTTGGTTGCTTTCAGACAGAACGTATTTCAGTTTGGAAATCACGATTTAAATAACATTCTTAAAGTTCATTGCTTTATATGTTTATGATGAAAACTCTTGAGCTCACTAGGCGTTAAGCCTAACCTTTGTATTTGTCGACATGTGCATCAGGTTCTGGTTGGGGATAGTCCTAGTAACACTGGGAAGAGAGGAGTACTAGTAATGTGCCCGAGAAGCGAGTAGCATTGGAGAAGCCTTCCGCTTTTGGTTTTGTGCAGAGCAACTTGTTTTGGGGTTAAGTAGCACCCAACTTCGGTTTAGACCTTGTTTAATGCTGGAGTTGTAATTGTTGAGGTTAATTGCAGGGTTTTATATTTGAGGTATGATGAATTCTGATTTAAAGGAGGAAGTTTTGTCCTTCATTTGTTATTATATCGAGATTTTTAATTAGTTGTTCTTACCAAAATTTGAGGGTGTTACAAGAAACCCCGGAGAGACCCATGACCACCGCCCCACCTTCTGCACTTCGTTGTAAACTTTCATACCCTTTTATTATTCTCTTTATCTTCTACTTCTTCCCTGATTGAGCACGACCCACAGAGAAGCCCATGACCACCGCCTGAGGCCTCCTGGAGAAATCGTCGAGAAACCCACGACCACCGCCCCAACTTCTGCACTACTGATTTTGAGAAGGGTTTTTTTAGAAGCATCGATACAGAGAACAAAGTCCACATACATATCCAGGTACACAATCCCAAAGAGAACATAATCCAATGTTTACATTTCCGATTTTGAGAAGAGTTTTTTAAAAAGCATCGATTTAGGGTTTTTGTTTACAATCCAGATCTAGGCTCAAGGGTTTTGTTTGTTTGATTGATTTAGATACAGGGTTTTATTGTCTAATTTAGATTTTATGTATTTGATTTATATGATTTTTGTATCATAGACTTCTTGTATGGATTTGCCAATTTTCATAAACTTGTAGTTGGTACATGATGTTCATGGTTGTACATATGATTTTCAGACGTTTTGTATCACATACTTCTTGAATGGAATTGTATCACAAACATCTCGTTTGTACATGATTTTCATAAACTATGAGTTTTGTATCCCTCTCTCTCTCTGTCTCTCTCTCTCACACACACACATACAAATATATATATATATATATATATATATATATAAAGAGAGAGAGAGATTAAATCATGTGAGAACCAAAAAACGGTTTGAGAACCGTGAGAACCGATCTAAGCTCTAATTTGGTTTTGATCCTATTATTTTAATTTAAAGTTGTTTTTAATTAGAAATGGCATAATTGTCTATTTGGCAACAGAGATTTACCAAATGAAACACATACTCACCATGATATTTCACCTCATAAATCCAAGCATATTGTTCATATATATATATATATATATATATATATATATATATAAATTTTACCACATGAAATCAAACACAATTTCCGTCGACAATCCATTTCATCTCATGAAATCAAACATAATTTTCCATCTATATGTTATTTCACCTTATAAAATCAAACACAAATTTTGGCTATATGTTATTTCATCTCATGAAATCTAACATAGTTTTGAGAAACAAAAAAACCTAAGTCTCTAAACAGACTTCTACACTTGAATGGGGATGTGGTTGGTTTCTCAGACAGCGGCTTCAACATATGTTCCAAGAGTTGATTGGAATCAGCACCAAACCGGGAAAAAAACAAGATTCGAAGGATGAAAGGAACCCCAAATCGAATCCAAACACTAAAGCAAAATCAAATTTACCCTACCAAATGAACCCTAGATCAGAAAATTGATAATTCCAAATTTTGGTGTTATTTTCATATCACTAACCACGTAAAATTGCTATTTCCAGGTGAATTTAGATGAGATTTTGTATTTTAAACCAAGTGTTTCAGGAATTGCATCATATGATGAGATAGCCAAGAATGAGTGCGAAAAGTGAGTTTTCCGAATGATAATCGATCATAATCATCGTCAAGTTCCAAGCCCCAGAAATGACCGATCGAAAAGGTGAAGTTAAAAGAGAAAAAGCAATTTTTATGTGTACCAAAAATCAGTGGCCAAAGCGACTTTGAAGTAAGTTGTTGAAACTGAACTAGCTTGCAACTCACCAGGCTGGAAAAAGGGCAACTTTCCTGCTAGTTGATGATGCTGAACTAGCGGACCACCTGCCAGAAATCGTGTTGGATGTCTTTTATACTTATCACCTAGGGTTATGGCCCTTTATTCATTCATTACTCAATTTGGCGGCTAGGGAGCAAAGAGAGACAACTTGGGGCGATTTTTGCAAGGGAAAAACACAGATTTGAAGCTAGGAAACAATTGGGGAAGCGATTCTTACTCCGATTTCTTCCAATTCTTCGTTGGTATTTCACAAACAAGGGGAGTTAAAAAATTTAATGTTTGAGAGAACTTTTCCTAAATCTATGAACTCTTCTACTATTTTCTTTGTTAATACCCCCAACATTAACTAATCTTTAGATGTTGGGGGTTGGTTTGACTTTGGTTTAAGCATATGAATATGTAACTTGGAGTTTTTATCAGTTTTTTCTAACTAATGAAGTATATGTAACTTGTGTTTTCAAAATAAAATCTGTTGTTGCTTGAGAAAGAACAACGGTGATTTTACAGATTAGATATTCATTAAAGGGTTTAACTGATTGTTATTTTGGGATTATTGTTCATTAGTGAAAACCATGGGATTTCCAACCCTCAACTATTTGTCTCCATAAAAAGTTTCCAAAGTCGTTATTTGTAGAGTGTTTTAATTCTTTTTATTAATATTCAGTTAATTATTCCCAACAATTCACTCTTTTGGACCGTTTAGTTAATAGTGAATATAGTAATTGTGATATTATTTCATGATTCCCTTGGTTCGATACTCGTACTTCCAAGTACATATTACTTGATTCGACCCGTACACTTGCGGTTAGATTAGGGGGTGTAAACCCGCGTATCAAAAATCAAATTTACCTTAGTCAGATGAAGATAATTCGATATTTGACGATGATGACGATAAGCCCCGTGAAGAGTGTGGCATTGTGGGTATCTACGACGAACCAGAGGCCTTTCGTCTCTGCTACCTTGTACTCCACGCCCTCCAACACCGCGACTAAGAAGGTGCGAGGATCATCGTCGCACTCTTACATTTAATTTCAATATCTAAACAAACACTAAACCCCATGTTTGAAGCATCAACGATCTATGGAGAAAGGGGTGCGCCGATGAAACCCAACTTAATTATTGATTGGATTCAAAAAACACAATATGCCCTTCCAGTTTCAATTTTAATCCATAATTAATATCAATAATTGGCTTAGATTGGTTTTCACGTCCGTTGAATATTATTTTGCCATTGTCTTTCATGTTCGTTGGTAAAAATCAATAATTGGCTTAGATTGGTTTTCACGGTTCTCAACCATTTTATGATTCTCATTTAATTGTCGTCTATATATATATATATATAATTATAGACAAATGATCATATGAAAAGAAGAGTTAAAGTGAGAAGGTTAGAAGGAATCTGGACCTTGATCACTTTTAATCTCAAACTCACCCCTAAATTGCGTTTGATACGGGAATTGATTCAATCCATCTCGTTGCATCTCATCCTAATATGCATCTAAGGGTGGAAATCTCTTCTTACCTTCTCACTATAACTTTCATTCTCATCGGAACCTAACTCAAATATTGTAATATGAAATATAGAGTAAATTACATGTTTAGTCCTTTTTGCTTTTAATAGAAAATAAAAAAAGAAATGGAATGACTAAAGTACCGCTCAACTTAATATATTTAACAAAAAAATAAAGTAGTTAGAAATAAGAACCCAATATATTATAAATTACAAACTACATGACTGTAATACATAATTATTTTAAAAGAGAGACTTGCTACATAATACATAAACCACAAAGATGAAACTGTTTTTTTTAAATTCTTTTTATGATCAATTTTAAATTTTTAAAGCATAATTTGTTTTCAGGATGATATTTTTTGTAATATTTGTTTGTAGCAACAATTTTTTGATCGCAATTGCTTTAATAGCAACGAAACTTTAACGTTATGTTCTCGAATTTAGAGAGAAAATGAATGAAAAAAAAGGTAGGGAAAAAAAGGATTTTATTTTATTTATATTCTCGAAACAAAAGGAAAAAAAATAAAGGAAATACTTGAACAAAAGAAAGGAAAAGAAATCTATCATTTTTACTAATTTATCCTTTAAAAATATATCATTTAAATAAAAGATTGGATAATTTTGGTAATTTTAATGATTTTTTTAAAAAGGGTTTCGTCTTTTCCTTTCCTTCCCTTTTCTTTCCTCCCACATCCACGAGGAAAGTTGGAAGAAATTTATCATTATTTTTCTTCTGTTTTATTTCCTTTTTCTGCTAAAAGAAATTCAAAAACACTAGTTTTTTTTTACTTTCGTCCTCTTTTCCTCTCTTTCTTTTCCTTTCCCTTCAAAAAAGTGTGCCTATATTTTCAAATTAAGAAATTATGAAATATATTCGATTTTTTTAATTATTATATATTTTATAATAACCAATATTTAAAACAATTTTTATATGAAAATCTAATTTTAAAAAACCCGATTATTATTTAATGACATATTTTAAAACTATAGAGCTATACTCATATTTATTATGATGTTATAACTTTTTGTGACTATGTCTTCGACAAATTTTAATACATCACTATCCTTCAAAACTTGTAGTCAAATTTTAATAAATTAGTCGCCATGAAAACGAGTTTTCTTACAAAAAATTCCAACGAAAAAATCGTCAAAGTTTACAAGATCATCATCATCAAACTCAGTCGTATTTTATAAAAGTCAACAGAGAAAATTCTTACAATTAAAAAGTATTGCCACGAAAATGAATCATGTTTTAAGGTTAATCGTCACCAAAATCAATTAGGTCCCGTTTGGTTTGTGGGATTGGAATGGATTTGGAGGGATTTGGATTTCAAATCCATTCCAATGCTGCGTTTGGTTTGCAGGAATGGATTTCGTTGACCGGATTTGAAATTCGTTGACCATTTAAAAATCTCTTACATGATCGATTTCAAAATCCGTTGCAATGAGCCTGAATTTGAAATCCAAATCTGATGGATTCTAAAGTCTGATGGATTTCAAATTCTTATCCAAACACATGAAGGAATTTCAAATCCCCTCAAATCCAAATCTCCTCAAATCCAAATCCTTACTTGAAATCCAACACATTCCCACAAACCAAACGCACCCTTAGGTTTTTCTTAATAAAATCAGGCATGTATTGAAAATTTTATTATTTTAACAACTAGGTTATATTTTTAAAAGAGTGAATTGTGGATTTGGTCCCTGTGGTTTTGTGATTTCTTTGACTATGGTCCTCATACTATGTTTATTGTGGATATAGTCCCTGTGGTATGCAATATATTGTGGTTGTGGTCCCTAAACACTAACACCATTAACTTTAAGGGTTAAAGGCATCATGTGCCTTGCACACTATGGGCATAATAGTCAATTTACTTTCAACTTAACCTATACTATTTTAAAACAAAGAATATTAAATTGTGGATTTGGTCCCTATGCATCATTCATCATCTTTAAAATCCATTTATCATCTATTTTAATTTTTTTTCATCCAATCTTCATTATCAAAGTACAAGAAAAACTAATTTATTAAAATTCAAAACAAATTACTTGCATTTAAAAATAACAATTGTTTAAAACCAACACTACATCCTAAAAAAAGACAACATATCAAAATAACAAATGTTTGAAACCAACATTACATCCCAAAAAAGACAACCCATCAAAATGATAATTGTTTTATATCAACATTACATCCCGAAAAAGTAAACTCATCAAAATAACAATTGTTTAATATCAACATAAAAACTCGAAAAGACAACCCATCAAAAACAATTGTCTTTTTCGATGGGTTGTCTTTTTGATGGGTTGCATATTAAACATATCATACAAGGGATGAACATAACAAAAACAATTAAAAAGGTAGAAATTAATAAATAGAATAACAAAAAGTGGCATAACGGGTATAATAGAGATAAAAACTCTCATTACATATTCATCATCAACAAAATGCTACACATGCACTAATAAAGATAAAAACTCATTACATGTTAGAATTATCAAAAAGGTTAATCAATCAATAGGAATTCTTTTATGAAATCACATAACTTAAAATTATATTCAATTTAATGTATCTTTAAAATTATATTCAATTTGATAGGTTTACTTTTCCGGGATGTAATGTTGATATAAAACTAAGGGTGAGCAAAACCCGATCGTATCCGAAAAATCCGAAAAAACGAACCGAAAAAACCCCGAACAACCCGATCGTACCCGATACCTGAAGTCCGAAATTTAGGTCGGGTATATAGGTTCGGGTAGGGTCTTAATCCCCGTCACCCGATCCGACCCGTAACCCGAATTTTTATTAACTAAATATAAATACTATTTTTTAATTACTTTTCCTAAAAATACCTAGTCATATTTTTTTTTTCATGTTCAATCTTATTATGTAATCTAATATGTACTACTCTTATATTTATGTATGCTAAATGTGGAAAACTTGAATTGTAAAAACAATACATGAGAATGGAGATGAGGCGTTGGTGCTTTTTTGTGAAATGCTAAAGTAAGGTGTCAAGCCCAATGTATTAACTTTTATTGAGAGTTATTTTTATGGTGGAAAAAGAAAAAAAAGAAAAAAAAATGGATTAATCCGAAATCCAGTCTGATCAAACCCGAAACCCAACTAGGCCCGACACCCAAAACCTGATTCACCCGATTACAAAATTCGGGGCTTCCATTTCCTACCCGAAACCCGATCGGGTTTTTCATTTTCCCCTCCGACCCGACCCGACCCATGCTCACCCCTATATAAAACAATTGTCATTTTAATGGGTTGTTTTTTTAGATGTAATGTCGGTTTCAAACAATTTTTATTTTGATAGGTTGTTATTTTTAGGATGTAGTGTTGGTTTTAAACAATTATTTTTAAATGCAAGTAATTTGTTTTAAACTTTAACAATTTAGTTTTTCTTCTAGTTTGACAATGAAGATTGGATGAAAAAAAAACTAAGAGAGATGATAAATGGATTTTAAAGATGATGAATGATGCATAGGGACCAAATCCACAATTTAATATTCTTTGTTTTAAAAGTGTATAAGTTAAATTGAAAGTTGAAAGTAAATTGACTATTATGCCCATAGTGTGCAAGGCACATGATGCCTTTAACCCTTAAAGTTAATGGTGTTAGTGTTTAGGGACCATAACCACAATATATTGCATACCACAAGGATTATATCCACAATAAACATAGTATGAGGACCATAGTCAAAGAAATTACAAAACCACATGGACCAAATCCACAATTCACTCTTTTTAAAATTATGGGGTTGTTTGTTTGTTTTTAAAAACCTCTTATTGACTCTTAAGTCTGAATCGTTCAGAGCTTTTTACACACCACCTTTTATTAATTATAACTAAAATAAGACTTCAGACTTTAGACCTCTTAAAAAACAAACGACACCTAAGTGTCATAAAACATTCAAGTATTTAATATTAAATAATTAATCATAAAAAACAGTCGATTTAAATAAAGTTATAATCAAAAAATAAATCACGTTTTATTTCTTGATTAAGTAATGGTATATCGCGAGAAACTGAGGGGGTGTTTGGTTCATGGATTTTGAAGGAATTGGAATGGATAATTCTTTTGATCAAATTTCAATTCCTTTGTTTGGTTCACATATTGATAATGATAGAATCCTTTGAATTCCACAAATCAAAGAATTCATCATTCCTTGCTTAAAGTGAAAGAATTGAATTTCATCTAATTCCTACCAACCAAACGTGTGGTCAAATTCCATCAAATTTCATTCCAATTCCTTCGATGGATTTCAATTCCATCAAATTTCATTCTGCGAACCAAACTCCCCCTGAAACTATCGTTTCAATTTAAAACATGTAAATCGATAAAAACAAAAGGAATTAGGTTTGTCCTTCATGTTGTAGCCCAGTGGTAAGGTAACATCCTGGGGGGTCAATGGATGGTATCCCTGACTACCCAGGTTCGAAACCCGTGGTGAGCATCCTGTGTGGCTGTGACATCCATGATCATGGGTCTGCCACATAGTGGTACCCTTAATTAGGCTGGGTCGTGATCGACGGGGATTAGTCGGGTGACACCCTTAAGTGGGAGCCCGGATACCCCGGGAACGTGTGCGTGTGTTAACTTGTCGTTCAAAAAAAAAAAGAATTAGGTTTTGTTGACTCGTTAGAAATTTTTAATGATGTTTTTTACGTTTCACAAATAATCAGATATAAATGATAATATAAACTTTTAAACAAAGTAAATTAAAAGGTTATAAACATTTGTAAGCTATAGAAATTGTTAACCCATTTTTTAATTAAAATTTTAATTTTGCTTGTAAAAAAATTGTATTATTTGGATTTGGTGAAAAAGCAAAGCAAAAGGAAGTCAACGATTTTCACTTGTCAAGTAACGTTTTCATTTCTTCTTCTCCAACCTCTCCAACACGTCTTAGAGCATCTTCAGGTTTTTTATAAGCAAAAAGTGCAATGGCCTGTAAGAAGTAGCATTGTGGAAAGTTTTTATAAGAACCCAAATTTCTTTAGTTTGGTGCAGTGACTTGTAAGAACTATCATTGTGGAGAGTTCTTATAACCTTGGTTCTTACCTTGATGTTTGGTGTGAAATGACATATTACTAGTTTTTATTTTATTTTATTGATTTTATAATCATTAATATTATATATTTAATTTATATAAGTATTACATGGGACCTAAAAGAGGTTCTTGTAAGAACTACCATTGTAAAATTTTATTTGAGTTTTTGTTTTGATGAGTTGGAAATGAGGTGACAACAAAAAGTGTAAAAAAGAGGTTCTTATAAGAACCTCCATTGGAGATGCTTTAAGGAAACCTGTAATGAACATAAGAGTGCTCGTTTGAAGTAAACCGTCAAATCGTATAAACCGCCAACATCGCATTGTAAAGCGTGTTTTAAAACTTCTGCGATGGGTTTACACTTTACAGTTTGTATTTTAAGAGCATCTCCAAAAGTTATGGTATAATTTTTCTATAATAGAGTTGAAAAAGTCCAAATCTCTAAAAAGAATTACATCTATCTCGAACAACTACGCTATTTTAACAATCCGAACATTAACTTTATTAATAAAATAATCAATACATTTAATAATATATTGTTTCTCTCTCCTACACAATAATTTAAAGTTTTTTTATTGTTAAAAAAATATTATTATATTATTTCTCTCTCTTCTACAATTTAAAGTTCTTTTAGAGATTTATGTAAATTAAGAGATTTTTACAATCTTTCTCCTCATTTTTCTATTCTAACATACAAGATAACATAGTTGTTAGAGCAAAAAAGTTGTTAAAATCCATTTTTTTCTCTATTTTAGCATAACTGTTGGAGATGTTCTAACCAAACTGCACTATGTGGTACAACTTATGGTTTTGAGTTATCAAACCATGGTTCAAACCACACAACATATATATTTTTAATTTTATATAGAGTAAATTACGTTTTTTGTCCCCGTGGTTTGTTAAAAATTGCGGATTTTATCCATGTGGTTTTGAAATTTCAATTTTTGTCCTTATGGTTTGCAACTTATTTTTATTTCCGTCTCTGAATCCAAAACACTACTTTTAATTGTAAAAGACTAAAATAGAATTGAATTGTGAACCATAGGGATGAAAAAAACAATAAATTTTAAATCATAAGAAAAAAAAAGGTAATGAATTATAAATCACAACAATGAAAATAGAAATTTTCATCAAACCATGGGGACTAAAAACGTCATTTACTCTTTTATATATATATTTTACATTTACATATACATATATATATAGGGTCCCTTTCATTTGCTAACCACGGCATTGGTGTTAACCGTGCTAACCAATTTTCAACCAATCAGAATCATCCTAGAGTTTATGTCATGCGTTCAATCCTATTAATTCTCAAAGGGCAATATGGACATTTTATAATTCACGCCTATTTAATGTATTTCCATATTTCAAGGAGTTATTAATATGGTAGTTATTTAAATATTAAATATAATATTTAATATTTAATGTATTTTCATATTTCGAGTGTACATATAAGCATGTCTAGATGTCAGTGTGTATCTCAACCAATGCAGAATAGATCAGCTGATATGCACATATACAACATGTACATATTCACAATACTCAATGTGCACATATGCATATTAGATACCAGTGTGCAGATATGCATATACTCAATATGCACATATTCATATTAGATATTAGTGTGCACATATGCATATAATATTTCAGCAAACATATGCATATATGCATTGTATTCAAGTGTGCACATATGCACTATCAAATAGATCATTAGGTGAGTAGAACAATTTCTTGAAATCGATTTCTCCAGATCGAAAACAACAGATTTCTTGAAATCGTTTTCTCCAAATCGATTCTTCAGATTGAAATCCTGAAAATCGATTTCTCCAAATCCTGAAAATCGTTTTCTTGAAATTGTTTTCATGAAATCCTGAAATCGATTTCTTCAAATCGATTTCTTGATCGATTCTTCAGATCGTTTTCTCCAAAATCGATTTCTTGATCGATTCTTCAGATCATTTTCTCCAAATCGATTTCTTGATCCCGAGTTTGACGATGATCATGAATAGCGAAAGGATTTTACTCGGATTCCTCCTGATTCATCGTGATAGAGAGGATTGTTGGAGTCGATTTCAACAACAGGGTGTTCGTGCGTGTTTTGTTGGATAAAGCGATTTTGGGGGATCAAATCCCTAATTATTTGGTTTTTTTATTTAGTATGTGCATGTTTCCCAAATTAAAGGTATTGTATTTTTACCAAAGTACCCCTGTGCATACATGCAATGTATTTTTTACAACCGTTTTGAATATTTTAATTTAATTAAAAATCAATTAATTGTGGACCATTAATCTCATCAATCTACGGTTGAGATTGGTTAGCACCAATGTCGTGGTTAGCAAATGAATGAGCCTTATATATATATTATATAATAATAATAATTGCAATATTTATGTAATATTTATTTGAGAATGGGAAATGTTGAAACTTTTTTACTTTTTGGACTACCGTTACATTATCATTAATTTTATAATAAAATATTAATCTTATAATTATTAGATTGTAGGCATAAAATGTTTTGGGTACAAACTGCATCGCAAACACCCCTAGTAAGATACCAAAGAGGAAAACAAACAAAGCCCAACAAGAAACAAGCATCACACAAAAATCAATGAACAAGGTTTAAAGTTTAGGGTTTAGTGAACAGAAAAAAAGAAAATAACAACAAAACCTCAAGAAGTAGCAAAAGAAAAGAAGCCAAACGATAACGTCTTCAAAACAATATTTAAGCTTAGAAGCAATCCAATAGAATGATGGAAACTAAATATCACCAAAAGGATCACAATCAAAATTTACCCCTTAAAAGATACAAACATTCTTCAACTTCCAAAAAAATAAACTCTTCAACCATCCCACAATTTACCTTCCACCATCAAATTCTATATTGTTTACTTTATGTTATAATATTATTTAATTAATTTAACATTTAAAATATTCTTAACAGAAAGAAAGAAAGAAAACCACAAGGGCTGTGGTGTGGTGGTAAAGGCTTGGGGAGTTCATAGATCTCAACCCGGATTCGAGTCCCACTAGCAGCACTTGTGACCACTGAGGATAAACTCAGGGTTGCACGCTTTAACAGTTGGGCCAAAGACCCTAATTGCCAGGGATTAGTCTGGGCCTAGCCATAGGCCCAGGATACCCTTTCCAAAAAAAAAAAAGTGAATAATATTCTATTTTTCAAAAGTGGTTTGTATAAAATTATAATGATTTTGAAATTCCATTTACACCCCAAAACAGCCAAGAGAATAAGGAATTGTTGGTTGACTTCCCTTAATTCATATTTATTTATAATACTTTATTCAAGAAACATAAAAAGAAAAAAAAATAGTCAACAATTTTGACTTTGAAACATGTATAAATAAATATAATCTTCCACCACAACCTCTCCAATAATTGACTTTCAACAAAATTCTTTTATACCCAACTTCCCCATACCAAACATTCCCAAATTTTGAGTAATTTTTATTAATATTATCTCAATTTGAAGTAAAAAAGAGAAACATATGTAATTTTTTGTTAAATAAAAGCTATTAAAAGAAGATGTAACAAATTACTTTTTCTTCAATGAAAAATACAGTTAGAAAAAAAAAAGACTTACGTGCCGTTTGTTTTTTAAGAGGTCTAAAGTCTAAAGTCTTAATTTAGTTATAATTAATAAGAGGTAATTTGTAAAAATGTCTGAACGATTCAGGTATTAAGAGAAATTAAGAGGTTTTTTAAAAAAAACAAACAACCCCTTATTGTAAAGATGACTCGTATCTATGGGTTTATTACAAAAAGCAAATAAAAAAAACCAATATTGACCGTATTTGTTTTGAATAAAAATTTGTATTGATGAGAATTAAGGTCTTTTCTTTGTCTATAAACCACGTAAAGAAAAATATGAGCATCTCCAACAGTTATACCTGGAATAGATTTTTAAGATTTAGTAGATATTTTTTGTTACAATAGTGTAACAACCCAAAAATAAACGTCGCATAAACAACAGTTAATTCCCAAAACCGGGTCCCAATACAAGCAACCAAAAGTAAATTAATATAAATTCAGAGAATCCGTGAATTTCGATCACAGTCAAGAAAAACTATAAAGTCTACATCTATCACCGCCTCTAAGTCATATGTCTTCAAGACTCTCATTCTCTAACATTTCTCTTTTCCCTTTCCTGAAAATGGGTTTTAAGAGTTTGAAAACGAGGGTTAGACCAGAAGTTCTAGTGAATTCCCAAACTCGGCCAAATTAGAATAATTTAGTAAAAGATCAAAGATAACAGTGCTTGAATTAACAATTCCGAAATTACACCGCATAATAACGCTCGGGGCCCCCCAGTAGATCCCCTTTGGCCTCCCAGTAGATGTCGTTTCCGTGTGCATCGGAAATGAATTCTGAGCACACGGTTCAACCATCCCCGATGGTCTCAACTCAACGATGGCACACATTCCATATATTTCAATACACTTTTACATTTCAAATGACACATCGGGAACAATATGCATAATAGCACTAACAAGCTATACAATACATAATCTCAAGATATGATACTTATTTCAAGAAGCCAATTTAAAATCATAATGGTTCACCATTTCTAGTTTATAAATTATTTTAAACAAGGGAACCCACCTGGTGGATTGAATTCGGGACACTTAGAAATTAATCCCAGAAAGACCGGCTCCTACATTTTGTTGAATGATTTCAATTAAAAACTTACTAACAGTTCCCGAGTAAAATCCTACGAGGCCCGGATTCTTAGATACACTTACCCGATATATGATGAACTAGGTCTTGGGTGTAACATCCGTAATTTCGGGTAGACTCTCTATTTCGGGTTCGTTTTGTGCATTTCAAGTACGTTAATGCATCCTTGTTTGGTTTTGAGTTACGAACTTGGTCAAACCCCTTCGTCGAAATCGGATCAGTTCGGGTCAAGTCGCACCCAAAAAGGCCTGGAGCGATTTTGCCCGACGACTATGCCACCAGGGCATAGTCGCATGTCATTGTCGCTGATATGGGAGAAGTTTCTGGACAAAACTCAGTAGGGTGATGCTGGGGTGCGACATTGCCCCGACGACTATGAACAGGGCATTGTCGCCGGTCATAATCGTCGACGGGGTTGTTTGGGTAAAAAATACATGACTACGACGAAGACACATTTAATGCATATTTCACACGACTTGTCTTGTATTAAGATAAGGTATTGACGACCGAGCATAACCACGATACTCGTCGACACTAACTCAAAGGTCGGTCGAGCGTCGTACGACGAACACGAGGATTTACCCTCGACCATATTAACATACGACCCAACGTTCTTCTCTTGTTCATTTAATGCAAGTTTAAATGCTCATAAGTATCAACGGCTATAACCGATCAACACCATTAAAGCCATTATGGAGCATCAGTCGTTACGAAGATGTATTTATGAAGGATCAAGACTATAAATACAGAGGATATATCTTTCATGGATACAACTGAAATCTGAATCACAAAGCTTACAAATTCTACGAAGAACAATCACTTTCTTGTTCTGACAACACACGACAACAGTATAAAACAGACGACAGAAGTCTTTTTTGCACACGATCTGTATTTATTATAAGTTCATACACTTGTTCTTACTATTCATCGTGTAAAACATTGTAATATCTAAGGACATCATCCATGTTTGGTGATCATAGTGCACGACGACACCCCTTACTCGTCCGCGGTTTTTTCCTCGATTAAGGTTTTTCTGCGTCACCAAATCCCTTGTGTCTTTATTTTATCTGTTATCGCGTACATTGTCGCCTGGTTATTTTCTTTAGTTGGATAAAGCTCTACATCAACCTTAAATTATCCTTTGGGTGATTTTTGGCATTAACAGTTTGCCGCCCACCGTGGGGCCCCATCTAAAGAAAATCCTCGACAATCATGCGCCATACTAACAGTTTCCTCGAGTATTTTTTGTTTTTACAGGACAATGTCAGCTTCTCAAGGAACTCAAGAACACATTATGGCTCAAATGAACATGGAGTTGAACGTGACTCGTGCTCAAATTGAAGCTTTGACAAATCAACACAGGCAAACAGTAGAAGAGATTGAATCCTTAAGAAATCAGAACGCTAGCAACGTTGCAGGGTCGTCGCATGGTCAAGGTGGATTTAGCATGTCCTGGTCGGGACCACCGCTTCCCAACTACCCAAGACCGCTTTTTCCTGGCATCTCCAGTCAACTTGTGTCGAAGTTACCACCTCCACCTCATCGTTCTTTCCTTCGACGATGCAGGCCCCCTCGATGCCATTTATGGCATCGATTCCACCCTTCTTTCACTCGACAACGCCAATCCCCACGATGCCTCTTACAGCGTCGATTCCCACAATGCCGATGCCCACTTTCCAATATAATGGATATGCTTCTGACTCGTCGCAATGGAATGGTTTTCAGAGTTCAGGACATGTCCCACCGGGTGTTCAAGGGAATACTCCGGACGACCCTGTCGCCCAAAGATTGAAGATGTTGGAAGAGCAGAATGAACGCATCCTATCGCTACTTGCCAAACTTCCATGTGCAGCAGTACCTGTCGACGTCGAGCCTTGTTCTGGGTTCTAAGCATCACCCTTCGTCGACGAGATCACAATGGTCGACGTGCCGAAGAAATACAATATCCCAACGTTTACACCGGAATATTCTGGTATCTCGGATCCAACTGAACACGTCGCTCAGTACAAACAGCTGATGTGGACAGTATCGATCCCACACCAATATCAAGAGGTGTGTATGTGCAAGAGCTTTGGGGCGACCCTCACAGGTGCAACCTTGCAATGGATAATTGGCCTCAAACCAAAGTCCATTGGGTCATTCGTTGAACTGGTGAACCAATTCTCCCAACATTTCGCCAGTAGTCGCAAGATGGAGAAGCAGACCAGCGACCTGTACTATGTCGTGCAGAAAGTAGGAGAATCCATCCGAAGCTACTTCAACCGATTCAACGCGGAAATGATTAGTGTCCGGAATTGCGATATCAAGACCGCGATCGAGGCGTACAAACGTGGTCTAGACGAAGGCTCAGGTCTATACACCGATTTGACAAAATATCCCCCGGAGAACTTCGAGGACGTACGAGCAAGGACTTTGGCCTATATGAGAGTCGAAGATGACGCTTCTTTTTGACGTAAACACTCTAGCGGCAAAAAATCGTTAAGTGTGAAGAAACCAGAGTTCAAGGCCAAGACGGCAGTTAAGGCTGAGCCATCGAGACAGATATCGAAAGTCAGGTTCGAGAAGAAGAAAGTCTTGACCGCAACTAAGTTTCCTCAATACCATAAGATTTCCTCCTATGGATTCAAGGGTACTTCTAAAGACTTGGTCGAGGCATTGAGAAACACACAAGCAACTGTTCGGTGGCCAAAGAAAAGCGATAAGGCTGACGCTAAGAAAGACATGACTAAATGGTGCGACTTTCATGACGATCATGGTTATATAATGGACGATTGTATAGCCCTCAAGAAGGAGCTCACTTGGCACGTCCCGAAGGGTAACCTCAAGGATATCTTTGATGGAACAACAGTACTCGACAACAACGTTCGACCACCGTCTCCTGTCTACGAGAAAATCGTGAATTGTGTTACGGGAGGGTCAGACGTTTGCGGTCTAACCTATTCCGTAGCAAAGAGGCACGCCAGTCAGGGTGCAAACAATCAGCCAATCCCTCGATCCTCACGGTCGAAGGAAGAATTGGATCTAGAGTCAATGAAGATAACGTTCGATCATGATGATCTGGGCGACCTACATCAAAAACATCACGACGGGTTAATCATACAACTCAAGGTCGGCAATTGTTTAACCCGGAGGGTGTTGGTCGATGGAGGAAGCTTAGCGAATATAATCTTTCTCGAAACCATCAAGGCTATGGGACTTGACAAGTCAGAGATCGTTCGTCGCTCGACGACACTGGTAGGATTCAATGGGGACGTGACGAGTACCTTTGGAGAAATCACTTTACCAGTCTACGCAAAAGAAATCAACAAGCAAACCAGATTTAGCGTCATCGACTGTCCTTCGGAGTACAACATCTTTCTTGGTCGACCCTGGATACACGACATGAAGGTAGTCCCTTCGACGTTTCACCAGACGATGAAATTCCCTACGCCATGGGGAGTCCAGGAGATCAAGAGTGAACCTAAAGTTGCTCGGGATTGCTACAAAACATCGATGAAACCTAGAAAGCAATCCATCTAGCAATTACAGAACCAGGATACTCCTGACACCGTCAACGATTATCTATTGGAGGAAGTTATTCTGGATCAAAGCAAACCGAACCAGATCGTCTTCATAGGTTCGACGCTCGACCCTTCTATTAAAAAAGAACTAATCTCTTTTTTGCAGGATCATGCTGACTGTTTCGCCTGGACGCATGAAGACATGGTTGGCATCGACCCTGACGTCATTTCACATAAATTGAATGTGAATCCATCATTCAAACCAGTGAAGCAGAAACGTCGAAATTTCGCTCCAGAACGGAACAAGGTGATTAACGATGAAGTCGACAACCTCCTCAAGACCGGGAAGATCCGAGAAGTAAAATACCCCGACTGGCTAGACAATGTCGTGGTCGTGCAAAAGAAAAACGGAAAATTGAGGGTGTGTATAGACTTCACATATCTGAATAAGGCATGTCCAAAGGATCCATTTCCTTTGCCACATATTGATGCATTAGTCGACGTAACTGTTGGACATGATCTCTTGACATTCATGGACGCATATTCGGGGTACAATTAAATACTTATGCACGTCGACGATCAAGAAAAAACAACCTTCATGACAAATCGAGTTATTTAATGCTATAAGGTTATGCCTTTTGGTTTGAAGAATGCAGGTTCCACGTACCAGCGTCTGGTCAACAAAATGTTCCAAGATCAACTGGGCGATACACCATGGATAATGAATGCTTTGGAGCATTCTTGGTGGAGCTATTCTTGAGGGGATATGTGCAACCCAAGGTTGGGATACAACCGAGATTTTAATGATAAGAAAGTGGTTGATAAGGACTTGATGTTCATCTCGTCATCGGTAAGATACATCGAACCTTGAAATTAAGTTATGATCGGTTTCATACATGGGGCAAGGTATCGTGCAGACATTCCTTTTTGGGTAGAGAACCGATTGACCTCGCTAAGGGAGACGTTGGGTGTTTGATCGGTGCCAGATTTCGAGGACGAAATCTCTTTCAAGGTTGGGAGGATTGTAACACCCCGATTTCGAGAGGCACCATTTCAAGTTAATACTGAAACCGATATATTAGGGAAAAATAAGATAAAGGGTTTTGGACTTGAATCCTAGATTTTATAGACTAGATGGATGAAGGATTCAATTACGAGTCCAACGGTTCTTTCCGGATCTAAATCGAAGCTATAACGAAGAAGTTATGACCAAAACAGTGTTCGGGCAAAATCTGGGGCGGCAGTGCTCCGCGCGGCTCTCCGCGCAAATGGACCCGCGCGGCCACCCGCGCGGAGCCGCTGGGCGCACAAAAAAGGGAAAATCGACCCCAAACTCCATTTTCACCCTAAAACTTCATTTCTTCATATTTTTTGCATTACAACTCCGATTTTGGTGATTCAAGTTGCCATGGTTTCGTTTTTGAGAGCTCTTCAAGGATTTAGCAAGAGATTGAAAGTCTATTGGAGTATACAAGAGTATTTGTGGTGGTAATCTCCTCATCATCTCTCCATCTTCATCTTCTTGATCAAGTTTTCTAGGGTTTCATCCACCCTTGTTCTTCCTTTCGTAGATTGGAGGTTTGTAACCATTTTGGTGAACTAGAGGTGTTTTGGTTGGTGGATTCAAGCTTGGGTTAAGGTAATCTTCTATTCTCTTCAGTTATGGAAGTTAGGGTTTCGGTATCAGTTGAGCTATTCATGTATAAAGTTTGGGGAACGATTCTTTGTGGTTGATTATGATTATTTATCGTTGAAATTTATGGATCTAGGTTTTTGGAGGTTTTGGCATGAGGATTCAAGTTTCTTCAAGGGAGCTTAAAGTGGGGTAAAACCTAGATTTAGCCTAAATCTAGCAAGGTGAGTTCAAGATGCTTTGTGAAAACTATGTACATGCCAAAATGTGTATTTTGAAGTAAAAATATATTTTACTTGGTAATTGTGAAAGTGTGAGTATTTTAATAAGTTTTCATATTTGGTAAACTTGGGTTGTTTAGTTCCATGAAATGCTCATATTTGGGTTTTGAACGTTTCAACAATGTATATAGCATGTTTTACATATTCTTAGCGATTTGGTACAAATAAAGCCCATTTTATGAATTATGCATCTTCGGTGATTTTTGTACAAATGAAGTCTAATTTATGACGTACGACATTTTGTGATATTTGAGTTTATAAACTAATTGGTTAATCCTTGGTCCCAATACGTGATGAGTTTTGGGTTAATCACATCTTTGGGGTATGTGTCTGCATAAACGTCGTTTAAAGGCATTTCATTATTTGGGGGACCGTTATTTGTTGGTCAAATGGATTTCAAGCATTTTAGCTCGGTGTTGACTTAAAAGGGTCTCGAGGACATTTGTCCGGTTTTAATGGCTCGATTTAGAGTCCAAATTATGATTTACAACTTAATGCATTTTATTGCATAATTATGATAATTACAGGCTCGAGTTCTTTAGTCATTCATGTGTAGTCATGTAATCTTAGACTGTGTTGCATTGGATCCATAGGCACGTAAGTTAATCTTATTTGATGGTCAATTAGGTGGTACGGGGTTGGACTCCGGGACTCATGTTTTATGACATTGTCCTTTCAAGTGTACACTAGGAGGGTTGAGTCCGGGTTGTGCTATCATGACGATGGGTAGTCCACTGATGGGCGTTTTTGGGGCCTTCGCCTTGTTGGGGCAATGCCATAGTTGTATCCCCCTTGTGCCGAGACTTTGGCGTATTCTCGTAATATTTACTAAGGTCAGCTGTCTCTTTTGGTGTAGCTTGAAGGGAGTCGTAGGGGCACTTGGGCTTGCGTGTCGTGAAGTGTCATACGATTAACGTTGTTTGAGTGGCATACTTTTGTGTTCCTCCACTCTCAACGGATACGGGTATCCCCCGTTGTCGGCCTGTAGTATTTTGGATATTTAATTGTTCATGCTTTAATATTTGGATTTCATTCTATTTTAAGGTCGCATGAGTATTAATTTGAGTTACATGTTTTCGATGACGTACTATATCTTTATGGATTGTTTTCCGTTATTTAAGGGTCGAGTATTATGCCCCACCCGTGTTTGGGTGTTTTGGGATATGAAGTGTTATCCACGTCTTCACAAATTGAGTGTCGAAATTATAATCCCGTTTTAGGTGAGTTATGGGTTGCATTGTTTTATAAAGAATGTTTGTTTTGGAGCGTTGTCTTTAAAGATGCATATTTTGGGGAAAACGAGTCGTTTCCATTTCTAAAGTAAACCATTTTGAAATATCTTGATTCGAATTGAATTCCTTTCTTTTAAATGTTAAAGATATATTCATTCATGCTAAAACTCTTGAGCTCACTAGGCGTAAAGCCTAACCTTTTTATTTATCGGCATGTGCATCAGGTTTCAGTCAGGGGTTTGGATTCTAGCAGCTCTATGAAGAATTGAGCCTTAGCTTTACACAAGAGTAAGTAGTTGGTGAAGTCTTCCGCAAGTTGGAGATAGTAACTATTATTGGGTTTTAGTAGCATCCGTCCTCGTCATAGATTGTATGTATAGAATGAATGTGTATATCGAGGTTAAATCTTAAATTGTGTTTGTAGATGAAGCAATTATCGATGTATTTAGAAAATTTTAATTAAGTTGTTATTTCCAGAATTGAGGGTGTTACATTAATGCTTGTTTTGGGTGAACTTTGTGGAAGACCTAGCTTTTAGCAAACTCTCAAGTCCTCATCTCTTTACCTACCATCTCTAGGGTTTGATTTCTTCTAAGAAATCACCAAGGTGAGTGCATTCTTGCCCATCCTACTCACATACATGTCTAACAAGGTTTTAATCTTTACATATATGTTTTCTTACACATTGTTTGGTTGTGTGAAGTTTGACCTAAACTCCAAATGTTGAAGATGTTCTAAAATAATGAGTTTGGTTGGAAGTAATAATTGATATTATTATGTATCATGAGTTTGTAGGTAAATAGAAGGCTTTGGTTGGTCGTAATAGTGCACATTGATAATGGCTAAAGGCCCGGTTTAGGTTGATGTCTCAAATAGGTTAAAGACCCGGTTTGGGTTGATGTCTCAAATAGGATAAAGACCCGGTTTGGGTTGATGTCTCAAATAGACTAAAAACCCGGTTTGGGTTAATGTCATAAAACCAAGTGGCTTGAATGGAATTGGGAGTATATTGCCAAGGGTTGTATGGCATTCCATGTACGATGACTAGCCAAGCTATTCAGTTGGGGGACTATAAATATATGGATATATATATATATATGTTGAAACTTCATTACATTATTTACATTGTGATTATATGTTCTCACTAGGCTTTAGCCTAACACTTGTTTCTTTGGTTGTCATGTATGACAGGGCATCTTAGTGGCGGGGACCGTCGAGAATGAGTGGTTGATTGTGTGGTTGAGAGCGGTCCTTTTGGGAGATCTATAGACCGACTTACGAAATGATAGATACATATTTTTGAAGGATAGCGACACCCGACCGTAATCTATTTGGCAAATTTAGATTATTAGGTTGTCGATTTTATTCTTCATCTTATTGGGCTTGTAATACCGTACTTTTTTACCGCTTTAGGATGTTACACTTTGGCATGATTGGTCTTTGCCGAAATATACAGGTTTGAATGTCCCCTGTTGTTAAGGTGATCGGGTTTACTCTATCTTTAGACGAAGTGATAAAGCTCCAAATGCTTTCTTAACACTTTTTAGCTTTCATTCTCCTACTTATGGGGTGTTTGGGATTGCATATTTAAAACAACTTATGCTTATTTTAAAAAGTGCTTATGCGGTGTCAAATTGGAGTTTTTAAAAAAGTGTTTGGATTAACTTATTGTGGTACCAAAACGTAATAAGCTAATAAGTTGTTATTTAAAGGTGTTTGGGATTGCTTATACATATAAACTAACCAAAAACTGATAAACACTTTTCAAATAAGTTGATAAGTTAAAAGCAAATGACTTATCAAAAAGTGCTTTTCAGCGGTTTGACACCGCTATAAACCATTTTAATTTCTCCTCATCCAAAAACTCAAAAGTGCTTATCTCTGGTGTCAAATAGCAATAAGCTAAAAAGCACCTCAAATAAGCAATCCCAAACACCCCCTTAAACCTGACAAACATGTCGTGTCGAGTTCAAAGTTAAATGGGTTGAGAGTGCATAACTCGAACCCAACCCGTTTAATAAACAGATCAGAAAATCCTAACCCTAACCCGACCTGCCTAATCCGACACAACCCGCCTAACCTGTTTAACCCGTTTAACATTTATAAAACTAAAAATTCAAATTCAAAATTTATAGTTCAAACTTATAAATTCTAATTGAATCTAAATATTAAAAATCCAAAGTATTAAAAAGAAAACTTATAAATATATATATATATATATATAGGGGAGCGATCAATTAGAAACCAGTATTACATTGGAAACTTTGGAAACCGAAATCAACCAATCAGTGAATTTCTTTTTTTATTTTTATTTTTAATTGAAAAGGTTATTTTTATCTTTTACATTATTTCATAATATATATGGTAACTGTTATTATTATTATTATATTAATAATTATTTAATTTTAATTTAGCTTATATATGGTAATAATAATCATTGATTAATTTAAAAATGAGATATTTAATTTTAATTTAGCTTATATATGGTAATAATGAAACAATAATGCTAACACGATGAACCTGATGAATCTATTTTCATATACGGATATGCAACTGAACAGGTAATGAAACAAAAATGGGAAGTTAACAAAAATGACACAAATTCATCATGTTTCATTATGAAACAATAATGCTAAAACGATGAACCTGATGAATCTATTTTCATTATGAAACAATAATGCTAACACGATGAACCTGATGAAATCTATCATCCAATGAAATCTGTAATCCACAAATTCATTCTGTTTCATCACAATATTAGATTGCGTGGGAAATTTTATAATAAAATGAAATTAAAAAAAATATTTTCTTACATTTTAAAATAAAAATAATTTTTTTGATGAAAAGACAAATGTTCCTCGTTTTCATAGTAAAAAAAATAACAAAATTTAGATTGCGTGGGAAATTTTATTTTTGGTTTCAAGTAATCTAAATAAAATAAACCTTTCTTGCCATATTTGAGACACAAAATCAAAAGACATATTTACCCTTTTCATCTATTATTTTTATTTATTATTAATAAATTAATTAATTTACTACCATATATAATTCAAATGAATCTTAACCATTGATTATAAAGATCAATGACTGAAATTTGGTTTGCAAAATTTCCAATGAAACTTGGTTTCCAATTGATACCACCCCTATATATATATATATATATAAATGGGTTATTCGGGTCGTTTTCGAGTTAAAATTTTTAACCCTTACCTTACCCGTTTAATTTTCGAGTCGTGCCGTGTCAATCCGTTTACTTAAACGGGTTAAAATGTATTATCCAAACCCATTTATTTCATGTCAAGTTCGTATCGAATTAGTATGTCGGGTCAGTTTTTGGCAGGTCTACTCCTTTTCCTATTGTGTATATATATAAAACATATATATATATATATATATATATATAGAGGTTCGCGTGAGACCAAACAGTTTTCGTGAGACCGGTGAGACCAAGCTTTAAAGTATGAAACTTCACACCAAAAAACTGTGAATGTAAAAAAAAATCGAACTTTTCATATGGAAAACACCGTAAATGTTACGTTCACGGTGTTTTTCGCTGTGAATGTTCGTTTTTTTACCTTCACAGCGTTTTCACTGTGAAGGTTCGGATATACCTTCACAGTCTTTTATCTGTGAAGGTTTGATTTTTTTTTAACTTGGTTTAGGTTTTTTTACCTTCATAGTGTGATTACATTATGAATGTTCGAATGTTTTTTACCTTCACAGTGTTTCGGTGTGAAGTTTCATGTTTTAAGGTTTGGTCTCACGCGGTCTCACGGAAACAGCTTAACCGTTAAGATGTGAATCCAACGCGATCATGAATCCAACGGTTAAGATGTGGGTTGCAAGGGTTGCAACCTTTTTCAGGGTTGCAAAATATCCTTCCAATATATATATATATATATATATATATATATTTTTTTTTTTGTGTTGTTACTTTAGAAGTGTGAGGTAAGTCCACATGATGCAGAAAGACAGTGGTGCAGTTGAGCTCAGATTGGCTTCGTCATTCAAACTGCCATTTGATCCCCTCTCCTCCTCTTCCTCTTCCTCTTCAAATATCATCCTCCTTCTCTCAATCATTTCCCTCCATCTTCAATTTAACCAATCTTTTACTTTCAATTCTCTCATCCTCCAACGAATTCAACCTTCAATTTCTACCAGTTTTTCCTTCTTGTCATTATAGCAATGCAATTACTCAACCTCTGATCAGATCTAAAATCAAATTTCTTTTCCAAGTTTTAGGTTTCTGGTGTGTTTGAAGCTCTAACAGATTCAACAATGGTGGCCGAACCTTGGTTATTGAGGATGGGGAGTCAAATGAGTTCCAATCTCAAACACGCTCTCCTCTTGGAATCCTCTTCCAAACCACTCGCCAAGAGCAAACAAGAAATTCGCACTACAACAATCGGAATCCTCTCCTTTGAGGTCGCAAATGTCATGTCCAAAACCGTTCACCTCTACAAATCCCTAACCAATTCCGAGATCTCCAGATTGAAAAACGAGATTCTCAAATCTGCGGGCGTCAAAACCCTAGTTTCCTCCGACGAGACCTACCTCCTAGACCTCGCGCTATCGGAGAAGCTCGACGACTTGAGTTTCATTGCCGGCGTCGTTTCCAGGCTCGGGAAGAAGTGCACGGTCCCACAGCTCCAAGGTTTTCAGCATGTTTACGGTGATATAGCCAGTGGAGCCATTGATGTTGGAGAACTAGGGTTTCTAGTGAAGGACATGGACGCAATGGTCCGAAAAATGGAGCGCTACGTTAATTCCACAGCTAGCCTCTACACCGAAATGGAGGTTTTGAATGATTTGGAGGCTGCCATGACCAAATTCCAGCAGAATCAACACGAAGAAAGCCGAAAAGTTTTCGAGCAGAAAGTGATTTGGCAGAAGCAAGATGTGAGACACCTCAAGGATGTGTCTCTCTGGAATCAAACTTATGATAAAATCGTGGAGATGCTAGCGAGAACAGTATGCACTCTTTATGCTCGAATTTGTTTCGTTTTCGATGATACGATTTCGAGAAGAGAGATGTTCTCCACTAGTTCCGTTTCGATTTCGGGTACGAATTTACATTCCTGTAGAAGTTTAGCTCAAAATTCAGGTCAAATTGATGCTGGTAGTGCAAAATCTGGTGGTGGGTTTAGTAATTCAGGGTTTATAGAGAAGAGGGTGGTTAGGGTTAGGCCTCCAATTGGATCAAGAAAGGGGGAAATTTCTCTGTTTAAAGCAGAAGACTTTAATTTTGCTTGTGGATTGGGACCAGGGAGATTGTTCATGGAATGCCTAAGTATCAACAGTTCTGTTTCGAAGATGAATGATTACGATGATGGTTCTGTTCGGAAAGGGGATGATCGAAGCAGTCAGATTTCTGGTTCTTGTAGTATTTCAAGTAGCGTAAGGAGAGAGATGCCAAATCATTCTGGTTTTCAGAGGCAGATCCCGATGATTGGAGAACAAAAACGGTTTAAATGCAACGTGATGAGCACCTCCAGAACCGCTCCAAAAGGCCGACTGATGGTACAAGCTCCTGCCAACACCATTGGAGGCTCGGCTTTAGCATTGCATTATGCTAATGTTATAATCGTGATTGAGAAATTGCTTCAATACCCACATTTAGTTGGTGAAGAAGCTAGAGATGATTTGTATCAAATGTTGCCAACGAGCCTGCGATTGGCTTTAAAGATGAGTTTGAAGTCTTACGTGAAAGATTTGGCAATATACGACGCCCCTCTTGCCCATGATTGGAAAGATAGGCTCGATGAGATTCTTGCGTGGCTTGCACCTTTGGCACACAACATGATTCGGTGGCAAAATGAAAGGAATTTTGAGCAACAGCAAATCGTTTCAAGAACCAACGTGCTTCTTTTGCAAACATTGTATTTTGCCGATAGAAGAAAGACAGAAACAGCCATTTGCGAGCTTCTTGTGGGGTTGAATTATATATGTCGCTATGAACATCAACAAAATGCCTTGTTGGATTGTGCGAGCAGTTTCGACTTTGATGACTGTTTGGAATGGCAATCACAATACTGATGTTGGATTTGTGACAGTGAGTTTTTCTGCTTCCCTGAATTCATTGCTTCCAAAACTGTTTTGATTTATAAGATAGGTGAGATACAAGTAGTTCAAGATGATGTGAATATGGGAGTTTTTGGCTTTCTAGAAATTTATAATCATTGTATGGATAGAGTTGTTTTATGTACTTTGTTGCAAGGCGTATGTCTTCTTCGTCTTTGAAGTACATAATTTAACTTGATAAACAATTGACCTTCTTCAAACGTGCAATGTATTTCAGTGTTTTCCCGTTAAAGTTATAGTGTTCTTTTCGTTACAGCTTTTCAATTTGATCGAATGCCATATGCTTCATCAAGTTTCTTGCTGTTATGTGTATGTATTGTTTTGATTCATTAGCTTTCATGGTGTATATAAACATGAATCTTTATAGCTTGTAGTTGACTAGATGTAGAGATATTTGGTGGGCATCCTGGTCTTGAGTCTTTCATATGGTTTCTTTACTCATTTTGTTGGATTAGGTTAGAACATGTAATCATGGAAAGATTGTATGTTTGTTACAATGATGGCAAGTGTGGTGTGATCTATATATATCATTTCTGATACTTGAATTCTTTAACATGCTATGCCTGCATCATTCTGGACCATATCATGCTACTTTCAAAAACCTCTTTCAACTACTACTTGAATCTTTTTGCCAAAAAAGATGATAACTACTTGAAACATTGATTGTACTAGACAACACACCAATGGATGCTAGGACTGGAGTTTTTAGTTGGAGTGGTTGGACCACCACGGAAACAGCCTCACATTTTTCACAGATAGGGGTCTTTACGGAAATAACTGATCTACTCTTTTTTTTTTTTTTTTGGTAAATGTGGGTTTCCTCCGGGCCAGCTTACGCACACCGATTAATCCCCCGGACGACCATGAATGGCCTGGAGTCGTGAACCTCCATGGTCACAGAGTCTTGGCAGCACCTGGATTCGAACCCGGGGAAGATGAGATTTCCACTACATCCCCCTGAGCCTTACCAGTGTGCCACAACTCAAGTGGTTACCGCTCTACTCTTGAGGTAGATGTCATGTCTGCATACATTTTTCCACTCCCAGGCTCCAACTCCAAATGAGATATATTGGGCTTGTTCTGGTTTTGGTCACTGGAAAAAATCGCTTTACCTGTTGGGTTGGGTGGAGGACTGGTGTTTTCAGACCTTATTTTCAAGTGAGATATACTGTGTTTGTTTGGTTTGGTTTGGTTTAAAGTGTGGGGTCTTACCCTGCAAAATGGATCAACTTTTAGTTGCTGGTAATCTTGTGGTAGGTAGTGGTTTAGTTGAAAAGAAAAAGGTTAAAAGTTGTTGAAGCTGAAACAAGGAAACAGCTTTAAATCTTTATAGAAGAAGCCTAACTAAACCCATGCTGAGATCATTGTGACCCTTTCCAATTCCAATTTAAATGAAAATGTTTATTATAAATTTGATGTAGGGGTCGTATGCTTATAAATATGAGTCAACACTTTCACTTACCTTATCGGGTAAGATTCTAATCCATTAATAAAACGATACTGTATGCAACAATCTTTCCCGTAAGTGCTTACAGGGTAAGAGTCGTCACTTTTTATTACTTCATCCATACTTTTTTACTTGTTCTGAAGTGTAGGGCAAACGGCGTCCTTTACACTCACATACCGGGGTAAGATTCTCGACCCTTATCATCATGCTTATTGGAAAGATTCTCGATCATTGCAATGTTTATCTGATAAGGTATAAAGGTATAGTAACGGCCCCCTTAGTTGAATTGATAGAGAGGAAGGTGGACCCAACAATGGACTCATTTAAATGTGAAATTGCATCATGAGATGAGGGCATGCATATTCATGAGGATTTTGCTTTCTTACTTTTTGTTTTATTTGCTTTTTTTGTTTTATTTTATATTAATGTATGATCTTTTTATCAAATACCTACTATATCTAATCCAGAGGTGGGGGTGCACAAGTGAATGCTATGTATTGTTTTGGATTTAAGTTTTTCATCTGGAAATCGAGCAAGAATTTTTTGTTTTGTTGTCAATAATGGTGTATCGTTGGTTTATTTTAAGATAAAATAAAGCGTTGTTCATAATCTGATTCTATATTGTAAAGATACCCGTGTTTCATATATGTATCGAAGATTATGAAATGTTAAAGAGTATGGAGGTCTGGTTATATGCGTGTGTGATGTCTTCCTTTCTCGCTCAAGCTTAAGCTATAAGGTTTAGTTATCGTTCTGTAATTTCTGAAATCTCAAGCGTATACAACATTTATTTTTGTAATTTTTATTATAACAAAGTCAAAATTTTTAGAGATCTTATATCCAACTTCAACACTTTATTTATTCTGGAGATTCAACATTAACTAGTTGTGTACCTTTGCAATTCAGCAGAATGTAAAGCTTTAATTTTAAATTGAGAATGAAAATTAATGCACTTTCTAGTTGAGAAGGAACACCTTAAAATTTTAAATTATTTTGTTGTATTAGTAGAGTTCAACATTTATCCTTCTCCAGACCTATTTATCAAGTGATTTTTATGAAGTTCAAACGTACAAGATCAAAAGTTGTACATATGCAATAATAAGTTGAACCAAACTTTTTATAGAATATGGTAATTTTCAATATAGATTTTTGCAGATTAATTTCCAATTTCCAATTTCCAATTTGAATTTCAATAAGAAATTTTTTAGGAGGCGTTTGGTTTGCAGAATGGAATTTGATGGAATTGGAGTCCATTAAAGGAATTTGACTTTAAAGGAATCGGAATGGAAATTGGTGAAATTTGACCACACATTTGGTTGGTAGGAATTGAATGGAATTCAATTCTTTCAGTTTAGCCAAGGAATGATGAATTCTTTGATTTGTGGAATTCAAAGAATTCCATCATGATCAATACGTGAACCAAACAAATGAATTTGAATTTGGTCAAAGGAATTATACATTACAGTCCCTTCCAATTCTTTCAAAATCAATGAACCAAACACCCCCCTTAGGGGTTGTTTGGCAGTTGCTGAATGGTTTGGCGAGAATGATTAAATGGTTAAGAGGCTCTTTTGATATAGTGCAAAATGAAATATGGTTGTTTGGTAATTGATCATGATGAAATCAGGGCCCTGAATGGTTAAGGGAGGCCCAAAATACAAAATCATTCAGAGAGTTTTTGAACAATCAAGAGGCAAACTTTTTTTTTTGGCCAAACAAGATTCAACTCTTAGCGATTCAGAGATTGCCTCTTAATAAAACCATTAAGAGGTAAATTAACAACCCGTTAGTGTTTTTTCATCATTCCTCAATTTTGGAGAATTGATTCGAGGATTTTGTTGCAACCAACTTTTATCAAGCTCTAGAATATCAAATTTATAATTTGGTAGATTTTGTTGAAGATGCCTTAATGTCTCCTTGAAAGATATATCAAAATTGGGCTCTTGTATCACCTTAAATTCATCTCGACTTAATATATCGATTCATACGACAGTCAAATTTCAAACCGTTTTTATATATGTGAAAATGTTGGTGTCGACTGTGATTGACATGACATATCATCCTAATATTTTCCAACAATTAACTATAACTTCAACCAGTTTATTTATATAAAATGTTTTCATTATTACTATTATTATAGGGAATTTAATTAAAATGCCCTTTATTAAAAAATCAGTACCCAATATGCCCCAAATCTTGTTATTTTTGCCAAAATACCCCCTAGGTCCGCGTTTTTCATTGTTACACGCGGACTTGGTCCGCGTTTTGTCCGCGTTCTACTATTACACGCGGACTTGGTACGCGTTTTGGCTTCAATGCACGGGGACGAGTGCTTCGTCCGCGTTTTTCACTGTTACACGCGGACTTGGTCGGCGTTTCACCCTATAAACGAGTAGTTGGTCCGCGTTTGGCTTCCATTAACCGAGAAATGGCGTGACAGGAGGGGGGGGGGCATGCACTATTCAACGCGAACCTGGTCTGCGTTTTTCACTGTTCAACGCGTACTTGGGGGCCGGTCCATAACATGGGTTAGGGTTTAATCATTGATCAACGGTGTGGATTGATTATTGTATTAGGGTTTTATATGAGGCCCTCCTATAAATAAGTGAGGTCCCCCCATAACCCCACCACCATCACTCTCAAAGGGATCCCATCTCTTTCACTCTCTCAAATATATCGTGTATTACACACGCTCGGATCTCGGCTCGGTTGGTTAGCATTTATAAAAGTCGGATATGGGTCGACCACTTTCTTCGGTAAGTTTCCTTTAACCGCGTTTTAATTTTATATTTATTTGAGTGATTATGTGTTAATTTTATAGTGTTGCATTTATGTTGATAATATGTTAGAGGTTGCGTTAATTTTAGTTTTACATATTATGTTGATTTTAGAGATTGCATTTTTTTTATAAAATTATTGTAGAGATTGCGTTAATTTTAGGATTGCGTTAATTTTATAAAAATATTGTAGAGATTGTGTTAATTTTAGAGATTGCGTTTTTTAATAAAAAATTTGTAGATTATGCGTCAATCTTAGAGATTGCGTTTTTTTATAAAAATATTGTAGAGATTGCGTTAATTTTAGAGATTGTGTTTTTTTTTGTATAAAAAAATTGTAGAGATTGCGTTAATTTTAGGATTGCGTTAATTTTATAAAAATATTGTAGAGATTGCGTTAATCTTAGATATTGCGTTTTTTTTATAAAAATATTGTAGAGATTGCGTTAATCTTAGAGATTGCGTTTTTTTTGTATAAAAAAACTGTAGAGATTGGGTTTGTTTTAGGGATTGCGTTTTTTTAGGATAAAAAAACTGTAGAGATTGAGTTTGTTTTAGGGATTGCGTTCATTTTATAAAATTATTGTAGAGATTGCGTTAATCTTAGAGATTGCGTTTGTTTAATAAAAAAATTGTAGATTATGCGTCAATTTTAGAGATTGCGTTAATTTTATAAAAATATTGTAGAGATTGCGTTAATCTTAGACATTGCGTTTTTTTTATAAAAGTATTGTAGAGATTGCGTTAATTTTAGAGATTGCGTTTTTTTTTGTATAAAAAAATTGTAGAGATTGCGTTAATTTTAGGATTGCGTTAATTTTATAAAAATATTGTAGAGATTGCGTTAATCTTAGAGATTGCGTTTTTTTTATAAAAATATTGTAGAGATTGCGTTAATCTTAGAGATTGCGTTTTTTTTGTATAAAAAAACTGTAGAGATTGAGTTTGTTTTAGGGATTGCGTTCATTTTATAAAATTATTGTAGAGATTGCGTTAATTTTAGAGATTGCGTTTTTTTTAGGATAAAAAAACTGTAGAGATTGGGTTTGTTTTAGGGATTGCGTTCATTTTATAAAATTATTGTAGAGATTGCGTTAATCTTAGAGATTGCGTTTGTTTAATAAAAAAATTGTAGATTATGCGTCAATTTTAGAGATTGCGTTAATTTTATAAAAATATTGTAGAGATTGCGTTAATCTTAGACATTGCGTTTTTTTATAAAAATATTGTAGAGATTGCGTTAATTTTAGAGATTGCGTTTTTTTTTTGTATAAAAAAATTGTAGAGATTGCGTTAATTTTAGGATTGCGTTAATTTTATAAAAATATTGTAGAGATTGTGTTAATCTTAGAGATTGCGTTTTTTTTATAAAAATATTGTAGAGATTGCGTTAATTTTAAAGATTGCGTTTTTTTTTGTATAAAAAAATTGTAGAGATTGCGTTAATTTTAGGATTGCGTTAATTTTATAAAAATATTGTAGAGATTGCGTTAATCTTAGAGATTGCGTTTTTTTTATAAAAATATTGTAGAGATTGCGTTAATCTTAGAGATTGCGTTTTTTTTGTATAAAAAAACTGTAGAGATTGGGTTTGTTTTAGGGATTGCGTTCATTTTATAAAATTATTGTAGAGATTGCGTTAATTTTAGAGATTGCGTTTTTTTTAGGATAAAAAAACTGTAGAGATTGGGTTTGTTTTAGGGATTGCGTTCATTTTATAAAATTATTGTAGAGATTGCGTTAATCTTAGAGATTGCGTTTGTTTAATAAAAAAATTGTAGATTATGCGTCAATTTTAGAGATTGCGTTAATTTTATAAAAATATTGTAGAGATTGCGTTAATCTTAGACATTGCGTTTTTTTATAAAATTATTGTAGAGATTGCGTTAATTTTAGAGATTGCGTTTTTTTTTTGTATAAAAAAATTGTAGAGATTGCGTTAATTTTAGGATTGCGTTAATTTTATAAAAATATTGTAGAGATTGCGTTAATCTTAGAGATTGCGTTTTTTTTATAAAAATATTGTAGAGATTGCGTTAATTTTAGAGATTGCGTTTTTTTTGTATAAAAAAATTGTAGAGATTGCGTTAATTTTATAAAAATATTGTAGAGATTGCGTTAATCTTAGAGATTGCGTTTTTTTTATAAAAATATTGTAGAGATTGCGTTAATCTTAGAGATTGCGTTTTTTTTTTGTATAAAAAAACTGTAGAGATTGGGTTTGTTTTAGGGATTGCGTTCATTTTATAAAATTATTGTAGAGATTGCGTTAATTTTAGAGATTGCGTTTTTTTTAGAGATTGCGTTCATTTTATAAAATTATTGTAGAGATTGCGTTAATTTTAGAGATTGCGTTTTTTTAGGGATTGCGTTCATTTTATAAAAATATTGTAGAGATTGCGTTTTTTTTATAAAACTATTGTAGATATTGCGTTTTTTATTAGGGATTGCGTTAATTTTATAAAAATATTGTAGATATTGCGTTAATTTTAGAGATTGCGTTTGTTTAATAAAAAAATTGTAGATTATGCGTCAATTTTAGAGATTGCGTTTTTTTTTTATAAAAATATTGTAGAGATTGCGTTAATCTTAGAGATTGCGTTTTTTTTTTGTATAAAAAAACTGTAGAGATTGGGTTTGTTTTAGAGATTGCGTTCATTTTATAAAATTATTGTAGAGATTGCGTTAATTTTAGAGATTGCGTTTTTTTTAGGGATTGCATTCATTTTATAAAAATATTGTAGAGATTGCGTTTTTTTTATAACCGCAACATATCGATTTGGATTTTGTCAAACGGGTGTAAATAGCCCTAAGGTTTGTAGGGATTTAAGAAATCCACGTGATTCCCCTACTACCTGGAAATCCAATAGATTGAGTGGTTATTTTTTATAAAAATAACCAATAGACGAAATCAACAAAATGTACATCGTTAGTTATAAGTTAGGTGCGTTGACAACATCTTTGCATTTTTATGTAGGATGATTTTGATAACGTCGATCTTTCGTTCAAATGCCGCATCGCCATGGTAAAGGAAATTAGAGATGCTTTTGAAGCGTGTCCACTTGAACGGGCACAACGTTTACACGAAATGTTTAGCCGCACATCTTTCGGGCCATGGCTCGAGCTTACCAATATTGGACAGGACCCCCTTCTAGTACACATGTTTTTGCAGATGGAGGTCGAGGTTGCGAGACCACAGCCGGAGGAATTGTATTTCCACGTGTGTGGGACTCGCATGCACTTTGGTCGTCGTGAGTTCTGTATTGTAATTGGACTCCCTTTCGGACAAATACCCGACCTTCCTACCTTGACAGATGAGTCCTTCGTTAGTAGAGTTTGGCCCGGCCTTGCACTAGGTATCTTGACGCTGAAAACCGTCCTCCAGACGATGAGAACTGGTCTGGGTGCGATATCCGATGAGGATGATGTGCGTGTTTGCTTGGTGGTGATGGCGGAGTTGATGTTCATGGGTCGTGATCCAAGGCTGCCGGTTTCCTCTACTGTACTTATCGTTGTCGATGACTTGGGGAGGTTTAACCGCTATCCGTAGGGTAGCTACATCTGGAGTCACTCATACAAAGGACTCCACGGTGCCATCGCCAGGCGCAAGCAGAAGAACCAGCAAAACAACAAGATGACGTTGAATGGGTTTGCACACGCCCTAAAGGTTAGATAAGTACAATAACATAAATATCAATTCATTAACTAATTTTGCTAATTTTGGATTTCTTTTAACGTACTTGTTCAATTTATGTAATTCCAGGTATGGATCTTGGAGATGTTTCCTGCCTGCCAGCAAAATTTCACCAAGCGCTCCGACAGGTTGATTAGGGGAACCAAATGGGATCGAGATGCTGTCCTTACTAAGTCTGCATGCATTGGGATCTTCAACTCAGCTTTGAGCGTACGCCCTCTTACTATATTTTTAATTGTAGTAATTAAAAAACTATTTGTGATTTATATGTCTTATAATTTTTTTTAGGTTGGAAATGCGCCATATACGGAACTAAGGCCTACTCAGACTGAGCAGCAGTCGAGTTGGTTTAAACGAAGCGTCGCCTTTCTTGAAAGTTCGGCGGGCAGGCGACCGACAAAGAGGTCCCGACGTAGAGATCCTGATCACGATGATAATGATGACGATGATGATGAAGATGACGATGATGGCGCGCGACGTCAGGCTCCCCCTAGCTCTAGTTATCAGGCTCCCCCTAGCCCCACCTATCAAGCTCCCCCTAGCCCCACCCATCATAGGATGCCTGATATAGACCCATACCAAGATAAGTGGGAGTACATGACCTCCATGGACAGACGCGTAAGAGACCTCGAGGCCCTCTCCATGGACAGACGCATAAGAGATCTCGAGGCCCTCACCGCACACCTTCGCCACACTCACGTTAGTGTTTAACTTAATTTGGGGATATTACGCCCAATTCTTTTATATTGGTTTGTGTATTGATATTACGTTCCATGATTGTATTAGGTGTCGACGAACATGGCGCCCAGTTACACGTCGCCTGGGCAAATGCATGGCTACACGTCGCCGGGGTACACACAGGCGGCAGCCGGAGGAAACTACCCTTTTTCGACCCCATCATTCCAGCAAAATGTAAGTTACGTTGAGTGCTCATTGTTGTTCTTTTTTTGTTATTACGTTTGAAGATTCTTATTAAGAGTGCTCATTATAATCCATGTCACCAGTTTGGGATGACAAGTATGACGCCAGCCTACACGTCGCTGGGGTACACACAGGCGGCAACCGGAGGAAACTACCCTTTCTCGACCCCATCATTCCAGAAAAATGTAAGTTACGACGAATGCTCATTGTTGTTCTTTTTTTTGTTATTACGTTTGAAGATTCTTATAATGACCTACGTCACCAGTTTGGGATGCCGACGGGGGACTATTACAGACCCCAGATGATGGAGCCGGGGCCGTCCGTCATTAGCGGGTTGGTGGAAGATTTTTTGGGAACTTCCATCCCTTATTCGATGGGGTCGGAGTCGGGGGTTGACACCACCCAGGCGCGGGTGAGTGCTCCGATGGCTGATGATATCATCGATCACCACTTTGAGGATGCTGACATGCCCATACATGAGCCAGATCAGACAGCACATGAGAGGGCGAGACGGGTCGCTGTTGTGGGGCCAGCCATTTGTTCCCCATATATCCAACAACCTTCGACCACAGCAGTACCTAAGAAAAAAACCAAGGCAAGGGTGAAGACAAAGGGCAAGGGAAAGGTTGGGGGAGACACTACAATGACTGACGCGGGGCAATCAGTGTTTGTTTCGGCGGCACAGATCAGGGAATTATGTATCAGTGATCAGCTCCCCCACCTGATGTGTCCATTTTACGGCGGCCTTCAAATGAATGCCGGTTTTTTCATGCTACTGTTGGGTGTAGGTGGTAGTGGGGATTTCGAGGATCTGGTTAGTATTTAAATATAGTCATATAAACAACTACATTTCTAATAACAGGTCTAACAATCTATGTTTTGTGTATAGCAAATCGACGCTTGGGTTAGAATGATCCAAGAATCCCGCTCTCCACATGCCAGATGGACGGTCATGGACTCCAACTTCTTTGAGTGTCTTACACGGCCGGGCCAAGGATACAGGTCTGTGTTCGAAACATGCAATGGACTGGGCCATAGAACTCATCCAGCTTGGATGGACATCGACGAGGTATGGAAATCGATTTACATAATTTTTGTTCAACTTGTTTGTTACTAACTATTATTGTGTTATTGTAAAATCTCAGGTATACATCCCCATATGCGTCGTGGACAAACATTGGGTGCTCGGTGTTCTGTACCTCCGTGAAATTAGGCTGGTCTTATTTGACAGTTTACGAGCAAGAAGGTACACCTTGCCCTTGGAAGAACGCCTTGGGATCTTCAAAAAACAATTGCCGAAGTTGTTAAAAAAGATACACGACACGCCGGACCGTATCAAGGCTAGCAAGAAATTAGAGGTTATTTATGATTCTGATGCACCTCAACAGACAGGGGGCCTTGGGGATTGCGGTGCGTGGGTGTGTCGTAACATATCCAAGTTTATTGAAGGTCTGCACCCAACAGTTGTACCAGATGCAACTGAACATGTGGCAAGGGAATAGCGTAATTACATGGCGGAGACCCTTTTCTCGTTGGCTGTCCAAATAAACGATTAGGTTGGGGATACTTTTTATATTACTTCTGAGTTGTGATGGGCCTCTTGAAATAGCAAATATGATTCTTTTTTTTTAAAGTCATTTTAAATATTAAAACCCTTTTTTACTTAGATAACTATATTGGATCGGATGTTTTATTTTATATAAAAATAGAATTTGTTAACTGCTAAGATCACAAATTGATATGAAAAGGGTAGTACATGAAAAAGTTCTTTTGGTAAATAAAAAACAAAATCTTATTTAAACTTACCAATTATTAATGACAAACTGGTAGGGTTCGAAAACAACCGGTACAAGTTCATATAAACAAACAATGAAACGACGTCATTAAATGAAGTGAGTAGGTAACATTGTCGGTCATTGATATGTCAAACTATGGCTACACGACACTTGGTTTTTCTGGAATTCCCAATGACTTCTTATTTGCTCTGGTGATACAATTTTGGAAGTGTTAAGCTCAACTTTCTTGCTGTACACTTCAATGACAGTATAATTTTGTAGTAAAAAAATACCACAAAATACATTGGACGATTTTATTAATGAAACAAAACCATAGAAAGTAAAAGTACAAACCGACAACACATAAACTCCGGATACAAACTACCAACATAGTAAACTCCAAACACGAAACCAAAAACATAAGCACCATCTAAGGATATAGTTATTTACATTTATCAATCCAAGTTTGTTTCTCTGTTACCTGCGCTTGAAGTGTTGCGAAGGCTTTGCAGAAGAATCATTTCAGTATTTGCAGAGGAATCATTTCAGTATTTGCAGAGGAATCATTTCAGTTTTTGCAGAAGAATCATTTCAGTCTTTGCAAAAGAATCATTTCAGTCTTTGCAGAAGAATCGTTGTAACACGGGTTTAGTCCGCGTTTTAATTGTGTAACGCGGGTTATATCCGCGTTTTAATGTTGTAACGCGGGTTTAGTCCGCGTTTTAATTGTGTAACGCAGGTTTAGTCCGCGTTTTAGTTGTGTAACGCGGGTTTAGTCCGCGTTTTTGTTGTTTTACGCGGGTTTAGATTGCGTTTTTGTTGTTTTACGCTGGGTAAAAGAATTCAAAAAACGAATCGTTTCAGGCTTTGCAGGGGAATCGTTTGACCATGGCACAAAAATCTAATCGTTTCAGGCTTTGCAGAGGAATCGTTTGACTATGCCAGGAAAAACCTAATTCTTTTCAGGCTTTGCAGAGGAATCGTTTGACCGTGCCTTTGAAACTATCATGAACCGATCTTCGCATGGACTATAAATAGATGCTCCGGTGAAGTAGTATTTCACAACTTCATATCTATCCTTTCTACCTCATTTTCGTTTACAAAAATTATCTACTTTCTCTACATTCTATACATTTTCTACATTTTCTACATTTTCATAACTTGATGGCTGGAGGTTCACGCGGTAGGGGGAAAAGGTCAGCGAATGGGGCTGGCACTTCACGCTCCGTGGACATCGACCAATTAAATGATGGAGCTTCAAGGATTGACTGGAATGCACCAGATACAACGGAGGATTGGGCGCAGTTTGGGATAACTGCTTACGATGAACCGATAACGCCTCAGGAGTGGGAGCAGTTTAACAATGCCCAAGCCGCATACTACGCTGCTCATGGAGGAATGGCCCCACCTACGTATCAATCCAACCAGGGGCCAGGTCTACCAATGTCTCAGGTACTGCCTCCCAGGTTGAAAAGGTCATGTGATGAGGCAAATGAAGAGATACGAAATACAGGCAGGACGTGGCTACAAAACATGGAACTTCAGAAGGAGAAAGAAGCAACTATTGCGGAGCAGAAGGAGCTCCTGGAGAATATGAAGCGCGATGTCAGAGAGAAACAAAAGGAGATTAGAAAGTTAGAAGATGAACTGGTAGACATAAAAGAAAACTACACCGTCATGGAGGAGCATATGAAGGCAAAGGCTGGCTGGGTTACGAAGTGCCGGGAAATCTACCCATAGTAGGTTTCTCAAAGGGTGGTTGTTGTATGGATGCACTTTAACGTTTAACCTAAGTTTTATTTTATGCATTAATTTTTATTTTATCGATGCTTGAATGTTGTATGGATGCACCATTTCGTTTTCTTTAATTTCAATAAAACGATGCTTTCATGTTTTAACTTTTATTTACACATAATATAATTTCACAACCACGATAAGGTAGATAAAATCAACAATTAACATAATAACAATATCACTTAGCATAGAAGATGAGGTGGTTACAATCAAGGGAAGTCAATGTTAAGGTCAATGCTATCATGCCTTAAAGTTCCATGTGGTTCTAGGTTCGATGACACTTGATAGCGAAATCTTTGGCTAGTAGAAGCTCTCCTGGGCACGGTTGAAGGGGCAGGAGTTGGACATTCACCATGAGTATGTCCTACTGCTCCACACCTAGTACACGTTCTCTGTATCGGATCCTCACCACGAGATGGACGTCGATCGTTCTTTCTTGGTCTCCCCGCACGTCTCTTGGTTATTAACGGTGGATAGCATGGCGGAAGGGGGACGTGTGGCAAAACCCATGATTGAGGGGGTCCAACAGGATAGATCAGCTCATGATATGTTGACCGGTAAGTACTGGACGTGTAGTAAGATATAGCCAGATCGCTGTAATCTCTACGATTCATTGACCTTGCAGCAGCGATGGCATGACCGCACGGTAAACCAGAATATTGCCATTGGTTACATTCACAAACACCGTTGACCATATCGACAGTCGCGTGATAATGGATATCTCGAACGTTGAACTTACCATGTCCAATCTGACTTACCCTCCATGTCGCAGACTTTCCCGACCTTCTGCTAATTATCTCCTACGCCATTGGTGTGAGATGATTACGCATTTCATCTACAAATATGTGTTAATTGTGTTACGATTTATACGGAAGACGAAAAAAGCAACTAACATATAAGTTAAAGATTTTAGAGTTTATCAACCTCCCTTTCGTCGTCGAAGTTGGTACCACTCTTGTTGAAAATCTCGGAAGTACTCTATAAGGCCGACAATGGGTAACCTGCGTGCAAAACGGGACAGTGCATTCACCGACTCTACACTATTAGAGGTCATTATGTTATACCGTTGTGCAGGGAAATGGGCCCTTGACCACCTCTCTTTACCAGCCTCGTCCATAACTTGTGCTCCACGAGGTACTTCATATCGTAGTGCATTCATGTAGGTCTCGAACTCCCTAATAGTATATGCTTTGCACGCCTTCCAGTAGGTGGTCTTGTTTGTTGTGATACGTTTGTCCGCGCTTTTCACGTTCATCTCCAAATGTCGACAACATAGGGCGTGAGGGGTGGAGGGGTACACGGCAGAAATTGCCGCGCTTATGGAAGGAGCCCTGTCGGACATAAACACCAACCCTTCCGGGGCTCCGATACATTCCCGTAACATGTTCAGAAACCAACCCCACTCCTCCCCCGTCTCGGACTTGCCTACTCCGAAACCCAAAGGCACAATGTTGTTATTTCCGTCCATGGCAACCGCCAAGAACATCATACCCAGGTAATGCCCCTTTAAATGGGCAGCGTCTATTACAAGGACAGGACGCAGATTTGTCAAAAACGTCCGGATCTGCAATAAACGTACGTGGTTATTATTTGTAAATGTTAAAATTCATAATATGTAAAGCTACGACGATTTATTATACTTACCGCACATCCAAGTGCAGCGAAACACAATTCGAAACGTCCGTTTGAATCCGTCCTTATTCTGGTGCGTGTACCCGGATTCTTCAGCTCCAAGTTATATAAATACGCAGGGAGTCGTTCGTACGACTCCTTAGGAGTGCCTCTCACCATTAGTAGTGCCTTGCATCGCGCACGCCATCCTTGGTGGTAACCAATGTTGATCCCGTACTGCTGATTTATATCGTTGACGATGTCCTTCGGCCGAAATGACCTGCTAGCGTCAAGAAACTTGTCTTTCAGTATGTGGCCCAAAGTCCTTTTGTTGGCCTGCCGGTGGCTGGCATTTAGTTGTGTCCTCGGACATGTGTGTATGTCGTTCAGCTTTCTAACGACAAACAACCCTCCTTTAGGGCCCACGGACTTCGCGGACATACTCCATTCACAATTTTGTTGGTCACAGACAGCCTTGTATCTGCGTTTGTCGGATTTCTTCGCTCTAAACACGAAACCATCTCGCAAGAACTTCATTCCCAACTGTACGGTCATTTCCTCCTTCGTATGAAATATTTGACCTTCATGTATAGTTGTACTGCGATTGTAAGGTGCGGGTTGGTAGGCTGGTATATGGGTCTCCGGGTTAGGAAGGGAAGGGGGCATATCAAAATAATCGTTTAAATCACCAAATGATTTATTGCTAGGGGTATATGTTTCTTCGTCCTCGTCATTATCGGTATCTGATCTGTCCAGATCAGATATACCAGTTGTGAAAACATGTGTTTCATCATCAGCAACTCCAACAAACCGTCTTTTTGGGTCTTCTGCTTCTTCTTCTGGTTGCGTCTCCAGAACAACTTCGGGATAAGATTCGTTAGGACGATATGCATGATCAGAATAAAGTGTGGTGTCGTAGGATGCCTGAAATTGAGAGTCAGGCTCCAGTTGACTACCACCGATATGGATTTCGTCATCATCTTCGTCATCACCTTCGTCATCGCCCATCAATGGTGCGACATACACAAAAAGTTGTGGAGGTATTTCTGAATCGGCTGCAAGTAGCATAAAACCAAGGATTTCGTCATCGTTGGTTATCTCCATCAGTGAGCCATCTGCACGTCTGAACACCAACTTGCAAGCAGCATAATCTCCGATTCCACACTTTCCCACGACGTAATCGATAAACGTCTTATACGAAACCATTATTGGAATATTTACACCACGCTTTGTGTAGCCAATATAATCCCACCCATTGTTGTTTTGCACCCATTGACCATCGAAACATAATAAGAGTCTAGCTTTTTGAACAGATGGACTCATTTTTTCAGTAGTATGAAAAATGAAGCAATTCAAGTGGATGTGATGAACGATTTTGCATCTAATCTTACTAATCTTTATAGGAAAAATTGAATGGAGAAAATGAATGTGAACCACATATTCAATGACAATGGTACACTTATTGTATGAGAATCAGACCAAAATATGGAAAAAAACAGTAAAATCATTCAAAAAATACGTCAGAAACAGTTGACCACACATGAAATCATAGGCCTGAAACCCTAATTTTCCAAACCCTAATACGCTTTACACTATTCAACGCGGACCTAACCCTCGTTTTTTAACAAAAAACGCGGCCCCAACCCGCGTGTAACAGTGAAAAACGCGGGGTCAGCCCTCGTCCCTGTGCATTGAAGCCAAACGCGTACCAAGTCCGCGTGTAACAGTGGAACGCGGCCAAAACGCGGACCAAGTCCGCGTGTAACAGTGGAACGCGGACAAAACGCGGACCAAGTCCGCGTGTAACAGTGAAAAACGCGGACCTAGGGGGTATTTTGGCAAAAATAACAAGATTTGGGGCATATTGGGTACTGATTTTTCAATAAAGGACATTTTAATTAAATTCCCATTATTATACCCAATATACAGCCAAAAAATCCCCCCAAAGCCTCATCACCCTAACAAATGTTATTCTTTTAATGCAATTTTTAATAAAAAAGGGTTTTTAAGCAAATAATAAATATCTCCTAAAATCTAATCACCTAAACTTGAGGTAACTTATTTAATATTTATATTTAAATAAAATTATATAAACATAATTATAAATAATGTAAAATTTTATCTGAATTTTAATAGCTATTATATATGCTATTGGCATCCAATGCAACTATGCAAGCATCAAATATGATTGTTATATAACTGTGCGTTTGGTTTGCGGGATTGGAATGGATTTGGTGGGATTTGGATTTCAAATCCATTCCAATTCTGCGTTTGGTTTGCAGGAAAGGATTTTGTTGACCAGATTTCAAAGCCGTTGACCATTTTAAAATCTCTCATGTGATGGATTTGGAAATCCTTGGCATTGGGCCTGGATTTGAAATCCAAATCCGATGGATTTTAAAGCGTGATCTAGATTTCAAATTGTATCGATATAAATCCGACGTTTACCAATAAAAATAAATTATTTATAAAACAAACATATAATTAAAAAAAATAAACTCAATCCAAATCAAAATCCTACAAACCAAACAAGACTTGTAAAGGAATGAATTTGAAATCAATTCCAAATCCTACAAACCAAACACATGAAGGGATTTCATATCCCCCCAAATCCAAATCCAAATCCCTCCTTGAAATCCAATCCATTCCATTCCAATCCCGCAAACCAAACGCGCCATAAAGGATTCAAAAATGGATATTTTGGTTAGTTATTTATGTCCAGAGCTATAATTACTAAATTCAAAGCAAATGATGCTGTAATAACTTGTACCCAATGCAAGAAGAGTTGGCCATTAGTTTGGAAAACTGATAGCACAATAACTTGATCCATTGGGCTTAAACCATGCCTGGTAGGTATAGAATGAGGCTTGATAGGGTTACAATAGAAGTAATGGCTAAAGGGTTGGGCTTGGCCCAAACTGCCATCTTGGATTTGATCTCTTATAATTGCCAAATACTATACAAATATAGAGTAAATTAGAGGTGAGCAAATGGGTACTTGACCAAAATTCATGGAATCGGTCCTAGAATCGGAACCAGTGGTTCTTGGCATGAAGGAACCAGAAACGGTTACATTGATTCTTTATATTTGGAAACCAGACCCGAAACCGCCGGTTCCGGTACCGGGTACCCAGTGGTTTTTTTTTAATTTTATCATCTCATACTATAAAAAAATATTAGTCTATTACAAAGTCCCAACGTAAATAAACAAATACTGCAAACGGTGAAAACTAATTCCATAAAAACTAAAAACTAATAATTATATAAGTAAATTGAGAAGTCGGGTGAAAAGAGCGTCGTAAGTGTAAGTGTGCGACTCTAATGAAAATTAATAACTTCAATTTTAGTTTATTAAATAACATATAAAATAATTTAATTAAAAAAATAGGTTTGATGTTTTTTTTTTTTGGGGGGGGGGGGGAGGAGGTGTCCTAGGCTATGCCTAGACTAATCCCTTGACAAATTATGACTATAAGACATTAGTCATGATTAAACCTCAGTGGCCACAATTGTTATGCACGCCTGGATTCGAACCCTGGGCAGATGGGATATTCCACCACATCTCCTAGGGCCTTAACCAGTATATCACAACCCTTGTGGTTTAGGTTTGATGGTTATACGTGCTAAAAATCCGGTACATTCCGTTTTGTTTCCCATCCCAGACTTTCGCAACACTTCAGGGTTACTGACTCGAGGAAGAAGCCTTGACTAACTCCGTGCCAGAAGATAAGGGGAAAATCGCACAGACTTGTATATAGGGGAAGGACCTTAGAATCTTGTATGCATGAGTTAGTTCAGATTTGGCAAGGGGAATCAGAGAAAGGGAAGTTTAGTCAACAATCATGACCATAGGAACATTCCGTCGGTTCCGGTTTTGGGTAATCAGCGGGACCGGGTACCTGGTCTCGGAACCCCCGACAGGTACCATATAGTTAACGGTTCCAAAAAAATGAGAACCGGAACCGAACCAGTCCCGATTGGTTTCGTATTTCAGGAATCAAAACCAGAACCAATCATCGGTTCCGGTTCCGGAACCGATAGTTGTGAAGCGGTTATGGTTCCAAAGACAGGTATCCAGTCCCGATGCTCAACCCTAGAGTAAATTATGGATTTGGTTATGGTGGTTTTTAATTTGATTTGGATTTGGTTATTACAATTTATTGTTATAAAAAAGAGGAAAAAACCCCATTTTCGGCATGTTCTGGTCATTGCTACTAACCATTATTTTAGCTCGTAATTATTTCAAAAAAAGGACTTGAGGCGTTATAACATATAAACTATAGAGACCAAACTTGTAATTTACTTTATATATAAGCGAAGGATCGTGTGAGAAGTTGAGGTTAACGTGAGAAGCATAAGAAGTGGATCTTAACCGTTGATCACTGTTAATTAATGTCCTCCCGGCTTAGAAGAGGATTGATCTGGTGCATCTCAATCTAATGTGCATCTATTTCTCATCCAACGGTTGATAACTAGTTCTCACGCTTCTCACGTTAACCTAACTTCTCACATGATCCTTCCCCTACACACACACACACACACACAGATATATATATATATATATATATATATATATATACTATATTTGAGAGAGAGAGAGAGAGGGGGGGGGAAGGATCATGCAAGAAGTTGATCTATTTACGAGAAGGCGAGAAGTTTTAAGATCATATATGATTAAACACATCCAAAAGGGGAGCGGGCGACTTTGTGAACGAGACCAAATGTCGTGGGGAATGGTTGTCCGCTATGTGCCAGTCAACTCAACATATGTTTAATCATATATGATTAAGCATGCGTATTATGTTTAATCATATATGATCTTGGAACTTCTCGCCTTCTCGCAAATTGATCGTCTTCTCGTTTGAACTTGTCCCTATATATGAGTGTGTATATGAAATAATAAAATATATACCACAAAAATGTAATAACCGGGTTAGAAGTAAAGGTTTAAGAATTTTGGGTGAAAGTTAAATAGCCAAAGTTTTAGGGGGTCTTAAGTAAAAGTTAGAAAATAAGGGGTTTGAACCCTAAAGGCTCATTAGTAGGGTTTTTGGGCGGCTGATCTTTGGTAAAGGGAGACTAGGGAGATTTTTGGAACAAGGCAAGGAAGAGGACGACTCATTTGAGATTTCAAGTTTTCATTGATTCCTCTTTAAGGTAAGTTTCCTTCTAATCAATATCTTCATTACTAGATGTTTTAGTAGCAGTTTTAGTCTTTGGGTTTGGGATTGTTGGAGTAATCTGATGTTGGTTTGTTTTGGGGGATTTGGGGTTTTATTTTTAATCTGTGTGGTATGGATCGATGGGGTTGAAGTTTTAATTTATTAGTGTTGTAATCGATCTATAGAGAGGGTTTTGGATTTCAAGGATCATAAAGGGGCGAGTCTGTGGGTTTTTGATGGTTGATTGTCGCAGAGACCGGTTGGTCGACCCCGGGTTTAGGGGGTCGGGTGACCCCGGGGCGATCCCGGGAGTAGGAATCCCGGTCAACACCGGTAGTGGGGATCCCGGTCGCAGAGAGTAGTGATCCCGGACACCGAGAGTAGTGATCCCGGTCGACGCCGGGGGTTGTGATCCCGGTCGATACCGGGCGCCGGTCGACCCCGGGTCCGGGCGGTCCTGGTCGGTTAGGTGATCCAGTTTTCTCTTGTGGGTCTGGGAGTTTCCAATTTAAACCCCACCTTTCTCCAGTAGCCGTGATTTATAGGATTCCCTAGTTTCGGGATTTAACTGTGAGATTTACCGATGTTACCTTTGTGCATTAGGAATCTGTAATTCGGACCAGTTCTAGAGGAAACTTTGATCTCCTCAGGTGAGTTTTCTGAACTAAATGTTGTATTAACGAAAGTTTATGAAGGTTTAATTTAAATTGATTTATTATGTTGGCATGTTCATGATAAATTTATTTAAGCGTGTTTATAACTTGTTGATATTTAAATGTATGCATACATTATTTTCGGAAGCTATGACTTAAGTCGGGGAGTGTGGCCCGCCTGCTCGTATCGGGGAGTGTGGCCCGTTTATGCCATTGGGGGTGTGTTCCAAAATTAAGGCAGTGCGAGTTAGACACAACGTTTTCGACGGTAGTGTGGTCAGTAGTGTGAATTACCCATGTGATGGCTATAAATTTGTTTGATTTAAAGTTTGAAAATTTGTATTGTTGCATAATCGTTAGAGGGGACTCACTAGACCTTCGGTCTAACCCTCGCTTTTTCAAATTTTAAAAACCTTTTCAGACAGGCGTGAGCTAGGAAGAGCCGATAAGGGTAAAGAGAAGGTGTAGCGGGAGTGGATAGAAGATCGTCACCTTAGTTTATCTTTCTTTAAAAATCTTAGTTGTGTAATAGGTTGTCGTTGCAAACCTTGAATTAAATTGTAAGTTTGGGGCCGTTTTGACATGAAATATTATTATGATTTAATTATTAGTATTTGTCTTGGTTGGGTTGTTACAAAAAATGTTACAAACTCATGAGGATTTATCTCAAAATATTTTTTACATAATTTTTTTCTCAAATACTATTATTTAAGGTATTATTTTACATATGTTTATGTTTACATTGTGAAAAAAATATACGCAAAACTTTATTTTGGTTCACGGTGTGAAACAAAATTTAATGGTAAGGTATGACTAATTTTTCCAATTCCACCAAATTCTGCTTCATCGAACCAAACGCACTCCTCCTAAGTTGTTTTAAATAAGCAATGCCAAACACTCCCTAAATCTTATTTTTCCTTTAAAAGTAAATAAATTTAATGGTAAGGTATGACTAATTTCTTAAAATCATAATAAAATTTATGCCCATGTCTAGGAATGTTTTTGTTTTCCTTTTTTTTATATTAAGGGAAAGTAAATCACTCTGTCCTCGTTCATGGTGGACAACGTGATAATTAAATTAAAAATCTTATCATGAAATTTCAAACAAAATAATGTGCATCCTTTTTCCTGCTTTTCCATCTCGTGTTTTTGAAAACAAATCATGTTGGCATGCACATTTTGACAAAATTCACAATCTTTTAATACAACTTATCTTAATAATTTACTACCAATTGTTGTTCAAAATGTAACGAGTATTTGTAACACAGTGTCCTTTAATTACAACCAAATTATAAGCAACAACTTTGAGAACCATGAAAACTTGTATATTCATTGATGTATATACACTAATGAATTTTAATGACTATATGCATCAATACATATATACTTACATACATAGTAGCTATGTATTAATAAATGTATTTATTGACGGAATACATATTTTGATAGGATATTTTCACATTCTCAAATTTTCTTTTATAGTTTTTATATAAACATGAGCCTATATATACATATCTACATAATACTATTATATAAATTAATATTATTATATGTGAGTATAAATGCACATGTGTGTTTTTAATGACATTAATTATTTGGTGGTAAAATACCTAAGACTTCACCAACAAATGAAAGCATTGGTTTGTACAATCAACATCCAATGAAAATGACAATAAATATATAACAAAATAATAAGGGTTGGGTTCACGTGAGACCAACCAATGAAAGCATTGGTTTGTACAATCAACATCCAATGAAAATGACAATAAATATATAACAAAATAATAAGGGTTGGGTTTACGTGAGACCAACCTGTTTTCGTGAGACCGATGAGACCAGAAAATAACACTAAAACTTCACATCGATTCATTGTGAAGGAATGAAAAACAACAAACCTTCACAACAAAAACACTGTGAAGGTTTACCTTTATAATACCTTCACAGTCTTTTGCTGTGAAGGTTTAGTGTTATTTTTGTTGTCTCACCGGTCTCACGAAAATAGTCTGGTCTCAGATGATCTCAAGTCAAATAATAATCCTTAAATTCAGAAAAAAAGAAAAGAAAAGAAAAGAAAATGGGGTCCAATTGTCAGGTAACATTGAAACATATGCAAGACTTCACCATATTCATGCATGCTTCTCTTCTCTTTCTTTTTCACCCAAACACATCATGTTATCTTCCATTCATATTGGGCTCCTTAAACCACATACACCATGTGCATCCCACATCTCATTTTCAACATCCATTACTCTTTCTTCCCTGCATGAATTTCTATATCTTATTTAAAATAAAGTCTAAAAATATGTAAAATATGTAAATATTTCCATTGTTTCTAAAATAGAGAAGTTGTTTTTTGAATATGTTCAACCATGTCATATAATACATAATAATTATGTATCATGTATGATTCTTATATAGGGAGGTTTGGTGACAAGATCAACGAACGGAACGACTATGTTCAAACCAATACAAAAAGGAGAAAAAAGACCTCTAGCGAACTCTTGTGCAACTTTTGTCGCCTGAAAAGTTGCCCAACTTTCTTACGGGGGAGACAGAGTATCCTGCGACCAATCGTGCGCCTTAAGCCGCAAGGCTAGTCGTCCGTTTACCATGAGAGATAAATAACTTTTTATTATATTTCTATCAATGAATTAAAAACCTTAAACTTAAATGCTTAAGAAAGAAATAATATTTTATTAAATGTATAAAATATTTTAATAATATAATTAATATTGTAATATTCAAAATAAAGTAGTTTTTGAAATTGAAATGTAACTTTGTTTTAAAAATTTTGAATTTGTTACAGAACAATCAATATAGAGAGAATAACAATAAGACAAAGAGAATAAATCTGTAATTCTCATTAATCATAAGTCATTTAAATAGGAAGGAGTTTACAAAGAAAATGAAACATTCATTATGGTAAATCTAATACTAAGAAAATATTATCTCAATCACTTCCTTTTGATGATGGCACATAATCCTTCAACACTCCCCCTTGTGTCGAGTCAAATGAGTGATGGTGCATAGTTTTTGCCTCATTAAAACCTTACGCCAAAGAAACAAAACCCAATGGGAAAAATAAAAACTTTGGACGAAGGAAAGAGTACAAGGCACCAATAAACAATTTCTTTAGTTTACTATATTTCTTGATTTGTACATCAATCAAGGGGTTTATAAAACAAGATGATTTATAAATTGTTGCCTCACTAAAACCTTGCACCAAGGAACAAAACCCAGTGGGAAAAATAAAACCTTGGGTGAAGGAAAGAGCACAACCTACCAATGTCACGTGTATAGTAGACTCTCCCTTTTGTCTACTACTCCACCTGATTCGTACATTAATCACGGGAGTTTGAAAGCATTTGCATTTTAATACTTTCTACATGTTTCCAAAATATGGTTTTAGGTAATGATTTGGTAAAATATGTCACATTCTCCTGACATCTTACTTGATTCTCTTGAATCTAGAGGAGAGTTTGTTACTACTGATTGTATAGAAACATAAGCAGAATGTACTTTGTGTTATCACCCTTGATGTATCTTAGTTTCATTTATTCGATACATGATGCATTATTTCCATATATGCATGTAGGATAATGGTTGAACTCAAAATTACTAGCTCCTCTAATATGTGTAATGACAGTCGTTAATCATATACATTTCTTGAACAGTCTCATGGAGAGTAATATTCTTGGAATCGTTCAAGGAGGTAGTTACAAGGGTTAACTTAGCTTACTTCCAAGCAATTGGAGTGTTCACCGTGGTAATTCCCTATCAAGTTTGGGAACAACCTTTGTATGGATCAGACATGTACCTAATATTAGCAAAGACATACCAATATACTGTTTGGTGTTTTTCTATAAGAGCTAGTACTTTTGCTGCTTACATTCTAAGTAGGTATTGAAGTTTCATTATCAATCCCATTTTTCTTTCTATGGGGAAAGTATAAGTCTATGTCAATGGTTTCAAAAGATTAATTCGATACCATTCCAATGACATTGCATTGGCGCTGAGCTAAATCTATCTAACAAGTTCACTGAGAAATACAATATACGGTCAAGTGTATTGTGCTAAGTATGATAATGCGCATATTGTACTTAGATAGGGAAATCCAGCTCCCCAACACTTTTTCGTCATCATCCTTTAAACGAAATGGATCTTTCCTTATATCCAACACTTTGACTGATCATAGGAGTACTAGCCGGATGCGCTTTGTCCATATTAAATTGCCTGATTATTTTCTAGACATATGTGATCAGTGAATTAATATTTTACAAACTCGGTGTCCTAGCTCAAATAGTTAGACAAAACCAAGTTTTCCCAAGATTTTCCATCTCAAATTTATATTTCAAGTAGCTTGTGGTTTCTCTTAGTTCATCAAGAGTGTCTATTATGTTCATAACATCGACATATAAAGCTACTTTGAAGATCTAGAACTTGTTTTCCTAAATAAATACACAAAGACACAGTTCATCATTCTTATATACCATTTTCCAATCAAGTATTCACTGAGGCGGGTATACCATACCGCATAGATTGCTTTAATTTATAAAGTGAGTGTTTTAATTTTATTGCAAACGCATTTCGTGGTTTAGAGTTACTTGATTTTGGTAATGTAATATCATCAAGCATTTTTATATATCTCTAAATCTAGATCCCCGTAGAGATATGTGGTAACCACATTCATGAGCTGCATTTCCAGTCTTTCGGAAACTACTAGGCTAATTAATTAGCAGAACGTTATAACGTCCATCATGGGAGAGTAAGTCTTCTCGTGGTCAATCCAGGGCGTTGTGAGAAACCTTGCGCCAAAGGAAAGTCTCATACATTATGACTTAATTATTCTCATTACGTTTTACGACAAATGATTTATCTATGTCTTACAGGCTTTACACTTGGTGAGTTAGCACTACCAAACCAAATACCTGTTCATTTGTCAAATAATATGATTCTCCTGAATTGCTTATTTAGGCCAATTTGCTCTTTGTTAATATTTTTCAACTGAACATGGTTCGATGTCAAAGTGCTCTATCACCTCATAAGCAACAATATATGCGAAATATATCATCAATGAGTATGTATGATCCGTCCATCGACTCATATGCACTCTCATAATTCATTTGAGATTTCTTTGATCTATGGAATCAATATTAACTTCGGAGCATCCTCTAGTAATGATTCATAGACATAGTTTAATCAGAGACAATCTCATGAGAGGTTTATGTATTGATGACAAATAGTTGTGCCTTACTCCACTTTTCATTTAGATGAGTATCTATCGAACCAAGTAGCTTCCCCCATTTCCGTTTGGGAGCTACGACCTCCACCACACCTCCACCATGTGTGATTGCAACGCACTTTCCAGCGACGTTGTGCCCTTGTTTGGGGACTTTAACCTTGCGAGTATATTTGCAGCTCGTATATGTGATCTTGTCACTTCTGGAATAACATTAAACGTATCAAGTATCGAGTCTGATTTGTTTGACTTCAACTTTACGTTATGAAGTTGGGGATCAACATTAGACAGAGTGGGAATATTCAATGACACTTCCTGTCTTTCCTACGGAAAATCCTTTTTCCTATCTCCCCCTAACGACGGGAAGACTGTCTCATCTGTCGGTCCACAATATTTATATCAAGTTCTTATCAAACAACACAATATGATTACCAACCTGTTTTGATTAATATTCAAACGATTACAGGATTGATCTATTCAAGCTTTGGATGTGTTCTCTGTTTTTCACCTTTTTGTGTGTGTTTTTGTGTGATCTGATTTCTACGAATCTTGCTAGCTTCTACAACACACTAAACTAATATCTAACTTACTAAAGTAATATCTAGATATTATTACAAACTAAAACTAATATCTAACTTATAATATAACTTAGATATTCAATAAACAAACTAATATCTAACATAATTAGATATTTAAACTAATTTAAACTAAATACTAAAATTACAATAAACAATAATTTACTTCGACATTTATTACAAACGACATTAGACTTTGTATCGAGAGTCGACTTTCCGGCTTTAGCTTCAGATTGGATCTTCAGATTGGATGATCTTGAATCCAATGAGACTGTGGTCTAACAATCTCCCCTTTTGGATCAAGATCATTACTAAAAAGATTTTAGCAATTCAGTCTTCTTTTTCAGCTCAGAAGATGCAATCTCTTTCTCTAACTCAGAATGCTTTAGCAAAGTATCTTCAAAGAAAATTTATCTGAAATCAGCATGTCTTCAGAATACTTTGATCTCGCATTTCTTTGTTAGCTTTTCTCTTCTCCAATGTCTTGTAATGTAATGGATTGAACATTTCTTCAAGCTTTATATTCTCCCCCTTTTTGAGGAAAAGAACAACGCTTTCATCAAAACTTGTAGGAAGAAATGTATGTCACTTGGAGCCTCTGATCCGTCAATTCAAAATATATTCATCCAAATCTTTGCAAATCCAGACAAAATAGTCGTGTAACACCTGAATCAACTAATGAATCAGTTAGCATGCCTGTCAGTAACACTAAGTCACTGTGTGTAACTAATACACATTGGAAAGGAGTTGTTTGATGTTGACTCCCCCAGGGCTTCCATTTAATCATCGAAACACCACAAAGGTAATTTCTATAAACGTTATGACAAAGAAACAAATTCCTTGTGTGTTCGTGCTTGTGATAGAAAGAATTAAGCACTTGATGATTGCTTATTAGGCTCAAATTTTGTGTAAACCACTGAGATAACAGTAAGTTAAACACAAACACAGACTCAATGTGCATGATTGAAGTGCGAAGGTGGGGCAGACTTACTTCTTTTCAATATCCAGATTTTCCAAATGAAAATCAGATAGCAAATGTGCTGCTTCCCCTTAGAAAATGTGAAACACTTTCTTGTTAAGAAGAAAATGAGTAGTTGGTGAGGTTTGATCAAGAGTTGGCATGGGCTAGTTGCATGTTTCAATAATGATCACCAAAGAATTGTGAAACATTAGAATTGTGGCTACCCGGCTCAGAAAAAGTTGGTGCAGAGTTGTGATATTCTTTTAACTCTGTTCTCACACGCTCTTTCTTTTAAACATTTTGCTCACTCTAATCACACTCATTTCTTTTCGACTTCTCACACTCAATCACTATGGATTAACTTCGTGGGTAGAAATCACTGGTTAAGGTGATTCCATAGAAGTTGTGTTAATTCCTAGCACAATGAAATCCTTGTTTTCCTATGATGCATATGATGCTCAGATTGGTTTAACTATTTCAGTTAAAGCACAAATATGATCTTTGAAAACATTTAAAGTCACACTTCCAAATCATGAATACGGTTTAAGAATCGGGAAGTGGTTTGAACATTTAATAACAATGTTTTCAAATGATTGAAAGTTATCCTTCTTTCAACCATTTATGAGATTAAGATAAAGGATTGTACCTTTACGTGCGATCTTATATCTCATGAAGCTAAGCTTAAAGTCATAAAGATATGATCTTGTAAGCATCTCTCAAAAATTCTGCAAAAGTCTTATGTCAAGTCAAAGTAAAATTTATTCACTTAAATTGAAAATACAAAAAGCAGTAAAACTTTTAAAGTACAAGTTCTGATCAGAAATAATCAGAAGTCAAATCCGTACTCCTTTGACTTGAAGAGCTCCCCCTAAAATCTTGCATTACAAAAATTTGGCATAAAAGGTAAATGCAGAAATCTTATGAGCTCCCCCTCAAAATAAGATTGACCACTTGTCAATTTCTTCTCATACTCCCCCTTGGATCATGAACAGAATATAGAAGTGCAGATATCAATCAGAATTAAGAATGAAGAAATGATGAAAAAGTATACAATTTGAAAACTTTGATAGGTAACTACTGATTAAATCTTTAGATTTAGAGACAAGGAAGTTAAACCTCTTTTCGTCTAAAGGTTTGGTGAACAAATCGGCAAGCTGATAATCAGTTTTTACAAAGAAAAGTTCAATTGTTCTTTTTTCGACATGATCTTTAATAAAATGATACCTGACGTCTATGTGTTTAGTCTTTGTGTGTTGAACAGGATTCGCTGATATTGCGATGGCGCTCTTGGAGTCACAATATATCGGGATTTTGTTGAAGTGGAAACCGTAGTCGCGTAATTGAGTTCTCATCCATAAGACCTGAGAACAGCAGCTAGCAGCAGCTACATATTCTGCTTCGGTCGTTGAAGTTGAAACACAAAGTTACTTCTTCGATGCCCAATTTACGAGCTTATCACCGAGGAACTGTACATGTCCTGACGTGCTCTTCCTGTCTAACATACAACCAGCATGATCTGCATCTGTGTAAGCTGTTAGTTCAAAACTAGTATCTTTAGGATACCACAGACCAAGATCTGCAGTGCCCTTTAGATACCTAAATATGCGCTTAACTGCAGACATATGGATTTCTTTTGGATTGGCTTGATATCGTGCACATAAGCATGTTGAGAGCATTATATCTGGCCTACTAGAAGTAAGATACATTAAAGAACCTATCATCCCTCTATAAGTCCTAACATCAACAGCCTTACCCGAAGGATCGGTGCCAATCTTAGTACCTGGTGCCATTGGGGTACCAATCGGTTTTGAATTTTCCATTATGAACTTCCGAAGAATATCCATAATGTATTTTGATTGATTGATAAAAATACTCGATGAAAACTGTTTGACTTGTAATCCGAGAAAGAAATTCATCTCTCCCATCATATTCATCTGAAATCTAGACACCATAAGGTTTGAAAAATTCTTACAGTACTTAGGATTTGTAGAGCCAAAAATAATATCATCTACATAGATTTGTATTAAAATGATATCGGCTTTTTCCTTTTTGATAAACAAAGTGGTATCTACCGTACCTTTTGAAAAACCAGACTTGACTAGAAATTGTGAAAGGACATCATACCAGGCACGAGGAGCTTGTTTCAGACCATAGAGCGCTTTGTCGAGAATGTAGACGTGATTCGGCTTCTCTTGATTGACAAAACCTTCTGGCTGAGAGACGTAGACTTCCTCCTTCAGAATGCCATTCAAAAAGGCAGTCTTCACGTCCATTTGGAAGACCGTGAAGTTCTTGTGGGCTGCGTAGGCTAGAAGCATTCTAATTGCCTCTAATCGCGCCACAGGAGCATATGTCTCGTCATAGTCAATTCCTTCCTCTTGTCTGTATCCTTTGGCTACAAGTCTTGCCTTGTTTCGGATAACGGTACCATCTTCGTACTTTTTGATCTTGAAAACCCACTTCGTACCTATAATGGTTTTACCTTTAGGTTTGGTACGAGTCTCCAGACTTGAAGTGCGTCGAACTGATTCAACTCTTCTTGCATTGAAATCACCCATTCTGGATCCGCAAGTGCCTCTAATACGCGAGTTGGCTCAAGCTTGCTCAGAAAGGAGTCATGCATACACATGTTCATTGACGCTGACCTAGTTTGCACTGGTTTCGTTGGATCGCTAATGATCTGGCTTGTCGGGTGCTCTTTGGTCCATTTATGTTCTTGAGGCAGTGTATTATATGAATGTATGTCAATTGTATCATCTATAAATCCACTTGTACCTTCTACAGCTTGTTCAGGAGGAATGATGATTGCAGTTGAAGTGATAGGTTCAGAAGGCTCAGCAGGTACAACTTGGTCCGACTGTAAATGGATCTGTACAGAACATTTTACTGTTTCAGCTACTTCTGTCTCTTCATCATTTGTCACTTCTTCAACTGTTAGAGTCGGCATTTGAATTGGAATTTCTTGTTGAATCGGGGTGTTGGATTCAATAGGAACATCTGAAGTGGTTGGATGAGTAGTCGTTGAGTCTTTCATCCTGTCAACCACAACAGATCTCTTTACATTAGATCCAAGAAATTCGTCATAAAATAATTCAAATAATAAGTCTAAATCAGATATATGATTAGTTGACGTTGATGCTTCATCTTATTTATTCTGTTGAGACACAGGTTATGGACTGAGTTGCCCAGAAGCTAGTACGCCGGTTATCACGGGTTCTGAACTGTGTTGTTCGGAAGCCATTTCTTCATCAAACGAGACATTGACGCTTTCTATAACTGTCTTTGACTTCTTCAGATAGATACGGTATGCAGTTGATGTTGAGGAATAACCAATGAAGATGCCTTCGTCTGCTTTGGAACTGAACTTGTTGAGACTCTCTCTATCGTTTAGAACGAAACACTTACACCCAAATATATGAAAATATTTGATTGTCGGTGTTCGGTTGTTGATCAACGCATAAGGAGTCTTCTTGAATCTGCGGTGTAGCATGGATCGATTCTGTGTGTAGCACGCAGTCGATACAGCTTCAGCCCACAAAAATAGAGGTAAGTCTGATTGACTTAGCATAGTTCGAGCAGCCTCGACTAGCGTACGATTTCTTCTTTCGACCACTCCATTTTGTTGAGTCGTACGAGCACCAGAGTATTGATGTGAAATCCCGACAGATTCGAGATATTCTTCAACCTTTTTGTTCTTGAACTCTGTGCCGTTGTCTGTTCTTAGAAGCTTGACCGGTTTTTGCAGATTCACCTGGGTCGTCTTCAGGAATGTAATGAGAACATCTGGTGTCTCATCCTTTGAACGTAGAAACTTGATCCATGTGTATCGCGAGTAATCGTCTACGATAACGAGTATATATTTCTTTCCGCCTAGACTCTGAGTTCGCATCGGACCGCATAAGTCTATATGCAATAACTGTAACGGAGCGCTTGTACTCGGTTCAGGCTTTAGTTTATGTGGATCCCTCTTCATCTTTCCCTTTTCACATGCTGCACAAAGATGTTCTCTTTCATACTTGAGCTCTGGAAGTCCTTTGACGAGATTTCCACTGACTAGATTGTTGATGTACCTGAAGTTGAGGTGAGAGAGCCTTCGATGCCATAACCATCTTTGTTGCATCGAGGCTTTCATCAGTAGACAAACCTGCTTGTCAGTCTGGACTTTTGACAAATTAATTGTGTAGAGGTCTGACTTTCTCGTGCCGATCAAGAGTTCTTCGCCTTCTTCAGTGCGAACTGAACACGTCTTGGCTTTGAAATTGACCTCTAAGCCTTTGTCACAGAACTGGTCGATACTGAACAGGTTGTGTCGTAAGCCTTCAACATAGCTCACCTTCTTGATCGTGACATTGTCATGTTGTACATCACCATATCCCATTATTGGTGAAAACTGGTCATTGCCGAATCTAACTATTCCGCAATACTTCTCTTTAAAGTTGGACAACATCTCCTTTTGTCCAGTCATATGCTTGGAACATCCACTATCCAAGTACCACATATGACGGATCTGCACAAGAGAAATAACGAAACAATTGATTTAGATAGTCTTAAAACAAAGATTGAGTTAAGACTTTTTTGAGCATTGAAGTGTGGGTCTTGAACTGATTTGTTCAAAAGCCATATTCTCTTCTTAAGTACGGGTTCTGAACAGACGTGTTCAGAAACCATTGTTTTATCTTTGAAGTGTGGGTCTTGAACTGTTGTATTCAAGAACCTATGTTTTGTGCTCCCTTTTAAACTTTGGGTGCCTGCAACACAGATTTAGCCTTAAGTACCCACTGGAATTTGGGTCCTACTGTGTTAGCACAAGATTTTGGTACCCATTTGAAATTCATTTGAAATTCATTTGAAGCATTATAATGATATAAGTGATATGAGTGCACAGGATTATTGCCAAACCAAATCTCAGAATCTTGACAAGAATTAGAAACATGTTTATCATAAAAGGAAGACTTTCTAGCAGATTTAGATAATTGAAATAGTTGCGTAAATGAGTATTTCAAAATAGAAGCAACATTCGATTTCAAAACATCTTTACTAGGTAAAGTCTTATTACAATTAACAGTACAAAAAGATTTATTGGCTTTGTCAAGCTTCTGTTTCGGTTACCACTGAGATTTAACTTGTGGCTTTCGCTCGCTTAGATCTGAAACATGTGAAACTCGTGAGTTAGACTTCTGAGCAACAAACGAATTCTTCTTCTTCGAATTACCAGTAGTGTTCGGTTTCTGTGAATGCTTAGATTTAATCTTACCTTTAGTATTTTTAGCTTTCACAGAGACTGAGTTATCAACTTTCGTTGATTTTGCACTGTTAACAAGCATACTGGTTTTTCCCAAAGATTGCACAATAAAATATGAATGGTTAGGAAGTTTAGCATTAAAATCAAATTGTTCAAAACAACCATCCAAACCACCGTCAGAGTTCAGAAAATCAAACCCTTTATTTGCTAGACCAAACATATCCTCAGAGTTTGAAGCCTTAGAAAGAACAGTATCTTTGAACAGAGTTGAAAAAACTTTTTGTTCAATATTCATCAAAAGTCTTTCATCTGTTAAAGAATTCTCGAGTTCAGAAATTTTACTTTCCAAAATGAGAGGAGGGACATATAGTTTACCTTGAATAGGCTTCGCCTCCATTTCTTTGATAGAATAACTCTGAAAAAAGTCATTTGAAAGAGTTTTCTTGTGATATATTGGATCATCATTATAACTATTATTCAACTTCGCAAGACGAAATGGAAGTTGAACTTTAGTTGTGTTCTTTCGTTTTTCCGTTTCCTTGGCTTCATCCTCTTTTGCAATCCAGTCCAGAAAACTTTAAGCTCAGGGATTCTTCGAGCTAGTTTTAAAGATGTAAGATCATAAAGTGCAGGCACTTCAGATTTACCCTTTTGAAGATAGTGAGGATTCTCATACCCGAGTCCCCATTTCTCTATTTCCTCTTTGGGTTTGTTTAGATGAATAGTTTGTTCACTTTGACCCATTTTGTATAACTTCTCTTCCAAACTTTTTAATTTACCAAGTAAAGAAAAGTTTTCTTTGGTACATGAAGAATGCAATTTCGTAAGCTCATATAAATCAAGCTCACTCTTTCTTAGTTTAGTCTTAACTTCAGAATTCTCCTTAAGAATTATAGTCTGTTCTTTCGCGCTGGTGTCATTGTTTCTATGTAAAACCTCAACCAATACTTTCTTCTCAGCAATTTCATCGCTAAGTTTCTGTATTGATTGGTTTTTGTTTGTAATGACACCCTTTTCTCGCTTAAGCTTTGATTTTAATCCTTGGAGTTTTAAATTCATGGCATGCATTTTATTTATGAAATATGAATAAGATAAATCACATACCTCCTCTTCTTCATCATCTGAATCAGCTTCAGCTTCTGATTCCTGCTTTCCCATCAAGCACATGTTGATTGCTTCATCCTTCTCTTCATCCTCTTCTTCCTCGTCTGAATGATCAAGCCAGTATTCATCCTCTGCCATCAGTGCCTTACCAGCCTCCTGTTGCTTTGCAAGAAGCATCTTGTTCTTGTAATAATCGGAGTTTCTGACTTTTGGTCTTCGACAGTCTCTGGCAAAGTGACCTGTTTTGCCACAGTTGTAGCACGTTGGTGGTTCTAACTGACTGGATTCTTCAGCTTTAAACTTTCTCTCTTCCGATTTCCTCTCCTCTATTCTCTTTCCTTCAGCATGATACCTTCTCTCTTCAGGCTTCTTCTCCTCTATTCTCTTCCCTCAGACTTCTTTCCTTCATATCTACTTCCTTCAACCCTTTCCTTATGGACATAGTTGTTAGGACCAGAAGAATACCTCTGACTATTTGAACTTGGCTTCTTGTAGAACTTTTTTTGAAAAGCATTTGTCAGCATAAGCATTGCTTGCTTCAGTTGTTCATTTTCATCCGAGTCAGAGTTTGTATCAGCTTCAATTTCTTCTGATTCATACACAATTGTCTTGTTCTTCTTCTTCTTGATAACAAGAGCAACTGTGTCTTCAACTGTCTTTACTGTCTGTCTCTTCTCATCTAGAATTTCATCCACCTCTTCTTCATTTTGTTTGAGGGTTTCATACACCTCATGAAGAGGAATCTCATTCAGATCCTTGATCTGCTTCATTTGTCTGGAAAATCTCTTCCATTCAGGCTAGAGAATGCTGAGGAATTTGACGTTCAGCTCTATTTGAGATTTGATGACCTTGTTCTTGCTTAGTTCATTCAGCAAGGTCACGAATCTATCATAAGTTCCTTCTAGAGACACTCCACTTCTGCCTTTAAATTCTTCATAACTGTTTAGGCAGTTGGAAAGTTTGAGTTGATTCCCAACCTTTGAACCCAGCATCATCTTCTCGAGCTGATCCCACATTTGTTTTCCCGAGGCCTTGTAGTTGTCAATCTTTACATAGATTTCGTTTGGAATTCCTTGTAGAATGTATGACTTAGCTCATATGTCGCCTTTCGCTCTTTTTAAGTTATCACCTTCTAGTTCATGATACTTAAGTTCATATTCTGTTTCCACAGTTCCTTCTATACGAGTCTCATAAGCTAGTGCCATAATACCCTCTTCTAACGATTTCCTGATGAATTCACCCAACTCATGTCTTTCTATAAAGTTCAGGAACCGATCTTTCCACTGTTCGTATTCTCCTCTAAAGAGAACTGGTGGTTTGGTGTCAGTTCCGATTGCAAGGGCTTCTCTGGATGTCATTCTGAATAAAAAGATCTAAGTCTGGAAAACTTTGCGTTTATAGAAGGTGGCGCAAATGAGGTTTGCGCTAGAGATGGTAGGCGCAAAGGATGGTTTGCGTTTCGCGAGGCTGGCGCAAGATGAGGTTTGCGTGAAGAGTGGGTCGCGCAAACTGAAGCTTTGCGTTTCAAGTTGATCACGCGAGTTTGAAGTAGCGCGAAGTAGAGCTTTATGTTTCAAGGAGTTGGCGCAAAGTGAAGTTGTGCTTTTCGTAAGGAGTTGATCACGCGAACTGAGGTTTGCGTGATGAGTTGGTAGCGAGAGTTGAGGTTTTCGTGATGAGAGGGTTGCGCAAACTGAGGTTTGCGTGATGAGAGGGTTGCGAGAACTGAAGTTTACTTGAGCTGTTGGTGGCGCAAAGTAGAACTTGCGTGAGTAGCGTGTGGCGAGAGTTGGACTTTGCGTGAAGCGTCTGTTGCGCAAAGTGAGTCACGCAAAGTGGGCTTTGCGTGAGTTCTTTCCTGTGTTTTCGTGAGTTCGTCCTGTACTTCGAAAATTCGACTAAAACCCTGTTTCGACGTCGATTAGCAGTACCAAACTCTACCAATATGACTAAAAACACCTCTAGTACTGATTGTGACCACTTGATCTCGATAAAAATCACTTTTTCGAAGATAAAATTGATGGCACAGTAACTTTTTCAAACTCGAACTCAAACACAAAATCACCAAAATGGAACTCGATTTAAGCTTTGAATTGAAATCAAACAACAACAACTCAATCTAGCATGTATATCGATCACAACTTGATCGATTTTAACACCTAAAACACTCAAAATCTCGAAAATGATTTTGAAAATATGAACACAGAGTCGTGAGTTTAAAAACTTGATTTTGAATCACTTGTCAGGCTCTGATACCAATTGTCGGTCCACAATATTTATATCAAGTTCTTATCAAACAACACAATATGATTACCAACCTGTTTTGATTAATATTCAAACGATTACAGGATTGATCTATTCAAGCTTTGGATGTGTTCTCTGTTTTTCACCTTTTTGTGTGTGTTTTTGTGTGATCTGATTTCTACGAATCTTGCTAGCTTCTACAACACACTAAACTAATATCTAACTTACTAAAGTAATATCTAGATATTATTACAAACTAAAACTAATATCTAACTTATAATATAACTTAGATATTCAACAAACAAACTAATATCTAACATAATTAAATATTTAAACTAATTTAAACTAAATACTAAAATTACAATAAACAATAATTTACTTCGACATTTATTACAAACGACATTAGACTTTGTATCGAGAGTCGACTTTCCGGCTTTAGCTTCAGATTGGATCTTCAGATTGGATGATCTTGAATCCAATGAGACTGTGGTCTAACATCATCAAAGTGACAATCCACAAATCTAGCGGTTAAAAGATCACCCGTCAAGGATTCTAATTAGCAGATAATATTTGGAGATTCATATCCAACAAATATACTTAATCATTTTAAAGACTCATTTTGGTGCATTGTGGGGGCGCAATTGGCACATATACTGCACAACCAAACATGTGTAAATGTAAAATATCAGGCTTATATCCAGTTACCAACTGGTACACATGAGACTGGTTAGCTAGTAATAGGTCTCAAAATGAAGAAGTAAAGTTGCGTATAGTATTGCATAACCCCAAACACATGTAAGTAAATCGGTGCGCATAACTAATGTCTTGGCTACCATCTATATTCTTTTGATGACAACTTCTACGAGACCATTTTAGATATACATATAGGGTATAGGAAACTCTAAATTGATCCCAATACATATGCAATAATCATCAAATCCTTATGATGTAAATTCTCTAGCATTCCAAGTCATGTAGACTTGATGAGATAATCAGGGTGGTGAGCCCATAAACGTATAGCTAGTGCTAGGATTGCAGCATTTCATGTGGACAATAATACGACATACATTCATCGTGTCGAAACCAGAACCATAAAATACTTTAATGGTCCGCATTCTGGTTGTTTATGTCCATAAATATCATTTTGTATTCGTTGTAAGAATGGAATATTTTGGTATTATGTCATTGGCTTTAGGATGGTCTCATTCCTGTCTTGGCTAAAGATCAGGGTATAGAAAAGTTTTAGGTATTCGAGAGGGCATATTATGATAATGGCGTTGCTTCTTATGCTGCAGAAGTCAACATTTGCAATTTGCCTCATTTTTGCCTTTCAATTGAAAGAGAATATGTTTATGTGTATCTTGCAAACATGGATCACTATGTCATGACCATGGTGTCCCATGTGAAACATATATGTGTCATTGTCCAAAAATTCTTTATTGGTGACAAAATATGATTTAGTGACCTAAATAATCCACTAATTTGACACATTAATTTCTCTAATATATGTTCCTTTCATATCATTAGAGTTGATGTACATTTACTCAATTTCATTCTTATAATATGATTTGTAGTTGATATGAATATCTTAACAAGGTTTTCATTAATATATTGCTTTAATGACTATTAATCTTGTACCAACAAGAAAATGACAGTATACCGTCTAAGTATTTTGATTGGATAAATTTAAAAAATGTTAGTCAATCTCTTTAGATTGTGTGAAATGTCCTACAAAAACTCAAGTTCTCCTTGATACATTCCTACACGAAACGAAGAATATTGAGAGTTTTGTATTTGTCTTTGATGTATTTCTTTACATCTATAATGGTTATCAATTTGAGTGTGTATATTAATTTTATGCTTAACACAAATTTCAAGGAAGAATATGCTTAATCAATCTTAAATTAATATGATATAGTTTATTTTCAATTTGTTCCTTTCTCAAAAGAACTAGTGATTAATGTATTTCTTCTTTGACTATCCAATATCAACTTGCAGTAGTTGCATCTCTGCTCCAAGGATTGGAAAATCCTTCCAACTATTGTCATGAACCTGACCCTTTCCACGGTTTTGTCCACGTGGTACATAGATGCCACGTGTGAGAAATTGTCTTTCACTCACTATTCTTTTGAGTTGTTCCACCTCTAACACTTTCATTATTGATCTCGGGAATTTTCTTTATCCCGACATATCTGGTGTTGTTATTTGAAAGAACTTTGTTGTGTCTCTCAACCGCTTGCAGTAGGTTGATGAGTTTGTCTAAAGATTGCATTCCAACTTATATTGGTTCATTAATATTTACTGATATATGAAAGGTGGAAATAATGTTATAAATCATGTCATCTTCTGTGAGTTCCTTGCCACAAAGATTGAGACGCATTTTGGATATAACATTTCTTTGTTGAGATGAGTTACCTTTTTGTAATCGAGTAAGTGAGTTTCATTCCGCTGTATGATTAGTTCCGGAAGTACATATTCATGAGTACTCTCGATTCTCCCTTTCGGGGCATCCTACAGTTCTTTGGGGGTTTCTAGTAAAGGTATTCCTACGTCTCAAAACATGATGTTTGTACCTTATTAGAAGGTTAGTTTTAGGGTCAATAGGGAGATGATGGACTTTAGGTATATATTCTTGTATCTTTTCGACAAAAGTAGTTTTTACATTGGATATTCATATTTGTACTCAAGTTCTTTTGAGTTTAGGACATTGAAATCACGGATGGGTTGTTTCAACCATTTACGTATATAAGAGATAACGTATGGTTTTCTAAAACAATGAATCACGATCTATAATCATTATATTATGTATGAAATTTCATCATCATAATAATATTGGAGTATGTAGGCTTACATTTTTTTGATAATATTTCATTAATATTTCAATTTGTGAAAAAAAATCACTCAATCTATTGGATTTCCAGGTAGTAGGGGAATCACATGGATTTCTTAAGTCCCTACAAACCTTGGGGCTATTTACACCCGTTTGACAAAATCCAATCGATATTTTACGATTTATTTAATTGGAAGATAACATTGTTAATTATAGAGGTTTTGGCATGAGGCCAAAATGAATACGAGTTTGGCATATGAAGCCAATTTCAGTGTTTTAATACCTTAATAGTATTTTAGAAAAATAAATATTGGTTTTTGACATAAAGTCAAATTCAAACTTTTAATATATTATTAATATTTTTGGAGCTTTTGGTAAAAGACCAAAATATATGGGGGTTGAAAGTGTAACTTCTAAAAACTTGATTATATGATTGGAATTATAAGTAGGAACCTATAATTAAGGTATTCATTGAATATATTATGTGGGAGATCAAATTCAAATGCTAAATCCTTAAAAAAATAACACTTAAATAAACATTTGAATAATGTATACATAAATCAATGCAAAAAGTAATACATGATTAAATTAATAAACATTTAAATACGATAATTAAATACTCAAATATTTTCATTCAAATATGATCATCCTTTAATAATTCTATATATGGTTGCCAAATGAGTTCATGTATAAAAAAAACGATTTAAAAAAAAATTATTTCAAGTCTACCAATAAATTTATTAAATAACATTTAGGAAAGAAAAACGTAAAAAAATATATATTTTATAATTGGTTACAATCTTAAAGATATACATACCAAAAGAAATAATCAACCAATTTAAAAGAAAATTAAAAATAAGTAAAAGATATTTAGCTATCAATTCCTAATAATAAAGATCTCCTTTTTTTCTTTTTAATTAAAAAAATAATAAAGATCTTAAAAAGATCATAATTAATAGATGACTTATGTTGATTAATTGATAAAATTAAAATCATAGTTAGAAAGTGTAACATAAAATTTAAAAATAATTTTATAATTATGTTTAGAGACATGAGTTGACCTTTTTTCTAAAATAAATAAAATAATTAAAAAGAACACATCGAATTTCATCCATTTTTTTTCAATAAAATGGTATCTCCTTAAAAATCAATTGGTAGAAAAAAGGTTTATCTTTTATAATTAAAACTCAATCAGATGAATACAAGAATAAAACAAAAATATATTCATATATTTATAGTCATGTATATTTATCACCATATTTGATTGTCATCATATAAATATTAACCATAAATTTAAATAGAAGCAAATAAATTTATATTTAAATTTTGTAAGTATACAAAAACAATACATCAATTACGATATCATGAGATGACAAAACAACATCATCAATATACAAGATTATGTATATTATATTATCAAAACATAGGTTTTTTGACTTATGTCATAACCATTCTGATGAAAGTAAAAGACTATATTTATTTCTTATGGTATTAATTTTGAAGATTTATGTGGATTTAAAACAAGTATATTAACAATATTTGAGTTAGAAGTCGAAAAATTCTTACTTGGATTATAGAAGTATTCGAGACTGATTGATGAAGTTGGAAGCCAAAAATCTATCCGTGAATTGACTGAGCGTACGTGCTGATAACGTGTTACAGAACAATCAATATAGAGAGAATAACAATAAGACAAAGAGAATAAGTCTGTAATTCTCATTAATCATAAGCCTTTAAATAGGGAGGAATTTACAAAGAAAATGAAACATTCATTATGGTAATCTAATAATAAAAAAATATTCTGTCAATCACTTTCTTTTGAAGATGATACATAATCCTTCAACATAATTTTGATTTTCTCAGTTAATTTTTTAAAGAATCTATTAATAAGATACTTTTTTTGAAAAACATTTTTATGCAGTGTTTCAATAGGTTATAAGAGCAACTCCAATCGACCCCTATTTCTTCAATTTTGGCGGCATGCAAGCTCCAACCGGCCGCCAAATTTTTTTTTATGCCGGCCATGGAAATCACACGGCAAATATGCCGGCCACATGTTGACCGCTAAAAACATCTGAGCCCACTACTTTCCACTTTTATTTTTTTTTTCAATTATTTTAATCAACTTCCTGTGTGGGTAAGAACATATGTTATTTTAATAAAGTATAATAGTAAATAAAATATGTTATTTTAATATGAGGTCCACAAATTTAGAGTTTTTTTAGAGGATTGTTGGAGTTGAGTTTTTTTTTTTTTTTTTTTGTTGATGGGCCCACCATATTTAGTGTTTTTGGTGTTTTTTAGTGCTAAGGTTGGAGATGCTCTAAGAGACTTTGTTTTTTTTTCTCTCAATTATTCCACTTATACTTTTCTAATTAATTTTTTTTATGTCATTTGTTATTATTTTATATTATCAACTAATTTGCCAGACGTAGTTTTAAACTCTTTCCTTGAAGTAATACGTAAATACATATCCTAGCTATCATGTATACAAAACGCTATCATGATCTTGTAGGGTTAACTCAACTGACAATAAGGCTTTGAATATTCTCCTTAGAGGTCACCGATTCGTGTCTTGCAAGGCCATTGAGATTTTCCTGCTCTTCTCCAAGGCCGTTGAGATTAATTGAGATGCACCCAAGCTGGTCCGGACACTCATGGTTAACAAAAAGAAAAAAACCGCTATCGTTATCGGCCAAAACAATGAGTAAAACTTGGAACATCCATGAACTTATTATTCATATTTCAAAGATTTCTTCCATGGAATCAGCATTCCTTCATCTTTACACTATACATACATATTACTAATATAATTCCAAAATATTCTCTATTTTTCAGTTAGATATGTTAGTTTATCAATGGAGTACCTTTGACCACCTTCTTCAATTTTGACTTTGACTTTATGAGACCTTGGTGGCTTGAATCAAAACTCTCCTTAATTCATCTGCAATCCCCTGCAAAAGAACTGGTTTCTGAATAACTCCATTCATCCCAATCTGTAAACATCTTTCCCACAAATCTTCATCAACATTTGCAGTTAAAGCAATAATCAACGGCCAATTTCGGCTCCTAAACTTTCGGATCCTCGATGCGATTTCAAACCCGTCTAAATCGGGCATTTGCAGATCCAAGATCAAGATTTGGTAAGCGGAAACCGGCAGGCTAAGAGCCGTAAGACAGTTGAAACCGGAGGTCACGGTTGTGACCACACATCCCAGTTTCTCGAGCAGCTTACGGGTTACGGCCCGGTTTACATCATCTTCATCAGCTAAGAGAACTTGAAGCCCTCTAAAGATCGAGTTCGATTGCGAATGGTGGTCCGAGGATTCGCCGGTTTCCGACATGGCGATCATGATCGAAGGCCGGAGCTGAAACCGGAGAACGAGCGACATGCTTTGATCAAATCCTACTGGATTCGGGACTACCCAAATATTCCCTTGCATCATCTGCCCATAAACCGTAATCAATTCAAAGATTTTCTCGACAAATAAGCAAAAAAAATAAAAACAAAAGTAACGAAGTTTGTCGTAGTTCTTATTTAGTGTAACAAAAAATTTCTTTTTCTCGATTAATTATAACAAAAAGTTTCAAATTTAATGTAACAAAGTTCAAGAAGTTCCTATTTTCTTTATCATGATTTTGTAACACTTGATACGACGTCTATGTCAGATTTATCGTCCACATAGCCTTTTACCCCTTTTGTAAATCTTTCATCATCCACCTCATCAAATATTATAAGAACAGGTACAAAATAGGAAGTTTTGAAAACTTTGTAGGACGTTATCAGTCAACAAAATAGAAAATTTTGAAACTTTGTGGGTATGTTACAAAATCAGTAGATTATCGGTCAAAATAGGTCGAAAATATGAAACTTTGGTAGTATATACCTCATCAAATGTTACAAGATCGACATCGATTGAGAATACTAACCTGAACCAATTTTCGGCACATACCAAAGCTCAGACTTTCCTCCGCCACCACTCTACGGCTTCTCTGATCACCGGAAGACCGCTCCAACACCGAGAAGCCGTCGTTTACGCCTATTTCAAACTTAACAACGACATAACCATCGTTCGAATTTGACCTCCAAGTCCGCCATTGTTGATCATTCCTCCCATGGCTTTCACTTTCTCTAAGAATCCTTAAAGTTAAGCATCCACCTCCATTCCCCCAACTCAAAAGATTTCCAACCATATGCAAGATCACCTGAACAACCCTTCTTTCATCTCCCATAACGTTATCGGGTAAAAACTTATCGAGATCGATCTCGAATTCGTAACCTTTATAAACACACAAACATTTGGCAACACAAGCTGCTTCTTTGATCATGGAATGAAGCCGAAAAGATCTCATCTCCAAAGGAAACTTCGACTTCCCGTTATCTTTCGAAGAATCATCCATTACGTCATTGATCAGCATCGAAAGAACGTTGCTTGTTTTCACCATTGTGTCGATAAGAAGACGTTGTTGACCATTCGGATTATCATCTTGTAAGATTGAAAGCAAACCCATGATCGAATGGATCGGTTTTCTCAAACCCCTGCTCATAACCGTTTGAAACATGGTTCGGGCTTGGCTGGCTCGCATTGCGTCGTGTTTAGCCTGCTGTAAAGCTTGGTTTTGCGCGACTAATTTGTCTCTCATGAGCCGGGATTCTTCGAGAACCGCAGCGTGGGAAAGGGCCACGGCTACTTGGTCCGCAACCACTTTGACGATCTCGAGCTCGGAGTTGGTCCAAGATCGAACCTGTCCACCGGGAAGAACCAAAACCAGTATCGCGTAACAAGCCTGGATCATCTCAGGGGTTCCACCCTTGAAGTCCGAGACTCTAAGCATCGGCATTCGGATCGCAGCCACGGCTCCAGGCGAACCAGACCGTCCACCGCTTAGAACCGCGAGTCTCGATTCAGAATCCAACAACTTCACCACTTCGCTTCTTTTGATTTCTTGAACATCCGAATCGTTAATCGGGATGTAGAAACTATGGTTTTCCAAAGACTCTCCCCCTTTTAGCTGATGAGTCAGATTCATAACCGTCTTCGCTTCGTCCGGCATCCAAATCGCGCAATTCTGCAAATCCAACGTCTCGGAAAGCTTATCAAGAGTCGTGTAGAGAATCGTGTGGCGATCAAGCGACTTTCGAATCTCTTGGGTGAGCATTCGAACATGCCAACCGGCTTCTTTCTGTTTCTTGATCATACCCATTTCTCTTCCAAGATCCCAAAACTTCTTTTTCAACATAAATTCTCGAACTTTAACTTTGAGAAGCAAAGGGATGAGAGTGATTAAGGTTATGGCGGTTGCAAATGAAACCAATGCTGTTAGAAACTTGAAAATGGTGAGAGCCAGCATTAGCTGAAAAGGGTGGGCTTCATAACTCCAACCATTCAGTAAATGAGTCATTCCACAAAGAACAATGAAGGAGATGAATTGAAAGAGAACCCATTTGAAAGGAACATTTGAACAGCTAATGAAGTAAACAAGTTCGATTGGGATCGAAAAATAAGCAATTGCGATCAAGAAATCACTCACTCTTTGTGTTTCCATGATGTTTCTGTACCCAAAAAACCCTTCGATTTCGCAATTACAACTCGAGAATCCATTATCGGTTGCAGAAACACAGAGGGATAAGAACAAGATTGATGCTAAAGATGTTAATGTTTTCGACATCGGGTTCAAACAAAATGATTTCTTCAATCGTTTTGTTGCATAATTGATCAAATTAAGGTACGACAATCGTCAATATTGGCTCTGAACATTAGAATCAAGATCAGCGTCCTGTTGATTCAACAATTTGAAGAGAAATCAGAAGAAAAAATGAAGGAATTAATTAATTAATCAGAAAGGTAAATTTGACAGAATAATCTTCAGAAACCAAAACCCTTTTGGAAAAATTGTCGTTAAATTAAACAAAACAAAAAATCAAACAGTTGGTGTGCACAATCATCTCCGCTGTTCTTCGTAAATTTCAACAGTTTCGAATAGATAAAACAGTTCTAAATTGCTTGGTTTTCCTCTAAATTCTGCACAAAATCCGAAGAATTTTTTTAACAAAACCAAGATTTCAGAGCAGATTGAACACGAGAAACAAGAAATTACTCAAAATCAGAAAACCCCACAAACCATCAATCCGAAAAGAAAGCAGAAATTAATAATGTAGACAAAAAAAATATGAGTTGTACCTTACAAGAACACATCCACAGTTGCAAACCAAATTTTCTCTCCTTCAAATCACAACATCAATTACTGCAAACAAAAACCCTTCTAATTTCAAAATTTACGAACATTTCAAAGACGAAACCGGACTCTATCCCTCTAACTATCACTTACCCATGAATCAATTTCGTTGAAGTATGAACAATTTTCAGAAAAAACCCAAATCAGAACAGCCTCTGCATGATCCAATTAAATTAATAAAACCCAAGATTTTTGAATTTCCTTTTCTGTACACGAAAATTCTTGAATAGATGCATGCACCTACATGAATTTAATTTCCTACCCCTACTACCCACTTCAAAACCGAAGCTTCGCAGGGGGGAAAAGCGTCGATCGAGATAGAAAGAGACGCGTCTTCGTTGGATTTTTCCGCGCCGTTGTTTTGGTTTTAGGGGAATGAGAAATGGAAAACCGAAGGATCAAGGAAAAAAAAAAGAAAAGAAAATAATTATTTTTTAATTCAAATTTAGTTATTCTTAACATAGAAAAGAGAGAATTTCTTTGACATCATCTCCGCTACTTATTATAACAACCTTATTTTTATACTCTTTTGTGTCACTTTATTTTCACTTTATTAAATTAAAAATCCACATAAAAGTTTATAATGGTAGTTTTATAAGAACCTATTTTTGTGGTCCGATATATATATATATAAGTTAAATATATAATATTAATAATTATTATAAAGTGAAGAAAAAAAATAAAGGTAATGTCAAATCTCATACATTTCATGGTGAGAACCAAAATTCTTATTTAAAAACCTAGAGGGATTTGGATTCTTATAAGAATTTTCCACAATACTTAGGGGGCGTTTGGTTCGCAAAATCTGTTGGAATTGAAATGTTGAATTCCTTTGACCAGATTTAATTCCCTTGTTTGGTTCAAAGTTTTCAATGAAATGAAATCTTCCAATTCCATTAAATTCCATACCTAAAGGATTTTAACATTCCATCATCAAACCCAAGTATTTCAATTGAATGGAATTTGTTATTTTCATAATTCCAAAATTACCCCTTACCCCAAACTAAACTCTACTTATATTGATTATCAGCAAACACCAACTCTCTCTCTCTCGTCATCATTCATAAAATAATCAAAGCAATTTTAGTTAATGATTAAACTATTTAATGACTATTTCATTAAAATAATTTTTGTTGAAAAAAATTAAAATAATCAAAAAGGGTATTTTGGTCATTTACCAAAATTCTATTTCAATTCTAAAACTACAATCTGTGAACCAAACAGAAAAATTCTAATTCATTTAACAGATTTCATTCCAATTCTGTCAACCAAACATGTAGTCAAACCTGACAACATTTCATTCCAATTCCTTCAAAGTCAAATTCTTTTGACATATTTCATCCAATCCAAAAACATTTTGCGAACCAAACGCCCCCTTAGTTCTTACTAGCTACTACACTTTTTACTTATAAGAACCTTGCATTGGAGATGCTCTGATACATCCGTCAATTATTTATTATTTTATTATTGTACTATTTAATTGTGCTATAAATTAGTTTTTTTTTTATATTTATACAATATGGAATTAAATAATAAATTATTTAAGTATTGTTTAAAGATAGAAAGCTAGAAAAAATAGTCCATGTGATTGATGATTGTAAGTGGACGAATGGTTACTTATGGAATTAAAATTCTTTGAAGATTTTAAATAGGGAATTTAATTAAAATGCCTTAACATGAAAAATCGGTACCTAACATACCCTAAATCTTGTCATTTTTGCCAAAATACTCCATATATCCACGTTTTTAGTCATCGTTTTTGAAAAAACTCGGAGTTAGTGCATTTTGGTCCGCGTATGGCTTGAAACGCGGACATACCCCTCGTCCAACCCAAAAAACACGGACATACCCCTCGTCCAACCCAAAAAACGGGTACATACCCCGTTCCACACAAAAAACGCGGACATACCCGTTTTGGTTGATTTCACGCGGGGTTGAATTGAATTGTTGATTTATATTATATATTTACAGTTTATATCCCTATAATTATTTATTTAGTTTACTTTTTACCTTCTACTTTTCTATTTTTCACTTCGTATTTTTATTATATTAACACATATAATCGTATATTAACTAAAATACGTTAAAAAATACGTTTTAATTTTAACAAGTTATACCATTATAATCGTCTCTTCAATACCTTTGAAATGAGCCCAATATTGAATATTTTTGGATTTAATTATTTAATTATATATCATATATATTAAAATTTTATACACTTATAATTATTTAGGCTTTGTTTGGCAAACTAGCTTATAAGCTAGCTTGTAGCTGATAAGCTAGCTTTTCAAAACGCTACTTTGAGTAGCGTTTCAATAAACCAGCTTATGGTCATCCAAACATGTACACTAGCTTTTTTTTGCCAAACATAACCTTAGTTAGTTTACCTTATACTTTTTACTTTTCTATTTTTTATTTTACACTTTCATCATATTAACACATATAATCGTATATTAACTTAAATAATTTTATGATATATAAAAACGTATTTTTAATATATATGATATAATAAAATAATTAAATCCAAAAATATTCAATATTGGGCTCATTTCGAAGGTATCGAAGAGACGATTATAATGGTATAACTTGTTAAAATTAAAACGTATTTTTAACGTATTTTAGTTAATATACGATTATATGTGTTAATATGATAAAAATATAAAATGAATAATAGAAAAGTAAAAGGTATAAAGTAAACTAACTAAATAATTATAAGAGTATAAACTGTAAATATATAATAAAAATTAACAATTCAATGAATTGAATTGTTTTACCCCGCGGACCAACCCCGCGTTTCTACCAACACGGGACCCAAATAGTGAACTCCGCGTTTTTTTAAAAAACGAGGCCAAAAAACGCGGACATATGGGGTATTTTGGCAAAAATGACAAGATTTGAGGCATATTAGGTACTGATTTTTCATGTTAGGGCATTTTAATTAAATTTTCTTTTAAATATGATAAAATAAATAATATTTAATTACGTAAAAATAGATGTAACAAATACTTAAAAACTGATATTTAAAGGGTAATTTTGTAAATTTATCAATAAAATCTTGCAAGATTGTGGCCATAATGGTATATCTTGTACTTAAAAGTTGGCCTACCTAATTTTTTTTTCTAATTTAAAGTATGTATTAAAAGAATGATACTCTATTTTTAATATTTAATATAGTTAGGTCTCATACTAAAACCAATTTTATGAAGTCTTGGAGTAATTGGGGTTTTCTATAATTAGAAAGTACTTATTATGCTTTTCAAAATAAGAATTTATTTAAGCTCTTCATTAAAATAATATACATATAGATCTATGTTGTTTTACTAATCAATTAATTAGTACTACGTTTATATGATCATCTGAGTCGTTCATTTTTTTTATCAACGGTTATGACTAAATTGAAGGTTATAAATTGATGAAAAAAAGGAAATAAATTAAATGTAATAAAATGAATGACAATATTAGAACAAATTGAGTGATTGATTTTTGAAAGATAATTACCCCATTTATTCCTTAAATTGGCTATTATCTCCCCCTTCTCTCCAGACCGTTTTCTTTGAATAAGATAATTAAAATAGTTTTATTCATAGGTGAATCGAGAAAGTTTATAGATGCAACAATGATTTTTTGTTTAAAGTTCATAGGTGATATAATGATTTTTGTTTAAAAATTATAAATTTTCATAATATTGTTTCATGTATGAACTTTGATTGTTCCAATATTTTTACCAAAGTTCATCAGTGAAAACAAGAAGTTCATTACAATTTGTATGGTAATTTGTTTCAAAATGGTAAGTGAATGAAATAATTAATGAATGTGATATCAATATATGAAAACGATGAAAAATATCTCGATAGCACAGTTTGTACTAATTAGGTGATTAATAAAAGAATGTACCTTTATCTCTCTATAACACTCGAATTTTTTCGGTAAGTAAAAATCACCCCGTACATTTCTATAGCTTTTAAGTTATAGGTTTTGTGTTAAGAAATCATTGCTTTTTAGTCCCTAAGAGAATCGAGGGTGTTTCATGTGAGAAAAGTCGGGTTTTAGGGCTCGGTACAGGTCCGACTACAATGTCCGACGACTATGACAGGTGTCAATGTCGCCTGACAAAGTAGCAAGGAAGGGGGCACCTTCTGGATGTTTGGTGCGACATTGCTATGGCATTGTAGGCTGACAATGTCACCCAAAAGGGGCATACCTGTATTAAATTCGTTTTTTCAACTTTTTCTCATTTCTCACTTCTCATATTCTTCCTTCTTCACCCATTCTCTCTCAAGAACGAACCTACCACATTTATTGCTAAGTTTTGAGCATTTAAGGCTTGAAAACTTGTGATTCTAAAGAGATCCTTCACAATCAAGTTGGAGTTTGGAAGCTACACACTGAGGGGGCGTTTGGTTCGCATAATGATTTCTGAAGAAATGGAATCTGTCTAAGGAATTGGAATCTGGAAGGAATTGGAATGGAATGTTATCAGGTTTGACCAAGTGTTTGGTTGGCAGAAATGAAATGTAATCAGTCAAATGAATTGGAATCTGTCTGTTTGGTTTGCAATGGAATTGGAATGGAATTCTGAAAAACGACAAAAATACCCTTTCTTTTATTTTTATTTTTTAAATGCCGAGAGAGAGAGGAGGGGGAGAAAGAGGGAGGAGAAAGGAGAGAGAGATTGTGAGAGAGGGAGCGGGTAGAGAGAGGGGATAGAGAGAGGAGAGAGATAAAGATGAGGGAGAGGAGAGAGGAAAGAGAGAGGAGAGAGAGAGAGGAAGGAGAGGAGAGAGAGGAGAGAGAGAGGAGAGAGAGGGAGAGAGAGGGAGCGGGTAGAGAGAGGGGAGAGATAAAGATAGGAAAGAGATAGAGAGGAGGGAGAGGAGAGAGGAAAGAGAGAGGAGATAGGAGAGAGAGAGGAAGGAGAGGAGAGAGAGAGAAGAGAGAGAGAGGAGAGAGAGAAGAGAGGAGAGAGAGAAGAGAGAGAGGAGAGAGAGAAGAGAGGAGAGAGGAGAGAGAGAGAGAGAAGAGAGGAGAGAGAAGAGAGAGAGGAGAGAGAAAAAGGAGAGAGAGGAGAGAGGAGAGGAGAGAGAGAGGGTTTTTAGAAGCGACTAGGGTTTTTAGAAAAGGTAAGGAGGGTATTTGTGTCATTTTGAGAAAATCTGATGGAATGGAATTTAATTCCATCCATTTTAAGAAGGAATGACCAAATCCATGATTAAAGGAATTAATGGAATTCAATTCCATTCCATTGGTAACCAAACAGCAGGATGGAATTTGGTCATTGGCTACTAAGCTGAATGAGGAATATCAAAAGAGTCTGAAGTCTGCAGCTGCTGCTAAGAAAGTCACAAAGAAGGCTTCAAGGCACAGGCTACCACTGAAGACTAGACAAAGACAACCTTCCAAGACATACTTAGCCAACCAAGAAAGAAGAAAGATGATAAACTTCCTGAAAGGAGCTATTGGAGTTTCTGAAGGAATGTTTACAAGTATGTCTTTTGGAAAGCTTGAAGAACTCTACCAGAAGGAGATGACCAAACTGAAAGAGGACTCCACTTAAAGGGAAGAAGATGAAAGGAAGATGAAAGAGAGGCATGATCTCAACATTCAACAACCCTTCCCAGAAAGTGAAGAAGGAACTCCTGTCAAGGAAAAGAAAGAAGAAAAGAAAGAAGAGACTTTGGCTCAGCAAACTGGAGTAATTAAAAGAAAGAAATCCATTGTCACTAAGCCAAAGGCAAAAAGAGCAAGAATTGAAGAAGAAAGAGCAGAAGCAGAAGTAGAACCTACTGATGAACCTTTAGCAGAGCCAGAGCAGAATCTAGAGCAGTCCAATCAACAATTCCATTTGTACATGACTCTGACAAATGAAGAACCTGTGCAAGCTGATCCCATTTCAGTGAATGATCCTGAAATCTTTCATTGGGATATTTTGAAAGATCAAGGCAAAGAATACTTCAGGATCAAGAGACTGGGAGATCACTATGAAGTGTATGCTACATGGGGTAAAATTATCAGAAGTTGCTCCAGGTCTGATTTGGAAGAAATGCACAAAGTTGGGATGAGATTATATGGTAAAGTGTTGGAAGAAGCTGGAATGAGTTTAATCAAGATAGCTGTAGAGTACCTATGCATGATGTTTGATTCTGACAGGGTTAAGCATATTATCAGATATATGAATCATGAAAGAGTTTTCAGAAGCATTGACCATTGAATGTTAATTGAAAGATGTGGAGTATATATTCTGACCATAGACAAAAACTATCATGAGTACTACTTGGTGGACAAAGTGTATGATCATAGCAGAGCTAAGCTACAAGGAATGTTGAGAGCAAAGCTGGTATGTTCTACAGGTTCTGAAATGGCAAAGATTGTAATAAGAAGAATCATAAATCAAAGTCTGGGTCTGGATCCTAATTTGGGGAACTAAGCTGAGGTGTTGAAAGCATCATGAAGACTCTAAGTTGAAGAACTTAACTTCTCATCCTGAAAAGTTAAGTTAGGGGGAGATTGTTGGGTCAGAATATGCTAAGGATGGATACTACTGCTAGTTGAAAGGTATTACTACTGCTTGTACTTTTAATACTGCTAGTAGAATTAATACTGCTTGAAAAGTTAGTGCTGCTACTATAATAGTTAGTACTGCTTGGAGAGTTAGTACTGCTAGTAATTAATGCTGTTGAAGATTACTACTGCAAGCATGGTTAATACTGCTCAATGATTAATACTGCTGAGGATGTTTATGCTGCTCAAATGATTAATACTGCTAAAAGAAGGTTAGTGCTGCTTCTAAAGATAAAGAAGACTTGAAGATAAATATGAGTTGGAAATATGGTTGAAGATAATTATGGTATTGATGATGAAGATCAATTTTATTTTGATAATTATCTTGTACTCAGTCTTGTATATATAGTATAGAAGTCTTTGATAGAAAAATTCATACGTTTTGTTTTTAGAGAGAATTAACCTCAAGAATAGTTTAGATCATTTCTATAGAGAAGTATAGAACGTCTGTTTAGTCTGTTAAACAGATTGAGGTTTTGTGTAATCATCAAGTTGAATCAATATAAACTTGTGATTTGAGTTCTATATACTGTTCCATTGATATTTGTTAAAGTGTTTTTCCGCAACTTTTTTAACATAAGTTTCTGAGTGTGTTATTTAAATTCTTGTTTGAGTTTCGATCCTAACAGGTTGGGTTGATCGGGTTGAAGACTTTTTAACAACTCAACCCAATATAGGCGGTTTGAAAATTTTACAACCCAACCCAACCCAATCAAAAGTACAACCCAACCCAACCCAAACTGTTCGGGTTGATCGGGTTGGTCGGGTTGTGTTTAAACAAGATGAAATCAAATTTAGAAATATAAACATAAAGGAAACATTTCTTTGAAATACAACCGAATGACCGATAGTTCATGAGAGTATGTAAGTTCATCAAAAATATTATGATATTACATATAAAAATGTCTAAACCAAATGATAATATGTCAATCAACAACAATCGTTTTAGACGTCTCCAACCCCGATGCTTTCGCTTTCTTGGCTTTGAGGTTGGTCGTCTCATCATCAACCATTTGGTACAACTTATCCATACTTCTTAAATCTTAAATATATCATATTTAGTTAATTTTTTAGTTTGCACACACACACACACATGTATATATATATATGTGTGTGTGTGTGTGCAAACTAAAAAATTAACTATATATATATGTGTGTGTGTGTGTGTTTACATTTATTAAACATATATACAAAGGACTTATATAGAGATGCATAATAGATTGAAAATATATGTAAATGAAGAGGGTACACAATAGTATAATTGTCTAATTTACATATTAATAGAGACTTAATAATCATATTAAATCCACAAAATAATAGGATCGGGTTCATCGGGTTGGGTTGGGTTCAAATAAAAGTAACCCGATATCAACCCAATACCTACGGTTTGAATATTTTACAACTCGATTAGACATCGGGTTGCTTCGGTTTGAGTTATTTCACGTTGGGTTGGGTTGGGTTGATCGGTTTGGTCGGGTTTTTGAGTACCCCTAGAATTGACCATTCCAATTCCATCAGATTCTGGCAGAATCCAGCGAACCAAACGCCCCCTGAGGGTTTACTATCTCATCTTCATCTTCAAGGAAATTTCTAGGGTTTCTAGGTTTTCACCAAAAACCTAAGTTGTGAATTTATTCTAACTTTTTTAAACTGTATACATGTCAAAACTATACATTTTGAACTCTTAAACATCTCCTTGTTTACATTTTCTTGTTTGAAGGATTTTGACCTAACTTTGGTATTTTAGAGATTTTAGGGTTTTTATCATTTTCAAGCAAAGTGAAAGGTTTTATTATGTGATGTAAAATGTGGTTTTATATGCATATTTATTGTGGAATACTTGAATGAACAGATTTTGGTCACATTTATGGTTTTCATTATATTGTGAGGTTTACTTGATAAAAGTGAGTTTTTGGGAAGGAAACAAGTGGATTGTTGTTATTGTTGACTATGACTATTTTAAAGCGGCATGACTCTTGGAAAGTCTATTCTGTAAACAATCTATGTGAAAATGGGAAATGGTCATACTTTGACCTTTACATGGATTTAGTTTTACATGGTGTTATTTATACAAGGAAATGCATTCTTTGGAAATTTGTGATTATAGTTTGGTCACAAATGTAATTATCACAAGCCTTAGACTATTACTCTTGGATCCATAGGTATAAGAGTCAGCTTATTTTTGGGATAATTCCCGTTAGTAACTAGTTGAGACATTGGGTCCTGGGAGGCAACTTGATACGGTTATGTGGGACCGCATACTAGCCATGAATCGTAAATGTAATCCTAGTGAATGAGTATGACTAGGATCATCGGGCACCATCCCCTACATCTAAAGTACGAGTCGGAGAGCTCATGGCCATTGATTCTAGTATGAGTTCACTAACTCGGAAAGTAACTTATTTTTGTGTTCCGCTACAATCCTTGGAAAATCGAGTCTCCCCCATCATCGTAAGATGAGTTTTGGACCGTATGGTTCCTTTGTGATTTATGTGAAAATGAACGTACTTCATATTCTTGGAAAACATTTATTGTCGTTTTATGCTTCTTTGAATTATATAAAAGTTTGTTCTCACTAGGGGTAAAGCCTAACACTTTTTTCTTTAATGACATGTATATCGGGTTTCTTTAGTGGTGGGATTTCTATGTCTTGAGAGACGAGTGATTGGGCCTTGGCGACATCTATTGGAGATAGTCATTTTTGGACATACGGCGTGCATGTTTATGATAGAAGTTTTTGGAAGATGATAGTGACACCCGTGTTTAATCTAAGCTTTGTATAGTTTAGATTAGTAGGTTGTTATATATCATTTTCATTCTTTTGGGATGTAAACGCTTTTACTATATCCCCTTTTTGGGGTGATTCCATTTTATAGATGTTTTATTTACGTCAAATTCCAGGTTTAAATTTACCTCTATTTTTAGGGGTGTTACTCTCTCTCTCTTTCTCTCTCAAATCATGTGATGACCAAAAAAAGGTTGAGAACCTTAAGGACTAATCTCAATCATCCAAGCGTTTTAATCAAAGGCCATTAAACATGGTGACATTTTTTTTGTAATATTTGTGAAAATCATGTCTAATCTCACATCTAATTTGAAAGTGGAAGGGCATCTCAGGGTTTTTTAATCTATCAAATAAGCTTCATTAAAAAGATCATCGACTCTGCCTCACCCATCGCCCCTGGCTACTGCCTCCTTTTCCTCCTCGGTGTTGCGCACAGTGACACCAATGGCTACCACCGGCTACCATGGGCAACTACCTCTCTCTCTTCTCTCACTTGAACTTTGGAGAACCACCGACGATGGTTCTCCCAACCCGAACCCCGCTTAACACCGACTATGACCCCAGTAGTCGATGGAAAGAGAGTTGTCGTCAGAGTGGAAACTAGGGTTTTCACTTTCTCACGCTACCTGATGATGATGACAAGTCTGGCGTTGTCCTCCAAGTGATCGTCGTAGTCAACAATCGATTTTCCAAATATAGGATTCATTTGGTAAGGTAAATTTGATTTTGGTTTAGTGTTTGGATTCTATTTAAGGTTTCTTTCATCATTCGAATCATATCTTTTTTCTAGTTTGGTGCTGATTTTCAATCAATTCTTGGTGTTGAAGCCACCGTCTGAGAAACCAACCACATACCCCTTCAAGAGTAGAAGTCTGTTCACAGATTTGGGGTTTTTTGTTTCTCAAAATTGTGTTTGATTTCATGGGGTGAAATAACATATATAATTTTTTTTATTTGATTTCATGAGGCGAAATAACATATAGATGGAAATTGTGTTTGATTTCACATGGTGAAATAACATGTATATAAACATCATGTTTGGATTTCATGAGGTAAAATAGCATATTTAAGAAAGTTGTGTTTTGTTTCATGAGGTGAAATAGCATGATGAGTATGTGCTTCATGAAATATTTGTTACCAAAATATTGATTATGTTTTTTTTTTCTAATTAAAAATAACTTTCAATTAAAACAATGGGATTAATAAGTAAAATATAGAAGAATCTTATAAATAAAAATAAATCTCATTATTTTTTAATTATTAATAAGATGCAAAACGTACTATTATATTTATTTTAGAAAATGAAATAGAGTTTGAAATTTTGAATTGGTAGAGGAAAAAGGGAGGGGGGGGGGGGGTCCACTTGGGTTGCATGGATACAATTTGAACGCACTTTTGATCCAAATGTCTCCCTTCTTTACTAAATTAAATTACTTTTAAAAAATAACTAGTATGGGCAGGGACGGATCCAGAAAATTATTTATACGGTAGCACCACATAATTAATATAATAAAATATAGGCCCAAAATACATTTACAAAAAATATTGTTTTTATAGGACCGATAAATAACTCCTAAATTTGTACCCGACGTGTCTTCATCTTTTGAAAACCGTCAATATATAGTTATATACCAAAAAATAATTACAAAAAGTATACAAACAACTCCTAAATTTGTCCTCGACAAGGTCCCTAACCAAGTATTTCCGTCTTATTTCGTCTCTTTGATTTGGCTTATAACTTATAATTTTGGGCCTCTTTGATGGATCTCAAGGAAGATTGTTAATATCAATCGTATTGTTGGATGTATTACCGATTGATGGAGCTTTTTGTTTCAAAAACATTTCCATAGCATAGCAACACTAAGTTATCAACCAATGAACTGTAAAATATAATGAGAAAATAGAGACCAAATAAATTAACAGACTAACAGTAGCAAAACAGATTAACCACATTACCACAACCATAGTTATACCACAGTTGAAAAAAAAAACTGAGACCAAATACGTTAGTGAAAATATCAAGTAAAATAAATTAGGAAAACAAATTAACCAAACAAAGAACACGTGGATTGTGGTTATGGATACACTTATCATCATCACCCATGACTCATAGAGACAATAAGACATAAAGTTGTGTCTGTGTGTGTATAAATGAAAAAAAACAGAGACTTTCAACTTTCATTTCAAAACCCAAATTACTGGAAATAAATACTGCAATACATAAAAATCGAGTGTTCATACTTCATAGTCTTTCACTCTTTCGAGATTATCAGTAAGAATTATACCTAAATGAGATTATCAGAAATCAGAAAATCTGAGTTGATTTGATCGAGGGAGAAACAGAGACCGAGTCGGCGACGAGTCCACACACAAAATCACTGAGTTTCGTTTGATTTTAGATGATTCTTGTCTTCTGAGTTGTGAGTTTGATCGACGAGTGGAGGAGGGTTTCAATTCCCGCTGAGATTTTTTGTTCGATTGGAATGAGGCGTAAAATTGAAAAGTAAGCGGTAATCGTGTTAGCTCCATCTACCATGTTTAGAAGTGTTGAAAAATAGGCTAAGTATAGAAACCCCTGCTATCTCGAAAGCCGCCGCAAAAGATACAAAACTCAGAAGACCACTCCGCAGAAGACGCGCCAGAGGACAAACCTGATAATGATACTCAGATCACAGAGCCTCTGTGATCACTCACAGAGCCTCTGTGAAGGCTAACCTCTGGAGATCAATGTTGAAGCTTTTCTTAGAGTTCCAGACAAGACCACGTGCAGAATACGTGAGGCCTGCTGTACGAAGATCCTCAAGATCAAAGTAATGGGTGTCCCACGATGTTTACTTTACAGGTGGCATTCCTTATGTGGGATGTCAGTTTTTGTCTTGTACTAAGGGGTACATCCTTCTTGTATATTAAGGGAGCACCACCTTAGAGTTTACAAATAGAAAAAGAACGAGAACACACACAAAAAAAAGCAGTCTGTATAATCCTTGAGCATATTTGCACATACCAGTGCGTGTTCTTGTTGTTCTTGAGTAATTAATGAAACAGTTCTTTGAGTAACTTTCATATAATACTTTACTTCCTGTTCATTAATTACTTGTGTGTTTACTACCTTGCATGTTCAATCTCTTCTACACATCTTAAACGCTTCCGCACTCTATTTTATTAATCTGTGTGTAGTAAAAGGTTAAATCAAGTTAAAGAACATCATAACTGGGATCAACAATTGGTATCAGAGCAAACTTTGATTTTCAATATCAAAGGATCCTGTTCTATACTTGTTTCCAGTACTCAAGGTGGTAGTTTGAGTCTGTTCTTCGTCCCAAACTCCATTCACAGTCACACTCTGTTTTCTGAAGCTATATCAACCTGTTTGGTATAGAAACAGGTACAAGTGTGTCCTTCATTCAAAGACAGATTCAAAGCTAGTTGGTTGGTCATCTGTTCTTACTGATTCATATTCTCATCATCTCTAAAACCATTACTGTTATACTCTTTCTGGTTCGTGCCATACTCTGTTGGTATCATCTCTCTCTAAACTAAAATGGCAAACACTGTTAACTACTTTAGTGCTGGATCTCAGTCTAAACCTCCCACTCTTCTAAGGGATGAATATCCTCAGTGGAAGATCAGGATGGTGCACTTCCTTGAAGGTGTGGATCCTGGTCTGGTTGAGTTTCTTCACAATCCTCCTTTCATCCCAATGACAACTGTTCCTCGTGTTCTGGCCACTGCCAATACTCCTGAAACCCTGAATATCAACACCCCAAACCTGTCCTTGAATGGAGTGAAGAAGAAAAGGCACAACATGAGCTTGCAAAGAAAGCCAAAAGACTAATCATAATGGCTATCCCAAACGATATCTTTCAATCTCTTGACTCATGTGAAACTTCAAAGGACCTATGGTTAGAGCTAGAGAAACAACTTGAGGGTGGTGCCAAAACCCTCAAGAACAACAGAGCCTTATGCATAAATGAGTATTTTGCATTCAAAGCTCTGCCGAGTGAATCCATTCAAAGCACTTACAATAGATACAATTCTTTAATAAACAAGTGTAAGAGGTATGGCATCCACAGAACCTCTGAAGAAAACAATGTCAAATTTCTACAGAGCCTGAATGATGAATGGCTTCATCTAACCATGTCTATGCAAGCCACATTGGATCTTGATGTTTGGTCCATATCTGATCTCTTTGGAACACTGATTAGCCAAGAAAACAGAATTTCCAAACTAACAACCCCTGTCGGAGGTCCTCTAGCTCTTGTAGGAAGTGCCTCAGAAGTCAAAGACAAGGGAAAGAAGGAAAAGGCAGCTGAGGAAGCACAGAGGAAGAAGAAGAAGAAGGTACTTGTAGCAGAGAGTGAAAGTGAAGAAGATTCTGAGGAGGAGATTGACATGGCTGCTCTGGCCAAAACACTTGCACTTATGACCCGATAATTCAATCGTGGTCTCAAGAAGAAGCCGGAGTACAGAGGGAGAGAAGAAAGAGATGACCGAAGCAGAGGATATGGTGAGGCAAGAAGACATGAAAGAGAAAAGTCTGAGGAGCCAAGGCAAGAAGAGAGGAGTGGACAGAGGTCATACGGCAGAGGTGGTGACAAAATCCCAAAGAAAACTGAAGGCTGCTTCAAATGCGGGAAACCAGGCCATTATGCCGCAGAGTGCAGGTCCTCTGCCAACAAAGGGAAACCCACAAGGGACGCTTCTTTCTATAAAAAGAAAGCAGAGTACTACACTCAGAGATCCCTAATGGCAGAACAAGAGAACCTTGTAACCGATGAATCCTATGATGAAGAAGTCAACACACTCTTCTGTGGAATGGCAGAAGTCCACTCTTCTGACAATGAGAGTGAGGTATCCACTTCTAATTCTTGTAACTCGGACTTTGAAAACAAGCTTCTTGAAATACAAAATGATCTTCTAGCTTATAAAAATACATGCTCGGATCTTGAGAAAAAGATTGCCTTCTTTGAAAGAGAAACTAGGATTCTCACAGAGGAGAAGGACAAGCTTTACCTTGAAAACAAATCTCTTATCTCTGAGCATATTTCAACAAAAAAGGGTTTCAAGGAGAAAATCACAAATCTTGACAAAGCTTTGAAAGATAAGGTCAAAGAGCTAAAGAAATGTGAGAGTGATCGTTTAAATGCCATTTCTTTGAAAAACTTTTTTCAAAAGGAAAGAGAAGTCCTTTATCAAGATCTATTCGACAGAGATCTCCAAATTAAGAGGTATCAGGATGCTCAAAAAGTTCATGAAAAGGTAAACACCCAGATCGGCAGAAGAGGATTAGGGTTCGAGGACATTGACCCTTACACAGGAAATAAAAGAAACAAATCTTTATCAAACATCTTCTGTCCTGGAAATTTTTTAAAACCAAGTCTTCTAAACCTTTTATCCACATTTAAGAGGTGCAGAACTTCTGAAGCGCCACATCTGAGGAAACCTCTGCAGATGGCAAATGTATGGTATGAAAACAATGATTTACCATCTGCACCTTCATCAAAAGGAAAATCTATACCAAAGAAATATCTGTCTCAAAAACAGATAGGGGTCTTCAGATTTGGTCACCCAGAAACGCAAACTCAAATGGCCTTTGTGTGCATGATGATTCCTGAAAAGGAACTGTCCTCTAAAGCACCAGAGTTTGTTCCAACCCCTGTGGAAGAAAAACTATTTAAAAGATTTTTGGAAAGCGACTTGAGAAGAACTTATGAAAATCATTTTCTCAACCATCCTGATTTAACCTCTTAAATAAGAGAAATGTTTGAGCAAGATCTACAAAACTGTCTTAACATTCCTATGGTCATTCCTTGTATTTCAAAAATTCTAAATACATCAGAGGACACCAATGGACAAAGCAAGGCACTAACAGAAGGTCAGGCTCTCATTCACAGAGACTTTCTCGATTCAGACTCTGAGTCAGAATCAGAGTTCTCTGTCGATAATGAGACAAGTTCTGTGGAACTTGAGATACTCCCCTGTGGTCCAGAGAAGAGTAAACTTACCTCTGGCATTCTTAATAGAACAATTCTTCCCAAAAGGAAAACCACAGGTGTACCTATCTGTCCTGATTTCCTAGACATGTGCTTACAAGCAAAGACTTCTCTTGAGCTTAAAAATTCTCAAAAGAACAAGATCTCTCATATTTCAAAAGCTCCAAGACCATTAAAACCTTTTCAAGAAAAATTCACTTGGCAACAGAAGGATAAATGGCCTAAAATTGATAAACTTGTTAGGTCTGATTTTATAGTAATCATTGTATTTATAGGGCTTGGTCAAATACTGTGTTTAGTGTCCTATTCTGTGTTGTATTGACCAAGGGTATTTAAGTCCCTTTGGTCTTTGTCTTTGTAAGAACTTCACGCACACTTTAATCAATTACTACTTTGCGCTATCTTGTTACTCTCTCTCTACTTTCTCTCTCTAAAGATTCTTAGATCTTGGACTTTCAATTGGTATCAAAGCCATCTGAATCTTGAGAGGATTGAGAGATTGTTTTTCTGTATCTGAATTGGTGATTGAAATCGAAAATTTGATCAATTTTCTTGAATTTTTCAAGAAAATCTCGTTTTCTTGATATCTCATCAAATTTGGAAGTGTTTCTGGTCGAATTGTGTTGATTTTTGGTTCATTAGTCTCGTTTTTGATAATCGATCGTGTTTGCTTCATATTGTTTTGCATAAAATTCAAGTTTAGAACATCGATTTTGTGAAATTGAAATTTTCTGGAAAAACGAGTTCATGTACTGTTTCATCGAAGATTTTGAGTTTTAGTGTTTTTAATCGAAATTGTTGTTTGAATTGTGTTAAAAAGGCGTTTTCGATATTCAGTGTGTGTTTTTCATGCATAAATTTCTTGGTTTGAATTGATCTTGCGAAAATTGGTGAGTTTTTAAAGTTTTCGCTTCATTCATACAAGTTTGCGCCTCATTCATAATAGTTTGCGTTTCATTCATATATTTTGCTTAAAGTTTTTTTGTGGTCCAACTCGTGTGTTAGTGAATTTTCAGGTTTGCGGTTCACGTTGGAAACGCAAAACTTCTAGTTTCTCGGCTCTAGTTTAATACGCAAACCATTAGTTTGCGAATCACTCTGTATACGCAAAGTATACTTCGCGATTCTCTCTTCAAGCGAAAAGATCTTCTTCGTGCATCAAGTTTTCGCTTCTCTCACAAACGCAAAGGTCAACCCGCAAAGTTTTAATTCTCGTATCATACTTGCAACGCAAAGTTCTAGTTTGCGCTTCTGCTTACACACACAAAGCATTCTTTGCGCTTCAGTATTCACACGCAATACACAGTTTGCGTTTCAGTCTTAGCACGCAAAGCTTTTCTTTGCGCTTCACGTTCAAAACGCAAAGTCTTAGTTTGCGTTTCTAGTTGTCAACGCAAAGCTCTTGTTTGCGTCCTCTTCCTGACACGCAAAGATCTATTTTGTGCAAGCTCAACACTTAGAAATTTTTTCTGAAATATCAGCAATGGATTCCGCCAAGTTTGCTTTCCAAGCTAGGTTCTACTCTAATGATCTGATGATGCAATTGGGAACAAATACTCGTCCTCCAGTCTTAATCAACGAAGATGAGTTTACACAGTGGCAAGATAGGTTCATAAATTTCATTGAGCGGCAGACTAATGGAGAGAATATGATGAAATCTTTATCTGAAGGACCATTTGTCAGACCGAAAAATGACATTCCTTTGACTGCTGAAGAAATCAAACGCGAAAAAGCCGATAGAGAAGCAAAGTCCAATTTGATGCTAGCTTTGCCCAACACAATCTACAATCGAATTGATTGTTTCAAACATGATCCAAATATGATGTGGACTCAGTTAGAAAAGATCATGCTTGGATCATCAGTTGCTACTCAAATACGCCAAACACGCTTCATGAATAACTTTGAGGAATTTAAGGCAAAGGACAATGAATCTCTAAAGGTGACTTTTGACCGATTTTGCACTGTGATTAATGATCTAAGAAAGATTAAAGTGGAAAAGACTACTCTTGAGACAAATCTGAAATTTCTTAATGCTCTTCAGCATGAGTGGAATAAATCTTGTCATAGACTGAGGAACGATGTTCAGATTTCCACAATGCAGATTCAGGAACTTTACGAGATTCTGTTGACTGATGAGAGCTTGGTGTTAGAGAAAAAGATCAAGATGGATAAAAAGAAGAAAACAGTAGATCCGGTTGCTCTTCTCACGAAGCAATTATCTGAACAAGCATTGTCTGAAAATGCTTACACCGGGTCAACTGAAGATGATGGCGAAGCTTTACAAAAAGCTATGATCCTTCTCTCACAGCATTACCATAAGAAGTTCCAACCTAGATCGGGTTCCAACTCTTCACGTTTCACTTCTGCTTCTACAGTCAAAGTGCCCGAGCCTAAGATTGCATCTTGCTATAACTGTGGAAAGCCGGGCCACTACTCAAAGGAGTGTCGAGCAAAGAAAGTTAGGGACTCAGCTTACTACCGCAAGAAAATGGAACTGGCTGAAAAGAGAGAGAACGGAACTGCTTTGCTGGCCGAGGAAGAATTCTGGTTGGATTATTCCGATGATGAAGCATCAAACGTCGAGATCGCTCAGATGTGCTTGATCGGAGATGATAAGTCAGATGATTATGATACTGATGCTGATGAGGTATTCTCTGAATTTGATTTTAATTTCATTTCTTCTCAGATGAATATTATAATTACTGCTTTATCTGATCTACGTTCAAAATTCTTATTTGAAAAGAATCTAAATTCTGAAAAGTTAGATTTGATTGACAAACTGAAAATTTCTTTGAAAGATGAAAATCCATTTTAGAAAATACAAAAGACATCTTTCAAAAGAAATTGGATGATTTGGAAAATTTAAATAAGACTTATCTTGAGTCTTTGTCTAACATGACCATATTAAAAGATGAATTTTCAGATAAAATAAATAAGTTAGAAGAAAAACTTTATCGAAGAAACCAATCTGAACAAACAATTTTTATGAACAAGCCAAGGAGTGAAGAAGCTTTAAAACAAAGGTGGGGACTTGGTTTTGAAAATCCTCATTATTTAAACAATGCGATTGAAAAATTCCCAACTTTATATAAATACGATTATCTGACTCTTGCTCATTATGCTCCTCAATTTAAAATTGATTGGATGAATGAGAAGCAAGTGTTAGAAATCGAACATGAGAAAAGGACTAATAACAAGAAAAATGAAATTCCTTTTGTTTATACAAGTGAAAATGCAAAATATTTTCCTGAAAAATCAAGAAGAGGAAGAAGAGTTTTAAATGATATATCTCCTATCAAATCTTCAATGTTTGGTGATTTTATTGCTCCTTATGCTCCTGATTCTGATAAAGGAAATATTTCTCCAATCATTTATGATTCGAAGAAATATACTCATCTATTAGTCTTAGAAGGAAAAATCATAGATCTTGAAGATCAGATAGAAGATCAAAATATTTTGAAGAAAATTGAATCTGATATTATTCTTTCTTTCATGACGTCTAGTCTTGAAGAAAATTTATTTTTTCAAAAATCAGATTCTATTTCTAGCCTATCTTCTGATTCTAAGGAAAATAAAAAGGAAGTTTCAAATTTTAAAATCTTTTCTCAAAATTATTCAGACTCTAAGGCAAATTCAGATTTATTAGTTGATCAGATTGGTTTCTTGGATAAATTTATTTCTTCTGATTTAAGTGAAGTTAAAGAGACAAAGAGCTCAAAAGTTTATCTGTTGATCAAGATTCGCTCAAAGATTCTATTCTCTCAGCCATATCAATTCTTTTGCTGTTTCTGCTCCGAACATCACAGTTCATTTAAGATCATTCAAAAGAGGCGTATCGTCTATAGCTCAAGCAGCAAAGACATTTCAATCTGAAAGATGCTGAGAAGATTTTTTTTTCTTTAAAAAGTCAGAAAGCTTTACAAAGTCGCTTTGTTGGTCCGTGCTATTTTAGAAGATGTTTTTTGAAGACCAAAGCGCCAATGATTACTAAGGGGGAGATTGTTAGGTCTGATTTTATAGTACTCATTGTATTTATAGGGCTTGGTCAAATACTGTGTTTAGTGTCCTATTCTGTGTTGTATTGACCAAGGGTATTTAAGTCCCTTTGGTCTTTGTCTTTGTAAGAACTTCACGAACTTCACGCACACTTTAATCAATTACTACTTTGCGCTCTCTTGTTACTCTCTCTCTACTTTCTCTCTCTAAAGATTCTTAGATCTTGGACTTTCAAAACTTGATGCTTCTGTTGCAGTGAAAGCAAGGAAAGAAGATCAAGGGAGAGTACAACAACAGAGCCACTCAAGAGGAGTTTTTGAAAAGACTCAACCTAGATTAGACAAAGCTTTCTGTAAAAAGAAACCCAAATCTAAAATGGGTTGTAGTAAAATTTGCTCTATACCCTCCTTTGACAAATTTAATGAGATTTTCAAGAAGTTTGCCTCTAATGTTCCTTATTGTAAATGCTTTGATCTTATGCATGCTTTGAATCAACATTTCTCGAGGCCCTCCTGTCTTATATCTCACCCCAAACCCAAGAATGCAAAATTCAAGGGTGAAAAGAGACAATCTGGTACCTCTGCAAATGAGGATAAATCCAAAACCAAAGATGCTAAGGCATCTTCACAGCCTCCTAACAAAAATGGATCCATTTGGAAATGGGTATCTAAATCTCTCTAATCTGTCCACAGAAAAAACAGTATGTGCCCATTTGGTACCTAGACTCCGGGTGCTCTAGACACATGACTGGCGACAGAGGGTTGCTTTCCTCTTACAAAGAAAAACTTGGTGGAGGATCTGTGACTTTTGGAGATAACAAAAAGGGACAAATAAAAGGCTATGGAGTCATTGCCAAAGGAGACATCGATGTCAACAGAGTTGCCTATGTGGATGGCCTCAAGCACAACCTTCTGAGTGTAATTCAACTCTGTGACAATGGACTCGATGTGATGTTCAAAAGACAGTACTGCTCTCTGTTGAAGGAAGATACAACCACAGAGCATCTGCGAGCCAAAAGACAAGGTGATTTATACCTCATGGACTTTAAATCAACTAACAGAGAAGAAAAGCTCTGCTTAGTCTCAAGTAAGAATGAAGAGGCTTGGCTCTGGCACAACAGGTTCTGTCATCTAAACTTTCACACTCTTGACAAACTTGTAAAACTAGACCTAGTAAGTGGTCTACCAAGTATTAGATTCGACAAGGATCATCTATGCTCAGCTTGTGAGATGGGCAAACTCAAAAGGGCTGCCCACAAAACCAAGTCTGACATATCTTGCACCAGACCTCTGCAGATGCTTCATGTTGACCTCTGTGGTCCTATATCTGTGCAAAGTCTTGGTGGCAAGAAGTACATCCTTGTACTCATTGATGAATTCTCTAGATATACTTGGGTTGAATTCGTTCGAAAGAAATCAGATGTTCCTGAAGTACTAATCAATCTTATCAAGAGAATACAAGTTCTTTATGACTGCAGGGTACAGAAAATCCGAAGTGACAATGGGAAAGAGTTTAAGAATTCAACCATTGAAGCCTATCTTTCAACAGAAGGCATATCACAGAACTTCTCTGCTGCAAGGACTCCACAACAAAATGGTGTTGTTGAACGAAGGAACAGAACACTAGTGGAAGCCGCAAGAACTATGCTCACTGCTTCAGGGCTCTCTATTTCTTTCTGAGCAGAAGCCATTTCAACTGCATGCTTCCCCCAAAATCAATCCTTGATCGTGAAGAGACATGCAAAGACACCATATCACTTACTACACCAGAGGAAGCCGAACATTAAGTACTTCCATGTCTTTGGCTGCAGGTGCTTTGTACTGAACGACAGAAACCAGATAGGGAAATTCAGTCCTAAAGTTGATGAAGCCAAATTTGTTGGCTATTCATCAAATTCCAAGGCATACAGAATCTATGTACTCAAATCCAAGCATATACTCGAAAGTATTAATGTTTCATTTGATGATTCTTTTCAAGTGACTTCTGAGCAAATCAGCTCAGGACTCAAACTTCAAGATGAAGATTCCGGTGGATCATCAAGAACAAATGATCTTCATCATCTGTTTGAAGAGATGTTCAATGATGATGAACCCTCTGAAGGTGACCACAGAGCCTCTGAAGTCGAACCCTCTGAGGACCAAACAGGTACTTCCCTAACTGGTCCTAGTAATGCTTCACCCTCTTCCAGTAATGCTCAAGGTGCAACCATCGAGGGGGAGCACTCAGAGGATAATACAAATCAAGGCCCCAAGCTCAATCAAGATCATGGTCATCTTCAAAATCTCTCTGAAGGGTCAACACCAGATCAAGGCTCCACAGAGCCCTCTACCTCAACTCATAATGAACAACCAAGCCCTATGGCAAGTACAAATGATCAATTTCTCTCAACAGAAAATGATCTACATCAGGACGAACGTGCTCCTGAACTAACCACAGAAGTTTCCAATGATCACCTGCCCCGCATGAAAAAGTGGACCAAGAGTCACCCACAGAGCCAAATCATTGGTGACGCTTCTGACAAGGTCCAAACTCGATCGAGTACTGCAAATTTTTGTTACTATACAAATTTTGTAAGTATCATCGAACCCAAAAAGATATCTGAAGCTCTTGAAGACCCAAACTGGGTAGAAGCTATGCAAGATGAGCTTCTACAGTTTGAAAGAAACGAAGTATGGACCCTAGTGCCTCTGCCGAAAGGCAAAACCGCAATAGGGACCAAATGGGTCTTCAGGAACAAAAAGGATGAAGACGGTGTGGTGATCAGAAACAAAGCAAGACTGGTGGCCAAGGGATACTGTCAAGAAGAAGGCATTGACTATGAAGAAACCTTTGCCCCTGTGGCACGAATCGAAGCAATAAGAATCTTTCTTGCCTTCGCAGCCCCCGGAGGTTTCAAAGTATATCAAATGGATGTCAAGTCAGCCTTTCTGAATGGGCAGATTCAAGAAGAAGTGTATGTCCAACAACCACCAGGGTTTGAGAACTCTAAGTACCCAAATCACGTCTATTTTCTGGACAAGGCTCTGTATGGACTGAAACAAGCCCCCAGAGCATGGTACGACAGACTCTCAAACTTCCTCCTTGCAAATGGTTTCGAAAGAGGTACTACTGATAGGATCTCTGCTGTACTTAACCGCGAGTAGGCCTGATATAATGTTTGCCACATGTCTATGTGCAAGATTTCAAGCTAACCCCAAAGAATCTTATCTTTATGCTATCAAGAGGATCTTCAGATACCTAAAAGGGACCAAGAATCTTGGCCTCTGGTATCCGGAGAACTCTGGCTTTGATCTCATGGCTTATACAGATTCAGATTACGGAGGATGCAAGCTCGACAGGAAGAGTACCTCTGGGAGTTGCCAATTCCTAGGAGGGAAACTAGTAAGTTGGACTTCCAAGAAACAGAATTGTGTCTCGACCTCTACGGCAGAAGAAGAATATGTTGCTGCTGCAAGTTGTTGTTCCCAAGTTTTGTGGATGAGGATCCAACTTAGAGACTATGGATTTGATATCGAAAAAATCCCCATCCTCTGTGACTCCAAAAGTGCCATTGCGATCTCTGCCAATCCTGTGCAACACTCTAAGACCAAACATATCGATATCAGGTATCACTTTCTGAAACATCATGTGGAGCATGGAACAATAGCGATGTACTTTGTGCCCACAGACTACCAGCTTGCCGACCTTTTCACGAAGGCATTGGATGAGAAAAGATTCACTTTTCTAGTTGGCAAGATTGGTATGCTCAACATGAGTTGACCACAGAGCCTCTGTTGTACATATTTACCTCTGCTGTACATATTTACTTTTATGCCTCTGCAAATTAGTTTCTTAAGTTTATTTTCCTGTACTAGTCTTATCTTTATATGATCCAAGCATAGTTGAAGGGGGAGCAGAATGAACCATCAAAGACCAATCTTGACTATTCAAGGGGGAGCAAGACAGTTCTGCGCAACAGACTACAGAGTGAGGTTAGTCCATCTGAACCAAGGGTCGAAACTCTTTCTCGAGCACTATACCCTCAGAAAGATCCCACTTTGTACCAAGTTTTCTGTCAAAACTTTGAAATGATCAAATCTTTGAAAATCTTTCCTAAAAAGGAAATTTTTGGTCTCAGAACCTCTGAGGTCGACCACAGAGCCTCTGCGATCTATCACAGAGTCTCTGTACCTTTAAACTGAGGATGTCTGACCAAATGCACTTTAAAAGGAACTCGATCATTTCATCGCACTTTTCTCCCTCTTAAAAAGCTCTTCTGATAACAACCTTATCTGTGACCTCAGAAGCCTCTTACCCACAGAGCTTCTGTCATTCCCATCACTTGAGAAATTAAGGTCACTTACTGCGGGTTATTTCTTAAACATCACAGTCATGTGAGAATAGTGAATGCCACGTGCGTGAGAATAGGGTGGCGCACGTCCTAGATCGTGCACTGCCATTATCTGACGTGGCAACATTTGATTGGCCTACATCTGTACCGTCGTTTCACAGAAACGGCTACTTATCCGTTTCCACTCATCAAGGATTTGAAAATTTTATTTTTTACCGCTTAATTTTTTTTTATCTCCCTCTGTATAAAATCCCTTTTGCCTCTCTTCATTTATTTTTACCTACATCCTTTTCCTTCAAGAGCTTCCTGTAAAAAGCTTTTATTCTTCTCCTCTATTCTATCAATGGCTTCTCCCTCAACTTCCTCTAAGAACTCTAATGGATCCAAGAAATCCAACAACTCTCATCACTCGATGGTTCAAAAGGCTGATTCAGACTCCGTTGGCCAAGAACATGTGCTTACAAGCAGAATGTTGTCCTTCACCAGGCATGACTATCACTTCACCCAAATGAACAATAAACCGAACAACCATTTTGTCACCCTCAATCTCTCTGGTTTCCCCACTGAAGCTGCACCATTGATTCAACTCCTCAAGAATCACTTCCTGGTTGAAGCCCTAACGATGAAGCGAAATGACATCCCTGAATCTTACATCCAACAGTTTTGGCTAAGTGCTCGCCATGCTAAGATGGATAAATATGGACACTGCATCATTGGGTATGCAACCCATCCATCAACTGAAAAGATTCTGGACTTAGGAATTAATCGTAGGAAACTCTCCGATGTCTTTGGACTTCCCACCAAATCAGATCTCAACCTGCGTAAATTCTCAGAGGAGCCCACAGAGGAAGAGATACTAGAGTTTCTGAGGTTCATTGGCTACGCAGTTCCAATCACCAAAAGAACAAACTTCAGACGACAGAATCTCCCTCCTCTGTGGAACGTACTCTTCTCGATTCTGAACCAATGCCTAACATCGAAGGTTGGAAGCCCGGATCAATCAAGCCATACAATTTTGGCCATAATGTATGAGATTTACTACGATCTCCCACTGGACTACGCTGGACTCATTTTCAGGGAGATCCAAAATGCCGTGATTACCAAACAGTAGGACCAAGACAGAGGGACAGAACCAAAGAACATTGCATTTGGACGTTTCCTAGGACTGCTTCTAGGTGATGACCTAATAGGGGAAGGAAAGCTGCCAGCAGAGGGTAAGATAATCAAACTCCACGAGATGAAGTCTTATAAACCCACCACCATCAAAACCGGTTATCCAGAAGCTAGACCTCTGTCAACAAAGATGTTGACCTATTTGGGTAGTGAAGTGGGTGTTAGGGAGTACACACGAGGGAACAGGACGCCCGAACCACGTCCTGTAACCCCCCTAGCATAGGATTTAAAGTAGGAGACATTGTAGTTTACTTGAGAAACGAGGAAGAAAAGGTGGCAGAAGTTGACGCCGCAGAAGCTCAAGTGAGTGAGAAAGAGAGACCATTAGTTAGAGGGAAGGGGAGTGAGAAAAAGGTGAAAAAGAAAAGCAAGAAAAAGAGAACCGAAGACGTAGAGGTTCCAAAGTCCTCTAAGAAATTCAAGAGGACCACAGAAGAAGAGGTACCAAAAGAAAAAGCCACAGACGAAACTGCTGAGATCAAAGTCTATGAGAAAAAGAAAGGAAAATTGAGGACGCTTGTTGAAAAAGAACAATTATTGGAAGCCCTCCGGCAGAAAAGGAAAGATCTGGTTGAATACCTTGCTGCAAGAACCGAACCTGCAGAGGGTCCGGCAAAACCTCTGCAGAAGGCAAAAAGAGCCCTAGTCCTTGAAGAGTCCCCTGAGGATAAACCTCAGAGCCCAATACAAGTAGCCTCTGTAATAGCACGAGAGGTCTCTCTCCAATACTTTGGAGGATTAGGGGAAACCGTGGAAATAGAAATAGATGATGTGACAGGAAGGTCACAGAGCGAAGATGAAGAAGAAGAACCAAGTAAAAAATCGTTGGAGGAGAGGGAAACAAAAGATGCCTTTGGCACACCACCAAAACCAACTCCCAGTGCAACCCACACTTCTACCCCTGCAGTTCTAGTGCAGAGGGGTATTGAAACAGGACCGCACAGTCCGAACCCCACCCATGCCATCCGGACAGAGGATATCCCTTCTTCCTCTATACCACAATCCGGGGAAACCAAACCCACTTCACCCTCTCAAAAGGGTGAAAGTATTGTTTCCCGTGTCCATTCGCCCCAGGACACGTCTCTTCCACACACAAAGGTATTTGTTACCTCTGTCACACACAAGAGGGACACCCAAACCACTTCAGAGTTGGTGGTGCGAGAACACGATGATACTGTGGCTCTAGAACAACCACATGATCCATTCAACATAGCTCTTAAGGGAGTCTCTGAACCCTCCCCCAAAGAACATATTGACAGAACTTCCATAGATGCTTCCTCTGTGGAACATCGAGGATTGGAAGGAAATCCTCCAGAGCTCATCTAACAACAGGCTCTGTAGGTGCCAAAGACTCGTTGGCTAAATCTGGAACATGTGTTGTTCCAGAGGTTACCGCTGACACTTTTGTCACAAAAGGCAAGTTTAAAGCCTTTGCTGACATGGTGCTCACAAAACCTGATGAGTTGCAAAGCTCTATCTCCAGAGAGTCCCAAGCCAACTCTCAAACCCTTGCAGAGGCCCTAAAATCCAATACTGAAGCTCTACACGCCCTCAAAACAAAGTGCGTGACCAAAGCTGACCTTCAAGCCTGCGGTCAAACCATCATTGCCCACTCCAATCAGATTCAAGTTCTAGGGGATCTTTGCACAGAAGAATTACCAAAATATGCTACACAAGGAGTTCAGAACGGAGTGAACGAAATGGCCAGGCTCAGAGAGGAAATAAAGGTCCCCTTTCACACACAGGCATCAACCTCTACCCCAGACCCCTCTGCGTTTGCAATGAAAGCCGACTTGGAAGCCATGGGAAATCAGTTTCTGCAAAACCAAAACCTCCTTCGATCGAACTTCAACGACCAAGGAAAGAAGGTGACAACAGACTTGAAGCGATCCATAGCCACATTTCGTTTCAAGTCAGACATCGAAATCAACGCTCTGTCATTGGCTGCAGAGAACGCAATCAAGAAGATCACAAAACATGTCGATAACAACCTCTATAAGCCAAAGAAGAGGAAGGAACCTGTCACCTGCCAAACCCAAGCAGGACAGAAGAGGGCACGACATGAGGACCAAGATCCTGATGCCTCCGGCCGTGGTCCTCATGAGGGGGAGAATATGCAATCCACAAAAGAAGCACCAATATCAGTGGCTCCCCTAAACCAAGTCCCTATGAGCTCAGAACCTGAATCACAGAGAACAACTAAACAAAAGGTCTCTGCAGCCCCCTATCCCACCATAATCCAAATCACATAATCCCCACCAACTGCCAAAGATAAAGGCAAGGCAATAACTACAGAACCTCTGAAGAAGGTCAAGTCTCCTCCTCCCACTTCTGAGAAACTACTAAAGAGCTCTTTTGATGCTTTCAAAAGAGTGAAACCTGAAAAGGAAGACTGGGCCTTTGATTTGCAACCTCTGTCGGAACTCCCCATCCTACAATCACTTGACAAACCATCAAAGGATAGAGTTACAGAGGTTATCCAAGGCTTTGAGAGCCTAAGAAGACCCTTCCCTGTTCCGCCAAAGAAGGACATCGAAGAAGAAGTGTACAAATAACTCTATAGCCGCGGAGCTCAAGACCTTCCCCCTGTCAGACTTTCAGAGGAAGTTGTATCAGAGGAGAGAAAGAGATTCTATAAAGATAAAGCCAAGCCAAAATCCAAAGTCTTCAACATGGCCAAGATCACAGAGGTTGTGGCAATCAAGCTTGGACACACAAAGTGTAAGAACTTTTGGTTCAGTGAATACGCCGTGAAAAGGGAAGATAAGGAGATATGGACTTTCACAGACGCAAATCTACCGAATCTTCATCCTCATGATCTTCCAGAGCTATTCAAATGGACAGAGGATAAGTTTGGCTGGAAGAAGGAATACCAAGAAGCACATCTCACCATCAAGAGGGTCATGAGAGAAAAGCAGCTGTTCTACAGTATAGCTGACTTTCAAGTGGCACTTGACTTGGGAGTCAAAAAGGTCAACTTCCCTCCACCAGAAGATAGCTTACCTCCCTCTGCCAACATTCTTCCGAACTCCATCATCACTTCACCTTCTTTTTGTCATGTGTACTTAAACCCCAAAGGAGAAAAGAAATTATTCAGGGGGATAGAAATCCAAAAGTACTCAACATAATCTCTGCTGCTCATTCAAGATCTACTTATCAAGCACAGAGGCAACCCACTCGTACCCACAGAAGCTGCAGATGTCCTTCTGACAGACATAGGTGCAACCTTAAGCTTCAGAGACCTGTGCGTGTACTACTACAGAGAACTGAAGAAAGAAGGTGGGTTTGGAAAGAGGATCAACGATTTCCCAGACGCCAAAGTATAGGCTCTGATGTCTTGTAATTTTTTTTTGTGTATCTACTGTCAAATGTAATTGCCTTCTGGCATTATTTTATTTTTAATGAAAATCAAGATTCAGAGGTTGAGTTCCTTTCACCTCTTTTGTTTCTAGCTTAGCCATCACTCCAAATTCCAAATTTTTATTTTTCAACACTTAGGGGGAGATTGTTAGCTCCATCTACCATGTTTAGAAGTGTTGAAAAATAGGCTAAGTATAGAAACCCCTGCTATCTCGAAAGCCGCCGCAGAAGATGCAAAGCTCAGAAGAGCACTCCGCAGAAGTCGCGCCAGAGGTCAAACCTGATAATGATACTCAGATCACATAGCCTTTGTGATCGCTCACAGAGCCTCTGTGAAGGCTAACCTCTGGAGATCAATGTTGAAGCTTTTCTTAGAGTTCCAGACAAGACCACGTGCAGAACACGTGAGGCCTGCTGTACGAAGATCCTCAAGATCAAAGTAATGGGCGTCCCACGATGTTTACTTTACAGGTGGCATTCCTTATGTGGGATGTCCGTTTTTGTCTTGTACGAAAGGGTACATCCTTCTTGTATATTAAGGGAGCACCACCTTAGAGTTTACAAATAGAAAAAGAACGAGAACACACAAAAAAAAAGCAGTCTGTATAATCCTTGAGCATATTTGCACATACCAGTGCGTGTTCTTGGTGTTCTTGAGTAATTAATGAAACAGTTCTTTGAGTAACTTTCATATAATACTTTACTTCCTGTTCATTAATTACTTGTGTGTTTACTACCTTGCATGTTCAATCTCTTCTACACATCTTAAACGCTTCCGCACTCTATTTTATTAATCTGTGTGTAGTAAAAGGTTAAATCAAGTTAAAGAACATCATAACTGGGATCAACAAATCGATTGAGATCAGTACGTAAAAAGTAAAAAGGAACTTTGGGTTTGGGCTAAATCAGTTAGCAGACTAACCTCGCTGGGCTTCCTCTTCGTCAGTTCGTTGGGCTTTCACTTCAGATATCAGATTTCATAGTACAAACTTGAAACTACAAAGGTCATGGGCTGTAAGTTGTTTTATTCAAAATTAATTTAGGCTTTTTAGTTTAAGAATTCAGAGTACAAGGTGCACCTTTTGAAGTTTCGAAAACGTTACGGTAGCACACTCGAAAACGATACGGTTGTACCCTTCATGAACCTAAATTTTTTACCCTTCGTCGGAGAAATAATACGGTGGCACGTGCCACCGTCGGCACGTGCCACCGTCGGCACCATGGTAAGTCCGTCCCTGAGTATGGGAACCTCGTAATTTAGGTAGCAAATTTGTACAGTCTTATAAATAAACGTTGAAAAGTTAATTGACAACTAATGAAATGTAATGTAATATAAAAAAATAAATAGAAAAGATTACTAACACTGAAAAAACAATATATTATAACCAAATGTTGTTTATAAATTATGAGTCATACAATAATTAGAAGTGTAGTTAAATAGTTATAGTCGTACTACAATTAAACAACATGAAATGAAATAAGATTATGTTATTGATTGTTTAACAGAATGTAATATCCATTAAATATGAAGAAATTGCATAATGCAACTAAGAGTCCAAGAATCTCTAAATCTTTAGAGAGAGAAAGTATAGAAGCACAAAGTTCAATCTATTCAATATGTGTGCGTGTGTTTCTTACAAAGACAAAGACCAAAGGGACTTAAATACCCTTGGTCAGATACAACACAGTATGAATCAAAACACAGTATTTGACCAAGCCCTATAAATACAATGATTACTATAAAATCAGACCTAACAATCTCCCCCTTAGTAATCATTGGCGCTTTGGTCTTCAAAAATTGTCTTCTATAACAGTACGGACCAACAAAGCGACTTTGAGAAGCTTTCTGACTTTTAAGAAAAAATTTCTTCTCAGCATCTTTTCATGATTAAGTTGTCTTTGCTGCCTTGAGCTCTAGACTACACACCTCTTTTGAATGATCTTAAATGAACTGTGGTGTTTGGAGCAGGAACAATAAAAGAATCATTTGTAGCTGAGAGAATAGAATCTTTGAGCGAATCTTGATCAACAGATAATCATTTGAGCTCTTTGTCTCTTTAACATCTCCTTGACTTCTCCCCCTCATGACCTTGATGATCTTGATCAACTTGGTCATGCAAATGTTGGAGACGAGACATCGTAAGATCTGCAAAAACAAAGAAACAAAGAAAATAGAGGAGGTTTGCGTATCATGTTGGTTGCGCAAACCAAGGTTTGCGTTTCATGAAGGATACGCAAAACGAGGTTTGCGTTTCACGAAGGATACGCAAAACAAGGTTTGCGTGACCAACTGAATGCGCAAAGCTGACTTGGACAAAGTTTACCTTTTTAAGCTCTTTGACTCCCCTTACACAAATGCACTAGATATGACACTTTGAGTTAGCATTCATATAAATAAAATCAGATACTCCCCCTCGAAAACAGATATAATCTTTGAAAAATATTTTCTTTGTTCACTCCCCCTTGAATAATGCATAAACCCATTAAAATATATTTATGAGAACACAATGATCAAATATTAATGTAGAAAGAAAAATATACTGAATATAAATTTTGAAACAACTAAACATATAAAATTTTAAACACTAAACAAATAAAATTCTACTCAGTAAAATATCACATATTTATCAATCATTTGAAATCAAACATATGTTGTTGGATACAAGAACAAGTTTCATTGCATATCAAGTTAAAACGTGTTCAATTTCAAAAACTTCCATCAATCTATTCAGTTTGCTCACATGCGAATCTTCGATTATCTTCAAGAAAATGCAATTCTAAAAATATTATAGAGAACTTTGCATGTACTCACACTAAGCCATCAAGAATTAAGATATTCATAAATTTACAGATTTATCGCAACTCAAACATATCACCAAATATCATGAGATGTGTGCTCATTGGCATCTTTTAGCATTGTGCACATTGGCATCTTAACATGAGTGTGCTCTTTGACATCTTTTGATCAAAAAGTTTATTAAGTAAAGAACATGCCGTAAACGTAACTTTCTATCTGACCCTATTGCAGGATTTGGGTCAGCCGCTCCCAGACCAGTTGGCCTTAGGGGACTAGGTGTCAAGCACCCCTTGGAACTTACTCTCCCAGATCAGAAAGGATACATCGACATATCCTAAACCCATTCATACCAGTAGAACATGACTTTCGATCTGGTTATATTGATAGATTTCTGTTCGATCACTCCCAGACCAAATGACCTTAGGGGACCAGATGACAAGCATCTCGAGGAACTTACTCTCCCAAACCAGAAAGGTCACAGGTACAAACTTTTAAACCCAGAGATTTTTGTATTTTAAGAATTTATTATTCATCTCAATTACTCAAATCAACGTCTAAATGCTTAGCCCATATTTTCATTCCGATCTATAATTCTGATCATTTAGGTAGTCTAAGCAAAGTAAACTATAAAAATTCCGAATCACACAACTTTAAAGCAGTAATAAAAGTTTCAAACATGTTGCTGGCTTTTCGACTTTTGTAAGACTTTGAAATTTGATCATATAAAAACTTTAATATAAACAAAAGAACTTGAAAATTTATCCTAGACACATATTTTATTCAAAAGAAAGAAAAAATGTAAAACTTTACTTTATAGAATAAAATTTGTAAAGATTTAAACTTTTAAACTCAATATGTCGATGTTAAAAATTTTCATTAAAGACAAAATGTAAAGAATTCGACAAATTGATATTTAGTTGGAACAAAATAAAATTCAGATATTTCATCTTTCACATTATAAAAAAAAATTTGTGTCTCAAATTAAAAAAAAATTGGGTTATACAAAATTAAGAAAAAGCTGAACAAGCTCAGATTCTTGAAAAATAAAGAGAAAAACTGGAACACATCATAATCAGAGATAAAATGCAGCGGAAATAAAATTGATGTACTCACAGTATCTCATTAAGTCAGAAGCTTAATCATTGAAGAACGAGTTCTAAACTGATTTGTTTAGAAGTCGTAGTCTATGAAGTAGAGGTCCTGAGCTGAAGTACGCAGAAACCAAAGTCTTGACATTGAAGTCCGGGTTTTGAACTGCTGTGTTCAAAAGCCATACTTTCTCTTACTCCCCTTAACATGATATGCCTGCAACTTAGAATCAGATAAAGATTTGGGTACCCATTTGTATTTGGGCCCGTGAAAGTTAGTTGCAGTTCGTATGGGGAAATAATGAGTAGATTTGAAACGAGAAACATGAAAAATATCATCAGAATAATAAGCACAATTATCAGAAGATAAAGCATAATCATCTGAACTAGAATCTGAGGAAGAACATGAGACATGTTTTGAAATTTGAATCATTTGCTTTATAGAATATTTTAAAATTTTATTACATTTAGCAAATGAATCACTGTTATAAAGTTTGTCTACACATTTATCCCCATCAACAATATGTTCATCAGATGTCCGCTTCGCTCTCCAGATCTGCTTCTTTGACTGATCGCTCAAAGTCCTATCTGTAAGAATTGAATCAGAAGAATTAGAACTTTCAGAAAGAACTGTATCTCGTTTCTTTGACTTCTTTGACCGTCTTCTTTTACGCTTAGGTTTATAATAATGATCATTGAGCGTAAAAGAATCATCAAGAATTTTAGACTTAATATTTAAATCAGAAGAAATAAATTTATCTAAGTAACCAATCTGATCAACTAATAAATCTGAATGAGCCTCGGAATCTGAATTATTTTGAGAAAAGATTTTAAAATTAGAAATTTCCTTTTTGTTTTCCTTATAATCAGAAGAAAGGTTAGAAATAGAATCTGATTTTTGAGAAAATAAATTTTCTTCAAGACTTGAAGTCATGAAAGAAAGAAAAATATCAGATTCAATTTTCTTCAAAATATTTTGATCTTCTATCTGATCTTCATGATCTATGATTTTTCCTTCTAATACTAATGGAGGAGTATATTTTCTTCGAATCATAAATGATTGGAGAAATATTTCCTTTATCAGAATCAAGTGCATAAGAAGCAATAAAATCACCAGACATTGAAGATTTGATAGGAGATATATCATTTAAAACTCTTCTTCCTCTTCTTGATTTTTCAGGAAAATATTTTGCATTTTCACTTGTATAAACAAAAGGAATTTCAATTTTCTTGTTCAGCATACAAAGACCAAACACATCGATGTCAGGTATCATTTTATAAAAGATAATGTCGAAAAAGGAACAATTGAACTTTACTTTGTAAAAACTGATTATCAGCTTGCAGATTTGTTTACCAAACCCTTGGACGAAAAGAGATTCAATTTTCTTGTCTCTAAGCTTGGTATGCTAAATCTTAAGACCTAATCGGTGGTTACCTATTAAAGTTTCTTATTGTAAATTTTTCATCATTTCTTTATTTCCGCAAGATATATGTTCTTTACACTGTTCATGATCTAAGGGGGAGTGTGAGAAGAAACTCCATTGATGATCATTGTTATTTTGAGGGGGAGCTTATATAACTTCTGCATTTAACTTTTATATCAAATTTTTGTAATGCATGATTTTAGGGGGAGCTATTCAAATCAAAGGAGTATGGAAATGACTTCTGATTATATCTAATCAGAACTCGTACTTTCATTGTTTTACTGCTTTTTGTCTTTTTAATTTCAGTGAATAAATTTGCTTTGACTATGACATAAGACTTTTGCAGTTTGAGAGATGCTTAAAAGATCATATCAATATGAATTTAAGCTAGACTTCATGAGATGTAAGATTGCACTCAAAAGGTATAATTCCTTATCTTCATCTCATATATGGTTGAAAGCAGGACAACTTTCAATCATAGAAAACATTGTTCTTAAATGTTCAAACCACTTCCCGAGTCTTATTCTGATTTCATGATTTGGAAGTGTGATTTTAAATGTTTTCAAGTTCAACCATTTTGAGCAACACATGCTTTCTAGGAAAACAAGTGATTTCATTGTGCTAGGACTTAATTGAATTTCTATGGAATCACGTTAACCAGTGATTTCTACCCAAGAAGTTAATCCATAGTGATTGAGTGTGAGGAGTCGAAAAGAAGTGAGTGTGGATTATGTGATGAGGTATATAGAAAAAGAGAGTTTGGTTAGAGTGAGCTAAATGTTTAAAAGAAAGAGGGTGTGAGAACATAGTTCAGAGAATATTAGAACTCTGCACCAACTTTTTCTGAGCCGGGCAGCCACAATTCTAATGTTTCACAACTCTTTGGTGAACATTATTGAAACAAGCAACTAGCCCATGCCAACTCTTGATCAAACCTCACCAGCCACTCATTTTCTACTCAAATAGAAAGTGTTTCACATTTTCAAAGGGGAACCATCACATTTGCTATCTGATTTCATTTGGAAAATCTAGATATTGAAAAGAAGGAAGTCTGCCCCACCTTGGTACTTCAATCATGCACATTGAATCTGTGTTTAACTTACTGTTGTCTCAGTGGTTTACACAAATTTTGAGCCTATAAGCAATCATCAGTGCTAAATTCTTTCTATCACTTGCACGAACACACAAGGAATTTGTTTCTTTGTCATAACGTTCATAGAATTTACCTTTGTGGTGTTTCGATGATTGAATGGAGGCCCTGTGGGAGTGACCATCAAAAAGTTCATTTCCAATGTGTATTCGTTACACACAGTGACTTAGTGTTACTGACAGACATTTTAACTGATTCATTTGTTGATTCAGGTGTTACACGATTATTTTGTCTGGATTTGCAAAGATCTAGATGAATATCTTTTGAATTGACGGATCAGAGGCTCCGTATGAAAGACATTTCTTACTCAAAGTTTTGATGACATCGTTGCTTTTTCCATCAAAAAGGGGAGAAGAACTAATCAAGAAATAGGAGAAGAAATGGAAGAGATCAAATGTCCAAGATCGAATTCTTCAAATCAAAGTATTCTGAAGACATGCTGATTTTAGAGAAATTTTCTTTGAAGATACTTTGCTAAAGCATTCTGAGCTAAAACTGGAGATTATTACATTTTAAAGACAAAGAAAGAGACTGCATCTTGTGAGCTGAAAGAGGAGACTGAATTGCTAAATCATTTTTAGTAATGATCTTGATCCAAATGGGGAGATTGTTAGATCTCAGATTTATTGGATTCAAGATCATCCAATCTGAAGACTGGAATCTAAAGCTAAAGCTGAAAAGCCACTCTCAATATAAGTCTAATGTTAGTTTGTAATAATTGTCAAAGTTTGTTTTATTGTATTTTAGAATATTCCTAAATATCTAGTTTTAGATATTTTAGGATATTATTAGTATTAGATATTTTGTGTTTAGATATTATATTAGGTAGTTTTGAGAGATATTAGATATCTCATATCTGATCTCAAACACAACACACAACTTATCAAGATCAAGCACTATTCATCCAAGAGAGAAAAACAGTGTGAGCTTCAAAGAACATATCAGATCAATCTGTAATTCGTGGTTATTAATCAAACAGGTTGGTTTATCATTTATGTTTGTATTGTTTTGATCATCTAGTAAGATCTTGTTCAAATATACAGGACCGACATATATACTTACCCCTTCTTCCAAGCTAGCGTATTTCCACCAACGTGGGAAATCAAATAACACCTGTGAATGACAAAATCCCAAACAATCAAGCTTTTCTCATAAAAGATATAACATTGATCAAGAACTAGAGAGAGAAAGTGTAGAGAGAGAAAGTAGATCTTGAATATCTCTAAAGTGTAATGTATACAATGAAGTATTCGTTCCATATTCTAAAGCCATATCCCTATTTAAACCAAGGGAACATGGACAAACAAAGCATAAACACAATATTGACTAACAATAAAAAGACATTGTTGACTTTACAAGTTTGACTTTCTACATTAAATCTTGGATACAATATTTTGACTTAATAATCTCCCCCTTTGTATTCAAGATTTAATAAAAAATTGACTCTAGTCTTCAGCACTTGATTCTTCAGCTTTTGTCTCTGACATCTTTGAACTTTGAAACACTTTCAACCATTGAAGAATCTTGAAAAGTCTTTTTCACACTGCAACTTTGGAAGTCAACAAGTCTTGAACAAGAAACTGAATTGTATCTTCATCTCTTGTGATCTCTGGACTATCTTCAGAAAAGCAAACTTTCACGAATCTTGATTTATCTTTGAATCATATGAAGCATCTGAATTGACTTGAACTTTCAGAATTTCTTCACCAGTCTTTTCACTTTGACATCTCTTCATGACATTGAAATTGAATCTTTGTAAGTGTCTCCCCCTTATTGATGATTGTGAGCATCATGATCATCAAAACATCTTCAATTTCGACACAGTCTTTGATCACCCCCTTTGTATTCAAATAACAATCTCCCCTTTCAATGATAATTTGACAGTCGTCGCTCTTTGATCTGAATAGATGAATCATGAACTGTATATACCCGAATTTTTTCAAATTCAGATAAAATGATCGTGGTAACCCTGATTCAACAAATGAAACAGTTAGGAATGCCTGTCAGTAACACAAAGTTACTGTGTTCAACGAATGTACAATTTAAGGAGCTGGTTTGATGATGACTCCCCAGGACTTCCATTCAATCATTGAAAAACACAAGGTTTATCTATGAATGTTCTGACAGAAAAACAAATTTTCTGTGTGCTCGTGCTTGTGTATGAAAGAATTTAGCACAATGATTGTGTTTCATAAGGATCAAATTGTGTAAACTGTTGAGACAACAACATGTATTACACGGACTCAATATGCATGAAAGAGGTGCGAAGGTGGGGAAACTTTCCTTCTTTTTCAATATCTAAATCTTTCGAGTGAAGACTAGATAGCAGATATGCTGCATCCCCAAAGAAAATGAAACATTTCTTTGTTAAGAAAGAAACAAGTGGTTGGTGGGATAATTTCAAGAGTTGGCATGGGCTCACTGCCTGTTTCAATGATGGTCACCAAAGAATGTGAACCAATCAGTAGATGTGGCTGCCCGACTTAGAAAGTGGTTGGTGTAGAGTTCTGATATTCTTTTAACTCTGTTCTCACACCCTCTTTCTTTTTAACATTATGCTCACTTCTAACCAAACTCTCTTTTCCATTTTTCTGCTCCACGCAATGAGAAAAACTCAACCGGATGAGTTATCTCCCCCACTCTTTGATTTTGACACCTCACCCCTCAATCACTCAAGGATAACTTCCTGGGTAGGAAACACTGGTTGACGTGAATCCATGGAAGTTCTGTTTAAGCTCACACACGAATACATGTAAGTCCTAAAAAGCATGGTTGCTCAACAATTTAACTGAATAGTTAAGCACAAAGTGTATGATGTCATTGTCAAAATGTATGCTCATGAAATTTGAGCAATTGAACTTTGAAGATTTCTCAAAACAATGATATTGAATGAATGAAATGAAATCAAAAGAATTGTTTTGAGAATCTGACAATGTATCAAACATATCAAATGAAATGGTTAGGGTATCAAAGAACTGGATATTTTGTTTATATGAACGAATAGAAACAATTTATCAATGAAAGCACAAATATGAAAAAGATGAATGATGCTCAACAACTTTGAAAGCAAACGAGGGTATTACCATCAAAACATATGTTCGTTATGAGACATGGTAATAACAAATCAAATGAAATACTGAACCGATGTGTGTGAATACTTTACAGTATATGGAAAAGACAATACACGAGTATTGATCTTTGGAAACACATTGTCAGTTAAACATTAAGCTCAAAATTTGAAAAACATTTAAAATCTCACTTCTGAATTCATGAAATCTTTTGAGAATAGAGAAGTGGTTTGAACATTTAAGAAACTTTTTTTCATGCTTGAAAGTTGTTCTTCTTTCAAACAATCAGAGATCTAGGATCAGAAGATATTTACCTTTAAGCTCCCCCTCAAATCATGATAGAATGATTTAGATCTTTTAAGCTCCCCTAGATATTAGCAGAATATCCTTCTCTGATCATTGAAAAACGGGTCCTGATATGTTATTTGATCAGAAGCCATCACCGTTACTCCCCCTATAAATTATGCAACAGTAGATTTATCAATGAAAACAAGATAGAGATCCACAATTCCTTCTGGAATGTAGTCCGTCATATCAGTAAGATTTATCAGTGAAAAAGTACAGGATAGAGATCTAAAATTCCTTCGGGAATGTAGTCCGTCATATCTCTCTAATGCATATTTCAGAAAAGAATGTACTCCCCCTTGATGGTTGATTTCCTCATTTGAGTATTGGAGTACAATCCTCATTTCATGACAGGAGTAAATGTCTTTAATCGTTGAGGTACGGGTCCTAAGCTGATGTGCTTAGAAGCCATAGTCTTTCAACTTTGAAGTCCGGGTTTTGAACTGCTGTGTTCAAAAACATTGGTTCTCTTACTCCCCCTTGACTTGAGGTACCTACAACACAGAATCAGTTTTCGGCTTTGGTACCCACTGGTATTTGGGTCCATTAATGTTAGTTGCAGTTCTTGTGGGGGTAATTGAGTAAGAACCATACCAGTAATTGACAAAGATTTTACTTACAAAGTCATGTGCTCCACAGTAAGAACAACATATTTTCTTCTGAGCAATCCTGATAAGATGATTAGTAGAATAAAGAGTATCAGAATTACCTTTATGCTCACTGTTCTTTTTGGCATTGGTTGTGGATGCAGATGCTTTGTCTTTGTTCTTCTCTTCATCTGAAGAACCCTTCTCTCTCCAGACCATCTGATTTTTCCTAGAATTCTTTCCAAGGGATTTTACACAGAAGCTTGCTGAACCATCAACAGATTTGTCATAAAATAGATTAGATGGTCTGATCTGATTTGATTTGACAGTTTGAGATTTGACACTTTTCTTTTTCAAAACATTTTTCTCATAAATAGAACTTGAAGCTGTTTTGAAAGAACAAACTGATTCTGTTGAATTTTCAACAGGTGATTGATCAATCACATCAGCTGTAATCTTTTCTGACATTTCAATGTTTGCAGCTTCTAAGTCTTTTATCTGTTTGGTCAAAATGTTTCTTTCATTTGAAAGTGTGTCAAACTTTTGTTTCAAATCAGACCTGTCCTTCTTTTCTTTTTGAACATCTGATGATAGAACAATTATTTTGGATGTGAGCATAGATATTTCAGATTCGAAATGTAAACGTTCAAGCTCAAAATCTTTTTCCAAGGTCTTGGTTTTGTTTGAAATATCTTTGAAAATCCCAGTATTTCTCTTTTCGGTATTTTTCTTTTGAAGCTCAAAAGACTTTTTCTGATCTTTGAAAATTTGTCTTTCTTTTTCGAGCAAGTCTTGTAAAGTAGAAATCTGTGTGGGAAGTTCAGTTATTTTAGCTTCAAGAACTTGTCTTTCTTTCGCAAAAGTGTCTCTTTCAGAAAATACTATCTTTTCGAATTCTAACACCTGCTTAGAAAGTTTCCTGCATCTATGCTCCAAATCCTTTTTCTCTTGAAGAGTTTTCTTGGAAATTTCAGACATCTGTAGGAAAGAAGATGTCTCCAGTTTTGATTTAACTTTATCTGCTTGGATGCTTTTAATCATATCAGCATTCTCTATTACCAAGACAGATATCCTCTTTTTAAGATCAGTATTTGTACTTTCCAGGGCAGATATATTCTCTTCGAAAGCTTTAAACTTGTTTTGAAGCTCAACTGATTCTTCTTGCAGCTCAGGTGATTTCTGTTCAGTTGTCTTCAATTGGCTTTGAATATTTATAATCTCTCTCTCTTTCTCTTTCATCTCTTTCTCTTTCATCTCTTTCTCCTTTTCATAGATGATACCTGAAAAATTAGAGATAGTATTAGTACACTTTATACATTCAGGAGTTTTAACACAGTTGAACAATTAAAGTTGCAACTCCTGAATCCTTTTGAGATATTATGAACTCTTAATTTGCATAGTATTTCGTTCAGCTTCTATAACAGATATCTTAGGCTTGTACATAATTGACATCTTAAATGAGAAATCAGCTTGATAATAATGATCGTTCCCAAACAATTCAGAAAAAATTGACTGAAAGTCAAACTCAGATATCCACAAGAAAATCTCAGAAAAATTCAACTATGGAACTCTTAATTCACTGGAACTTGCAGATTACTTGAATTCAAAACAAATCAAGCTAAAACTTGCAGCAGGTCACATGAGTGCAAAATGAATTAATTGATTTTAAACTAGTTTTGCGCCAATGTATTTCAGATTTGCGCCATCATCTTCCTAAATTTTCATCATCAAACCATTAATCCACAACCGCCACATGTTTGCGCCAGTATCAACTAATTTTGCGCTAGTTTCATGAAGGTTTGCGCCAACTGAAAAATTTAATTGGAAGCTTTGTTGTGCGCCAATATCACCAACTCATTCCAATTGAAAACTATTATTGCAGCCGCATAATTGAAACATTAACACCATTATATGATATTAACCTCCAATGACCCACTAATCACATTCATCCAATCTTTTCAATTTGAACTTCGGTGTTCATCTTGCAACATCTTTCCATCGACCCACTAAAAAACAAGCATCCAATCACAATTGAATCATTATTTTGAAATTTGCAGCCACCGATTCATGATTAATTGATTTCCATCGTCGGCCATATACATCTACCACTGACCCTTTTGTGATTTTGCGCAAGTTTTAATCATATTTGCGCCACATACATCCTGATTTGCGCTAGATTCAAACACAGTTTGCGCCATTGTCATATTAATTTTGCGCCACAATCATGATTACAACTCTGTGTTCTGTTCAACTTCCATTTATCAGAGATCGATCTGTACAAACTCAAGGAATCCAAAATTTCTATTGAACCTGCAATTAAAATGTAAAGAGATGATCAATTAAACATATCAAACATATTTCTAAAAACAATTTCTGATTGACAACAACAAATCAAACTAAATCGATTCAATCAGTTATCGAGTCCATATTCAAGAAAATTTCAAAAATTCAAAATTGAATCCGATTTTGTGTAAATCTTTGATCAAATCTAATCAAGAAACATTTTGAATTACTAATCGATCATTGTGAAATCATTTCAACAAACTAACAACAACAATTCAAAGCAAATCTGATTTCAACTGTGCAGGTCCAGAGAATGAAACTGTGAAATCAAGAATTCAAAAATTATTTGAAATCAATCCAAATATGATATAATGATCTTTCTGCATCTAGAAATCGATCACTATACAATCAGATTCACACACAAACAAAACTGATTCAAATGAAATTTGATTCAATAAAAAAAATGAACTGCAAGTTCTTGAAAACTTTCAAGAAAAACCAAGTTTTTGAACCAAGAAATTCCAGATTTCAATCTGATTTTCTGTTCAAAACATTTCTGAAAATGATTGGTACGTCTCTGATACCTATTGTGAATGACAAAATCCCAAACAATCAAACTTTTCTCATAAAAGATATAACATTGATCAAGAACTAGAGAGAGAAAGTGTAGAGAGAGAAAATAGATCTTGAATATCTCTAAAGTGTAATGTATACAATGAAGTCTTCGTTCCATATTCTAAAGCAATATCCCTATTTAAACCAAGGGAACATGGACAAACAAAGCATAAACACAATATTGACTAACAATACAAAGACCTTGTTGACTTTACGAGTTTGACTTTCTACATTAAATCTTGGATACAATATTTTGACTTAACAACACCAAAATTAAATATTTGAGAAACACTAAAATCTCATGGTGACAAATCATTTTTTGTGGTTGTTGCTTCTATAAAATAAACGATCTTTTTATATAGATTAATTTTTCTTTGAAAAAAAAAGGATTGGACAAAATGAGTCAACCAATGAGTTCGAAGTATCAACCAAAATGAGTCAACGACGTGAGTTTAGAGGATCGACCAAGAGGAACCAACCCCATAAATTATCACAAATACATCTCAACCTCCTTTCATACACCCATCTAGGGGTGAGCAATACCCGATTTACCCGATCCCACCGACCCGAATTTAAGGCAAATATCTGAAACCCATTTTATCCGAAACCCAATATACCCCATCCAATTATTTCTTCGGGTAAAGCAGGATCGGGTTGGGTACCCAAATCCCAAACCGGACCCATCCGAATATCCGATAATTACCTAATACCTTATTACCTTATTAGATCTTTTACTCTCTACAATGTTAGGAAAGTAACCACTAAGATGATCATCATAGATGAACTACCTTTCAAGTTTGTAAAGGGTAGGGGTTCAAACAATGGGTGCAAGAAGGATGTCCTATGTTTAAAATACCGTCTAGATGGACAGTTAATAGAGACATATTTGCTATGTATTATTAAAAGCGGACTAGCCTTAATTTTTTTTAAGGAACACTCATAACGTATTAGCTTAACCATTGATACTTGGACATCCGTGCAATAGATCAATTATATGTGCATAATTGCACATTATATTGATGTCCAATGGAAATTAAACAAAAAGATAATATTTTTTGTGCCAATCCAATCACACAAGGGGGATGCAATAGCCATAACTTTAGAGGTATGTTTGGTTGACTGGGGCATAAAAAACATTTCTACTATCACAGTAGATAATACATCTAGTAACGATGTTGCACTTGGGTTCTTGAAAAGCAAACTAGTATCTTAGGGGTGTTCATCCGTTAGAGATCAATACTTGCATATGAGATGCATTGCACATATTCTGAATTTGGTTGTCCAAGATGGGTTGAAGATGGCTGATTCGGTGGTTAAGAAGCTTAGATACTGTTAGGTGGGTAAAGGGCTCTCCGGCTAGGTTGTCAAAGTTTAGAGAACTTGCTACTTTGTTTGGGGTGGAAGAAAAGAGTGCTATTTGTCTTGATGTTCCTACTAGATGGAACTCAACTTGCGTGATGCTCAGGAATGCCATTCCTTATAGATACGTGTTTGAAGCCTATGACGGACATGATGCCTCGTTCAAGATAGATTTGGGTGATTCTGTGCTTGCGGATTATGATTGGGTGTATTTAGAGAGCTTCATAACCCTTTTGAAGACCTTTTATGAGATGATGGTAAGAATCTCAGACTCTCTTTATATCACTTCTAATTCTTACTTAACAGAGATTTGTGATTTGGGGTTCTCGCTTACGGAGATGATTGATTCTCTAAATTTAAATGAAAAGGTACAACTCAATCTTAATTTGACTTACTTTATTAGTTTATTTATATTACATATTTACATTGATATAGTTCTCTACTTCTCTTGAATTTTAACAGAATATGGGCCAAAAAATGAAGGAGAAGTTTGATAAATATTGGGGTGATCCGGAGAAGATGAACTTGGTAATTTTCTTTGCCAACATTTTTCATCCAAGAGATAAAGTTGAGTACATGCCATCCCAGTTCGGTCAGTTGTTTGGTGAAGAAAGAGGTGAAGCATGTTTTAGGAAGGTAAAGTCTCAACTCACTTCCTTGTTTGAAGATTATGTGCAAGAATATTCTAAACCTTCTCAATCTTGATCCGAATCCCAATCTCAATCGAGAAAAAGGTCTACCCCCTCTTGGAAGGTCACAATCTAAGTTTAAAAGTTTGTTGAAGAAGCAAAAACTCGAAAGTGGGGCCTTAGAGCATCTCCAACAGCTTCTCCAAAATGGAGAAAATGGAGATTTTAGGCATTTTTGTGCTCCAACAGATTCTCCAAATCTTTCTCCAAAATGGAGAAAGTAGGAGAGATAGTGTAATTTTCTCCAAATATGGAGAACTCTCCAAAATCTCCAAAAATGATTACTATGAGAGAGAAATTATTGTTTTATTATATTCTACCAATAAGATTTATTCAAATGAGATGGGTATGAGAGATAAATAATATTTTATTAGATTTATATAATATTTTAATATTATAAGTAATGATTTCATCTCCAAAATGGAGAATCTGTTGGAGATGGATGTAAATTTTTATGTAGATTTTGATTTTTAATTCTTCATTTTGGAGAAATTTTGAAGATGCTGTTGGAGATGCTCTTAGATGGCAATGACTTCGATTTGCTGATGTGGTGGAAAATGAATAGTACACGGTTTCCTATTCTTTCAAAAGTTGGTGAGAAATGTCCTAGTCGTAACAATTTCTACAGTTGCATCCGAATCGACGTTTAGTACAAGTGGTAGGGTGTTGGATAATTTTAGGAGTTCTCTAACTTCTAAAATAGTTGAAGCACTTATCTGTACGCAAGATTGGTCAAGGGGCCCTATTGAACCACTTGCGGTGGAAGAAAATTTGGAGGACCTTGAGAAGTTTGAGAAAGGTACGCAAGATTAGTTTATGAGTTATTATTTATAAATTATAATTACGACATTAGTTTATGAGTTTTCATTAATTACGTGCAGAAATGGAAAATTTAAGAATTGGAACTTCTTCTGCCCGTGGTGAAGATAGTCCTAGTACACAAGCTTCAAATGATTTTGGGTAATTTGAAGTTGATTCATGATTATTTAGACAGGTACTTTAAAATTTAATTTGTTACTTTTAATTTTACATGATTTGAAGTTGATTCATGATTTGTTAGTTTTAATTTTATAGGATTCAAATGAAGAATTGAAGAATGAAGATAAGTTGGACGTTTGGTTGGAAGTTCAAGTTGGAACGTTGGTCGGAAGTTGGAACGTTGGACGTGGATGGTAAGCTACAATGCTATATTGGTATGTTTGATTGTTTGTTGGTTAAACTTGGTTTGGACGTTTGGTATTTGGTAATTGGTATCAACTTTGGTTTGATGTTAGGAATTTTGGATTATGGGTTTGGTACTTTGGTTTATTTGTAAATTGTAATAGCTATTTTGTTATTTATTTTTATGGGTTTTGCACTTTCGTAGTTTCGTTTAGTTTATATGTTTATTTTTATGCTTATTGTGAAATTGTGATTAATTGATTAATTCAATAGAATGATAGATATAGTAGTACAAAATTAGAAATATTAAATCTGGAAATGAGTTTGATAATTAAATGGGTAAAAATATCTGGAAAAAAAAGGCCAAAAGAAAAAAGACCAACCCAATACCCGATCCACCCGAATCCCCGACCCGAACCACCCGATCGTCCCGATATCCGATCCACCCGAAGCACATTCGGTCGGTTTTCGAGGCTCTTACACATCACCCGATATTTGATCGGATTTTGGGTTTTGGGCCTCGACCCGACCCGACTCGTCCGATGCTCAGGCAGGAATATGAGTAAAGACTTACCTATTAAGTGTTTTAGTTTTTAAGTTTCCTTTTTATGTGTATAGAAATCTTTATTCCTGCACATAATCAACATTTATCCCTCAAGTTATATATTAAAGAAGTAAAAAAAAAACTCACACCTTACAAGATAATGTGTTGTAACGCATCATAATGCGCCATAACACGCCATAACCTGTTACAACGTAAGTCAAGCCTTACAACATAGCCATAAGAGTTAACGTGGCGGTGAAATCAAGCCTTCTTGCCATAATGCGCCACAACGAAGCTATAACGAGTTATTTAGAATCATGCCTACAATTAAGTAGATGAATCAGAAGTACTCTTTTATCTATAAAAATAAGAATATGATATTAAGCTATGACCAACATGGCTTTTTGATTCTAAAATTGATGGTCCAAAATTTTTATATCCTTAAAAGTTCAAAAATAATGATGAAAATCATTATAATGGAGGTGACAAGTAATCTGAATAGTCAACAATTTGACCCAAAGGGTGTCAATCTATAGGATGATTTTGATGGTGGAACAACTTGGTGATGTTATGTATTGAAAAAATCATCGTAGATAATATTGATTTAGAAACTACTATTGATTGATTTTACCTTTAGTTTATATGAATTTTTAGTACTTCTTGTAATCAGTTTTATTTTTTGTAAGTAAAAAACCATTTATTAAACATTTTTTCGTATTTATTGAGGGTCTCTTTTTACATACGCCATAGCCCTAAAAAATGTCAGGAATATGCCTATTTCTCTTAAAACATCCCCTTTGAAGACTTGGGAATTCCTATTTCTCCATAAATTGTATGTCATTGTCCGTAGGAATGCTCTACGACCTGATTGCTTCCATCGAACAAGATCAGACCCGATACTAAATTTGGAATATCACAATTGATATTCCACCACTTAGGTAGCGTTTGGTACGCAGACCGGATGGGACGGGACGGGATGGGATAGGACGGGACTGAACTAATTGTCTGTTCCACGTTTGGTATGACTAGAACGGGACTAGACTAATTGTCTGTTTTGCGTTTGGTAAGTTGGACAAGACAAAACTAAACTGTTACAATGACTAAATTACCCCTAAATATAATATTTAGTATTTTTTTATCATATAATAATTATAAATGAACTAAATATTTACATAATTTTATTCATCAAAATTAGAATATATTATATAAATCATATTTATAATTTATTAATGTAAAATTATTTAAAGATTTACAAACCATTTAAAAAAAACTAAACAATAAAAATGAAATTTAACAATCCCCATCAAGTCCCTAACCCTAATAGGAGAAAAAACCCACTTCATGTTTCTTCCTCATCTATAGGCAGCCGCATGTTAGTGTTTTTCTAAGTTTTTGAGTTCTTCCACTATCAACACATGCAGTAGCATTTCAAATCAGAAAGTATTTCAACACATTGGCTCAACAACCATTTTTAAATCAGAAAGCATTTCAACACAGATCTGGAAGAAGATGAATCTGGAAAAACTTGTGAGTAGAATCTGGAGATGAAGTTGATGAAGAATCTGAAAAAAGATGATGAATGATCTGGAAGAAGATGTGCTAGAGCATATATTTGTTGGATACAAGATCATGAAGATGGAAGACTGAAAGTCAACCAAGTCAAAGCTCAAAGTCAACTCTCAAGCAAGAAAGTCAAAGTCAATTGTAATAAAGTCAAAGTCAAAGCCTTGTAAAATTATGTTTTGTGTTGTTTTGTGTTGCAAGCGCGTGTGTCTTTGTTTAAGAGACATGTGACTAGAGTTTGTGGTAAGATTCAGTTTGGAAAGTTGACATTGAGTGTACGCAGATACTGTTTCTAGAGAGAGAAATATTCTCAGAGCATTGTATACGAATTCCTTAATAATAGAAATTGAAACAGGTTGAGTATTCCATTTGTAATAATCTTGTTTGTGATTAATGTTGTGATTAAAACTTGATAAATTGGGAATTAACAATTGGTATCAGAGCATAATTCAAGTGGAAATCAAGAAAATATGGACATTCAGACTGTTTTCTGAGTCGTAGATCAAGTATTGAATTTTTGTGAGAATTTGCGACTCTAATTGATTAGATTGAGTTCGTATAGTGCTTTAGAACAATCTTGTAATGGTTTGTGGTCGAATTGCACTGTAATTCTCAATTAATTTTGAGATTTTGTTGGTTTTAGAACACGAGTCTGTATGCACTGTAATAGAATCAATTTGTACTTTTGAGTGATTATTGTTGAAATTTATTGGTCGAAATTGTTTCTAGATGTTTTAGTGAGTAAATTGTCGAAGTTACAGACTGGAAATCGAAGAATTGATGGGTTTTTGAAGATATCAGAGTGTATTTTCATCGAGATCTCAAGAACTCGCATAGCCCTGAAGAACTCGCATCAAGAACTCGCATGTTAGAGGATTTCGCATATTTGTTCTTTATCTGAAAATCTCACAAGTGAAGAATTCGCACATGTGTGTTGTGCGAAATGAGAAGAATTCGCATATGTGTGTGATCAGAATTTCTCAGAGTTCGTATATGTTCATATGCTAAATGTCACAATTCGCATGTATTTTTATACGAAAAGTTTTTTCTTGAAAAATTTCAAGGACATAATTCGCATCCGTGTCTCGTGCGAAAAGTTAAGAATTCGCATCAGTGTGTGATATGAATTCTTCAGAACTCCCATAAAAAGTTTTTAAAATTTCTTCAAGTCCAGAATTCGTATAATCCTTTTGTGCGAAAAGTTTTATACAAAAAGTTGTATGCGAAAAGTATTTCTCAAAATGTTTCTAAGTCTAGTTTTTGCATAAGGTTATATGCGAATTCTTAGAACTCGCATATAATTGCATGCGAATTATGTGTGTGTGCGAATTCTGAAGTGTATTTTGCATACGAATTCTGAAAGTTTGGTTTGTGCGAATTCTAAGGTTAGTGTGTGTAGTGTGTGAATTCTGTTGTTTGTGCGAATTGTGCTTGTGTGCGAATTGTGCATGCGAATTCCTTGTATTTTCACAGTGATGTGCGAATTCCATACTTAGAGATTTTTGGAAATTTAATTTATGAATTTTCTTTCTAAGTCTTTTTGTATTTTGTGATTTCACTTGGACTAAAGATCATTGTCAAATTCTTATTGAACATTTTTGAAACATGATGACTTCAAGGGAAACACTTGCAATTGGAACTGATGTAAAGCCTCCTGTACTATTCAAAGGGGAGTACGAACAGTGGAAGGATCGCTTCCTGGACTTCATCGACCGAAATGATTTGGGGGAATATATCAGAATATCTCTAAAGGAAGGAATCATGAAAACTCTAACAAAGACTCACACTATTGTAGGAGAAAATGGAGAAGAGGAACAAAGAGAGTATCCACTACCACTTGAGGAGTACACAGATGAACAGAGAAAGAGACATAAAGCAGATAGATTGGCGAGGCCATTTATTCTTCATGGGATTCCAAATGATATATACTGTTAACCCAGATTAGTTGATAAACAATCACACAACACAATAAAGATCAAGAGATAAATAGTTCATATTAACATACCAACAATCCCTTGAATAATCAGTTAAACCGTGTGTGTTCTTGGTGAATACAAATAATACCTTTTGTGAGTATAGAGAGAATACGACTGCCTCTCTTAATCACCAATTATGATTGTGAACCCTAAAACTAATAAATAAAACATATTTATACCTAGGTCAACATGACCTAATTATTATTTACTTATTGCTAAAATACCCCCTAAGGTATTAAACACTATTACAAACTAGACCCCTTATTTAATTTTAATCTTGAATACAATTATTTGATCCAACAATCTCCCCCTTTGGATTCAAGATTAAAAAAATTTGGCAATAGTCTTCGGGTCTTCTCTTCTCTTAAAAAATTTAAATGAAGTGTCCTTCTGAAGATCATCTTCAGTTAGAATCTGACGATCATTCTGATAAATCAAATAAGTTCAGACACTTTGTTATCTTTGAATTCTTCAGCAGTCTTCAACAATCTTCATCAAAAATTAAAAAATTCTTTGTATTCTCCCCCTTTTTGATGAATGGTGAGAATCATCATCATCAAAACATAGCAATATAAACTTGGAATATCCTCCCCTAGATCAACAGTTAAGCACAGTCTTCATGTATAGATCCCTGTGCGGAAATAAGAGCAGTCTCCCCATATAGAGAGAGTGATTATTTCAATCTTTTCAGATTCAAATAAGATAAGTGTGGTAACCCTGAATCAGTTTGGAATGCCTGTCAGTAACACACAGTTACTGAATAACACGAAGTTACTATATAAGGAGCTGGTTTTGATGTTGACTCCCCAGGACTTCCATTCAATCATCGAATAACACATGGTTATCTATGAACGTTCTGACAGAAAACAAATTTCTGTGTGCTAAGCACCGATGATTGCTTTTCAATATAGGCTAAAAGTATGTAAACTTGTTGAGACAACAACAAATTATACAAAGACTCAATGTGCATGATAAAGGGTTCGAAGGTGGGGCAACTTTCCTTCTTATTCAATATTAGTATCTTTCAAGTGAAGAACTAATAGCATATGTGCTGCGTCCCCAGAAAATGTGAAACATTCTCTTTTTGAGAAAAGAATGAGTAGTTGGTGGGGTTGTATGCAAGAGATGGCATGGGCTAGATGCCTTTTTCAATGATGTTCACGAAGAAATGTGAAACAATAGATAATGTGGCTGCCCGACTCAGAAAGTATTTGGTGCAGAGTCTGATATTCCTTTACTCTGTTCTCTCACCCTCTTTCTTTTAAACATTTGATCTCACAACTAACCCATCTCTCATTTTCATTTTACCTTTTTTTTCACACACCGACACTCAATTCTTTAGACCCCTCTCCCCTCAATCACTCAGGGAATACTTCCTGGGTAGGAAACACTGGTTATCGTGAATCCATGGAAGTTCTGTTAAGCTCACACATTGAATCCCATGTATTTTCCTAAAAGAGCATGTTGTTCAACAGCCTTTTGTACATGTAAGCACAAAGGAATAAACATGAAGAATAAAATTTTGGAGAAGTCAAAACATTTGTGTGATTGACGATGCAGTTCTCCCCCTTGAACCAAAAGGTTGGAGATTAAGCTCTTTTTCATTTAAGCTCCCCCTCAACTTGAAGACGTGTTTGACGATGCAATTCTCCCCTTTGAACCAAAAGGTTGGCGATTAAGCTCTTTTTTTATTTAAGCTCCCCCTCAACTTAAAGACTGTTTTTTTTAAATAAGAAAACAAATAGAAAGCAAAGAACTGAAGTGCGGGTTCTAATCAGATGTGATTAGAAGCCATTGTCACTTGAACAAACTTGCACACAAAAAGAAATCACGGTAATCATTTGTGAAAATGATTCCTCTTTTGTTAGCTACAGTTGAAGGATAGATATGTAAATCACAAGATTAGATTCAGAATACTCCCCCTCGAATCATGATTAAGGTCTAAGAAGACATGTTCAACATACCAAGTTTGCTGATGAGAAACTGGAACCTATTTTCATCCAACGGCTTGGTGAAAAGATCAGCTAACTGGAAGTCAGTTTGAACAAAGTGTATTTCAATGTCACCTTTTTCTACATGATCTTTAATGAAGTGATAGCGTACATCTATATGCTTAGTCTTTGAATGCTGAACCGGGTTAGCTGTTATGGCGATTGCGCTCTTGGAATCACAATAAATAGGAACGCCTTTGTAGTTGTATCCAAAGTCCTTTAACTGTGTCTTCATCCAGAGGACTTGTGAACAACAGCTAGCAGCAACTACATATTCAGCCCAACAGTGGATGTTGAAACACAGTTTTGTTTCTTTGAGGTCCAACTTACAAGTTTGTCACCTATAAATTGACATGATCCAGATGTGCTTTTCCGGTCTATCTTACATCCTGCATGATCAACATCTGTAAAGGCAGTTAGATCAAAACGAAAATCCTTTGGATACCAAAGGCCTAAAGTAGGAGTGCCTTTGAGATATCTAAGGATTCGCTTAACAGCATTAAAGTGCGACTCTTTAGGATTAGACTGATATCTCGCGCAAAAACATGTGGCAAACATTATATCTGGGCGACTGGCAGTCAGATAAAGTAAAGAACCAATCATGCTACGATACACTTTTTGATCTACAGGTTTACCAGAGGGATCTGCATCTAAGAGTGTACCAGTTGCCATTGGTGTTTTCATGACTGAACTTTCTGACATATTGAACTTTCTTAACATATCTTTTATATAATTAGCTTGATTAATGAAAATGCCTTCGGGTAATTGCTTTACTTCTAAACCAAGAAAGAAATTTTACTCACCCATCATCGACATTTCAAACTTTGTTTCCATGATTTTAGAAAAGTTCTTGCAAAATTTCTGATTTGTCGACCCAAATATTATGTCGTCAACATAAATCTGAATGAGAATCAAGTCCTCACCTTGCCTTTTGAGAAATAAGGTGGTATCAACCGTAAATTTCTTGAAACTAGAAGCTAGGAGAAATTTAGTTAGATTTTCATACCAGGATCTTGGTGCTTGTTTAAGACCATACAGTGCTTTGTCTAGCACGCAGACATGATAAGGGTAATGAGAATCAATGAAACCTTCAGGTTGTGCCACGTAGACCTCCTCATGCAGAACGCCATTTAGGAAAGCTGAATTTACGTCCATTTGATAGACTGTAAAGTTTTTGTACGCTGCATATGCTAAGAAGATTCTTATGGCTTCGATCCTTGCGACAGGGGCGAATGTTTCGTCATAGTCATTGCCCTTCTATTAACAGTACCCTTTTGCAACCATTTGTTTCTCACAACTACTCCAGCCTCGTCTTTCTTGTTTCTGAATACCCATTTTGTTCCAATAACAATTTTACCTTTAGGTAGTGGGATCAAGCGCCAAACCTTGTTCCGTTCGAATTGCAGAAGCTCGTCTTGCATAGCTGAAATCCAGAAGGGATCACGTAGAGATTCTGATGCTTTCTTTGGTTCTAGGGAACTAAGGAAGCTTGAAAACATGTAGAAATTAGCTGATGCGGACCGTGTCGTGACACCAGATTGTATGTCACCTATCACGTTATGCAGGGGATGATCCTTAGTCCAACGATGTGTGCTTGGTAAGGATTCAACTGTTTGTTGCGTATTTGATGCATTATATTCATCATGCACGACAGGTAGATCCACAGATGTACTCGGGACATCTTGTACTGGTGTTTCTGATACTGAAGTTTCTAGAATAGCGGTTGAAGTACTCGTGACTTCATTTCCAGAAGGATTATCTGCAGAGATAGATTCAACATTAGTAGAGTCAGAAACTAACGGTTTAGTTGTACCTGATGGATATGCAGTTTCAGTGACTTCTTCGGACGGTCCAGATATGTCTTCAGAAATAGTAGGGACCTCCGAGCTTTGTGTTGATGTTGATGTGACTTTGTCAAAATCTGCACAGATATCATCGAAGGCATCAATAAACAACAAATCTAACTAAGATGAAGTAGAGTTAGAGTTAGAAGAAGTAGATTCTTTAGACACTGGTTCTATTCTGGAGTGAATAGAAGCTTTATTCTTGAGTTCGAGTTCTGAACCGTTGTGTCCAGAAGTCCGAGTATAATTCTCATCAAAAGATACATTCATGCTCTCAACAATCGTCTTGGTTCGAATTATGTAGATTCGATAAGCTTTGGATGTCAGAGAGTATCCAACGAGATATCCTTCATCCGCTTTCTTATCAAATTTTGATAGTCCTTGACGCTCTCGTAGAATGTAATACCTGCAACCAAAAACACGAAGGAATTTGATATTAGGTTTACGATTGTTGATCAACTCATATGCTGTTTTATCAAAACGTTTGACCACAATGGTTCGATTCTGAGTGAAGCAAGCTGTTGCGACTGCCTCAGCCCAAAGATACATGGGTAGATCGGAATATGCAAGTATAGTACGAGGAGCTTCAACAAGAGTGCAGTTCTTCCGTTCAACAATGCCATTCTACTGTGGAGTGTAGGTTGCGGAGAAGTTATGTGAAATTCCCACAGAGATAAGATAAGTCTGCAAGGTGTCATTCTTGAACTCCGTGCCGTTGTCACTGTGAAGAGTTCGAACTGGCAATTGAAGACGTACTTGAATACGCTTAATAAAAGCGATTATCAATTCTGGCACATCTGACTTGTTGCGAAGAAACGCGAGCCATGTATACCTTGAATAGTCATCTATCATTACTAAGATGTATTTCTTGCCGTTGATAGACGCTGTTCTCATTGGGCCACAAAGGTCCATATGAAGAAGTTCTAGTGCATATGAGGTTGATGATTCAGTTTTGGACTTGAATGAGCTTCGCTTCATTTTGACTATCTCACATGCAGAACATAGTGAGTCTTTTTCAAACCTCATTTCTGGTAGACCTTTGACCAGACCTTGTCTCCGTAGCTTAGCTATTGAGTTCCGATGAGACAAGCGGCGATGCCACGTCCACGATTGTGCTTTAGTTGCTTTGGCTAATAGGCATACTAGATGTGTGGCAGACAGTGTAGGAAAATCTATATAATATTGATTTCCATGGCGTTCAGCTTTGAAGACTTCGTAACCATCTGGATCCTCAAGATAACAATGAGTTGTTGTGAAGCGAACTTGATATTTCATGTCATAGAAGTGACTGGTGTTAAACAAATTATGATCAAGTCCTTCAACATATAACACCCTTTGAATCTTCAGAACTCCATTATCCAGCATTCCATATCCTCTGACGTGTCCTTCTACTTCAGAGTTTGCAAAGTGAACTGCTCCGGCAGGCTCCTCCACATAGTTATGCAAGAGGTGCTTGAATCCTGTCATGTAGCGTGAACATCCGGAATCTATCACCCACAATCGACAGGCCTGCAAAAGAGACAATTAGTTTTGCTTTGTACCCATATCAAAATGGGTCATTGGCTGTTAGCTTCAAGCAATTCAGAAATATCAGCAGGTTTAACTTTCACTCTCCATTCATATCGAGGTTTTGGAACCCATTTCCAAACCATTCTAACATTTAATTCCTTAAAATGCTTTTTAGATCTAGGATTGGTAACCTTAGCACGAAACACTTTGGGTCGTTTGGAAGAATTAGACTTAAGATTAAGTTTAGCTTTTCTTTTTATCTTTTTGGACTTAGGAGTGGAGTAGTATTTGAAGGAGTTATCCCAGCAGTGTTTGCAATATAGATTCTTTCTAGCAAATGTCATAACTTTAGATTTATCGGAACAAATCTGACATTCATATCCATCAAAAGAATTACTTTTCAAAATATCACTGTCTATAGGACAACTGTTTGCAACAGAGGGTTCAGAAAAAGTCAAAGTAGCATTTTTATTCAAACTAGCAGTTTTATTCTTCTTACTCCTCCCAACTCCATTTCCTTTTATATCTGAAACAGAAACAGGAACCTTGTTAGTCTCTATCTTAGAAGGTGATTCTTTTTGTTAAAACACATATTTATTGGATTCAAGATCATAATTATCTGAAGATGGAAATCTGAAGTCAAAGCTGATAAAGTCGTATCAACAAATAGTCTAGGGTCCTTTTGTAATAAATAGTCTAATTCTGTTTACGTATTTTATTTATTTATTAGTTAGTTTTAATTTTAGTTAACTTAGTTTGTTTTTGGGCCAAGCTTTGTAAAGCCCATTACCAAGCCTTCAAAGCCCATTAAGCCTAAGTATAAATTAAGTTAATTTAGTTGTAATTAGGGTTAGAATGAGAGAGGCTTAATTGTTAATTAATATTATTGAGAGAGGCTAGTGTTGGTGGTGGTGCGCCGTGAACAGAGAAACAGACAGAGAGATAGATCGATTTTCAATCCTGTAACCTGTTGAATCTATTGCTTAATCAATATCAGGTTTGCATTATTGTGTTAATTATTGATTTACTTGATTGAATGATTGCATATTGGGATACACACTTTTCTTGAGTTACTTGAAGTCTCACCCTTCTCAAAAGTACTAGGTGGATATTCAGGACAATCAGAGTAAATAACTGAAGGTTTTGCAGGAGCATCAAATTCAGGACCCCCGTGCTAAGTCTGCGAAGGGGGACAAAGGTCTGTTCGTGATCAGATTTTTCTGAACTTCATTCTAAGATTTTCAGTATTGTGTGATTTTATCTTGACTTCTAACGATCTCATCCAGTTGATTGTTTAATATCAGATAAGTTTGATACTAATCGTATAAGTAAAGATGTCTCGGGAAGCTCTTGCTATTGGAACAGATGTGAAGCCACCAGTACTCTTCAAAGGGGAGTACGAGCAATGGAAGGATAGATTTTTGGACTTCCTTGATCGACATGATTTGGGAGATGAAATCAGAAAATCTCTGAAAGACGGGATCATGACACCTCCGACCAAGGTTCTCACTGTAGCCGGAGAAAATGGTGTAGAAGAAGAGACCGAGTATAAGTTATCTATTGGTGAATATACGGAAGATCAGCTGAAGAGACACAAGGGTGACAAGCTGGCAATATCATTTATTCTCCAAGGCATCCCGAATGAAATATACGTCAAGATTGATAGCTACAACGCTACCGGTAAGCAAATGTGGGATCAGTTGGAGAAGATGATGCTTGGATCTAAAGTTGGCAATCAACTCAAAGTTTCCACCTGCTTGAATAATTATGAAGAATTCAAAGCTAAAGCTGGAGAATCACTTGAAGCCACTTATGAAAGATTCGTCACATTACTGAACGAGCTGAGCAAGAACAAGATCAACAAATCTAACGTGGAGCTGAATGTGAAATTTCTCAGCAACCTTCAGCCTGAGTGGAAGAGATTCACCAGACAGATGAGACAGCTGAAGGATTTGCACGACATTCCTCTTCATGAAGTTTATGAAATCCTCAGACAGAATGAGGAAGAAGTGGAAGAGATCAAGGCTGATATGAAAAAGGCTGACAAAGCAGTTGCTGATCCAGTTGCTCTTGTGGTCAAGAAATCTAAGAAGAAGAAGGTGATAGAATCCGAATCAGAAGAGGCTGATAGCGAGGCAAAGTCTGACTCTGACGATTATGAGCAACTGAAGGAAGCCATGCTTATGTTAACCAAGGCTTTCCAAAAGAAGTTCTATAAAAATCCAAACTCCAATAGTCAGAGATACTCGTCTGGTCCGAACAACTACAGGCATAAAGAGAAAGTTGAAGAAAGGAGACCAGAAGACAAGAAGAAGGATGGAGCTGAAGAGACCAAGAAGGAAGAACCGATAAAGTGTTACAACTGTGGCAGACTCGGTCATTTTGCCAAGGACTGTCGCAAATCAAAAGTCCGAAACTCCGACTACTACAAGAATAAGATGCTTCTAGCCAAGCAACAAGAGGCTGGAAAAGCATTAATGGCCGAGGATGAATACTGGCTCGACCATTCGGACGAAGAATCTGAAGAAGGAGAGAAGGACGAGACAGCACATCTGTGCTTGATGGGAAAGAACCAATCAGAAGCTGAAGCTGATTCTGATGATGGAGATAATGATGAGGTATGTAACTTAACTGAATTTGATTTACTAAACCAAATGAATGCCATGATGTCTAAACTCCAAGAGTTAGAGTCGAAACTGAAGCGTGAGAAAGGTGTCATAAATGAGAAAAATCAATCTATACATAAACTTAGTAATGATATTGCTGAGAAAAATGTATTAATTGAAACTTTGCACAAAAATATAGACACCAGCGCTAAAGAAAAGACTATAATTCATAAAGAGTTATCTGAAACTGATTCAAAGTTTAAAGAATGTGAGTTTAAATCTAGAGAGATTGCTAAAAGGTACTTTTCTACTTCAAAAGAGAATAAATCTTTAATGGAAAAGGTGAATGCTTTGGAAGAAAAATTACATACTATTGGTCAAACTGAACACACTATTCATTTGAACAAACCTAAAGAGAAACCTGATACTTGGGGACTTGGTTACAAGAACCCATATCATCTCAAAAAGGTTATATCTGAAGTGCCTGCACTTTATGACTTTGGGTTTATGTTGTTGGCTCCTCAACATCCTGAACTCAAACCCTTTTGGACTAGTCTGTCTGAAAAAGATAAAGCCATGGAATATGATAAAAGAAAGAACACATCTAAAGTTCAACTTCCATTTCGCTATGAGAAGTTGAATAACAGTTATAGTTCTAATAAATTAAAATTTCTTTCAAATGATTACTTTGAGAGTTATTCTGTACAAGAGTTGGAGGCTAAACCCATCGAAGGTAAGCTTTACGTCCCTCCTCTAGTTTTGGAAAGTAAAATTTCTAAACTCGAGAATACTCTTATAGAAGAAAGAATTTTGATGGACTTAGAACAAACAGTTTTTTCAACAGTGTTCAAAACTTCTAATTTTCCTAAAATCTCCAAGGCTTTAAATTCGGATGACAAATCTGGTTCCCTTGATAATGAGCGTAATTTATTAAACTCTGAAGGTGTTTTAAATGATTGTGTTTCTTAGTTTGATTCTTCTTCTAAACTTCCTTATCATTCATCTTGTGTTGTAAATCAAAGTTGATAAATCAGTTTCTGTGAAATCAAAGAAAGCAAAAGGTAAGAAACAAAAATCTCAGCTTTCACAGAAACCGATCCCCACTGGTAAGCCAAAGAAGAAGCATTCTATTAATTCTCATCATTCTAACTCTAAAGTTTCACATGTTTCAGATTTGAGAAAGCAAAGGGTTGGAGTTAAGACTGCATGGATACCGAAACAGAAGATAGACGAGAAAGCTAAATCTAGTTCTAGTTTTATTTTGAATAAAAAGACTTCTAGTAAAGATGATGTGATTGTGAATGTTGCTACTTTTAAATCTAATCTTGTTGATTCTCGCAAGAAGTACTCTATAAAGCAATTATTCCACTTAGCACCATCAAATAAAAAGTTTTTAAATTATGGTGAATGTGATTATGCTTCTCGTAATTATTCTGATGTTTGGTATGGTTCATATAATGTTTCATCTTATCATTATCATTTGTCTTATCATGCTTCTGGTTTTCAAAGAAAAAACGGACCCAAATTTAAATGGGTGCCAAAATCAAGTACTAACAGTGGAGGTCCCATTTTTAAATGGGTTCCTAAACCTCTTCTTTCTTGATTTGTGTTGTGCAGACCCGTTATATGTGGTACTTGGATAGCGGGTGTTCCAAGCATATGACCGGGCAGAAGAGTATGTTGTCTAATTTTACAGACAAATATTGCGGCACAGTTCGTTTTGGGAATGATCAGTTTTCACCTATTCTGGGATATGGTGATGTTGTACATGAAAATCTTACGATCAAGAAGGTGAGCTACATTGAAGGCTTAGGGCACAACCTATTCAGCATTGGCCAGTTCTGCGACAAAGACTTAGAGGTTAATTTCAAGGCCAAGACATGTTCAGTACGCACTGAAGAAGGAAAAGAACTCTTGGTTGGCACTCGCAAGTCAAACCTCTACACCATCAATTTGTCAAAGGTCCAGGCTGACAATCAGGTCTGCCTACTATCAAAGGCCTCGATGCAACAAAGCTGGTTATGGCATCGACGGCTTTCTCACCTCAACTTTCGGTACATCAACAAGCTGGTCAGTGGCAAGCTAGTGAAAGGTCTTCCAGAACTGAAGTACAAAAGAGAACATCTATGTGCAGCGTGCGAAAAGGGAAAGATGAAGAGAGCCCCACACAAACCAAAGCCTGAACCGAGTACCAGCTCTCCATTATAGTTGTTGCATATGGATCTATGCGGTCCTATGCGAACGCAAAGCTTAGGAGGAAAGAAGTATGTGTTGGTTATCGTGGACGACTATACGCGATACACTTGGGTTAAGTTTCTACGGTTTAAAGATGAGACTCCCGATGTTCTCATTACGTTTCTGAAGACGACCCAAGTCAATCTGCAAAAAACAAGTAAAGATTCTCAGGACTGACAACGACACAGAGTTCAAGAACAAGATAGTTGAAGAATATCTCGAATCGGTCGGGATATCACATCAATACTCTGCTTCTTGCACGCTTCAACAGAACGGAGTCGTCGAACGGAGAAATCGTACACTTGTCGAGGCCGCTCGGACAATGCTCAGCCAATCTGACTTACCTTTATTTTTCTGGGCTGAAGCTGTCTCGACTGCATGTCACACTCAGAATCGCTCCATGATACACCGCAGATTTCAGAAGACTCCGTATGCGTTGATAAACAACCGAACACCAACCATTAAATATTTTCATGTTTTGGGTTGTACGTGTTATGTTCTAAACGACCGAGAGAATCTGAACAAGTTCAGTGCTAAGGCTGATGAAGGCATCTTCGTTGGTTATTCCTTGACATCTACTGCATATCGGGTTTACTTGAAGAAGTCGAAGACTGTGATCGAAAGCGTAAATGTTACATTTGATGAGGACATGGCTTCTGAGCACATCAGTTCAGAACCCGTCATTACCGGAGTATTAGCTTCTGGACCAACCAGTCCAGGATCTGCACCTCAAGAGAACAAATCAGATGGCGCTTCGTCGTCTACCTCTACTTTATCTGATTTGGATTTATTATTTGAACTGTTCTATGATAAATTCTTGGTTCTAAATTGCCTAACTATGTTGTGGTTGACAGGATAGAAGACTCGATGACTACTCATCCGACCACTTCCGATATCTTTACTGAATTCGGTTCCCCTATTTAGCAAGAAGTTACAGTTCAAAAGCCTACTCCGACAGTTGAAGTTGTGACCAACACCGCCGAGACAGAAGTAGCTGACTCAGTAGGATGTACTGTAAGGACTGATCATCAGATTGACCAAGCTGTACGTACTGCAACTTCTGCAATGACTACTTCAACTGAAGCCTCCGTTAATTCTGAACTACCTGAAGGAGATACCAGTGGATTCCTAGATGCGGACAATGATCAACATGCATCTAATCCACTCCCTCATGAACATAAGTGGACCAAATAGCACCCGGTACATCAAATTATTGGAGATCCATCTGCACCGGTACAAACTAGGTCTGCCACATTAAATCTATGTATGTATGAATCCTTTCTGAGCAAGATCGAGCCTACTCGTGTATCTGAGGCCCTTTCCGATTCAGATTGGGTAACTGCAATGCAAGATGAGCTGAATCAATTTGAAGCACTGAAAGTCTGGAGACTCGTACCCAAACCGCAAGGTAAAACCATCATTGGTACGAAATGGGTGTTCAAAAACAAGAAAGATGAAGATGGTACCGTTATCCGAAACAAAGCACGACTTGTCGCCAAGGGATATAGGCAAGAGGAAGGGATAGACTACGATGAGACTTATGCTCCAGTGGCACGTATAGAGGCAATTCGGATGTTCTTAGCCTACGCAACCCACAAGAACTTCACCGTCTATCAAATGGACGTGAAGACAACTTTTCTGAATGGAGTACTCAAGGAAGAAGTCTTCGTTTCTCAACCTGAAGGGTTTGTGAATCCAGATAAGCCTAATCACGTTTACATCTTGGATAAAGCTCTTTATGGACTGAAACAAGCTCCTCGCCCCTAGTATGATATCTTATCTCAATTCTTGGTCAAGTCAGGTTTTACAAAAGGTACGGTCGATACCACTCTTTTTATTAAAAAGGATAAAGGCGATATCATTCTTATTCAAATATATGTGGATGATATTATTTTTGGTTCTACAAATCCTAAGTACTGTAAGAACTTTGCAAACCTCATGGTGTCACGTTTTCAAATGAGCATGATGGGAGAGATGAATTTCTTTCTCGGACTGCAAGTCAAACAATTTTCAACGGGGATTTTTATCAATCAATCTAAATACATTCTGGATATTCTTCGGAAGTTCAAAATGGAAAATTGTAAACCGATTGGTACCCCAATGGCACCTGGTACTAAGATTGGCACCGATCTTTCGGGAAAGGCTGTTGATGTTAGGACTTATAAAGGGATGATAGGTTCTTTAATGTATCTTACTTCTAGTAGGCCCGATATAATGTTTTCTACATGCTTATGTTCTAGATATCAGACCAATCCTAAAGAATCCCATTTGTCTGCTGTAAAGCGGATCTTCAGGTATCTGAAGGGGACTACAGATCTTGGTCTGTGGTATCCTAAGGATACAAGCTTTGAACTAACATCTTATTCAGACGCAGATCATGCTGGTTGCATGTTAGACAGGAAAAGCACCTCGGGTCATATACAATTCCTCGGAGATAAACTCGTCAGTTGGGCTTCGAAGAAGCAATTATGTGTCTCCACATCAACGGCCGAAGCGGAATATGTAGCTGTTGCTAGCTGCTGTTCTTAGGTCTTGTGGATGAGAACACAACTGCGAGACTATGGATTTCATTTCAATAGAATTCCGATCTATTATGATTCGAAGAGCGCTATTGCGATTACCGCTAACCCTGTTCAGCATACTAAGACCAAACACATAGATGTCCGGTATCATTTTATAAAAGATAATGTAGAAAAGGGGATAATTGAACTTTACTTTGTAAAAACCGATTATCAGCTTGCAGATTTGTTTACCAAACTTTTAGACGAAAAGAGATTTAATTTTCTTGTCTCAAGACTTGGTATGCTAAATCTTAAGACCTAATCGGTAGTTACCTATTAAAGTTTCTTATTGTATCTCTTTATCATTTCTTTATTATTATTTCCGCATGATACCTGCTCTTTGACAGTTTGTTCATGATCTCAGGGGGAGTGTGAGAAGTATTTCATTGATGGTCAATGTTAGTTTGAGGGGGAGCATATTTAAATGCATTGTGCTTACTGATAATTGTTAGTGATGCATGATTCTAGGGGGAGCATACAAGTAAAGAGTATGGCTATGACTTCTGATTACTTCTGATCAGAACTCGTACACTAAGTGTTTTACTGCTTTATGTTATTTCAATTTTTGTGAATAAAGTTACTTTGACTAGACTTTTAGACTTTTGTAGGTTGAGAGATGCTTCAAAGATCATATCTTTATGACTTTAAGCTTGACTTCATGAGATGTAAGACTGCATTCGAAAGGTATAATTTCTTATCTTCATCTCATCTATGGTTGAAAGAAGGACAACTTTCAATCATAAGAAAACATATTCTTAAATGTTCAAACCACTTCCCGATTCTCAAACAGATTTCTTGAATTGGAAGTGTGATTTTAAATGTTTTCTGATTCATCATTGAGCTTTAACTGATCAAGTTAAATCATCTAAGCAACATATGCTTCATAGGAAAACATGGGATCAGTGTGTTAGGACTTCATTGAACTTCTATGGATTCACGTTAACTAGTGTTTCCTACCCAAGAAGTAAATCCTTTAGTGATTGAATGTGAGGAGTCAAAAGAAATGAGTGTGGGATGTGTGATGAGAGAAATGTTAAAAGAGAGTTTGGTTAGCTGTGAGCTTAAAGATTAAAAGAAAGAGGGTGAGAGATCAGAGTAAAAGAATTTCAAACTCTGCACCAACTACTTTCTGAGCTGGGCAGCCACATTTCTAATGCTTCACATTTCTTTGGTGAACATTATTGAAACAGGCAACTAGCCCATGCCAACTCTTGACATTACCCCACCAGCTACTCATTTTCTTCTCAACAATAAAATGTTTCATTTTCAAAGGGGACGCAACACATATGCTATCTGATTTTCATTTGGAAAATCTGGATATTGAAAAGAATGAAGTCTGCCCCACCTTCAAACTTCACTAATGCACATTGAGTCTGTGTTTAACTAACCGTTGTCTCAGTGGTTTACACTTTTTGAGCCTTATAAGCAAACATCATATGATTTATTTCTTTCTATCACTTGCACGAACACACAAAGAATTTGTTTCTTTGTCATAACGTTCATAGAAATTACTTTTGTGGTTTTTCGATAATTGAATGGAAGCCCTGGGGGAGTGAACATCATAAAAGCTCCTTTATATTGTGTATTCATTACACACAGTGACTTTGTGTTACTGACAGGCAATTTTAACTGATTCAATTGTTGATTCAGGTGTTACACTTCATTTTCTAATTTGTCTAGATTTGCAAAGATCTGGATGGACATCTTAATGAATTGACGGATACTCAGTGGTTCTGTTTGCAAGATCAATGGTGGAAGAAATTTCTTGAAGACATGTTTTGATGAACTCTTTGCTCTTTTCATCAAAAAGGGGGAGAAACGTTCATCAAGAAATGGAAGATATTCTGAAGATATGCTGAAATGAAGAAATTTTCTTTGAAGATGATTTGCTGAAGCATTCCGAGCTGAAACTGGAGATAATTTCTTTCCAAAAGATATTCTCATTGATTGGGGAGATTGCTACATTCTGAAGATAAAGAGGAAGATTACATTTTCTGAGCTTAAAGAATGATCTTGATCCAAAGGGGGAGATTGTTAAAGCACATATTTACTGAATTCAAGATCATAATTATCTGAAGATGGAAATCTGAAGTCAAAGCTGATAAAGTCGTCTCAACAAATAGTCTAGGGTCCTTTTGTAATAAATAGTCAAAGTCTGTTTACGTATTTTATTTATTTATTAGTTAGTTTTAATTTTAGTTAACTTAGTTTGTTTTTGGGCCAAGCTTTGTAAAGTCCATTACCAAGCCTTCAAAGCCATTAAGCCTAAGTATAAATTAAGTTAATTTAGTTGTAATTAGGGTTAGAATGAGAGAGGCTTAATTGTTAATTAATATTATTGAGAGAGGTTAAAGTTGGTGGTGGTGTGCCGTGAACAGAGAAACAGACAGAGAAATAGATCGATTTTCAATCCTGTAACCTGTTGAATCTATTGCTTAATCAATATCAGGTTTGCATTATTGTGTTAATTATTGATTTACTTGATTGAATGATTGCATATTGGGACACACACTTTTCTTGAGTTACTTGAAGTCTCACCCTTCTCAAAAGTACTAGGTGGATATTCAGGACAATCAGAGTAAATAACTGAAGGTTTTGCAGGAGCATCAAATTCTGAATTTGTTCTTACCTTCCAGCTTAGATCATTAAACATCTGTTTATCATTTGAAACATTATTAAACAGAGTAATTTTTAAATCATTGATCTCTGTGCAAAGCTCTTGATTATCTTTAAAAGATTTTTCAAGTTTAAATTTTAGATCAAAGTTTTCATCTTCAATCTCTTCAAGAGACTGTTGCAACGAATCAATTTGTTTCATCAATTCAGATGTATGATCACTCACAGAATTTGACTCTATTGCAGTAGAAACAGGATCAGAGTCTGAAGCATTCATCATATTAGAAAACATTTCTTCAGTCATATTCTCAATAAACTCCTTTTTGTCATTTTTAAAACAAGATCCATTCGTGATGACAATTTCTTCTTCAGCCTCTTCAACAAGTAAAGGTTTAGGAGCAATGGGATTTGAGACTGATGGTATAGTTGATGGATCAACATCCGATTCATACTCATCATATTTGCATGCAGTCTCAGGTGGAACCGTGTCATTGCTGACTGATTCTTTTGAAGATGTGGTAAATAGTGAATCAAACTCATCCAATTCGATCTTTCGAGTCTCATAGCTTTTGTTTAAATCACTATATTTAAAACCAACTGATTTAAAAGAATTTTGAGAATCAGTGTCACAAGACTTGTTTTCTCCCATTTCTTCTTTACCTTTGGTCTCTGTAAAAGGTTTAGAAGTACTTGCTTCAACAAAGGTTGCATGAATGTTAGGAATGGGTCTGATTGTGGAGCCAAGTTTATCAAAATTATACAAGTGCTCCGGTGCCTTTTTCAAAACATCGTTAACTGGCAAACCCAAACCTGGTTTAAGTTTATAAAACCTTTCATCTTGGAGTTTATTGGTCAATAGATTTAATGTCTGCTCAGTCTGACCTCGTTTCATATTAATATACTCCAATTACTTGATTTTGGTGTAAGCTTCATTTCTTTCTTGAAAACAAACTTCAAATTTGATTTTAAACTCACCCTTTTCAGCATTGAGATTTACAAGATCCTTTTCTAAACCAAATATTTTTCTTGAAAACAAACTTCAAATTTGATTTTAAACTCACCCTTTTCTTTTTCTTTTTCTTCCACAACAACTTTCAGTAAAGCGTTTTCATCACGAAAACTCAAGACTGATTGATGTGCGGAGATAAGTTTACCTTTCAATAAAGCAAATTCATCTTTCATATTGTGTATTTGGGCCATCAGAGATTCAATAAGTTCAGAATTATCACTTAACTCAGAGTTTGCATCTTCGGAATGTGCCTCAGAAGCTTCATCTTCACCATCCAGTTTTGCCATGTAGGATACTTGGGTGAAGTGCGCCTGCTCCTCGTCATCAGAACTTTGGAACAACCAGTTTTCTTCTTCATCCATAAGCACCTTTCCCTCTTCAGCTTTTTTGGCAATGAGTGACTTCCTTGCATAGTATTCTGAGTTCTTTACTTTTTTGAACTTGCAATCTTTGGAGAAGTGCCCAAATTTGCCACAGTTGTAGAATCTTCCCGGTTCATCCTTTCTCTCTTCTTTCTTCTCCTCTCTCTTTTCTTCTCTTCTATCTTCCTTCCTGTCTTCTCCTCTTTCCTCTCTCCTTCCATGCCTTGGCTTGTATCTCATTTCAGACTTCTCTTTCTTGTTTCCTTCGTACTTTGGCTTTGAATAGTACTTCTTCTTGCCAAATCTCTTCTTGAATTGACGAGTTATCATGGCCAAGTTCTCAGAGAACCTTTGTATATCATCATCAGAGTCAATCTCCAGTTCTTCATCACTTGAAGCAGAATCGGACTCAGTAACCTCCGTAACAAGAGCTTTAGACAACTTTTTCTTTGACCTTGCAGAGGATATAGGAACTGAACTCTTTCCTTTGCCAGCTATGAGAGCCACGGAATCCTTCAGATTATTGGACTCATTATTAATAGTTCTCACCTCATCCTCATACTGATAAAGAGTAGAGAAGATATCAGTGACGTTTTCCTGAGCCATGTTTTTTGACATCTGAAGGTTGATGGCAAAGTTTTTCCATTCAGGATTCAAGTTCTTGATAAACTTATAATTTATCTCTGAATCATATTTAGAGATATTGTTCCTCCGCAAGTCATTTAGAATGATATTGTATCTGTTGTAGGTATCTAGCAGCATCTCTCCTTCTTTTGCGTGAAACCCCTCATAGGCATTAATGCATAGATTTTGCTTGGCCTGAATTGAAGCTTCACTTCCCTCAAATTGTCTTGCTAGTTCATCCCAGACTTCTTTAGCTGAATTTCGACTGTCTACCCGATTCTAGATGTCATTTGGGATGGCCATCGTCAGGTAAATGAGAGCTTCTTCATCTATCTTGTACAGATCTTTCTCCTTTTCACTGAAGTACTGATACGGTTTAGGAACAAATCTGTCAGGGATTTCTGGAGAGGTTTCAGTTTCTTCTTGACCAGGTACTCTGATCATTGGATTTACTGGACCAGAAGTGATTGATTCCATGTATTCTATGTTCTTGTGATTCAGAAACTAGATCATTCTCTTCTTACATTGCTGATACTCATTAGCTATGAGGACAGGAGGTTTGGACTGAGATCCCATTGAGAGAAGCTGGTTCGACATCTTTAGTTGTATGGTTAGAAAACAAACTTATCTGTACCAAGAAAATCAACTAATAAGATCTTATAATCAAGAATCAGATAAAAACTACACTCAAGCAGTTATAGAAAGATAAATTTCCAAAAAGTTCAAGTGCAGATTCCGCAAACAGTAGAAATCACAAAGAAATTCGCAAACATTAAGAAACACAGAAAGAGATTCGCAAACACAAAGAAATGCTTCCAAAATTCGCAAGCAGAAAGAATTAGAATTCGCAGATTAGAGAGTTAAGAAACCTGGAATTTCGCAAAAAGACAGTTTGCGAAACTTAGAAATTCCCAACCAATTTGCCTACGAAACCTTAAGAATTCGAAAGGTAGCACCTAGCGAATCCTGTCCTTAGAGAAAAGTTGAATACAAACTTTTGCAAGTAGAATTCCCAGTATATAGATTAGCGAGTTTTAGACTTAAATAATTTAAGAGCACTCAACTTTCACAAAACAAAGAATTCGTAAGGAAGAATTCGCAAACAATCAATTCACGAATCCTAGATTTAGAATGTTTTGAACTTTTCTTTCAAGTTTCGCAAACAACTTTCGCAACCTGAGTGAAAGATCACTTTCTTAAACCTACGAATTCTGTACTTGGTGAAAAATTTTAAATTAAAGATTGACAAGGATTCTCAAACACTACTCACGAAACTTAGGGAATTCGTAAGCCAAAGATCTGCGAGTTCTTCAGAATTTGCAGACAAGAATTCTGCGAAACTTACACTTAGTCAAAATTTTCAACAATTACGAATCCTGCGAATCCTGAACTTTCGTAAACAGCAACCTAGCGAGTTTTGAGGTTTGCGCGAGTCAAAGCTAGCGAAAGCTTGAGGTTTGCTCTAGCCAAACACTTGCGGAACTTGGCTTTCGTAAACAGGGAAGTAGCGAATCTTATAGTTTTCGCTACACAAGTACCTGTGAAACTTATACTTAAAGAAGATAATACCCTGTGAGACTTTATAGTACTTTGCGAGTTCTTCACAGAACTTGCGAGTTCTTGACCTGTTCGACCCTCAACTCGATTTTCAGTCCAGAAACACTTAAAACGATTAAAGCACAGTGTAAAACTCATGCAAATCGACCACAAACATATTAGCAACAAAACCCAATCATAATCAATGCTCAAAATCAACTTCTCAGCTTGTAAATCGATGGAACAATGTTCGACTTTCTTATGAACAGTGACTTCGATAAATCAAAAAAGACAATCGATTTGTGCTTTTAACAGTGAATAGGCAATCTAATGATGTTTAAAAACAGTTTTTGCACCTATTCGAATGATTTTTAACTTCAAAAACACACAAATCTTTGAAATCGATTTTTGCGCAGTGAAGTCTTCGAAAACACTGTTTTATCAAAAAAAAAAATTCTTGATTCTCAGGCTCTGATACCACTTGTTAACCCAGATTAGTTGATAAACAATCACACAACACAATAAAGATCAAGAGATAAATAGTTCAGACTAACATACCAACGACCCCTTGAATAATCAGTTAAACCGTGTGTGTTCTTGGTGAATACAGATAATACCTTTTGTGAGTATAGAGAGAATATGACTGCCTCTCTTAATCACCAAATTATGATTGTGAACCCTAAAACTAATAAATAAAACCTATTTATACCTAGGTCAACATGACCTAATTATTATTTACTTATTGCTAAAATACCCCCTAAACACTATTACAAACTAGACCCCTTATTTAATTTTAATCTTGAATACAATTATTTGATCCAACAATCTCCCCCTTTGGATTCAAGACTAAAAATTTTTGGCAATAGTCTTCGGGTCTTCTCTTCTCTTGAAAACTTTAAATGAAGTGTCCTTCTGACGATCATCTTCAGTTAGAATCTGACAATCATTCTGATAAATCAAATAAGTTCAGACACTTTGTTATCTTTGAATTCTTCAGCAGTCTTCAACAGTCTTCATCAAAAATTAAAAAATTCTTTGTATTCTCCCCCTTTTTGATGAATGGTGAGAATCATCATCATCAAAACATAGCAATATAAACTTGGAATATCCTCCCCCAGATCAACAGTTAAGCGCAGTCTTCATGTATAGATCCCTGTGTGGAAATAAGAGCAGTCTCCCCATATAGAGAGAGTAATTATTTTAATCTTTTCAGATTCAAATAAGAAAAATGTGGTAACCCTGAATCAACAAATGACTCAGTTTGGAATGCCTGTCAGTAACACACAGTTTGGAATCAAAAAAATCCTTTGGATACCAAAGGCCTAAAGTAGGAGTGCCTTTGAGATATCTAAGGATTCGCTTAACAGCATTAAAGTGCGACTCTTTAGGATTAGACTGATATCTCACGCAAAAACATGTGGCAAACATTATATCTGGGCGACTAGCAGCCAGATAAAGTAAAGAACCAATCATGTTATGATACACTTTTTGATCTACAGGTTTACCAGAGGGATCTGCATCTAAGAGTGTACCAGTAGCCATTGGTGTTTTCATGACTGAACTTTCTGACATATTGAACTTTCTTAACATATCTTTTATATATTTACCTTGATTAATGAAAATGCCTTCGGGTAATTGCTTTACTTGTAAACCAAGAAAGAAATTTAACTCACCCATCATCGACATTTCAAACTTTGTTTCCATGATTTTAGAAAAGTTCTTGCAAAATTTCTGATTTGTCGACCCAAATATTATGTCGTCAACATAAATCTGAATGAGAATCAAGTCCTCACCTTGCCTTTTGAGAAATAAGGTGGTATCAACCGTACCTTTCTTGAAACCAGAAGCTAGGAGAAATTTAGTTAGAGTTTCATACCAGGCTCTTGGTGCTTGTTTAAGACCATACAGTGCTTTGTCTAGCACGCAAACATGATCAGGGTAATGAGGATCAATGAAACCTTCAGGTTGTGCCACGTAGACGTCCTCATGCAGAATGCCATTTAGGAAAGCTGAATTTACGTCCATTTGATAGACTGTAAAGTTTTTGTACTCTGCATATGCTAAGAAGATTCTGATGGCTTCGATCTTTGCGACAGTGGCGAATGTTTCGTCATAGTCAATGCCCTCCTATTGATAGTACCCTTCTGCAACCAAACTGTTAGTGTATTATTGTATTCAAGATTTATTTAGGAAAAGTCAAGTCAAGAGAATTTAGTCCTTGGTATAAATACCTTGGATTGTGTTTGTTGTGAAAGTGAAGGTTCATCATTGTTACATCAATATACTTGTGACTCTTTCTCTCACTACTCTCTCTCTAGAAATATACATTGTCAAAGCTTGATTGAGTTTAATTGTCAGATTGCTTGATTTTAATCTGGGAATACAATTTCAATTGGTATCAGAGCATACCAAACAAATTCAGAAAGATCACTGAATAAGTTTTCGGATCAGATTCTTGAATATTCAAGAAAATTGTTGTTTCTGAAAAAGTTACTGTTTGATCCGTGGTTTTATTGTTTTTGTACAATTAAATCAAGAAATTGATTTGATTGTATACGTTTTATTAATTGGATCAACATTTATTCAGATCATATAATCTAATTCGCACTTTAGATTGATCAATTTGATCAAATTGTGTTTTTCTTGAAAAATATGTCGAACACTGTTCTTGAATCGAATGAGTGCATTTTGATGTTTTTAATCAAAATATTGTGTTAGATTAATGTTCTAATTGATAATTCGATCATATTGGTGCAATTTTATGTTTAAATTTGCAGGTTTAAGTCGATTTGGATTGATTTCGTGAACAAAACTGTCAAAACGCGCAAGATCTTCAAAACGCGCAAGTTCATCTCAAGAACATGCAAGATTCAAGCTGAAGAACGCGCAAGCTAAGCCTGCGAGTTTTAAAAATGTCAAAATTTGTCTAAGTGTTGAAATGCGCAAATCTCTTAAACGCGCAAACTTTATAACGCGCAAACGACATAAAACGCGCACGTAGCGACTAGCGAGTTCCAGAAACGCGCGAGTGTCTACTAGCGAGTTTCAGTGTGAACAGTGATTTGCGCTTTCAGTGCCTTGCGAGTTTCATTGTCATGCGAGTTTGAGCAAAACGCGCTACTAATGGCCTGCGAGTTCTAGAAACGCGCACGTTACCATTTGCGAGTTTCTTTGTGAACAGTGACTAGCGCATATAGTGACCTGCGAGTTTCAAGACTTAATTTTTTTTGAAAATTAATTTTTTTGAGTGATCCAAGTTTGACTTTTTAGTCAACATTTCTGATTTGTTTGGGAACGATCATTTTATTCTAGTATTTCTTTCTAGAGAAAAATATGTCAGAAAAATTTTCTCAAGCGGAACCCCCGTGCTAAGTCTGCGGAGGGGGACATATTTTGTTAGTGGTCATAATTGTCTGATTTTTTTACGATCATTTTTTTAAGCTAATCTGTCAAGATGCCTACTACTGATGATAAAGGGAATACTATGTTGTCCGCAAGAGATATGGCAGTCTTGTACATGCCTGAGATACCGAAAATAGAAGCAGAAAGTGTCAATCTAAAAGATCAGAATTCAAAGCTTCAAAAGCAAATTCAGGAGTTGAAATTAAATTTGTCAAATTTTGATAAAACACCTGTTTGTGCAAAATGTGCTAATAATTCTCAATATGATTTTGCAGGTATCATCAGAGCAAGTGAGAATGAAATTGAAATAAAATAAAAAATCATAGGGGTAAAAGAGAAAATAATTTTACAAAAAGAGAGAAAGATAAGCAATCTCCAAAGCCAACTGAAGACGACTGAACAAAAGTCATCTGAGCTGAAAGATGAATCAGTCAAGCTTCAAAACAAGTTAAAGGCTTTTGAAGATCAAATATCTGCTTTGGAGAAGAAGAATGCTGAACTGAAAACAATTCTCCAAGCAGAAAAAGACAAATCAAATGTGAAGACATCTTCTACCCAACAGTCATCTGAAATTTCCAAGAAAACTTTACAAGAGAAGAAGGATCTTGAGCTGAGATGCATTAAACTTTCCAAGCAAGTGTCTGATTTTGAAAAGATAATCATTACTGAAAGAGACACATTTGCTAAGGAAAGAAAAGTTCTTGAAGATAAAAACACTGAATTTCCCAAGCAAATTTCTACTTTACAAGACTTTCTAGAAAAGGAAAGAAATATTTTCAAAGAAAAGAAGCAATCTTTTGAGCAAGAAAAGAAATTATTTGAAAAGAAAAATGCTGGGATTTTCAAAGATATTTTTGAGACAAATAAGAACTTGGAAACAGATTTTGAACAAGAACGTTCATATTTTGAATTTGAAATATCTAAGCTCACATCCAAATTAGCTGTTCTATCATCAGATATTCTTAAAGAACAGAAGGCTAGATCTGATTTGAAACAAAAGTTTGACACACTTTCAGATGAAAGAAACATTTTATCCGAAAAGATAAAAAGCTTGGAAGCTGCAAACGTTAATTTGTCAGAAAAGATTACAACAATCACCTGTTGATAATTCAACAGAATCAGTCTGTTCTTTTAAAACAACTTCAAGTTCTATTCATGAGAAAAATGTTTTGAAAAAGAATAGTGTCAAATTACAAACTGTCAAATCAAATCAGATCAGACCATCAAATTTGTTTTATGATAAATTTGTTGATGGTTCAACAAACTTTTATATAAAATCTCTTGGAAAGCAATCTAAGAAAAATCAGATGGTCTAGAGAGTTAAAGATTCTTCAGAGGGTGAGAAAAAGAAAGACAAAGAATATGCGTCCACAACCAATGCCAAAAAGAACAGATCACACAAAGGTAAATCTTTTGATAATCCTGATATATATTACTCTACTAATCATTTGATCAGGATTGCTCAGAAGAAAATCTGTTGTTCTTACTGTGGAACATGTGACTTTGTAAGTAATAACTTTGTAAATTACTAGTATGGTTCTTATTATGTTACCCCCACAAGAACTGCAACTAACACATCAGGACCCAAATACCAATGGGTACCAAAACCTAAATTTGTGTTGCAGGCACCCAAAGTTTAAGGGGGAGCATAGAACATAGGCTCTTGGATAATACAATTCAAAACCCGTACTTCAATGTTAAGAACTAAGGCTTTTGAACAAAACAGTTCAAAACCCGGACTTAAGTGTCAAGATTGTGGCTTCTGATCACATGACAGATCAGGACCCGTTCTTCAATGTTCAGACATGGATATTTTTCTAATATCCAGGGGAACCTTAATAGACCTAAATCATTCTACCATGATTTGAGGGGGAGCTTAAAGGTAAATATCTTCTGATCTAAGTCTCTGATTGTTTGAAAGAAGAACAACTTTCAAGCATGAAAAACAATTTTCTTAAATGTTCAAAACACTTCTGATTCTCAAAATATTTTATGAATCTAGAAGTGTGATTTTAAATGTTTTTCATTATTGAGCTTTAATGTTTAACTCGCCGTGTGTTTCCAAAGATCAATACTTGCGTATTATCTTTTCTAATATTGTCAAGTATTCACACACACACACAGGTTCAGTACTTCATTTAATTTTGTTATTACCATGTCTCATAACGAACAAATTTTTCGATGGTAATACTCCCGTTTGCTTTCAAATGTTGTTGAGCATCAATCATCATTTCATTCTTTGTGCTTTCATTGCAAAATTGTTTATATTTGTTCATATAAACAAAATATCCAATTCTTTGATACCCTAACCATTTTATTTGATCTGATTGATACATTGTCAGATTCTCAAAACAATTCTCTTGATTTCATTTCATTCATTCAATATCCTTGTTTTGAGAGATCTTCATTGTTCAAATGCTCAAATTTAATTCATATCTTTAATGAGCATACATTTTGACAGTGTTATCTTATCTGTGCTTAAATGTTCAGTTAAACTATTGAACAACCATTCTTTATAGGACTTACATGGGATTCATTTGTAAGCTTAAACAGAACTTCCATGGATTCACGTAAACTTGTGTTTCCTACCCAGGAAGTTATCCTAGAGTGATTGAGGGGTGAGGGGTCAAAATCAAAGAGTGGGGGAGATAACTCATCCGGTTGAGTTTTTCTCACTGTGCTGAGCGGTAAAATGTAAATGAGAGTTTGGTTAGAAGTGAGCATAATGTTAAAAAGAAAGAGGGTGTGAGAACAGAGTTAAAAGAATATCAGAACTCTGCACCAACTACTTTCTGAGCAGGGCAGCCACATCTTCTGATTGGTTCACATTCTTTGGTGACCATCATTGAAACAGGCAGTGAGCCCATGCCAACTCTTGCAATTACCCCACCAGCCACTCGTTTCTTTCTTAACAAAGAAATGTTTCATTTTCTTTGGGGACGCATCACATCTACTATCTGATCTTCACTCGGAAGATTTAGATATTGAACAAGAAGGAAAGTTGCCCCACCTTCGCACCTCTTTCATGCATATTGAGTATGTGTAATATCTGTTGCTGTCTCAACAGTTTACACATTTTGAACCTTATGAAACACAATCATTGTGCTAAATTCTTTCATACACAAGCACGAGCACACATAAAATTTGTTTTTCTGTCAGAACATTTATAGATAAATCTTGTGTTTTTCAATGATTGAATGGAAGTCCTGGGGAGTCATCATCAAACCAGCTCCTTAAATTGTACATTCGTTGTACACAGTAACTTTGTGTTACTGACAAGCACTTCTAACTATTGCATTTGTTGAATCAGGGTTACCAAGTTCATTATATCTGAATTTGAAAAGATTCGGGTATATACAGTTCATGATTCAACCATTCAGATCAACGAGCAGAGAATGTCAAATGTATCTCAAAGGAGGGAGAATATTTGAAAAAGGGGGAGATTCAAAGAAAGTGTTGAAATTGAGAAAGTTTTGATGATCATGATGCTCACAATCATCAAAAAGGGGGAGATATCTACAAAGATCAATTTCAAAGACAAATGGTGAAGATAATCCTGAAGAGATAATTCTGAAAGTTCAAGACAATTCAGATGCTTACTATGTTTCAGAGACAGATTCTGAAGATGATTCGTGAAATTTTGTTTTTTTGAAGATGATCTAGAGATCAAAGAGATGAAGACACAAATTTCAAAGATTCCTCAAAGCTTCAAGAAGTTCCAGAAGTTTCAAAAGTTTTAAAGATGATGTTTTTCAAAGTTTTTCAAAGTATTGTTCAAGACTTGTTGACTTTCCAAAGCTGCAAAGTGTTAAAGACTTTTCAAGATTCTTCAACAACTTCAGAAAGAGCTTCAAAGTTCAAAGCCATCAGAGTTAAAGTTGAAGAATCAAGCGCTGAAGACTAGTGTCAATTTTTTTTTTAAAATCTTGAAAACAAAGGGGGAGATTGTTAGTGTATTATTGTATCCAAGATTTAATTAGGAAAATTCAAGTCAAGAGAAGTCAACAAAGTCAAAGTCTGTTTAGTCAATATGAGTTTACTTAGTTGTTAAGCATGTAGTTTTAGTCCTTGGTATAAATACCTTAGATTGTGTTTGTTGTAAAACTGGAGGTTCATCATTGTTACATCAATATACTTGTGACTCTTTCTCTCACTACTCTCTCTCTAGAAATATTCATTGTCAAATCTTGATTGAGTTTAATTGTCTGATTGCTTGATTTTAATCTGGGAATACAATTTCACAAATGAGCTTTGTTTCTCATAACTACTCCAGCCTCGTCTTTCTTGTTTCTGAATACCCACTTTGTTCCAATAACAGTTTTACCTTTAGGTAGTGTGATCAAGTGCCAAACCTTGTTCCGTTCGAATTGCAGAAGCTCGTCTTGCATAGCTGAAATCCAGAAGGGATCACGTAGAGCTTCTGATGCTTTCTTTGGTTCTAGGGAACTAAGGAAGCTTGAAAACATGCAGAAATTAGCTGATGCGGACCATGTCATGACACCAGATTGTATGTCACCTATCACGTTATGCAGGGGATGATCCTTAGTCCAACGATGTGTGCTTGGTAAGGATTCAACTGTTTGTTGCGTATTTGATGCATTATATTCATCATGCACGGCAGGTAGATCCACAGATGTACTCGGGACATCTTGTACTGGTGTTTCTGATACTGAAGTTTCTGGAATAGCGGTTGAAGTACTCGTGACTTCATTTCCAGAAGGATTATCTGCAGAGACAGATTCAAATTAGTAGAGTCAGAAACTAACGATTTAGTTGTACCTGATGGATATGCAGTTTCAGTGACTTCTTCGGAAGGACCAGATATGTCTTCAGAAATAGTAGGGACCTCCGAGCTTTGTGTTGATGTTGATATGACTTTGAAAAAATATGCACAGATATCATCGAAGGTATCAATAAACAACAAATCTAACTCAGATGAAGTAGAGTTAGAGTTAGAAGAAGTAGATTCTTTAGACGCTGGTTCTATTCTGGAGTGAATAGAAGCTTTATTCTTGAGTTCGATTTCTGAACTGTAGTGTCCAGAAGTCCTAGTAGAATTCTCATCAAAAGATACATTCATGCCCTCAACAATCGTCTTGGTTCGAATTATGTAGATTCGATAAGCTTTGGATGTCAGAGAGTATCCATCGAGATATCCTTCATCCGCTTTCTTATCAAATTTTGATAGTCCTTGACGCTCTCATAGAATGTAATACCTGCAACCAAAAACACGAAGGAACTTGATATTAGGTTTACGATTATTGATCAACTCATATGCTGTTTTATCAAAACGTTTGACCACAATGGTTCGATTCTGAGTGAAGCAAGTTATTGCGACTGCCTCAGCCCAAAGATACATGGGTAGATCTGAATATGCAAGTATAGTACGAGGAGCTTCAACAAGAGTGCAGTTCTTCCGTTCAACAATGCCATTCTGCTGTGGAGTGTAGGTTGCGGAGAAGTTATGTGAAATTCCCACAGAGATAAGATAAGTCTGCAAGGTGTCATTCTTGAACTCCGTGCCGTTGTCACTGTGAAGAGTTCGAACTGGCAATTGAAGACGTACTTGAATACGCTTAATAAAAGCGATTATCAATTCTGGCACATATGAATTGTTGCGAAGAAACGCGAGCCATGTATACCTTGAATAGTCATCTATCATTACTAAGATGTATTTCTTGCCGTTGATAGACGCTGTTCTCATTGGGCCACAAAGGTCCATATGAAGAAGTTCCAGTGCATATGAGGTTGATGATTCAGTTTTGGACTTGAATGAGCTTCGCTTCATTTTGCCTATCTCACATGCAGAACATAGTGAGTCTTTTTCAAACCTCATTTCTGGTAGACCTTTGACCAGACCTTGTCTCCGTAGCTTAGCTATTGAGTTCCGATGAGACAAGCGGTGATGCCACGTCCACGATTGTGCTTTAGTTGCTTTGGCTAATAGGCATACTGGACGTGTGGCAGACAGTGTAGGAAAATCTATATAATATAGATTTCCATGGCGTTCAGCTTTGAAGACTTCGGAACCATCTGGATCCTCAAGATAACAATGAGTTGTTGTGAAGCGAACTTGGTATTTCATGTCATAGAAGTGACTGGTGCTAAACAAATTATGATCAAGTCCTTCAACATATAACACCCTTTGAATCTTCACAACTCCATTATCCAGCATTCCATATCCTCTGACGTGTCCTTCTACTTCAGAGTTTGCAAAGCGAACTGCTCCGGCAGGCTCCTCCACATAGTTATGCAAGAGGTGCTTGAATCCTGTCATGTGGCGTGAACATCCGGAATCTATCACCCACAATCGACAGGCCTGGAAAAGAGACAATTAGTTTTTCTTTGGTACCCATATCAAAATGGGTCCTTGGCTGTTAGCTTCAAGCAAATCAGGAATATCAGCAGGTTTAACTTTCAATCTCCATTCATATCGGGGTTTTGGAACCCATTTCCAAACCATTTTAACATTTAATTCCTGAAAATGCTTTTTAGATCTAGGATTGGTAACCTTAGCACGAAACACTTTGGGTCGTGTGGAAGAATTAGACTTAAGATTAAGTTTATCTTTTCTTTTTATCTTTTTGGACTTAGGAGTGGAGTAGTATTTGAAGGAGTTATCCCAGCAGTGTTTGCAATATAGATTCTTTCTAGCAAATGTCATAAATTTAGATTTATCGGAACAAATCTGACATTCATGTCCATCAAAAGAATTACTTTTCAAAATATCACTGTCTGTAGGACAACTGTTTGCAACAGAGGGTTCAGAAAAAGTCAAAGTAGCATTTTTATTCAAACTAGCAGTTTTATTCTTCTTACTCCTCCCAACTCCATTTCCTTTTATATCTGAAACAGAAACAGGAACCTTGTTAGTCTCTATCTTAGAAGGTGATTCTTTTCTTGAGTTACTTGAAGTCTCACCCTTCTCAAAAGTACTAGGTGGATATTCAGGACAATCAGAGTAAATAACTGAAGGTTTTGCAGGAGCATAAAATTCTGGATTTGTTCTTACCTTCCAGCTTGGATCATTAAACATATGTTTATCATTTCAAACATTATTAAACAGAGTAATTTTTAAATCATTGATCTCTGTGCAAAGCTCTAGATTATCTTTCAAAGATTTTTCAAGTTTAAATTTTAGATCAAAGTTTTCATCTTCAATCTCTTCAAGAGACTGTTGCAACGAATCAATTTGTTTCATCAATTCAGATGTATGATCACTCACAGAATTTGACTCTATTGCAGTAGAAACAGGATCAGAGTCTGAAGCATTCATCATTTCAGAAAACATTTCTTCAGTCATATTCTCAATAAACACCTTTTTGTCATTTTTAAAACAAGATCCATTCGTGATGACAATTTCTTCTTCAACCTCTTCAACAAGTAAATGTTTAGGAGCATTGGGATTTGAGACTGATGGTATAGTTGATGGATCAACATCCGATTCATACTCATCATATTTGCATGCAGTCTCAGGTGGAACCGTGTCATTGCTGACTGATTCTTTTGAAGATGTGGTAAATAGTGAATCAAACTCATCCAATTCGATCTTTCGAGTCTCATAGCTTTTGTTTAAATCACTATATTTAAAACCAACTGATTTAAAAGAATTTTGAGAATCAGTGTCACAAGACTTGTTTTCTCCCATTTCTTCTTTACCTTTGGTCTCTGTAAAAGGTTTAGAAGTACTTGCTTCAACAAATGTTGCATGAATGTTAGGAATGGGTCTGATTGTGGAGCCAAGTTTATCAAAATTATACAAGTACTCCGGTTCCTTTTTCAAAACATCGTTAACTGGCAAACCCAAACCTGGTTTAAGTTTATAAAACCTTTCATCTTGGAGTTTATTGGTCAATAGATTTAATGTCTGCTCAGTCTGACCTCGTTTCATATTAATATCCTCTAATTACTTGATTTTGGTGTAAGCTTCATTTCTTTCTTGAAAACAAACTTCAAATTTGATTTTAAACTCACCCTTTTCAGCATTGAGATTTACAAGATCCTTTTCTAAACCAAATATTTTTCTTGAAAACAAACTTCAAATTTGATTTTAAACTCACCCTTTTCTTTTTCTTTTTCTTCCACAACAACTTTCAGTAAAGCGTTTTCATCACGAAAACTCAAGACTGGTTGATGTGCGGAGCTAAGTTTACCTTTCAATAAAGCAAATTCATCTTTCATATTGAGTATTTGGGCCATCAGAGATTCAATAAGTTCAGAATTATCACTTAACTCAGAGTTTGCATCTTCGGAATGTGCCTCAGAAGCTTCATCTTCACCATCCAGTTTTGCCATGTAGGATACTTGGGTGAAGTGCACCTGCTCCTCGTCATCAGAACTTTGGAACAACCAGTTTTCTTCTTCATCCATAAGCACCTTTCCCTCTTCAACTTTTTTGGCAATGAGTGACTTCCTTGCATAGTATTCTGAGTTCTTTACTTTTTTGAACTTGCAATCTCTGGAGAAGTGCCCAAATTTGCCACAGTTGTAGAATCTGCCTGGTTCATCCTTTCTCTCTTCTTTATTCTCCACTCTCTTTTCTTCTCTTCTATCTCCCTTCCTGTCTTCTCCTCTTTCCTCTCTCCTTCCATGCCTTGGCTTGTATCTCATTTCAAGCTTCTCTTTCTTGTATCCTTCGTACTTTGGCTTTGAATAGTACTTCTTCTTGCCAAAGCTCTTCTTGAATTGACGAGTTATCATGGCCAAGTTCTCAGAGAACCTTTGTATATCATCATCAGAGTCAATCTCCAGTTCTTCATCACTTGAAGCAGAATCGGACTCAGTAACCTCCGTAACAAGAGCTTTAGACAACTTTTTCTTTGACCTTGCAGAGGATATAGGAACTGAACTCTTTCCTTTGCCAGCTATGAGAGCCACGGAATCCTTCAGATTATTGGACTCATTATTAATAGTTCTCACCTCATCCTCATACTGAGAAAGAGTAGAGAAGATATCAGTGACGTTTTCCTGAGCCATGTTTTTTGACATCTGAAGGTTGATGGCAAAGTTTTTCCATTCAGGATTCAAGTTCTTGATAAACTTATAATATATATCTGAAGCAGATTTAGAGATATTGTTCCTCCGCAAGTCATTTTGAATGATATTGTATCTATTGTAGGTATCTAGCAGCGTCTCTCCTTCTTTTGCGTGAAACCCCTCATAGGCATTAATGCATAGATTTTGCTTGGCCTGAATTGAAGCTTCACTTCCCTCAAATTGTCTTGCTAGTTCATCCCAGACTTCTTTAGCTGAATTTCGACTGTCTACCCGATTCTAGATGTCATTTGGGATGGCCGTCGTCAGGTAAATGAGAGCTTCTTCATCTATCTTGTACAAATCTTTCTCCTTTTCACTGAAGTACTGATACGATTTAGGAACAAATCTGTCAGGGATTTCTGGAGAGGTTTCAGTTTCTGCTTGACCAGGTTCTCTGATCATTGGATTACTGGACCAGAAGTGATTGATTCCATGTATTCTCTGTTCTTGTGATTCAGAAACTGGATCATTCTCTTCTTCCATTGTTGATACTCATTAGCCATGAGGATAGGAGGTTTGGACTGAGATCCCATTGAGAGAAGTTGGTTCGACATCTTTAGCTGTATGGTTAGAAAACAAACTTATCTGTACCAAGAAAATCAACTAATAAGATCTTAGAATCAAGAATCAGATAAAAACTACACTCAAGCAGTTACAGAAAAATAAATTTCCAAAAAGTTCAAGTGCAGATTCCGCAAACAGTTGAAATCACAAAGAAAGTCGCAAACATTAAGAAACACAGAAAGAGATTCGCAAACACAAAGAAATCCTTCCAAAATTCGCAAGCAGAAAGAATTAGAATTCGCAGATTAGAGAGTTAAGAAACCTGGAATTTCGCAAAAACACAGTCTGAGAAACATTAGAAATTCGCAACCAATTTGCCTACGAAACCTTAAGAATTCGAAAGGTAGCACCTAGCGAATCCTGTCCTTAGAGAAAAGTTGAATACAAACTTTCGCAAGTAGAATTCGCAGTATATAGATTAGCGAGTTTTAGACTTAAAGAATTTAAGAGCACTCAACTTTCGCAAAACAAAGAATTCGTAAGGAAGAATTCGCAAACAATCAATTCACGAATCCTAGACTTAGAATGTTTTGAACTTTTCTTTCAAATTTCGCAAACAACTTTCGCAAACAACTTTCGCAACCTGAGTGAAAGATCACTTTTGTAAACCTGCGAATTCTATACTTGGTGAAAATTTTTAAATTAAAGATTGACAAGGATTCTCAAACACTACTCACGAAACTTAGGGAATTCGTAAGCCAAAGATCTGCGAGTTCTTCAGAATTCACAGACAAGAATTCTGCGAAACTTACACTTAGTCAAAATTTTCAACAATTACGAATACTGCGAATCCTGAACTTTCGTAAACAACAACCTAGCGAGTTTTGAGGTTTACGCGAGTCAAAGCTAGCGAAAGATTGAGGTTTGCTCTAGCCAAACACTTGCGGAACTTGGATTTCGTAAACAGGGAAGTAGCAAATCCTATAGTTTTCGCTACACAAGTACCTGCGAAACTTATACTTAAAGAAGATAACACCCTGCGAGACTTTATGGTACTTTGCGAGTTCTTCACAGAACTTGTTCGACCCTCAACTCGATTTTCAGTCCAGAAACACTTAAAACGATTAAAGCACAGTGTAAAACTCATGCAAATCGACCACAAACATATTAGCAACAAAACCCAATCATAATCAATGCTCAAAATCAACTTCTCAGCTTGTAAATCGATGGAACAATGTTCGACTTTCTTATGAACAGTGACTTCAATAAATCAAAAAAGACAATCGATTTGTGATTTTAACAGTGAATAGGCAATCTAATGATGTTTAAAAACAGTTTATGCACCTATTCGAATGATTTTTAACTTCAAACACACAAATCTTTGAAATCGATTTTTGCAAAGTGAAGTCTTCGAAAACACTGTTTTATCAAAAAAAATAAATTCTTGATTCTCAGGCTCTGATACCACTTGTTAACCCAGATTAGTTGATAAACAATCACACAACACAATAAAGATCAAGAGATAAATAGTTCAGATTAACATACCAACGATCCCTTGAATAATCAGTTAAACCGTGTGTGTTCTTGGTGAATACAGATAATACCTATTGTGAGTATAGAGTGAATAAAGCTGCCTCTCTTAATCACCAATTATGATTGTTAACCCTAAAACTAATAAATAAAACCTATTTATACCTAGGTCAACATGACCTAATTATTATTTACTTATTGCTAAAATAACCCCTAAGGTATTAAACACTATTACAAACTAGACCCCTTATTTAATTTTAATCTTGAATACACTTATTTGATCCTACATATACGTAAAGATTGACAGTTATAATACTACAGGAAAACAGATGTGGGATCAACTTGAGAAAATGATGCTCAGATCAAAGATCGGCAACCAACTCAAAGTTTCTAACTGCCTCAACAATTATGAAGAGTTCAAAGCCAAGGAGGGAGAATCTCTTGAGGAAACTTACGACAGATTTGTGACTTTGTTGAATGAGCTAAGCAAGAACGAAGTCAGAAAGTCACAAATTCAACTCAATGTCAAGTTCCTCAGCATCTTGCAGCCTGAGTGGAAAGGTTCACTAGGCAAATGAAACAAATGAATGATCTGAATGAGATTCCACTACACGAGGTGTATGAAACCTTGAGACAAATGAAGAAGAGGTGGAAGAAATCAAAGATGAAAAGAAAAAGGCTGAGAAGGTGGTTGCTGATCCGATTATCCTGGTTGTTAAGAAGAAGTCAGTGAGCCTCAAGAAGAAAAAGAAAGTAGTAGTTTCTGAGTCCCAGGAAGTAGACAATGAAGAAAACTCTGACTCTAATGACTGTGAGAACTTGAAGCAGGCTATGCTGATGTTGACAAAAGCCTTTTAGAAGAAATTCTACAAAAACCCTGGTTCGAACAGTCAGAGATATTCCTTAGCATCAAGAAATTATGAGCATAAGGAGAGGATTGAAGGAAAGAGAATGGAAGAGAAATTACTTGAAGAAAAGAGGTATAGAACTGAAGAGAAGAAAGAGCCAGAACCGACAAAGTGCTACAACTGCGGAAAGCTCGGACATTTTGCAAAGAACTGCCAAAAGCCCAAGGTCCGAAACTCCGAGTACTAACAAAATAAGATGCTCTTGGCCAAGCAGCAGGAGGTTGGCAAGGCTTTTATGGCTGAGGATGAATTCTGGCTTGACCATTCTGATGAGGAAGAAGAGAAAGCCCACTTGTGCTTTATGGGCAAGACAGTGACTGAAGATGAAGCTGATTCTGACTGTGAAGACAATGAATATGTATGTGATATGACTGAATCATATTTTCTAAATGAAATGCATGTCATGATGATTAAACTCCAAGAATTAGAGTCTAAACTTAAGTGTGAAAAAAGTATCATTAAAGAGAAAAACCAATCATACTGAAACTTAGCAATGACATTGCTGAGAAGAACGTGTTGATTGAGGCTTTACATAAAAACATTGACACCGGAGCGAAAGAGAAAACTATAATTCACAATGAACTATCTGAAACTACTTCTAAATATAAAATGTGTCAATTTGAATCCAAAGAAGTTGCTAAAAAAGTTCATTTCTTTCAAAAGAAAACAAATCTTTAACTGATAAAGTGAATGTTTTGGAAGAAAAATTGCACACTTAGGTCAAACTGAACAGACTATTCATCTGAACAAACCTAAAGAGAGTAGTGAGTGTTGCGGTCTTGGTTCCGAGTGTTTACCATTGGAATCTGCCAAACACGTACGAGAAAAGATTGAGAAGAGACTAAATGAGTTGAACTCATTGCACGTACTAATACCTTCATCAATTATCATAATAACAGTAAATCAATCATGCTCACGTGACAATACATTCATAATAGCATTAGCTAAGTGAAATTATGAACGAATCGTACACAAGAATTCTTGTTACCATAATTACAACTCTTAATTTGTGTAATTCCGTAAGTCCTAACGCTCTCCCCACCTAGGATTTCTACCCCGAATGGACAGTGAGCCTATAAAGTCTAAAGCTTAAGTCTAGATATGCTAAAACAATACCTAGTTCACTGAAACTAAAGCTCTAATACCAACTTGTAACACCCTAAAAATAGGGATAACAAAAAAAATCCGAAAAACGGACATGTGGTATACAAAATTGCTTTAGCAAGAGCCTCCCAAAAATGGGGAAATAAACAAACCTATTTAATTACAATTGTAATTTAACGGATAATAAATAACAACCAAATAATATAATTTCTAAAACTAGAAAGGAGATTAAAAAAAGGGTGTCATCTATAGATTCCGACGTCTTCTCCAAAATATAAGTCCAAGTGCAGTTTTCCCCAAGCTCTCACCAAAAGCAACTACGCCTACTTAGAAGTGGCGCCACTAGAACCTGAGATACACATCGAAACCAAACAAGTGTTAGGCCAAAGATCGTAGTGAGTTGAACAAGAAATAGCATAAGAACACAATTACAATTCTTATCAGCAGTTAACCAAATTCATCCGATGTCGAGTCAACGAGGGATATCCATAGCACCAATCAAGTTCCACCCAAAGAGACAATGTACCTTGATGCCAACTACTAAGAGTGAAATCCCAAAGGCCCTGCACATCCGAGGACTACAACCATGGCATTACCCCGAATGGCGGAGGTCTAGGCACAAACCATCACGGTGGCATCGAAGACTACATCCTCCTAGTGTCTACTGACTTGGTTCGTCCAACATAAAGCATATAGAAGATAAGTAAGGCATCTTTCAACCAAGTATATTTCAAAACCAACCATGGGTACAATATTACCATCCTAAACCACATAAGTCCAACGTATGACCCAAATGCCAATATAATCATTAGGTAGATACAATATCACCAAAAAGATATTCCAAGTAGGAATCATCATAATACCAAGACATGTATACATTAAATCATGTCAAAATACTCATAGTATGTATCCGTAAGAAAAACCCCAAATACTTGAACATATGGAGAGGTACATTGTGAGCAAACAAACAATAATAACAAGTAAGATATTATGATGTGTATCTAGTTTTAACAAAGGTTTAGTAAACTCACAATCTAGTTTTTTGATTAAAACCTAGAAAAGATGAAAACCCTAGAAGTTGAAGGTGAGACTTGGAGATGAAAAGTTGACTTGAAGAAACCCTAGAAAATCCCTTGGAAGGTACTAAATGCAAGTAGGCAATATCCAACCACCAAATGGATGTTGTATTTATGAGAGTTAGGGTTTTTGGTGAGGAAGAAACTGATTTGGAGTCTCCAAAATCGCCAAAGAGAAAAGAGGGAATGAGAGAAATGAACTCAAAATCGGCCAAAGGACTCATTTAAGTCACAGTGCCCGCTCGCGATAGTGTCCGACGACAATGACATTGTCACTGTCGCGAGTCACAATCGCGCCAAACATGCTGGTCTCGTTACAAACCACGCGAGAGTGACCTGCGATAGTGACATTGTCACTATCACACGGGCACAATCACGCCAGACCCCCAACTCATGGTACATCTCCCGCGATAGTGACCAGCGATAGTGACAATGTCATAATCGCGTAGCACTATCGCGCCACACCCAGATCAGCCCGAAAATTTAGTCGAACACGATAACGAGCGCAAGGTTTAGACAATTAAGATGGTTATATAACTCAGATAGCATAATAACACTGAAATATGGATCATGCACATATAGAAGGTCTCATATACTCAAATAATCATAATAAATGAAATAAGGGAATAGTTACTTACCTTATAAATTTCCGGGTGTTACAATCCTCCCTACCTAATTGGGATTTCGTCCCCGAAATCTCATCCTACGCTAAACAAGTGAAGGTAACGCTTCTTCATATCATCTTCAGACTCTTAAGTAATGTTAGCACCCCGATGGTGTTTCCATTGGACTTTAACCATAACCACGTTCTTATGCCGTAACTTCTTCACTTTCGATTCTAAGATCTCCTCCGGTTCTTCCACACAACGATTCCCATTATCTACCCGGATTTCCGTCAAAGGAATCACGCTTTCCTTCTCGGCTAGGCACTTCCGAAGGTAACACACGTGGAACGTAGGATGTATTCCATCCCTTTCCGGTGGTAAGTCCACATGGTAGGCTTGTAAACCAATTCTCTCCAAGATGACGAAGGGTCCAAGGAAACGAGGGCTAAGCTTCCCGCGCCTCCCAAAACGGATAATCCCCTTCCATGGAGATAATTTCAACATGACACGGTCGCCCACTTGAAACTCGACCGGTCTCCTCCTCTTGTCCGCATAACTCTTCTATCGGTCTTACTCCGCCTTTAGCCTCTCCCGAATTTCCTTCACCTTGTCCGCCGTCTCTTGAACTCTTTCCGTCCCGGCGAATTTCTTCTCGCCCACCTCTATCCAACAAACCGGAGTTCTACACTTAAGTCCATATAATGCCTCGAACGGTGCCATTCCGATAATAGAATGGTAACTGTTGTTGTATGCGAACTCTACCTATAGGTAGATGTGAGTCCCAACTTCCTCCGAAATCTATTACACACGACCTCAATATATCTTCTAGCGTCTGAATTGTGCTCTCGCTTTGACCATCCATTTGAGGATGATACGTCATGCTAAAATTCAGTCTAGTGTCCAACTCTTTCTGTAAGCTTGCCCAAAAGTTCGAGGTGAAGCGACTATCCTGATCTGATACGATAGATTGTGGAACCCCATGCCTCGACACCGCCTTATCAATATAAAGCTTGGCCACTTTATCCATTGGCAAAGTCTCCCGCATTGCAAGGAAATGCGCACTCTTGGTTAGCCGGTCAACAATTACCCAAATGGTGTCGTGGCCGTGCAAGGTTTTCGGTAGTTTCATCACAAAATCCATGGTGATGTTGTCCCTTTTCCACTCGGGAATGGACAACGGTTGCAAACTCTCGTATGGTCTTTGATGTACCGCCTTGACTTGGAGGCATGTGACACATTTCTCCCCATAACTAGCCACATCTAGCTTCATCACCGGCCACCAATAGTTCAATTTCAAGTCCCTATACATCTTGGTGCTATCGGGATGTATAAAATACTTCGATTTGTGCGCTTCTTCAAGAAGTAGGTCACAGTTTACCCCAACCTTCGGCACCCAAACTCGCCCTTGAAAGAGCCTAAGTCCACGACCGTCTTCCGTTAAGAGTTCCCTTTGCTTCATCATGACTTCGGATTTGAGTTTTTCCTCTTTAAGTGCTTCCACTTGACTCGTCTTTATGTTTTCCAACAAACTAGATACCACATCGATCCTTGTAAGGGACATCTTGACACCACCTTCATAGCTCCTTCAACTCAATGCGTCAGCCACCACATTGGTCTTATCGGGAAGATAGAGTAGGTCACAATCGTAATCCTTCAAAAGATTAAGCCACCTTCTTTGCCGCATGTTGATTTCCTTTTGATCGAAGATGTATTTGAGAATCTTATGATCGGTGAAGAGAGTACACTTTGTCCCATATAAGTAGTTTCGCCACAATTTCAACGCAAAAACCACTGCCGCCAATTGTAAGTCATGAGTCGGGTAGTTCTTCTCATGATCCTTTAATTGTCGTGACGCATAAGCTATCACCTTTCCACGTTGCATAAGCACACATCCAAGACCCATCTTGGAAGCGTCACTATACACTACGAAGTCTTCCGATCCCTCGGGTAACGATAAGATTGGAGCTTCGCATAATCTTTTTTTGAGCGTTTGAAAAGCTCGATCTTGCACATCGGTCCAAAGAAACTTGACGTTCATTCTTGTAAGTGAGGTGAGTGGCGTAGCTATCTTGCAGAAGTCTTGAATGAAACGTATATAATAGCCCACCAAACCCAAGAAACTTCGAATCTCCGTCGGACTTGTTGGGGGCTCCCAACTCATCATCGCCTCGATCTTTGCCGGGTCTACCTTCACTCCGTCTTTCAACACTCCGTGGCCCAAGAATTGCACTTCTTGGAGCCAGAATTCGCACTTCGAGAACTTTGCAAACAGTCTTTCCTTTCTTAAGACCTCCAACACTTAGCGCAGATGTTTCCTATGCTCGGACTCGTCCTTGGAATAGATTAAAATATCGTCAATGAAGACGATCACGGATTTATCTAAGAATGGGCGACACACACAGTTCATCAAGTCCATGAATACGGCCGGGGCGTTGGTTAAGCCGAAATGCATCACCAAGAACTAATAGTGACCGTATCGCGTTTGGAAAGCCGTCTTCGGGATATCTTCTTTCTTCACTCTCACTTGATGGTATCCGGACCGAAGATCAATCTTTGAGAAGCATCCCGCGCCTTGGAGTTGATCAAAAGATCGTCGATGCGCGGTAAAGGATACTTGTTTTTCACCGTGACTTTGTTCAACTCTCGGTAGTCGATACACATCCACATGGATCCATCCTTCTTCTTCACAAACAAAATCGGAGCTCCCCAAGGTAAAGAACTCGATCGAATGAAGCCCTTCTCCAACAACTCTTGAAGTTACGTCATCATCTCTTTCATCTCCGTCGGGGCCAATCGATAGGGAGCACAGGCTATCGGAGCCGCTCTCGGAGTGAGGTCAATTTGAAACTCCACTTGACGTTCTGGCGGTAACCCGGGTAAGTCTTCCGGAAAGACGTCTGGATAATCTTGCACGACCTTCACATCTTCTGCCGACTTCTTCTCTTTTTTCGCATCCACTACATAAGCCAGATACGAAGGGTAACCCTTTGCTAAAAATTTGCGAGCTTTAAGAGAGGAAATAATGGGGTTACTTCTCTTCCCTTTTTCTCCATAGACGGTGACCACACCACCCTCCGGCAAAGGCACACGAATAATTTTCTTGGAACAAAGGATGTCGGCCTTGTGCCTTGACAACCAATCCATGCCTATAACCACATCGAAACCACCTATAGCCATCGGTAACAAATCTACATCGAAATAATTCTCATCGATCTCTAGAGTGCAACCACAGAAACGATCTCGGATGATCACTTGATCTCCATTAGCTACTTCTACTACTAGTGTGTCGGGAAGGACACTTATAGGAGTGGTAAATTATTTACAGAAAATAACTGATACAAAAGAATACATAGCACCCGAATCAAATAATACACGAGCAGGTAATGAGTTTACTAGAAACATACCCGAAACCACATCGGCCGTCTCCTTTGCCTCCTCGGCAGTCATCCGAAAAGCTCGGCTCGACGGTTTCAACGGTTGCTCGATTCTTGCCATCGATCCCAAAGAACTTCCACGGTAGCCACCCATAAGCTTTGGGTAATCCTTCTTCATGTGCCCCGGTTCCCGACATTCGAAACATATCGGCCCTCAGACAGGGCAATCCCGAATCGCATGGCCCTTCTTGCCGCACTTGGCACACTCCACGGGACCCGAGTGAGGCTTAGGGTCGCATGGGCCAGAGTGCTTGGCTTTGCACTTATGGCACCAATGTGCCTCTCGATGATTATCTTCGACTCTTCCGCCTACAAATGGCCTAACTTGACGAACGGGCCCAGATGGCCCTTCCCACTTCCGCTTGTCACCCAATTGACCTCTCTCATCCTTTTCTTCCATCATATCGGCTTCCACCAACAAGGATTCTTCAATTACATCCTGAAGTGTCAATCCTCTCACGTTCCTCACTGCCGTCCTCATACCGACCGACAATCCACATTGGTAAGCTTTGATTTTTGATCTCTCATCCGGGACTAGGTGTCCCACCAGGTTTAGCTTTTCCAAGAAGATCTTGGAGTAGTCGGCGACTGACAGAGTCCCTTTCTTCAAACCTCGGAATTCCGCTTCCAGCTTGTCTAGCGACCTCTCATTGCAATACTTGTCCATTATCTTCTGCTTGAAAACCGGCCAAGTCATCTTCGCTAAAACTTCGGGAGTGAGGGGGGACCGTGTGAGGTTCCACCAGATCAGGGCCTCACCCCGAAGTAGTTGGGAAACGAACTTCACCCGTTGCGAGACATCGCACTCGCTCGACTCGAAGTCCATCTCCACTTCTTTCAGCGAATACATGCACGCAACTGGATTTGCAGAACCTGAAAAGTATTTCGGATTGCACCCAAGAAAAAAATTGTAGGTGCATCCCTTGACTTTACCTTTATTTCCATTATCCGTCTGATCCTCCATTACTACAACATCCGGTCCACCGCCCGATCCCATCACTACGTTTTCCGCCATAGTTTCAGGTTGTCGGTGACTGGCATCTCGGTCCTCCAAGAGTTTCATAAATAACTCTTGTTGTTGTGTCATAGCCGAGTTCATGGCCTGCATCATGCTATCCCTAATCCTGGTTTCCATGGTCACTTCCTCCATGACCGGGTCGTTAGTGGCAATGTTGATTCGGGGTATATGCTCGAGTCCTCCGCCCAAGACATTTGCCACTGGTAGCCTTTCAGAAATTGCAACCAAATTGGGTTGGTCGGCTGTAGACTCATCTTCAACATGACCCTCTGGCGTACTCGGTAACCTACTCCGAGTGTTTACCATTGGAATCTGCCAAACACGTACGAGAAAAGATTGAGAAGAGACTAAATGAGTTGAACTCATTGCACGTACTAATACCTTCATCAATTATCATAATAACAATAAATCAAGCATGCTCACGTAACAATACATTCATAATAGCATTAGCTAAGTGAAATTATGAACGAATTGTACACAAGAATTCTTGTTACCATAATTACAACTCTTAATTTGTGTAATTCCGTAAGTCCTAACGCTCTCCCCACCTAGGATTCCTACCCCGAATGGACAGTGAGCCTATAAAGTCTAAAGCTTAAGTCTAGATATGCTAAAACAATACCTAGTTCACTTAAACTAAAGCTCTGATACCAACTTGTAACACCCTAAAAATAGGGATAACAAAAAAAAATCCGAAAAACGGACATGTGGTATACAAAATTGCTTTAGCAAGAGCCTCCCAAAAATGGGGAAATAAACAAACCTGATTAATTATAGTTGTAATTTAACGGATAATAAATAAAAACAAACTAATCTAATTTCTAAAACTAGAAAGGAGATTACAAAAAGGGTGTCATCTATAGATTCCGACGTCTTCTCCAAAATATAAGTCCAAGTGCAGTTTTCCCCAAGCTCTCACCAAAAGCAACTATGCCTACTTAGAAGCGGCGCCACTAGAACCTGAGATACACATCGACACCAAAAAAGTGTTAGGCCAAAGAGGCTAGTGAGTTGAACAAGAAATAGCATAAGAACACAATTACAATTCTTATCAGCAGTTAACCAAATTTACCCGAAGTGGAGTCAACGGGGGATACCCATAGCACCAATCAAGTTCCACCCAAAGAGACAATGTACCTTGATGCCAACTACTAAGAGTGACATCCCAAAGGCCCTGCACATCCGAGGACTACAACCATGGCATTACTCCGAATGGCGGAGGTCTAGGCACATACCATCACGGTGGCACCGAAAACTACATCCTCTTAGTGTCTACTGACTTGGTTCGTCCAACATAAAGCATATAAGAGGTAATTGAGGCATCTTTCAACCAAGTATATTTCAAAACCAACCATGGGTACAATATTACCATCCTAAACCACATAAGTCCAACGTATGACCCAAATGCCAATATAATCATTAGGTAGATACAATATCATCAAAAAGATATTCCAAGTAGGAATCATCATAATACCAAGACATGTATACATTAAATCATGTCAAAATACTCATAGTATGTATCCATAAGAAAAACCCCAAATACTTGAACATATAGAGAGATACATTTTGAGCAAACATACAATAATAACAAGTAAGAGATTATGATGTGTATCTAGTTTTAACAAAGGTTTAGTAAACTCACAATCTAGGTTTTTGATTAAAACCTAGAAAAGATGAAAACCCTAGAAGTTGAAGGTGAGACTTGGAGATGAAAAGTTGACTTGAAGAAAGCCTAGAAAATCCCTTGGAAGGTACTAAATGCAAGTAGGCAAGATCCAACCACCAAATGGATGTTGTATTTATGAGAGTTAGGGTTTTTGGTGAGGAAGAAACTGATTTCGAGTCTCCAAAATCGGCAAAGAGAAAAGAGGGAATGAGAGAAATGAACTCAAAATCGGCCAAAGGACTCATTTAAGTCACAGTGCCCGCTCGCGATAGTGCCCGGCGACAGTGACATTGTCACTGTCGCGAGTCACAATTGCGCAAACATGCTGGTCTCGGTACAAACCACGCGAGAGTGACCTGCGATAGTGACAATGTCACTATCGCGTGGCACTATCGTGCCACACCCAGATTTACCCGAAAATTTAGTCGAACACGATAATGAGCGCGAGGTTTAGACAATTAAGATGGTTATATAGCTCAGATAGCATAATAACACTAAAACAAGGATCATGCACATATAAGAGGTCTCATATACTCAAATAATCATAATAAATGAAATAAGGGAATAGTTACTTACCTTATAAATTTCCGGGTGTTACACAACTAAAATACATCTTCCATTTCGATATGAGAAGTTGAATTTGTTAGTGAATGCCCAAAAGCAAATCATACGATGATTGTAATTTTGAGTTTTGTTTCATGAAATTAATAAATAAATAAAAGGCATTGCCAAATTTATTATGTATATGTTATATTTTGTGTTTTAATTATTCATAATAAATAACCTTAGAATAATGTATTCTAAATGTCCCTAGTTAAATATTATTTTGGGTTTTAAGGTTGAAGTAATATGACAATAACTAGCATATGTAGGGATTCATATAGAGATATTGAATCTTCATATGGGTACAAAATGGAGATTTTGTGTATTGGATGTGACTCGCTATGAGAACACTTCATTGGATGTCATGTGAGTGTCATAAGTGTTTCTCATGTGGTCAATGTACATGTAATTCTTTGACTTGAGAAATATGGAGTTTGCTATGTGTGAGTAATATATTTTGGCATTTGTTCTAATCATTCCGTAACTGGATGACAGAATAATTGTTAGGTATGTTATAAATCACATGGTAGAACTAGCATATATCGAGATAGGATTTGTCCATCCTTTATGACGGGAGTGATGTCCCTAGGCCCCTTGATAAATATATATACTAAGGAAATGCATGCATGCTCGGATAATTGATATGTGATATCATGATCTGTTTTATTAGTATATTAGGGCACCAAGAAGCTAGAGATTGGACATAACAAGAACGACACATTCAATGTCTCGTGTTCAATCTAGACATCAAGGACAAAGGAATTAAATGTGTAAACTAAAATTGACTACAAACCGATAATTTTTTGTATCACCAATTCTCGTAATTTGGGTGACGATGATGTATTGCTAGATACCGCTCATTGTTTATAAATATAAATACGAGATTTATAATTATTACCAACATGTCGAGAACCCATTGGGTCACACGCTTTGGACATATTCGAATAAGGAGTTTAAATAATTAAAACGTTTAATTATTATATCTGATTTGTATTGATTTAATCTGATTAAATAAAACCAGATATTATTTGTGTTGGACATAAATAAAGTTGACTAGAGATGGCCTTTGTAAGGGAGTGATGGTGTATGGAAAGTCTTACACTCAAGCATGGATACTTCTACACTCAAGTAAGGTGTAGGGATGATGGTGCTTTCATGCCATGCCTTTCATATCCATATAAATGTATGACATTTTATACAAGAGTTGTTCTTGCAAATCTCTCTAAAAATCACCTACAACTATATGCTCCATTTCCTTTCTAAGTTTTGAAACCGTGACTAGCATCACGAGAAGGCAAAGGATTCGAATTGTTCGCGTGGATACCGTGGAGGTATCAAGCTTGATTTGTTGCTGTGATTCAAGGTCTCGTTAACTGTGAGGTATAATTTCGAAACACCCTATTTATTCCGATTCGTATGGGTCCTTGGAGGGTTACGGTTTTATTTTCCGCTGTACTTGAGATCCCGTAACCCAACAGAATTATAGTTATAGTTCTGATAAATCAAAATTTCTTTGCAATGACTATTTTGAAAGGTATTCTTCGAAGGATTGATAAACCAGTTTCTGTGAATCCCAAGAAGGCCAAAGGTAAGAAGAAGAAATCTAGGCATTCACAGAAACAGAAAACCACTGGTAAACCAAAGAAAAAGCAATCTTTCAAATCTCACAGTTCTAACTCTAAAGTTTCAAATGTTTCAGATGTGAATAAAAGAAATACTGGAGTTAAATCAGAATGGCTACCAAGGAAGAAGATTGACGAGAATGCTAAATCATATTCTGATCCTGATTGTAATAGAGGAGCTACTAGTAAAACTGATGTAGTTGAGAATGTTGCTTTTCAAAAACCAAAACTTGTAACTTCTTACAAGCGTTATGCAATAAAGCAATTGTTCCAATTATCTCCGACTGCTAGAAAGTCTTCTAATTATAAAAGAAATGATTATGCTTCTCGAAAATATTCTGATGTTTGGTTTGGTACATATCATGTCTATTGTTATCATTCTCATGCTTCAAATGTTTTTCAAAAGATCAAAGGGTCCATATACAAATGGATGCCAAAATCTTGCCCTGACACTGTAGGACCCATTTATAAATGGGTACCTAATTCTATTATTTCGTGATTTCTCCTGTGCAGATCCATCATATGTGGTACTTGGATTCTGGTTGCTCCAAGTATATGACCGAGCAGAAAGATTTATTATCTAATTATACAGAGAAATATTGCAGAACAGTTCGATTTGACAACGACCAGTTTTCACCAATTCTGGGTTATGGTGATGTGATTCAAGACAACGTGACGATTACGAAAGTGAGCTACGTTGAAGGATTAGGACATAACCTGTTCAGCATTGGCCAGTTCTGTGACAAAGATATAGAGGTTAATTTCAAGGCCAAGAGATGTTCTGTGCGTACTGAAGACGGTAAGGAACTATTGGTAGGCACTAGAAAGTCAAAACTCTACACGATTAATCTGTCAAAAATACAGACTTACAATGAGGTGTGTCTACTGTCAAAAGCCTCGCTGCAACAAAGTTGGTTATGGCATCGAAGGCTTTCTCATTTGAATTTTCATTACATAAACAAACTGGTCACGGTAAAGTTAGTAAAAGGACTTCCTGAGCTCAAATATGTGAAAGAACATCTGTGCGCAACGTGCGAGAAGGGCAAGATGAAGAGAGCCGCTCATAAGCCGAAACCTGAGCCGAGTACAAGTTCATCCTTGGAACTTCTGCATATGGATCTCTGTGGTCCTATGCGTACACAAAGCATAAACGGCAAGAAATACGTTCTAGTGATTGTGGACGATTACTCGCGGTACACTTGGGTCAAATTTCTGAGAACAAAGAATGGGACGCCCGAAGTCATCATCACATTCTTAAAGACTACCCAAGTGAATCTGGAAAAGACAGTCAAGCTTCTTCGAACAGACAACGGCACAAAATTTAAAAACATAATTGTTGATGATTATCTCGAATCGGTCAGGATAACACATCCGTATTCTGCTGCCAGAACGCCTGAACAAAACGGAGTCTTAGAAAGACGGAACCGAACGCTAGTCGAGGCTGCTCGAACTATGCTAAGTCAATCGGATCTACCTCTGTTTCTATGGGCTGAAGCTGAATCGACTGCTTGCTACACGCAGAATCGCTCTATAATCCACCACCGGTTTGGTAAAACGCCATATGCTTTAATAAATAATCGTACATCTAGCATTAAACATTTTCATATTTTTCAATGCCGGTGCTTTGTACTAAATGACAAGGAGAACTTAAACAAGTTCAGTCCGAAGGAAGACGAAGGCATCTTTATCGGCTACTCTCAATCCTCTACAACCTACAGAGTGTATTTGAAGAAGTCAAAGATAGTAGTTGAGAGCGTCAACGTTACATTTGATGAGGATATGACTTATGTTCAAGACAGTTCAGAACCCGTTATCACTGGTGTATTAGCTTCTGGGCAGATCAGTCAAGAACCTGTATCTACTAATAAGAAATCAGATGAAGCGTCATCGTCTACTTCACACTTATCTGATTTAGATTTATTGTTTGAATTGTTTTATGATGAATTTCTTGGAACTAAAGTGTCTAAACCTGTTGTGGTTGGCAGATTGGAAGATTCAACGCATAATCATCCAACCACTTCAGATATATCTATTGAATCAAATTCCCCGATTCAGCAAGAAATTCCAATTCAAACGCCTACTCCAACAGTTGAAGTTGTGAGCATTGATGAAGAGTCATAAGTTGCTTAGTTAGTTGGTTGCACTGTAACGACTAATCAACAGCCAGATAATGTTGTACCAACTGAAGCTTCTACACAGAACACTTCAACTGCACCCCTATCAAATACTGAGGAAACTGATGAAGCTGAAAGTGGGTTTCTAGATGAAAATCATGATCAATCTACATCAAATCCACTCCCTCATGAACATAGGTGGACCAAAGAGCACCTGATACATCAGATCATAGGAGATCCATCTAAACCGGTGCAAACTAGGTCTACTACTTTAAACATGTGTATGCATGACTCATTCCTGAGCAAGATAGAGCCAACACGCGTATCTGAAGATCTAGCTGACTCAGACTGGGTAACTGCAATGCAAGATGAGTTGAATCAGTTCGAAGCACTCAAAGTCTGGAGACTTGTGCCTAAGCCTGAAGGTAAAACTATAATCGCCACAAAATTGGGTGTTCAAAAACAAAAAGAACGAAGATGGTATCGTGATCAGAAACAAAGCAAGACTAGTGGCTAAAGGATATAGGCAAGAGGATGGTATTGATTATGATGAGACTTATGCTCCAATGGTGCGCATCGAGGCTATTCGCATGTTTCTTGTATATGCCACCCACAAGAACTTCACCGTCTATCAGATGAACGTAAAGACTGCCTTTCTCAACAACATCTTAAAGGAGGAAGTCTACGTCTCTCAGCCTAAAGGCTTTATCAATCCAGAGAAACCGAATCACGTTTATATTATGGACAAAGCTCTTTACGGATTGAAGCAAGCCCCTCGAGCCTGGTATGAAGTTTTATCTAAATTCTTAGTCAAGTCTGGCTTCTCGAAAGGTAAGATCAATACTACTTTGTTTATCAAAAAGGAAAAAGCCGATATCATTTTAATTCAGATTTATGTGGATGACATCATATTTGGCTCAACAAATCCAAAATACTGTAAGAATTTTTCTAACCTCATGGTGTCCAGATTTCAGATGAGTATGATGGGAGAGATGAATTTCTTTCTCGGATTACAAGTCAAACAATTTTCAACGGGGATTTTTATAAATCAATCAAAGTACATTTTCAATATTCTTAGAAAATTTAAAATAGAAAGTTGTACACCTATTGGAACCCCGATGGCACCAGGAACTAAGATCGGCACTGATCCTTCGGGAAAAGCTGTCGATGTTAGAACCTACCGAGGGATGATTGGTTCTTTAATGTATTTAACTTCTAGTAGGCCATATATTATGTTCTGTACATGTCTATGTGCTCGATATCAGCCCTCTCCTAAAGAATCCCATTTGTCTGCAGTTAAAAGGATTTTTAGATATCTGAAGGGCACTGCAGATCTTGGTCTGTGGTATTCTAAGGATACAGGTTTTGAACTGACAACATATTCAGATGCAGACCATGCAGGTTGTATGATTGACAGGAAAAGTACGTCGGGTCACATACAATTTATGGGCGATAAACTCGAGAGTTGAGCTTCAAAGAAACAACTCTGTGTATCCACATCAACAGCTGAGGCAGAGTATGTCGCTGCGGCAAAATGTTGTTCTCAAGTGTTGTGGATGAGAACACAACTCCGAGATTATGGCTTCAAATACAACAAGATAATGTGGAAAAAGGTACAATCGAACTTTATTTTGTAAACACCGATTACCAACTTGCTGATTTATTTACCAAGCCTCTAAATGAAAAGAGATTTAATTTTCTCGTTTCAAAACTTGGTATGCTAAATCTCAAGACTTAATCTGTGATTACCTACTAAAGTTTTGTTATTGTCATTTTTCTTCATTTCTTTATTTTTAATCTGAAAGATATCTGCACTTAAGTTTGTTCATGATCTCAGGGGGAGTGTGATATGATGAAAGAAAAGATGATCTACATATATTTGAGGGGGAGTTTATAAATTTTGCATATCTCAGGGGGAGTGTCATATGATGAAAGAAAAGATGATCTACATATATTTGAGGGGGAGTTTATAAATTTTGCATATGTTTATCACTGATAAATTTTCTGATGCATAATCTCAGGGGGAGTAAGAGATAAGGAGTATGGTATATGATTTCTGATTAAATCTGACCAGAACTCGTAATTTCAACGTTTTATTGCTTTATGTCATGTTACTTTTCAATAAAATTTTGTGAATAAAGCTTTGTACTTTTTCGACTTTGTGATTTTTGCAGAATTGAGAGAGAGCTAAAACGATCATATCAATATGACTTTTGAGCTGACTTGATGAGATTTAAGACTGAGCAAAAAAGTTTATTTCTAATTTTAATCTCATACGTGTCTGAAAGAAGGACAACTTTCAGATATGAAAACATGTTCTTAAATGTTCAAACCACTTCTTATTCTTAAAACGATTTCATGAATTTAGAAGTGTGATTTTAAAATGTTTTCATGTGCTTTAATTTCTATAAAAAACCGTGTGTTTCCAAAGATTAATACTTGCATATTATCTTTTCCATATACTTTCAAGTATTCACACACACCGATTTAAACTTTTTGTTGAATATGTTATCACCATGTCTCAAATTGAACAAATTTTTCGATGGTGATACACCACGATTGATATTCAAAGTTTGAGCGTGATTTCATTTCAAAACGTTTCTTTCAAGACATGTCTATATTTTGTTTCGTATAGACAATATTCAATTTTTGCTGACCTAAGCCTTAATTGCTAAATCATTCGAATTTGATCTTTTTCATACAATGTCAGATTTTCAAACAAGTTTCTTGTATTCATTTCATTCATCCAATATACTTGTTTTGAAATATCTTCACTGTTTAAAAAAAATGCTCAAATCTTCATGGTTATCTCATTGAGCATACCAACATCTGACTTGCATATTTGTGATTTAACTGCAAAGTTAAACCGTTTGAGCAACATGTTTTTATAGGTTTACATGGGTTTATTGTGTGAGAACTTAACTAAACTTCTATGGATTCACGTTAACCAGTCTTTCCTACCCAAGAACTTAATCCTTGAGTGATCGAGTATGAGGAGTCAAAATATATGAGTGTGGATGTGATGAGGTAAAATGTAAAAGAGAGTTTGGTTAGAAGCGAGCTTAAAGATTAAAAGAAAGAGGGTGAGAGAACAGAGTAAAATAATATCAAAATCTGCACCAACTTTTTCTGAGCCGAGCAGCCACATTTCTGATGTTTCACAATTCTTTGGTGAACGTCATTGAAACAGGCAACTAGCCCATGCCAACTCTTGATAAAAATCCCACCAACTACTCATTTTCTTCTCAAAAAGAAATTGTTTTAATATTTTCAAGGGGACGCAACACATAATCTATCTGGTTTTCATTTGGAAAATCTGGATATTGAAAAAGAAGGAAATCTGCCCCACCTTCGCACTTCGATCATGCACAATTGAGTCTGTGTTATACTGTTGTTGTCTCAATGGTTTACACATACTTTGAGCCTATTAAAAGCAATCATCATGTGCTTAATTCTTTCAAACACAAGCACGTACACACAAAGAATTTGTTTTTCTGTCAAAACGTTCATAGAATAAACTTGTGTTATTCGATGATTGGATGGAAGACCTGGCGGAGTGAACATCACAATGAACCAATGTAATCCTAAAAAGTACAATGTTGCTCAAACGGTTTAACTATGCAGTTAAAACACATATATATACAAGTCAGATGTCTGTATGCTCAATGAGATAATCATGAAAATTTTAGCATTTTAAACATTGAAGATTTTCAAAACAAGTATATTGAATGAATTAAATGAATACAAGAAACTTGTTTGAAAATCCGACATTGTATGAAAAAGATGAAAATCAAAATGATTTATAGACTAAGGCTTAGGTCAGCAAAATATGGATATTGTCTATACAAATCAAAATATAGACAAGTTTTGAAAGAACGTTTCGAAATGAAATCAACGCTCAAAATTCATTGAAGTTCAATCGGGGTGTATCACCATTGAAAAATATGTTCAATTTGAGACATAATGATAACATTTTGAACAAAAAGTTAAACCGGTGTGTGTGAATACTTGAAAGTATATGGAAAAGACAATACACAAGTATTTATCTTTGGAAACAGACGGTTTGTTAACATTGAAGCGCATGTAGTCATGAAAACATTTAAAATCATACTTCTATATTCATGAAATCTTTTAAGAATCAGAAGTAGTTTGAACATTTAAGAACATGTTTTCATATCTAAAAGTTGTCCTTCTTTCAGACACGTATGAGATTAAGATTAGAAATAAACCTTTTCGCTCATCCTTAAATCTCATCAAGTCAGCTCAAAATCATATAAGATATGATCGTGTAAGCTCGCTCTCAATTCTGCAAACATCAAAAAGTCATCAAAGTACAAAGCTTTATTCACAATATTTATTGAAAAGTAAATGACATAAAGCAGTAAAACTTTGAATGTACGAGTTCTGATCAAATGTAATCAGAAGTCATATTCAACACTCCTTATATTTAACTCCCCCTGCAATTATACATCAGAAAATTTATCAGTTAAGAAGACATACAAAAATATGAACTCCCCCTCAAAAAGATGTAGATCATCTTTTCATCTTCTCACACTCCCCCTGAGATCATGAACAACCTTAAGTGCATATATCATTTAGAATAAAAATAAAGAAATGAAGAAAAATAACAATAACGAAAACTTTAGTAGGTAACCACAGATTAAGTCTTGAGATTTAACACACCAAGTTTTGAAACGAGAAAATTAAATCTCTTTTCATCCAGAGGCTTGGTAAATAAATCTGGGTGTTGGTAATCAGTGTTTACAAAATAAAGTTCTATTGTACCTTTTTCGACATTATCTTTGATAAAGTGATATCGTACGTCGATGTGTTTGGTCTTTGTATGTTGAACAGGATTTGCAGATATAGCAATGGCGCTCTTCGAATCATAGTATATCGGGATCTTGTTGTATTGAAAGCCATAATCTCAGAGTTGTGTTCTCATCCACAACACTTGAGAACAGCAGCTCGCCGCAGCGACGTACTCTGCCTCAACTATTGATGTAGATACACAGAGTTGTTTCTTTGAAGCCCAATTCACGAGTTTATTGCCCAGAAATTATACATGACCCGATGTACTTTTCCTATCAAGCATACAACCTGCATGGTCTGCATCTGAATATGCTGTCAGTTCAAAACCTGTATCCTTAGGAAACCACAGACGAAGATCTGCAGTGCCCTTTAGTTATCTAAAAATTCTTTTGACCGCATGGGATTCTTTTGGATTAGCCTGATATGGAGCACATAGACATGTAGAGAACATTATATCTGGCCTACTAGAAGTTAAATACATCAAAGAACCAATCATCCCTCTATAGGTTCTAACATCGACAACTTTTCCCGAAGGATCAGTGCCAATCTTAGTTCCTGGAGCCATCGGGGTTCCAATAGGTGTACAATTTTCTAATTTGAATTTTCTAAGAATATCGAAAATGTACTTTGATTGATTAATAAAAATACCCGTTGAAACTCATCATAAAAGAATTCAAATAATAAATCTAATTCTGATAAATGAGATGTAGATGTAGATGGTTTATCAGAATCAGTAGCATTAACCACAGGTTCTGGACTGATTTGTCCACAAGCTAACACTCCTATAAGTACAGGTTCTGAACTGTGTTGTTCAGAAGCCAAGTATTCGTCGAATGTAACATTTATGCTCTCTATGACAGTCTTTGACTTCTTGAAGGAGACTCTGTACGCTGCAGATGTTTGAGAATATCCAATGAAGATGCCTTCAACAGCCTTGGGACTGAACTTGTTCAAGTTCTCTTTATCGTTCAGCACGAAACACCTGCATCCAAAAATATGAAAGTGTTTAATTCTAGGTGTACGATTATTTATCAAAGCATAAGGAGTTTTACCAAACCGGCGGTGTATTATGGAGCGATTCCGCGTGTAGCAAGCAGTCGATACAACTTCGGCCCATAAAAACAGAGGTAGATCTGATTGGCTTAGCATAGTTCAAGTGGCCTCGACTAGCGTTCGGTTTAGTCTCTCTACTACTCCATTCTGTTCTGGCATTCTAGCAGCAGAATATTGATGTATTATCCCGATCAATTCGAGATAATCTTCAACAGTGCTATTCTTGAATTCTGTGCCGTTATCTGTTCATAGAAGCTTGACTGACTTTTGCAGATTCACTTGGGTAGTCTTTAAGAAATTGATGATGACTTCGGGCGTCTCATCCTTTGATCTTAAAAATTTGACCCACGTGTACCGCGAATAATCGTCCACAATAACTAACATATATTTCTTGCCGTTAATGCTTTATGTACGCATAGGACCGCAGGCATCCATATGCAACAACTCACGTGGAGAACTTGTACTAGGCTCAGGATTCGGCTTATGAGCAACTCTCTTCATCTTACCTTTCTCGCATGTTGCGCATAAATGTTCTTTCTCGTATTTAAGCTTAGGAAGTCCTTTGACTAATTTTCCCGTGACCAGGTTGTTGATGTAACAAAAATTCAGGTGAGAAAGCCTTCGGTGCCATAACAAGCTTTGTTGCAGTGAGGATTTTGACAGTAGACACACCTCATTGTCAGTCTGGACCTTTGACAAGTTAATCGTGTAGAGGTTAGACTTTCTCGTGCCGACCAAGAGTTCCTTACCGTTTTAAGTACGTACAGAACATCTCTTGGCCTTGAAATTTACCTCTAGGTCTTTGTCACAGAATTGTACAATGCTAAGCAGGTTATGTCCTAATCCTTCTACATAGCTCACCTTCATAATCGTCACGTTGTCTTGAAACACGTCACCGTATCCCAAGATTGGTGAAAACTGGTCATTTCCGAATCGCACGTTCCCGTAGTATTTCTCTGTATAATTAGACAAAATATCTTTCTGCCGAGTCATATGCTTGGACCAACCAGAATCTAAGTACCACATATGACGGGTTTGCACTGCAGAAATCAGGGAACAATAACTTTAGGTACCCATTTAAATGTGGGTCCTTTCAGATTAGCGCAAGATTTTGGCACCCATATAAATTTGAGTCCTCTTTTGTTTTGAAAAAACTTTCAAGCATATGACTTATAAAAATAGACATGATAAGTACCAAACCAATCATCAGAATATCGGTCAGAAACAAAATCATTCCGTCTATATTTAGATGACTTAGTAGCAGACCGAGATAATTGGAGTAATTGCTTACTTGTAAGGAATTACAAGTTTTTGTTTATTAGAAGCAACAGTACCAATTACATTAGATATACTACCAATCTGTCTATTACAAACATTTTCAGGACATGATTCTGAGTTCTCCTCAACCTTCTGTTTTGGTCGCCATTCAGTTCGTTCTTCCGACCTTTTCTTTTTCAAATCTGAAACAAAAGAATTAGATTTGTTAGGAAAAACAGATATTTGAGTTTGTCTTTTCTTAAGCTTACCAGTGTTGTTCCGTTTCTGTGGGCACCGTTTCTTTTGTTTCTTACCTTTCTCATAGTAATCAGTACTCACAGAAACTGATTCACCAACCTTAGTTGATGATTCACCAACTTCATACACACTTTGATAGTCCAAAATCTAAGAATTCTAGAGAGAGAAAGTAGAGAGAGAGAGAGAGACAAGATGCGCAAAGTAGGAAATATCAATAATGTGCGTGAAATTCTTACAACAACACAAGACCAAAGCGACTTAAATACCCTTGGTCAGATACAACACAGTATGACTCTTAACACATTATTTGACCAAGCCCTATAAATACAATGATTACTATAAAATCAGACCTAACAATCTCTCCCTTAGTAATCATTGGCGCTTTGGTCTTCAAAAAAAATCTTCTATAACAGCACGGACCAACAAAGAGACTTTATGAAACTTTCTGACTTTTTAAAGAAAAAAATTTCTTCTCAGCATCTTTCAGATTGAAATTGTCTTTGCTGCTTGAGCTCTTAGACGATACACCTTTTTTTTAATGATCTTGAATGAACTGTGGTGTTCGGAGCAGGAACAACAAAAGAATTGATATGGCTGAGAGAATAAAATCTTTGAGCGAATCTTGATCAGCAGATAAACTTTTGAGCTCTTTGTCTCGTTAACTTCTCCTTGACTTCTCCCCCTCATGACCTTGATGATCTTGATCAACTTGGTCATGCGAATGTTGGAGACAAGACAGTGTAAAATCTGCAAAATCAAAGAAACCGAGAAAACAGAGGAGGTTTGCGTATCACGTTGGTTGCGCAAACCAAGGTTTGCGTTTCATGAAGGATACGCAAAACGAGGTTTGCGTTTCACGAAGGATACGCAAAACAAGGTTTGCGTGACCAACTGAATGCGCAAAGCTGACTTAAACTAAGAAAAAAATTACCTTTTTAAGCTCTTTGACTCCCCTACACAAATGCACTAGATGTAACAATTCAAGTTAGCATTCATATAAAGAAAATCAGATACTCCCCCTCAAAAACAGCTATAATCTTTGAAAAATAATCTCTTTGTTCACTCCCCCTTGAATAATGCATAAACCCATTAAAATATATTTATGAGAACACAATGATCAAATATTAATGTAGAAAGAAAAATATACTGAATGTAAATTTTGAAACGACTAAATATATAAAATTTTAAACACTAAACAAATAAAATTCTACTTAGTAAAATATCACAGATTTTTCAATCAGTTGAAATCAAGCATGTGATGTTGGATACAAGAACAAGTTTTATTGCATATCAAGTTAAAACATGTTCAGTTTCAAAAACTTCCAGCAATCTATTCAGTGTGCTCACATGCGAATCTTCGATTATCTTCAAGAAAATGCAATTCTAAAAATATAATAGAGAACTTTGCATGTACTCACACTAATCCATCAAAAATTAAGATTTTCACAAATTTATAGGTTTATCGCAACTCAAACATATCACCAAGTATCATGAGATGTGTGCTCATTGGCATCTTTTAGCATTGTACACATTGGCATCTTGACATGAGTGTGCTCTTTGGCATCTTTTAAGCTCGTGCACTTTGGCATCTTTTGATCAAAAAGTTTATTAATTAAAGAACATGTCGTAAACGTAACTTTCTATGTGACCCTATTGCAGGATTTGGGTCAGCCGCTCGAAGACCAGATGGCCTTAGGGGACTAGGTGTCAAGCACCCCTTGGAACTTACTCTCCCAGATCAGAAAGGCTACATCGACATATCCTAAACCCATTCATACCAGTAGAACATGACTTTTGATCTGGTTCTATTGAAGGATTTCTGTTCGATCACTCCCAGACCAAATGACCTTAGGGGACCAGATGACAAGCATCCCGAGGAACTTACTTTCCCAAACCAGAAAGGCCACAGGTACAAACTTTTAAACTTAAAGATTTCTGAATTTTATGAAATTATAATTCATCTCAATTACTTATTTTTATATAAAAGTACTTAGCCCATATTTTCATTACAATCAAAATGTTGACTTTTTAGAATTTTCCAAGCATTGTAAACTATAACTATTCCGAATCACACAACTTTAAAGCAGTAATAAAAGTTTCAAACATGTTGCTGACTTTTCGACTTTTGTAAGACTTGAAACTTGACCATATAAAAACTTTAATATAAACAAAAGAACTTGAAAATTTATCCTAAACACACAATTTATTCAAAAGAAAGAAAACTTGTAAAACTTTTACTTTATAGACTAAAATTTGTAAAGATTTAAACTTTTAATAAATATTTAGTTGGAACAAAATAAAATTCAACTATTTCATCTTTTACATTGAAAAAAATAAATTTGTGTCTCATATTAAAAGAAAATTTTGGGTAATAGAAATTCATGAGATAGATAAACAAGCTCAGATTCTTGAAACATTGAGAAAAACTGGAATACCATCATTATCAGAGATAAATGCAGCGGAATTAAAATTGATGTACTCACAGTATCTCATTAAGTCAGAAGCTAAATCATTGAAGAACGAGTTCTAAACTGATTTGTTTAGAAGTCATAGTCTATGAAGTACGGGTCCTGAGCTGAAGTACTCAGAATCCATTTTGTTCTATTACTCCCCCTTAACATGTGATGCCTGCAACTTTGAATCAGATAAAGATTTAGATACCCACTTGTACTTGGGCCCATGTTTGTTAGTCGCAGTTCGTATGGGGAAATATTTAGATTTGACAGTTAAAGCATGAGAAATATGATCACAAGAATGATAAGCACAATCATTAGAAGAGAAAGCATAATCATCTGAACTAGAATCAGAAGAAGAATATGAGACATTTTTGGAAATTTGAATCATTTGCTTTATTGAGTATTTGGAAATTTTATTACACAAAGCAAATGAATCACTTTTATAATGTTTGTGTACATATATATTCTCCTTAGACATAGAATCATCTGATGTCCGCTTTTCTCGCCAAATCTGCTTCCTTGACTTGCTCAAAGTCCTATCTGAAATAATTGAATCAGAAGAATTAGAACTGTCAGAAAGAACTTTATCTTGTTTCTTTGACTTCTTTGACCGTCTTCTTTTACGCTTAGGTTTATAATATTGATCATTGAGCGTAAAAGAATCATCAAGAATTTTAGACGAAATATTTAAATCAGAAGAAATAATTTTATCTAAGCAACCAATCTGATCAACTAATAAATATGAATTTGTATTGGAGTCTGAATTATTTGGAGAAAAGATTTTAAAAGTTGAAACTTCCTTTTCGTTTTCCTTAGAATCAGAAGAAAGTCTAGAAATAGAATCTGATTTTTGAGAAAATATTTTTTCTTCAAGACTAGACGTCATGAAAGAAAGAATAATATCAGATTCAATTTCCTTCAAAATATTTTGATCTTCTATCTTATCTTCAAGATCGATGATTTTGCCTTCTAAAACTAACGGATGAGTATATTTCTTCGAACCATAAATGATTGGAGAAGTATTTTCCTTATCAGAATCAGGGGCATAAGAAGGAACAAAATCATCAGACACTGAAGATTTGACGGGAGATATATCATTTAAAACTCTTCTTCCTCTTCTTGATTTTTCAGGAAAATATTTTGCATTTTCACAAGTATAAACAAAAGGAATTTGATTTTTCTTGTTATTTATCCTTTTCTCATTTTCAAGATCTAACACTTCCTTTTCACTAGTCCAATGAAATTTGAACTGAGGAGCATAATGTGCAAGTGTCAGATAATCATATTTATATAAAGTAGGAACTTCGTTTATCACTTTGTTTAAACAATGAGGATTTTCAAAACCAAGTCCCCATTTTTCTTTTAAAGCTTCTTCACTCCTTGGCTTGTTCATAAAAATTGTTTGTTCAGATTGGTCTCTTCGATAAAGTTTTTCTTCTAACTTATTTATTTTATCTGAAACTTCATTTTTTAAATTAGTCATAGCCGTCAAAGATTCAAGATAAGTCTTATTTGAATTTTCCAAATCATCCAATTTCTTTTGAAAGATGTTTTTAGTATTTGCTAAAATAGATTTTTCATCTTTCAAAGAAATTTTCAGTTTGTCAATCAAATCTGACTTTTCAGAATTTAAATTCTTTTCAGATAATAACTTTAAACGTAAATCAGATAAAGCAGTTATCATGATATTCAACTGAGAAGATATGAAATTGTAATCAAACTCTGAATATGCCTCATCTTCATCAGTTTCAGAATCATCTGACTGGTCATCTCTAACCAAGAACATCTGAGCGATCTCGACGTTTGATGCTTCATCATCGAAATAATCCATCCAGAATTCTTCCTCGGCCATCAAAGCAGTTCCGTTCTCTCTCTTTTCAGCCAGTTCCATTTTCTTGTGGTAGTAAGATGAGTCCCTAACTTTCTTTGCTCGACACTCCTTTGAGTAGTGGCCCGACATTCCATAGTTATAATAAGATGCATTCTTAAGCTCGGGCACTTTGACTGTAGAAGCAGAAGTGAAGCGTGAAGATTTGGAACTCGATCTAGGTTGGAACTTCTTATAATAGTGCTGAGAGAGAAGGATCATAGCTTTTTGTAAAGCCTCACCATCATCTTCAGTTGACCCGTTGTAAGCGTTATCAGACAACGCTTGTTCAGATAATTGCTTTGTGAGGAGTGCAACCGGGTCTACTGTCTTCTTCTTTTTCTCTAGTTTGGCCTTCTTTTCTATCACCAGTTCATCAGTCATCAGAATCTCGTATAATTCTTGGATTTGCATAGTGGAGATTCTGACATCGTTCCTCAATCTGTGGCATGATTTATTCCATTCAGGTTGCAATGTGTTGAGGAACTTCAAATTTAATTCAAGCTCAGTCTTTTCAACCTTTATCTTTCGAAGATCATTAATCACAGTGCAAAACCGGTCAAAAGTCACCTTCAGAGATTCATTGTCCTTTGCCTTAAATTCCTCAAAGTTATTCATGAAGCGTGTTTGGCGTATTTGAGTAGCAACTGATGATCCAAGCATGATCTTTTCTAACTGAGTCCATATCATATTTGGATCATGTTTGAAACAATCAATTCGATTGTAGATTGTTTTGGGCAAATCTAGCATCAAATTGGACTTTGCTTCTCTATCGGCTTTTTCGCGTTTGATTTCTTCAGCAGTCAAAGGAATGTAATTTTTCGGTCTGACAAATGGTCCTTCAGATAAAGATTTCATCATATTCTCTCCATTAGTCTGCCGCTCAATGAAATTTATGAACCTATCTTGCCACTGTGTAAACTCATCTTCGTTGATTAAGACTGGAGGACGAGTATCTGTTCCCAATTGCATCATCAGATCATTAGAGTAGAACCTAGCATGGAAAGCAAACTTGGCGGAATCCATTGCTGATATTTCAGAAAAATTTCTAAGTGTTGCGCTTGTGCAAAATAGATCTTTGCGTGTCAGGAAGAGGACGCAAACAAGAGCTTTGCGTTGACAACTAGAAACGCAAACTAAGACTTTGCGTTTTGAACGTGAAGTGCGAAAAAGAGCTTTGCGTGTTAAGACACGGCTTTGCGTGTGAAGACTGAAACGCAAACTGTGTTTTGCGTGTGAAAACTGAAGTGCAAAGAATGCTTTGCGTGTGTAAGCAGAAGCGCAAACTAGAACTTTTCGGATGAAGGCGGATACGCAAGACAAACTTTGCGTATGAAAGAGGGAGCGCAAACTTCACTTTGCGTATGCAGACCGATACGCAAAATGAGACTTTGAAAGCTTTTCGGAGGCTACTTGATACGCAAACTTGAGCTTTGCGTATGAGGATCGATGCGAAAACTTGAAAAACAAAATCAAGAATAGTAGAACACGCAATTAAAAAGATGAACATGCGCAAACGATGATGAATGTTGCGCAAAGTGGAAGAACATGAGCAAAGTGTAAAAAACATGAAATTTTCGCAAGAACGAACGAAACTAAGAAATTGAATCAAGAATTTTATACACAGAGTATCGAAAACATCTTTTTAACACATTCTTAACAACAAATTCGATTAAAATCCACTAAAACACAAAAACGTGAATGTAACAGTGCTTGAACTCGTGTTTTCCAGAAAACCCAAAATCAAAAAATTGGAGATTAAAAACTGAATTTTATGCAAAACTATATGAAGCAAACATGATCGAATATCAATAACAAAGCTAATGAGATCAAATTCAAACAATAACGATCACAAACACATCCAAATTTGATGAGAAATCAAGAAAACGAGATTTTCTTGAAAAATTCAAGAAAATCGATCAAATTTTCGATTTCAATCAACAATTCAGATTCAGAAAATGCAATCTCTCAATTCTCTCAAGATTCAGTTGGCTTTGATACCAAATGATAGTCCAAAATCTAAGAATTCTAGAGAGAGAAAGTAGAGAGAGAGAGACAAGATGCGCAAAGTAGGAAATATCAATAATGTGCGTGAAAGTCTTACAACAACACAAGACCAAAGGGACTTAAATACCCTTGGTCAGATACAACACAGTATGAATCTTAACACAGTATTTGACCAAGCCCTATAAATACAATGATTACTATAAAATCAGACCTAACACACTTGGTAAATCTTTAGAAGTAATAATAAAAGCAGAATGATCTGGAAGTTTAGCATTAAAGTCAAACATACCAACACTTTCATCAACACACCCATCATCAGAATTTAGAAAATCATTTGCAGACGCAAATAAGTCATCAAAATCAACTTCTGAAGTTTGAGGTGCCTTAGAAGATTTTGAACACTCTTTGGATTCAGTTTTAAAAACAGTGTTCTTTATTATAGTAGAAAATACACTTTATTCAATGTCAACCAAAATTCTTTCATCAGATAAAACATTTTCAAGATCCATTATTTTGCTTTCTAATACGAGTGGAGGAATGTAAATCTTAGCTTTAATCGGTTTTGCCTCCATCTCTGTAGTAGAATAGCTAGCAAAATAATCATTTGAAAGAAACTTTGGTTTTTCTGAAATATAACTATCATTCAGCTTTTGATAGCAGAATGGTAGTTGAATTTTCTTTGTATTCTTTCTATTTTCATCTTCTTTGGCCTCAACCTCATCAGGTGACTTGGTAACAAATTTGGGTTTTAAATGAGGATATTTACCAGCCGCAAATAGAAAATCAAAATTATATAACGCTGGCTGTTTTCTGATGGCCTTCTTTAAGCTCTTGTTTTTAACTTGCAATTTGTGAGCTTTTAGAACACATTCTTGTTTTTCAAGATCAGACTTTGAAAGTTTAGACAAAAATTCAGAAATCTTAGTTTCAAAACCATCTTTTTGCATTTTAAAATCAGAAGCAAATTTGTTTAGAGAATCAATTAGACTTTTGTTTCCAACATGTTCCTTGTTGAGTTCAAAAATCTTTTGACGTTTCTTTGCAACTCTGCTCTTTTCCTTTTTCAATATAGATTGAAGTTCTTGAAGTTCGATCATCATGGCTTCCATTTTGGTTAAAAAAATCATTTTCAGAAAAGTTTAGTACCTCATCAGATGTCTCTTCATCAGTCTCATCATACTTCATCTCCTTGCCCATCAGACATATATGTGTTGTTTCTTCCTTTTCGTCCTCGTCAAAGTGGTCAAACCAAAACTCATCCTCAACTATTAGAGCTTTTCCGGCTTCCTACTTTTTAGCCAACAACATCTTTTTATTGTAGTAATCAGAATTTCTGACAGTAGGCTTTCGACAATCTTTGGCGAAATGACCAAGTTTCCCGCAATTGTAGCACTTGATCAGTTCTTCACTCATCTTCTCAGGAGCATATTCATTCACAAATTTTTTCTTCTCTTCAGGTTTTCTCTCCACATATATCTTTTCTTCAAATCTCCTTCCTTCAACTCGTTCTCTATGTTCATGATTCTTTGATCCAGACGAGTACCTTTGTGAATTTGAACCCGACTTCTTATAGAACTTCTTTTGATAGGCACGTGTGAGCAGTAGCATTGCCTGCTTCAGGTTTTCCCCATCATCACTATCAGACTCAGAATTTGCAAAATCATCAGAACTAGAAACCACTACTTTCTTCTTCTTTTTCTTTTCTTTCTTCTCCTTCTCTGTCTGACCAGCTACCAATGCAATTGGGTCAACTATTTTCTCAACTTTCTTCTTCTCACTTCTTTTCTCTTCAACCTCCTCCTCATTTTGTCTCAATATCTCATAGACTTCATGGAGTGGTATGTCACCTAGGTCCTTCATTTGCTTCATTCTCCTCATGTGTTTCTTCCATTATGGTTGGAGAATGCTGAGGAATTTGACATTGTTCTCAATTTGGTTCTTTTTAAATTTGTTCTTGAAAGCTCATTCAGAAGAAGAACAAATCGCTCGTATGTATCCTTAAGGATCTCATTCTCTTTAGCCTTAAATTCCTCGTAGCTATTAATACAGTTTTCTACCTTCATTTGATTTCCGACCTTCGACCCCATCATCATCTTCTGAAGCTGATCCCACATCATCTTGGCAGTTTCTTTGTAGCTATCTTTTTTGATGTTGATCTCATTAGGTATGCTCCGTAATAGTAGAGATCTAGCTTGCTTATCATCTTTGTATCTGTTCTTTTGCCCTTCAGTATATTGGGAATAGTCTTTGTTGTTTGAGTTCTGTCTACATTTCCATCATCAGACGATGCATTATTCTCATCAGGAATTTCTATAGTCGGGAGTACCATTGGACCTTCCAAGATAGATAAAAGAATGTTTTCTCCGTTCCCATATCGGTCAATGAAATCGAGGAATCGATCCTTCCACTGCTCATATTCCCCTTTGAACAGAACAGGAGGTTTGACATTAGTACCAATGGAAAGTGCGTCCTTGGAAGTCATCCTGTTTTGCAAAAGTTTACAATAAGAACTTGACAAACGACCGTTAGTCCAAGTGAAACCAATACAGAAAAAATCTTAGAAAGAAATTCAGAAAATTAACTTTCCAAAAATATCACAAGTATAGAATTCGCAGAATACAGTTAATCACAAAGAATTCGTATGCAGAATTCGCACACAACACTCTTTTAGAATTTGCACACAAGTAAAACAACACAGAATTCGCACACTTAGAAAAAACACAGAATTCGTATACACACATAATTCGCATGAAGTGTTATGCGAGTTCTAGGAATTCGCATACAACCTTATGCGAGTTCTAGACATGGAAATTTTTTGAAAAATAAACTTTTTGCATACAACATTTCGTACAATGGAATCAAACGAATTTTGTACTTTGGAAAAAGTTTCAAACTTGAGCAATTTGCATACACACTTATGTGAATTCAAAGAATTCGTATGACTCTCATAAACGAAATCCTTACTTTTCGCAAGACGCACATATGCGAATTCTTTCCTTACAAAATTTTCAATAAAGCTTTTCGTATAATATTCTATACGAATTCTGTCCTTTGAAAAATTATGCGAATTCTTGCCACTTTTCACAAAAAACATTTCATATAACCACTTTTGCGAATTCTTTCAATTCGCACAACTCATATATACGAATTCTAAACAATTCGTATATCACACATGTACGAATTCAATACTTGTGAGTTTTTTCAGAAACAAAATATTATGCGAAAACAATAAATCTGCGAATTCTAGATGCGAAATCTTAGAATTCTATGTGCGTTCTTCGAGATATACGAGTTCTTCGAGATATGCGAGTTCTTGATGCGAGTTCATGAATATTCTGCGAATTCTTTGGATCTTCGGTCAAAATATCCTCTGTTTCACTCAAAATCCTATCAAACCTTCGATTATAATCTGAAACTTCGACAATTAAAACTAATACATCTAGAATAAAATTCAAACAAAGAATTACAACAAAATACACTCAAACTTACAAATTCGATCCATTACAGTGCAAAGAACTCGTGAACTTCAAATGAATAAAAACTCAAAATTCATGAAAATCACAGTGCAATTCTGAACCAATCCTATACAAGATTCATCTATTATCGTATACGCACACAATCTAACCAATGAAACTCGCAAATTCACACAAAAATTCTAAATTTGATTTACGACTCATAGAACAGTGTCGACTCCATATTTTCTTGATTTCAACTCATATTTGCTCTGATACCAATAGTTAATACCAAATCTATCAAGTTCTAATCACAAACACAAATTAACAACAACAAGATGATTCAATTACTCAACCTGTTTTTCAATTCAAACAATGAGGATTCGTATACAGACAGACCACTTTCTCTCTCTCTCTCTCTCTCTCTAGTTTTTCAGTTTGCGTACAATTCCAACTATTCTAACTCCTACAACTAACACTATAGTCATATATATGTCTCTTACAAAAGGAAACACGCGCTAAAACACAACACAAAACACAAAAGACTTTGACTTTTGGCTTATTACAATTGACTTTGACTTTCACTTGAGAGTTGACTTTGAGCATTTGACTTGCTTGGTTTTGACCTTCAGTCTTCATGATCTTATATCCAACAAATATGCTCTAACAATCTGCCTATAATTTCCTTTTTCGATGAATTTTGATGTCAGAAATGAGCTTTTGTTTTGTATGATATATCTTGTATCACACCCCTTTTGTAGGGCTACTTTAACTATTCCTCATGGGTCAGAAATAATTAAATAAAACTCAACAATTTTAGGACCGAAGATATATGGATTTGATTTCTCCATTAGGTTTTTGCTTCTGGTATAAAATGATTGGATTATATACACAATTGATCTTTGTTCTTCTTTCAATTTTAATATGATTTGAGATAATGAACTCGATTTTCCATCGGTATGCAATAACGTGTGTCCGATCATATATACCAATTATCTACTTTCTCATGTTTTTTAAAATGTTGATTCTACAATATCGATGTTGAAATGAGGTTCAATAATATATTTTCTATGAAACTCTTAGAATGTGAACTTAGTGAAATCATATGGTCAACGTAGTCATGTTATTGTTATCAACAGATCTAACTGAAATATTAGCCTATTCATTACACTCCTTGAATTATTCTGAATTATGATGTAATTATTACTCTGACTTTCGTACGCTTTTGTTCTCATTAAGTTGAGTTCCAATAGGGTAATTCTAACATCACGTACTATATTTGTGGTAATCTTCTAGTTTTAGTTCGATACTAATTAGACTAAGAGTGAATTACATTTTTGGTCCCTCGTCTATACATGCTTTATAGTTTTCGTCTCTCATATTTGTAAAGTACACTCTTGGTCCAAATTTCATGTTTAGGAGTCCAAATAAGTCCCTCCCATTAACTCTGTTAGTCTGGGCCCATTAACCCGTCACGTGCTCCTCAAATGAGGGGCATTTTGGTCTTTTTATACTTTTTCTTCCTAACAAGATTCAACACCCTCAACCACCGCCACCACCAAGACTCGTACCCAAAAACCAAATCAGATTCAAACCCATAACCTAAACCATAATCAAAACCAAAACCTTTAAACAATTATACAAAAAAATTAACATTTCAATCAAACTTCAGATCTATACACAAGAGGAACAAATTATATAAAACCTACAACAAATGATCTGAATGTGTTCTTGTTCTTCATACAAACTGATTAAAAATAAAAAAGTTAATAAAGTAGCTTGAATTCATTATGATTTAGAACAAAAAATCATGCCACGACTGTAAATCCAAAAAAAAAATCCTAAATAAAAAACGAGAAATCCTAAAGATTAGACTTGGGTTGTCAAAGATGCAAAAATTCTCATGACAAAACCTAACACCACCATGGATCTGGGTGCACGTTCGTTCATTTGTTCATCGCTCAGTGAGGGGTTGATCGTTCGTTCATTTCACTACATAAAGGAAGCAACCGCTCGTTCGTTTGTTCACCGCATGAAAGAAGGGTACACATTCGTTCACCGGAGAATGAAGATATCTGCATCAATTAAACCAAAACCATCGAGTTCGAAACCAAAACCATTTTCTTGGGGTTTAATCATTAGGGATAGGAAATCAAAGGGGGTGAGGGAGGATTTCACGGAGATATGAATGCAGGTTTGGGTGAATGGGATGTTTTGTGGGTGAAGGGTTTCTGATACAAGGAGAATTTGAGAGTTAATAAGGGTTTTCTGAAATAATTGGGAAAAAGAGAAATGAGCTAGAAAGAGGCTCGAAAATTGTCATCGAAGAAGGAGCAAACAACCCCTACCGGTAGTTACACCAAGACCTAAGTCCTGGTACAAGTACCGGTGGCTACTGGAATGTGCAACGCCAACAACAGAGCCTACCGAGAATTTCACTGTAACACCGTAAAATTTGGGTGAAGTTAAAAAAAAAATCGACAATATAACGTCTAAAATATGGAGGTTTGTAAGCCCTGTAAGTACACAACTAAAACCCATATAACATTGGGGTAGTTTGTAACAAATATAGTAGCGAAAAATGAAACATAAAATACAACAACCTAATTAATCTAGAACAATAATCAGACTAGATTAAAGGTGGGTGTTTCTATGTTCCCAAAGCGCTCTTCTCAAATGTCCCAAAAGCTCAGTCCTTCAAAGCTCCTAGGTATACGACCGGAAAATCAGAGTATCTTATGCACTCCCTAGAAAGACCTGTGAGCCATACAAGATACCAAAAACAAGCTAGCAAAATTGCAAGATTGACAGTTTATAATTATAAACACTAACACCATATTAATTGTTACCGATACGCCCAAGAGTTGGACCAACATCAACACTCACTTGGAAAAGATAGTCCACACCTGAATAATTACACACAAGAGATAACTCTTGAAATACGGGGGAGACCCGTTTCCATCTTGGTTGACGAGAACACGTGATTGGAGTCACCCGTGATGTTACTGGATTACAACTCATGTCCCGGTTCTAGTTCCCATGCCATGAAGACATCACAATCCTCAAACCATTTATGCCTTTATTGCCTACTCCGTCGAGGTACACCTCAAGGACTTACGGACACTATTGTCTATCTAATCTAGACGAGTTACACCTTAGGGACTATAAAGCCCCCTATTGCCTACTCGCTAGAGATCAAATACGACCAACAACTTTTACCAATAAAAGGTTAAATCTACATCCTCGTGCACAAGGATATAGAAGTCAATTCTCTACATAATAATATTGTCATGAAAGATATTCTCAACTATACATAAATCACATACCAACACATAAGCATGCTATATATTTTATGAAGTTTCCTATTACAAGAAATTGATCATTTTGTTCTAATGACATCTCAATCACCTTATCGCATGGAAATTCTATCACATAGAATTTAAATGAAATAAACAATTAATGGAAATGTAATTACCACTAAAACTCAAGAAACCCTAGTTTTTATGCCAATCTCATAAATGGATATATATATATATATATATACATATTAAGCAACTAAGTACACTAGTTAGGGTTTAAGAGTGAAAAACTCACTAAGTAGGGTTTGTAAGGTGAAACCCCTAGTTTGTTGGTAGGAATCTCTAGGATGAAAGGACTTGAAGAAAACTTGAATCTCTTGACACTCCTAAAGCTTCTACACTTGTATTTAATGCTCTCTTAAGTGGAACTAATTGCTAGGTTGGTGAGGATCATTTATGGAGAGTGGGAAAGAGAGGGAAGATGATGAAATCGCTGCCTAGAGCGAGAGAGACGATTTTCTTGGTTGGTGAAAGTGAGATAATGAGATTGAGAGACCCCCAAATCAATTTAAGATGCAGTCCTCGTCTACTCACGGGTGACCTTAACACTGGCGACTATGCCACAACATTGTCGCTGGGCATAGTCGCTGCCTCTCCCCACCCTACGGTACCTCGATGGCGATAATGACCAAGGCGGGCTTAGTCGCACCACTCCCCTGGGGCTCCTCTCGGCTTTCTAACATTTTCTAAGCAAGCCAAGGTGACGTTTCCTACAACTTCAAATGAGATCCCAAACAACGCAACCTCAAGAAAAGAGTATTTCGTAAATTTACGATAGTCAATCGCATGCAAATAACATTTAAACATCCATACACGTATACAAATACATATAAATATCTACCATGTATAAACAACTATTTTCACATGCATCAAAGGCTCGACATTGAAATTAAGCCAAGCAGCTTATAAAAAGGATACCTCTAAATCAACATAGACGACAAATCTTAGAGGGAAAAGTTGAGATAGAAATGTTGACGGAATTTACTTAGGAAGGGTCGTTAGATGGTTAGAAGGACGTACACGAAAAGTTGGGGTGTTACATTCACCGAGACTTAACTCTCAGGACAACTCTCGAAAACATATTTCCTTATTTTAATTATTTAAACTTAGGATAATTATTGTCAGGTTTAATTATTATTAGGATTATTATTTAGTTTTCTTTTATTCATTATTTAAGTTGGTTTAGAATTAGAATAGATTTATTTCCATGGTTATCTTTGAATTAGTTTAGCTATAAATAGGTTTATTGTTTTCTTTCTTAATTAGAGTTTATTTTTAATCACTATAGTTATCTTTTAGAGTTTTATCTCTGTTTATAAGAGTTTTCTCTTATTTTCCGAGTTCTACGTTGGTAGACTCGTTTATCCTTCGGGTTTGACGTTTGTCAATCCTTCCGCATATTCCTACTGCATCAGTTGGTATCAGAGCAGGTTTTGTCTCTTTTATTAACAATGGCCGACTGACCCGCTACCAAAGCAGATTTGGAAGAGATGACTGCGACTGTTACCACAACACTCACTAATCTGATAGCGGATGTCACAAAAGCCCTCAACAACAACGACAACAACCATCGGCGAAGAGACAGAAGAAATAATCAAGTTAGGGTTCCACGCAATTGTAACCATGACCACCGTATTATTAATTCAGTTTCTTTTCAACTCAAACAACCGCCAATTCCTGAGAAACCACCAAAAAAAGACGAAGATTTGCCCAACAAGGGTCAAGGTAAGACATTCCTCGTTATGCCAAAACGATCAGAAGAAATCTTTACCGAGACCCAAGTGTCTGAACCATATCTCAGACCAACCATCACAGAAATCGAGGGTGAGACAATAGAAGACATTCCAAGCCACAGAACGATGGTCCCGAAAATGGTCCCGAAGATGATGCTTCCATCATTCCTGCACCCAAAGCTCTGGATCAAATCAAAACAATTCCTGGTAAAATTACTCTAATCTCTTACTCTTTCGAGTTTGATAAAATATTGCTCGTATGGAAGAAATCACGACAACATCCGTTGGGATTTGAAGACTGGTCATTTTTTTTTTAATTTTTGGAGGCCAAGTTGAGAATCCAAGCGTTTTGAAAAAACAAATGTTTTTCAAATGAACTTGAAGACGAGTTCTTTTCAAGTGAGAGTGACTGATACAGGGAGAATTCGAGAGTTAATAAGATTTTTCAAAAATAATTGGGAAAAAGAGAAACGAGCTCGAAAGAGGCTCGGAATTTGGCATCGAAGAAGGAGCAAACAGCCCCTACCGGTAGTTACACCAAGACCTAAGTCCCGGTACAAGTACCGGTTGCTACTGGAATGTGCAACGCCAACAACAGAGCCTACCGAGAGTTTCACCGAGACTTAACTCTCAGGATAACTCTCGAAAACATATTTCCTTATTTTAATTATTTAAACTTAGGATAATTATTGTTAGGTTTAATTATTATTAGAATTATTATTTAGTTTTCTTTTATTCATTATTTAAGTTGGTTTAAAATTAGAATAGATTTATTTCCATAGTTATCTTTGAATTAGTTTAGCTATAAATAGGTTTACTGTTTTCTTTCTTAATCAGAGTTTATTATTAATCAATAAAGTTATCTTTTAGAGTTTTATCTCTAGTTTATAAGAGTTTTCTCTTATTTTCCGAGTTCTACGTTTGTAAACTCGTTAATTATTTGGATTTGACGATTGTCGAACTGTTCTGCGTTTCCCCGCTGCGTCAGTTTCACGGACGATTTCATTTGAGTTTTCATTTATTTTTATAATAAAAATATTTTGTAAAAAATATTTTTTCTAAAATAAATTAAAATTAGGCGAAAAGTCTAAAATGCCCCTCACATGAGGGGCACTGGACGGTGTTAACGGAGTCCTGGCTAATGGAGTTAATGGGAGGGACTTATTTGGGCTTCGAAACACGAAATTTGGACCCAGAGTGTATTTTACGAATTCAAGGAATGAAAACAAAAAGTAGATATATACGAGAGACCAAAAATATAATTTACTCTTAGATTAATCATAATTTAATTGAAACACTAATTTATAGAATATCGATAATAATTCATAACTCAAAAGTTATAGCATTACTTGGATTAATGCCAACGTTGCCAAAACTTGATCTCAATTCACTTCCATAAAAATATACAACTTTCTTATCGTAAACAGATGTTAACTAACTTTTTGAATTTTGGTTATCTCATCAGTATATAACGATATATGAGAGGTCTTATAACAACAATTCTAAGTGTGTTTGGTCGGATCGAGCAATTAATTGTGAAATAAAATGAATCGAGCATATGATTTATGTAAAACAACGTAAGTACATAATAATTATATCAGTACATAACATAAATAACCATACTGATACTTATGTGATTTCACTATCGTTGTGAAAATATACGTCAATAGAAAAATAACGATGTTGTATTTTACACATCGAAACGAGGATTACATATAAGTTTACAACCACAATAGAGTCACCATATAACACAAAATGCTCACAAATTCCTCTCTTTTGTAAGTTGCCAAAACCATTTGCCAAAATAATTCATTAAATTCCAATATCTCATGGTAACAAAATCAGTTTTATAAGAGACTATGTTATGTTTAAGTTTTATAACTGCTTAATAAGATTTATAGGACTAGACATATGTAAGTCGTGCATAAACATGTAGCAATAAGTTGATAGGTAGGATATTTTTTGTCGTTCTAACAAAACTTTTAGAGTAATTTGACATAAAACATCTTATTAGCTTTTTTATGTTACATTATTTGAAAAGTCTTATGAAAGCAATTAAAAAGATGTGTTCATAGGTTACTTCTCAAACGTATCATATAAAAAGTTAACATGGCATATTATTTTAAAAATGTGCAAAAATTTGTTAGAATCTCCAAATTCGTTCTACTATCTTATCGTAGACACATTTATATAAGACACACAATTGTTAGGTCCTATAAACTTAAGTTATATAATAAAGTCTATTAGGATATTTAGACATTTTTGATATTTTATAAAACCAATTTTATAGTGTCACAAATTAAGAAATTGACGAATTCAACAATAAAATGCAAGAATCAAGTTGTACACAACTAAACCGTATAATATTGAGTCTAAGATCCAAATTTACATACATCAATAAACATGCGTGTCTAGATGCTCAGTCCTCAATGTGTCTAATATATACACATGTAAAGAGACCTTTATCGTACTCTATTCTTAGCGCCAATGCCATAGAAGTATTATACGACCCTACGTAAAGACCCTTGAAGTAGTATTGATGTAGAAATATCATATAAGTTAGGTTCGAATCTAACACATAAAATCAAACCCTAAATGGCAACGTGGTTCGTTTACAACTTTATGTTAAACATATATGACCCTACCGATAGGCTCGAAATGGTTGGCATGAAATACACATGAAAAAGAGGCATTAGAAAAGGAAGGAAGCTAAGGGCCCTTTTCTTGTTTTGATGATGCAAAAGCAAAGTAAAAGAAGATGGGGCTCTTTCCATTTTTGACTTTAGAACACATATGGCAAAGAAAGTCAAATGTATTGGGTTCATATGCTTAGCTCTTCTCAATCACATGTTCAAATTAGGCATCAATAAGTAAAGGTGGGCACAACTTTAGGTGGATCTTTAAAAACCAATTGTATTAGGTTTCGAAAGAGTAATTGATATCATGGATTATTGGAAATATGATCATTATTGATTTTGTATGTCAAAGCTTTATAATATATGTATGTATAATTGTTTTTGTGAATGAAAATGAAAAATTATAATTAAAAATGACGTATTTTACGGTGACTATCCATTTAAAACAAACAATTTAACCAGACAACATATAATGTGCATTTAACACTACAACAAAATTGGTTTATAGGACGTCACAAATTTTTAAACGTCATAATAGACTGCTTTAGAGGTCTTGATTTAGTAGGACCAAAAAATAAAGCGCCATGTCTAAGGCGTTGTAATAAGTTTATAAGACGCTTTTGGACGTCTTAACAAGTTTTTTTAGGACAATTTTAGTATAAAATGTCGCATTAGTTATTTTACATGTCCCTTTTGAGAAAGTGTCCTATAAACCCATCTTTTTATAGGTTACTTATTTTATAAGTCACCTTTTTAAATAATTTTCTATAAAATAATTAATTTGGCCTTTTTTTATTATAAAAATGTCCTACAAAACTTGTTACGACACCTAAAAACGTCCAATAAACTTATTACAACGCCTTTAGGTAGGACACATTATTTTTTGGTCCTATAAAGTGATAAATTAGTGGTCTATTAAGACGTTTAAAAAATTGTTTGGTGGCGTTTGTTTTTTAAGTGGTGCTGAAGTCTGAAGTCTGATTTCACTTCTGATTTTGAAGTGGTGGTGCTGAAGTCTGAAATCTGAATACAAAGGACTGTTTGTTTTTTAAGTGGTGGTGCTGAAGTCTGAAATGTGAATAAAAAAGATTCGCAATTTTTTGTAAAATTCATGTCTTGTATTTATCAATATCAATTGTTTGTCATCAACCAGTAGCTTTATTTATGTGAGGTTTTTCAAAACAAGAAAAAAAAATAGGCCACGTTTCCAAAGATTCTATTTCCATCAATAGCTTTTAAAGCTCCTATTTCCATCTCCTATTTCCATTAAAGGCTTTTAAAGCTCCTATTTCCATCTCCTGCTCCTTCGAATTCCATCAAGAACAAAAACTACAACAACGACTTCTAAAGCTTCCATTTCCATCAATGGCTTCTAAAGCTTCCACCAAGAACAAAAACTACAACAAACCCATTTCCAAACCTTCAAATTCCACAAAACCCATTTCAAAAATCTACAAATCCAGCAAAAAAATCTACAAATCCAACAAAAAATCTACAAAACCAGATGAAATCGACAGGGATGAAATCGACAGGGAAGGAAATCGACAGGGAAGTTGTTGTCGTCATGTTTAACAGCAGCAACAAGCATCGATGGAAAGGACGAGAAATAGGGACGATGTCGGAGAGGAGTCGATTTTGAGAGAGATCGATGGAGTCTGGAATGACCTTTTGAGAGGAGATCGATGGAGTCTGGAGTGATTTTTGAGAGGAGATTGATGGAGTCTCGGTGGATTTTGTGTAACAGTGGGGGATGAGGAATTAGGTGGAAATAAGTGGAAACCTTGTCACTTTTTTGGTAAGATGAAAATAAGTGATAAGTGGCTCTGAAAAAATGAAAAAAACAAACGGCCTGAAACTAAAAATGTCTGACCGAATAAGTGATAAGTGTCCTATAGTTTTTTATTATTTCATTTAGTCTTAAAATATTTTAATAAATAGGCCTATATTAGATTCACATCAAATGCAAGGCACATATACACAAAACAAAATTAGTTGTGTTTGAAATAATATGTATGCATGTACATAAACTAGTATAATTATGTATGAAGATTAATACTATTATTTTCAAGAAGTGTTTAAAATGAGGTTTTAGAATGCGCGTTTCAAAATGATTATTATGACGTTAAATAATAAGATAATTAGCAACAACAACGTGAAATATGAGGGGGCGTTTGGTTCGCAGAATGATTTCTGAATGAATGGAATCTGTCTAAGGAATTGGAATCTGGAAGGAATTGGAATGGAATGTTATCAGCTTTGACCAAGTGTTTGGTTGGCAGAAATGGAATGTAATCAGTCAAATGAATTGGAATATATCTGTTTGGTTTGCAAAGGAGTTGGAATGAAATTCTAAAAAATGACAAAAATACCCTTTCTTTTATTTTTATTTTTTAATTTTTATTTTTTTAAATGCCGAGAGAGAAAGGAGAAAAGAAAGAGTGGAGAGATAGATTGCGAGAGAGGGAGGGAGCGGGTAGAGAGAAGGGAGAGAGATAGAGAGAGGAAAGTGAGAGTGAGAGGAGGGGGATAATGATAGGAGAGAGAGAGAAAGGAAAGAGATAGAGAGAGGAGAGAGAGGGAGAGGGAGAGGAGAGAGGAAAGAGAGAGAGGAGATAGAGGGAGAGAGGAGAGAGAGAAGAGAGAGAGGAGAAAGAGAGAGGAGAGAGAGAGGAAAGAGAGAGAGAAGAGAGAGAGAGAAGAGAGGAGAGTGAGAGGAGAGAGAGAGGAGAGAGAGAGAGGAGACCAAATCCACATCTGATGGGTTTTAATTTTGTTAAGAGGGTATTTTTGTCATTTTCAAAATATTGGATGGAAATGGAATTCAATTACATCATTTTTGTGAAGGAATGACCAAATCCATATTTGAAAGAATTTATGGAATTCAATTCAATTCCATGGATAACCAAACATCATGATGAAATTTAGTCAATGGAATTGACCATTCCAATTCCATCAGATTCCGGCGGAATCCAACGAACCAAACGCCCCCTAAATAGAAAATTTTACATTTAATGTAACTCGCTACATGATTTTTAAAAGAGTGAATTATATAAATGGTCCCTAGTGAATGCCTATATTTCACTTTTCGTCCCTCGAGATCTGAAAGTACATTGGTGGTCTAAAAATCGAGCTTTTTAGCCTAAATTGGTCCCTCTCACTAACGTCGTTAGAAGAACCACCGTTAACTCTATCATGTGCCCCTCACGTGAGGGGTATTTTCATCATTTTATTCCTTTTTCAAATTTTCTTCTAAAAAATAAAAATGTATTAATATTTGATAATCCCAAAATCAACCAAATCTTAGAGAGAGAAAGTAGAGAGAGAGAGTTGAAAGCGCAAGAATGTAATTGTATTGAGATATGCATTAGTTCCTTACAAACAACAAAGCCACAAGGGACTTAAATACCCTGGCCAATACTACACAGAATACGCACAAGAACACAGTATTAGACCAAGCCTATAAATACAATGATTACTATAAAATCTGACTTAACAATCTCCCCCTTAGTAATCATTGGCGCTGTGGTCTTCAATATTCATCTTTTAAATCAACACAGACCATCTAAGAGACTTAGCAAAGCTTTTTGACTAAAAAAAATTTCTTCTCAACATCTTTCAATCTATGCTGCCTTTGTTGCCTTGACAAGATTGGACATGTTTGTAATTAGCTTGAAAGAACAATCAATTCATCAACTTGTGCTCTAGACGACACACCTCTTTCAAATGTACTCGAATAAGTTGTGGTGGTTGGAGCTGGAACAGCAAAAGAGTTAGTAGCTGAGAGAATAGAATCTTGAGCGAATCTTGAGTAGCAGATAAACGTTTGAACTCTTTGTCTCTTTATCTTCTCGTTAACTTCTCCCACTCATGACCTTGATGATCTGGATCAACTTGGATGCAAATGTTGGAGACGAGACAACGTAAGATCTGCAAAATCAGAATAAAGGAGAAAGAGGGAAGTTTTGCGCTACATGTTGGTGGCGCAAACTTCGTTTTGCTCTAGCTGAAGGTGGCGCAAAGTTGAGTTTTGCGCTACCAACTATTGTCGCAAAGCTAACTTGAAATCAGAAAATTTTCACCTGATAAACTCTTTAACCCCCCCTACACAAATGCACTAAATATGACAATTCAAGTTAGCATTCGTATATAAAATCAGATACTCCCCCTCGAAATAAGATATAATCTGTCAGAATATTCTCCTTATTTACTCCCCCTCGAATAATGCACAAACCCATTATCACAAATATGAGAACACACTAATCGAAACATCAATGTAAAAAGAAAAATATACTGAATATGTATTTTGAAACAACTAAATATATAAAATTTTAAACACTAAACAAATTAAATTCTACTCAGTAAAATATCACAGATTAATCCAACAGTTGAAATCAATTGTAAGTTGTTGGATACAGATACAAGTTTTATTGCATATCAAGTTAAGACATGTTCAGTTTCAAAAACTTTCATCAAAATGATTCAGTGTGCTAGCATGCGAACTTCGATTAGCTTCAAGAAAATGCAATTCTAAAAATATAATAGAGAACTTTGCATGTACTCACACTAATCCATCAAAATTTAATATTTTCACAAATTTATAGGTTTATCGCAACTCAAACATATCACCAAGTATCATGAGATGTGTGCTCATTGGCATCTTTTAGCATTGTGCACATTGGCATCTTCACATGAGTGTGCTCTTTCGCATCTTTTAAGCTTGTGCACTTTGGCATCTTTTAATCAAAAAGTTTTGTAAGTAAAGAACATGTCGTAAACGTAACTTTCTATCTGACCCAATTGCAGGATTTGGGTCAGTCGCTCCCAGACCAGTTGGCCTTAGGGGACTAGGTGTCAAGCACCCCTTGGAACTTACTCTCCCAGATCAGAAAGGCTACATCGACACATCCTAAACCTATTCATACCAGTAAACATGACTTTCGATCTGGTTCTATAGAAGGATTTGGGTTCGATCACTCTCAGACCAATTGACCTTAGGGGACCAGATGACAAGCATCCCACGAAACTTACTTTCCCAAACCAGAAAGGTCACAGATACAAACTTTTAAACTTAGAGATTTTTGTATTTTATATATATAATTCATCTCAATCACCCAGTTTTACATCTAAGTGCTTAGACCATATTTTCATTACGATCCATAATTCAGACTTTTTAGGATTTTTAAGCATTGTAAACTATAAATATTCTGAATCACATATCTTTAAAGTAGAATGCAAAAGTTTCAAACATGTTGATGACCTTTCGACTTTTGTAAGACTTGAAAATTGAACATATAAAACTTCAATATAAACAAAGCAACTTGAAAAATTATCCTAGACACACATTTTATTCAAAAGAAAGAAAATCTGTAAAACTTTTACTTTATAGAATAAAATTTGTAAAGATTTAAACTTTTAAATTCAACATGCTGAGTTTAAAAAAAAATCATTTAAAACTAATGTAAAGAATCGGCAAATTGATATTTAGTCGGAACAAAATAAAATTCAATAATATCTTCTTCCACGTAATGTATAATGAATTTGTGACTCATATGAAAGATTTGGGTTGTACAAATTCAGGTTTTGGTTGAACTTGCTCAGATTCTTGAAATATAAGAGAAAACTGGAACAACATCATAGTCAGAGATAAACGCAGCGGAATAAAGTAGATGAACTCACAGTTTCTCATTCGTTCAGAAGCTTAATGCATTGAAGAACGAGTCTTAAACTGACATGTTTAGAAGTCGAAGTCCATTGAAGTACGGGTTATGAGCTGATTTACTCAGAAGCCATCGTTCTCTTACTCCCCCTTGACATTAGGTGCCTGCAACTTAGAATCAATCTTTGATTTTGGTACCCACTTGAAATTGGGTCCATGTTTGTTAGTTGCAGTTCTAATGGGAGAAAACTCGTTAGATTTGACATAGAAAGCACGAGAAAAATAATTAGAAGAATTAACAGAAACATCAGTAGAGGACGAAGCATAATCATATGAACTTGAACCAAAGGAGGAATAGGAGACATCTTTTGAAATTCGAATCATTTGCTTTATTGAGTATTTTGAAATTTTATTACAAGTAGCAAATTAATCACTTTTACAAAATTTGTCTACATTTCGATCCTCTTCAGTCGCAGATTCATTAGATGTCCGCTTGACCCTCCATATCTTCCTTGAAGATGTGCTCAAAGTCCTATCTGAAATATTTGAATCCCAATAATTAGAACTGTCAGAAATGACTTTAGCTTGTTTCTTTGACTTCTTTGACTGCTTTGACCTTCTTCTTTTACGCTTTGGTTTATAATAATCATCATTTAGCGTAAAAGATTCATCAAGAATTTTCGATTTAAGATTTGAATCAGAAGAAACAATTTTACCTAAGTAGCCCAACTGATCAGACAATAAATCTGAACTTGCCTCGGAGTCAAAAAAATTTTGAGAAAATATTTTATATTTTAGAACTTCCTTTTTGTTTTCCTTAAAATCAGAAGAAAGATCACAAACAGAATCTTGTTTTTGAGAAATTAATTTTTCTTCAAGACTTGAAGTCATAAAAGAAAAAATAACATCTGATTCAATTTTGCTTTGAATATGTTGTTCTTCTATTTTATCTTCAAGATCAATGATTTTGCTTTCTAACACTAATGGAGGAATATATCTCTTAGAATCATAAGAAACTGGAGATATATTTTCTTTATTAGTGTTAGTAGCACAAATATCGAAATAATCATCAGACAATGAAGATTTAATAGGAGAAATGTCATTTAAACTGTTTCTGTTCTTCTTTGATTTATCGGGAAAATACTTCGCAATTTCGCGCGTGTAAACAAACGAAATTTCCTTTTTCTTGTTGTTCATTCTTTTCTCATTTTCGATATCTAAAACTTGCTTTTCATTCATCCAATCAATTTTAAATTGAGGAGCATATTTAGCAAGACTTAGATAATCAAATTTATATAAAGTAGGGGATTTTTCTATCGCATTGTCTAAACAATGAGGATTTTCAAAACCAAGTCCCCATTTTTCTTTGATAGACTCATAACTCTGTGGTTTGTTCAAATAAATAGTTTGTTCAGTCTGATTTCTTCGATATAATTTTTCTTCCAACTCATTTATTTTATCCGAAAATTTTTCTTTTTGTTTGGTCATTTCAGTCAAAGAATCAAGATAAGTCATATTTGATTTTTCTAAATCATCCAATTTCTTTTGAAAGATTTCTTTTGTATGATCCAAAATAGATTTTTCATCTTTCAAAGAAATTTGTAATTTATCAATCAAATTTGACTTTTCTGAATTTAATTGTTTTTCAGATAATAACTTAAAGCGTAAATCATGTAAAACAGTTATAATTATATTCATCTATGAAGAAATAAATGTGTAATCTGTGAAGAAGGTACCTCATCTTCATCAGTTGAGGAATCATCATCACCGTCCTGATCATCTCCGATGAAGCACATATGAGCAGTCTCCACATTATCAGCTTCATCATCGGAGTGATCTAGCCATAATTCTTCTTCAGCTAACAAAGCGGTTCCATTCTCTCTTTTCTCGGCCAGTTCCATTTTCTTTCGATAATATGCCGAATCCCAAACTTTCTTCACTCGACACTCCTTAGTGACGTGACCCGACTTTCCACAGTTAACGCATGCAGCTGCTTTCTTAACTTCGGGCACTTTGACATTCTTAGATCCAGAAGTGAAGCGAAGACTGTTGGAACCCGAATGAGGATGGAACTTTTTGTTGTAGTGCTGAGAGAGAAGAATCATTGCCTTCTGAAGAGCTTCACCATCATCAGTTGCCCCGTTGTAAGCATTATTAGACAATGCTTGTTCAGCCAGTTGTCTCGTTAGAAGTGCAACCGGGTCCACTGTTTTCTTATTCTTCTTGTCAAGTTTAGCCTTCTTATCCTTGACAATGCACTCATCTGTTAGCAAGATCTCATACATCTCTTGGATTTGCATGGTAGAGATTCGAACATCATTCCTCAATCTATGACAAGATTTGTTCCATTCTGATTGAAGAGAGTTGAAGAACTTCATATTGGTCTCTAGCTCAGTCTTTTCCACTTTTGTCTTTCTCAGATCATTTTTCACCGCACAAAACCTGTCATAAACATTTTTCAGTGACTCCCCATGTTAGAGCATAAATCTATTGGATACAAGATCAAGAAGACTGAAGGTCAAAGTTCAAGAAGTCAAAGCTGAGAAAGTCAACTCTCATTAAAGTCAAAGTTTCCTTGTATTTGTATTTTGTTTTCTTTGTAATTCTTGTAGGTATAAATACCTTGTATTTTCTGTTTTTAGAGAAGTAGGAACTTGAGAATCTGAGATAGCATCCAGATTGTAGAGAGAGAAAAAGGTGTTCTAGAGAGAGAAATTTGTAAACATTGAATTGAATTGAAATCAAACAGGTAATTGAGATTATATTGTTTGTTTGATTGTTTGATTGTGATTAGAAACTAGATTCAGGAAACACACCCCATCTTTGGTTTTGAATTCTTCAAAGTTTTTCATGTAACGAGTATGCCGAAGTTGTGTTGCAACTGTAGACCCAAGCATAATCTTCTCTAGCTGTGCCCACATTAGTTTAGGATTGTTTTTGAAACAATCAATCCTGTTGTAGATAGAATTTGGCAAGGCTAGCATCAGATTTCCCTTTATATCACGATCAACTTTATATTGCACCAACTCATCGGGTGTGTACTCGACGGTAGGCTTTAATAATCCGGAAGCCAGAGTGGGTTTTACAAAAGATCCTTCAGTTAGAATCTTCATCATGTCATCTCCGTTCTTTTGACGCTCAATGAAATTAAGAAACCGATCTTGCCATTGAGTAAACTCATTTTCATCAAACAGAACCGAAGGACGAATTTCTGTGCCCAATGACATCATGATATCATTCTTGTAGAACTAAGCTTGAAACGCAAACTTTGTAAAATCCATAGAGAAAATCTTCAGAAAATGCTAAGTCTAAAACAGAGAGACTGGCGCAAACTGAAGTTTTGCGTGAACAGTCACTAGCACAAACTGAGAATTACGCGAACTGAGGATGGCACAAACTTGCTTTTGCGTGATACGTAGGTGGCGTAAACTTGACTTTGCGTGTAACGATGGTGGCGCAAATACAACTTCACGTGAGATGATGATGACGCAAATGAGTTTTGCGTTAGACAAAGATGGTGATCTTTTGCGCGAATAGTAGATGGCGAGAATATGTTTTGCGCGAGAAGACTATAGCGCAAAATTCACTTTTCGCGAGACGTAACTGGCACAAAATATACTTTGCGCGATGAATTGTTGGCGTAAAAAGGAACTTTTCTCGAAGAACTTGTGGCGAAATTCTGACTTGTGACAAAGGACTGAAATTTGCGCGAGACGTAAGTGGCGCAAATAAATCTTTGCGTGATATTGAGATGGCGCAAAACTGATTTGCGTGAGATTAAGATGGCACAAACTTTCACTTTACGTGATGAACAAGAACCCTGAAACAGAAGAAACATTTGTCAATCTGGCGCAAAACTCTATGAACTCTCTCAAAATATGTATGAACTAGCGCAAAACGATGACAATTCACGATAACCTTCTACTTTCGATACCAGAGCTGAAATTAATGAAAAATGCTCACACAAAATTGATCAAAAACAGTTTTATAACCACTTTGAAACACTAAAATCGATCGAATTTCTCAAATTCTTGAAATCAAGAAACACACAGTACGTTTTTGACGAACATAACAAAAACTCAAAAAAATTGAAATTGAAGATCAAAAATCGATTTTCTTGCAATCTGATGTGAATCAAAAATGTTCTAACAATGAATTCGAATCCAACTAACCAAATTACAATGAAAATCGTTTAGAAAACAACAAGAATTTGTTAAAATTCAGAAAACGAGATTTTCTTGATTGAAATCAAGAAAATCAATCAAGTTTTTTTTGAATTGTTTACAAATTCAGTTTAAAAAAACGATACTCTCAATTCTCTCAGATTTAGAATGGCTCTGATACCAATTGATAATCCCAAAATCAACCAAATCTTAGAGAGAACAAGTAGAGAGAGAGTTGAAAGCGCAAGAATGTAATTGTATTGAGATATGCGTTAGTTCCTTACAAACAACAAAGCCACAATGGACTTAAATACCCTGGCCAATACTACACAGAATACGCACAAGAACACAGTATTAGACCAAACATATAAATACAATGATTACTATAAAATATGACTTAACAATATTTGTATTACAAAATAAAATAAAAATTAAAAATTAAAAAAGCTTTTTTGAATCTTCAAGAGTACTTCCTGGATCTTCCATGAAGACCACCGCCATACCCCACTTTATCATCATAGCAGTTTAAAACCATCACCAAATACATAATCGTTCATCCCTTCTCGATCAAATCGTTCCATGGCGCACTAAATGCGTCACTTCTCCCCCTCGTCGCTTTCTATTTATTTCCCGTGATTTTGCTTGTGAACAAAACCGAACTCCAAAGAGAGTGATCTGGGTTCGAGAGAGCACGAGATGGTTCGTGAAGACGCAAAAATCTTAAGCGAGGAAGGCGATTCAACTTCGGTTGCTTCTCCAAGAACCATCGAAGCCGTGAAATATACATCCGATCTGGATTTCGGTTTTTGCTCGAAGAACCAGAACCATCGAATCTTCTTTCTTCTCTCCCCCCTATGTGTGTTCTGCTTCTTCGATCCAGATCTGGAATTTGGTTCCTGATTTGTGTTCAATGATGTTTTTAGGGCTTTTCGTTTAAAGTATGATACAAATTTTAGGTTTTCATTGCTCATGACGTTAATAGGTTTGGATTTGAATTTGAAACAAGTTTGGATTTGAGATCTGTTAAATGTTATTGATGTTCTTCGGAGTGGATTTAGATATGGGATTTGTTAAATGTTCTTGGGATTGGATTTGGGTTTGGGGTTTTTGATTTAGAGTTTGATTTAAGGTTTGATTTATGTTAGGTTGTTATTAAATTTGTATCATTTTGCTTTCAAATGGGTTTGGTTTGTATGAATGTTCTTGTTATTTTGTATGAATTTTTGTTATTTGATTTGTATGAATGTTCTTGATTTAGATTTAAATTCAGGGGTTTAAGTTTTGAATGTTCATATTGGTTTTGTTTTGGGAGGAGGAGGCGGTGGTGGTGGTGGTGGGTGGTGGCAGGTGGAGTTTTTGGAGGGGGTGATGATGGCTAGTGGTGGTGTTGGTGGTGGTGGGTGGTGTCAGGTGGAGTTTGGGAGGGGGGTGATGACGGGGGGTGGTGATGGTGGTGTGGGTGAAGAAGAAATAACTAAAATGACTAAAATGACCCTCACGTGAGGGGCACGTGTGGCCTCTAACGGTAGCTCAGTGGACGACGTTAGCACCATGGACGAATTTGGGTTGCATATCTCGATTTTAGGGACCACCAATGTACTTTCAGAACTGGAGCGGCGATTAGTGAAATCCATGCATTCACGAGGGACCATTTATGTAATTCACTCTTTTTAAAATATTATATGTTCATAAGAAAATCAAAACTGAATTTGCCAAATGCTCCAAAACTAAATATTACGAATTCAAGTAGGATGCCATATACCTCCTAACACAAAGATGAAGATTGATGTAGAGATGCAACATCTTGTAAATTTTTTTTTTAAATTTGAGAATATTTTAAAAAAATCAACATTTTCTCACAATATTTGAATTATGATTTACTTTTATTGAGTAAATACATTTTTGGTCTTGTATTCTTTTTCAAATTTCTCATTTTTCGTCCTTGCAATTCAAAAACGTTTAGATTCGTTTCCATTCCTCTAACGACCGTTATATACATACACACACACAAATATATAGAAGGCCCTTCTTTTGTTAACCAAGGATTTGGTGTTAACTTTGTTAACTAATCTGGACCCTTAATCTTGAAAATTAATGGTTGTGGTTAAAAAAGTTTTTTAAATTAAAAAAAAGGGAAAAAATTGGTTCAAATTTGATCTTCCTATATGAACAAGGGTAAAAAGGTAAAATTGTATTTGTTGATAATCAAGGAAAGATATCAAATCCCAATATATTTGGAATCACGTCTTCTACTCTCTATGGTGTTGGCGTAATTTGCTATGTGTATATATGCACGATTATTGATGTGCATATATGAAGATTGGATGTCCATTAATGTGTATAAATGCACTTTGTGAAGGGTGGGTTTATTGTTCATATATATGAATGTTTTTGAAGGGTGGGTTAGGGTTTATTGTTTATATAAGGATTTGAATATGTAATTTCCTATGTGCATATATGAAAATGTTTGGTGTGCATATATGAAGATTGTATGCCCATTAATGTGCATAAATGCACTTGGCGATTACGTATATGAGATGATTATTGAACATATTAGGGTTTCGATTTTGAATTAAAGAAAAATAAGGTTTTGAACATGTAATTTGCTATGTGCATATATGCAAAATGTTTTGTGTTGATAAATGGAATTTATATCTCTGAAATGTATGTTCTTTGGTAAGTTACATGTTTACCTATGAAAGTATTGTAATGATTGTTCAATCTTCTGTGCATAAAGAGTCTGTGCTTAATTAATTATGTCCAGTGTTCACTTATGAACATAACTGATGTTCATATATGAAATTGATGTGTATGAAATGTATGTTATTGGGAAGTTACATGATCATATACAAAATTATTATAAAGAATGTTGACAACTGTTGTGAATAACCAGAATGTGATTGATTTGTTTAGTTATGCAGGATGATGAAGCTAATGAACAGAATGATGAAGACGATAAAGGAATTAAAAAAATATTGTAAATTAAATAAAATAATATGTTTGTTATTTTTGATAATCATTCCATGATTATCTATTAGTTAACCAAGGAAACAAGATGTTGCCAGCCTGCCACACGATCTTCATGAATTAAAATTCCAAAACTACCCATCATTAATACCACAACCATTTAATGAAACCAACTAAAAAGGTTAAATTTGATTGGTCCATATGGGTTAACAAGGTTAACACTAAACCATCACCAAATATATAATCGTTCATCCCTTCTCGATCAAATCGTTCCATGGCGCACTAAATGCATCACTTCTCCCCCTCGTCGCTTTCTGTTTATTTCCCGTGATTTTGCTTGTGAACAAAACCGAACTCCAAAGAGAGTGATCTGGGTTCGAGAGAACACGGGATGGTTCGTGAAGACGCAAAAATCTCAAGCGAGGAAGGCGATTCAACTTCAGTTGCTGCTCCAAGAACCATCGAAGCCGTGAAACATACATCCGATCTGGATTTCGGTTTTTTCTTGAAGAACCAGAACCATCGAATCGTCTTTCTTCTCTCCCCCCCCCCTATGTGTGTTCTGCTTCTTCGATCCAGATCTGGAATTTGGTTCCTGATTTGTGTTCAATGATGTTTTTAGGGCTTTTCGTTTAAAGTATTGTTAAGTCTAAATATTGTATCCAAGATTTAATGTAGAATGTCAAATATGTAAAGTCAACAAGGTCTGTATATGGTTAGTCAGTATTCTGTTTATCTTGTCTGTGTCCATGTTCCCTGTGGTATAAATAAGGATATGGCTCTTGTAAGCTTGTAACTTTGAGAACACTTTGATCACATATTCAATACATTGAGAGCTTTTCACGTCTATACTTTCTCTCTCTACTTTCTCTCTCCATGATTTGGTAGATTTTGGGTTTTTCAATTGGTATCAGAGCTGATCCAAATCAGAGAGAGGATTGAGAGAAATGAATTTCGGATATGAATTTGTGTTTTAAATCAAAATCTTGATCGATTTTCTTGGTTTTTCAAGAAAAACTCGTTTTTCTGTATTTTATCAAATTTGATTTGATTTGTGGTCGATTTGATTGTAAAATGGAGTTTTTGGATTTGTTTTTGGTTATGGAACATATTTGATTCATATTATTTTTCAAGATTTCCAAGTTTTGATCATCAATTTGAAGAATTTTGTGGTTTTTGAAAAAAAAAATACGAACGAACTATCTGTTCGATCGATTGGAAATCGATTTCTGCGAAATTTGTTCAATGTTTGTGTTTAAAAGATGTTATAAATCTGTTTTTGATCACAATTGCACAAGAATGTTCATCAATTTCGATTTATAAAGATCAGATTTAGAGGTTTTTCGTGTGATCGTGAACTTTGCGCTAGAACTAAACTTTGAGTGAGTTCTTCAACTTTGCGTCTCATTCATCTCAAGAGAATCTGACTTTGCGCATCCACGTATAATGCAAACCAGGGTTTGCGTCATCCAAGTCTAAAGAGAAGTCAGCTTTGCGTTTCACGTTGCTCACGCAAACTAAGGTTTGCGTCTCTCAAAGCTCGCGATAATCTGACTTCGCGCCTTCAACGTCTCACGCAAACCAGAGTTTGCGCCTCTCAAGTCTAACACAAAGTTCCTTTGCGCCTCTCGTCCATCGCGCAAACCAGGGTTTGCGCCACCCCTTGCTCGCACAACTCTCATTGTGCGTCACACGTTGAACACGCAAACGTCTAGTTTGCGCTATATCTGTATTAAAAAAAAAAAAAGAGTCTGGAAATTTTTTTTGGTGCCAGTGCTTGCTCACATGAAATCCTACTTTGAGCCAGTCTAAGTGTTGGTGGTTGAAGATGTCGATACTGTACAAGCCTGATATATCTGTAATTGAAGCTGAACGAAATGATCTGAAATTGAAAAATTCAGAATATCTCAGAAGGATTCAAGAGTTGCAACTCAAATTGTTCAACTGTATTAAAACTCTTGAATGTATAAATTGTACTAAAAATAGATCTAATTTTGCAGATATTCTTTATGAAAAGGAGAAAGAGATAACAGAGAAAGAAAGAGATATTATGAATCTTCAAAGCTAAATGAAGACAACTGAACAGAAAACACCGGATCTGCAAGCAGAATCAGTTGAGCTTCAAACCAAGTTTAAGGCTTTCGAAGAAAATATATCTGCATTGGAAAGTTCAAATACTGAACTTAAAAGGAAGATATCTGCATTGGTGTTAGAGAATGCTGAGATGATTAAAAGCATCCAAGCAGATAAAGCAAAATCAAAACAGGAGACATCTTCTTTTCTTCAGATGTCTGAGATTTCTAAGAAAACTCTCCAAGAGAAAAAGGATTTGGAGCATAGATGTAGGAATCTTTCTAAACAAGTGTCTGATTTTGAGAAAATTCTTATAACTGAAAGAGACACTTTTTCAAAAGAAAGACAAGTTCTTGAAGGAAAAATATCTGGTCTTTCCTCACAAGTCTCTACTTTACAAGACTTGCTCGAAAAAGAAAGAAAACTTTTCAAAGAGCAGAAAAAGTCTTTTGATCTTGAAAAGAAAAATTACGAAAAGAGAAATGTTGGGATTTTTAAAGAAATATCTGAAAAGACCAAGAACTTGGAAAAAGATTTTAAGCAAGAACGCATACATTTTGAGTCTGAAATATCTATGCTCCAATCCAAAATTACTGTTCTATCTTCAGATATCCAAAAAGAACAAAAAGGCCAAGTCTGATTTGAAACAGAAATTTGACACACTTTCAAATGAAAGAAACATTTTGACCAAACAGATAAAAGACTTATAAGCTACAAACATTGAAATGTCAGAAAAGATAACAGCTGATGTGATTGATCAATCACCTGTTGATAATTCAACAGAATCGGTTTTTCTTTCAAAACAGCTTCTAGTTCTATTAATGAGAAAAATGTTTTGAAAAACAAAAGTGTCAAATCTCAAACTGTCAAATAAAATCAGATCAGACCATCTAATTTGTTCTATGACAAATTTGTTGATGGTTCAGCGCGATTTTATGTTAAATCTCTTGGAAAGAATTCAAGGAAAGATCAGATTGTCTGGAGAGAAAAGGGTTCTTCAGGTGATGAGAAGAAGAAAGGCAAAGCATCTGCATCCACATCCAATGATAAAAAGAACAGTGCACATACAGGTAAAACTTTTGGTAATTCTGATACATTTTATTTTACTAATCATCTTATCAGGATTGCTCAGAAGAAAATATGTTGTTCTTATTGTGGAGCACATGATTTTGTAAGTAAAAATTTTAGTAATTACTGGTATGGTTCTTATTATGTATCCCCCAAACGAACTGCAACTAACATTTCTGGACCCAAATACCAGTGGGTACCAAAGAAGAAAACTGATTCTTTGTTGCAGGCAACACAAGTCAAGGGGGAGTAAGAAAGACAATGCCTCTTGAGTAAATCAGCTCAAGACCCGGTCTTCAAAGTTGAAAGACAATGACTCTTGAGTAAATCAGCTCAAGACCCGGTCTTCAAAGTTGAAAGACAATGGCTCTTGAGTAAATCAGCTCAAGACCCGGACTTCAAAGTTGAAAGATTATGGCTTTTGAACACAACAGTTCAAAACCCGCACTTCAATGTCAAGATTATGGCTTCTAAGTACATCAGCTTAGGACCCGTACTTCAAAGGATTAAAGCCCTCTACTCCCGTGATATCATAAGAGATCGTATTCCAACACTCAAATGAGGACATCAACCTTCAAGGGGAAGTACACTCTTTCTGCAATAGAGAGATATGATGGACTACATTCCAGAAGGAATTGTGGATCTCTATCCTAGACTTTTCCTGATATGACGGACCGTATTCCAGAAGGAGTTGTGGATCTCTATCTTGTTTTAATTGATATATCTACTAATGAATAAATTATAGGGAGAGTACAGGTGATGGCTTCTGATCACATAACAGATCAGGACCCGTTTTTCAACGATCAATGAAGGATATTATGTTAATATCCAGGGGGAGCTTAAAAGATTTAAATCATTCTTTCATGATTTGAGGGGGAGATGAAAAGGTAAATATCTTCTGTTCCTAGATCTCTGATTGTTTGAAAGAAGAAAAACTTTCAAGCATGAAAAACATAGTTTCTTAAATGTTCAAACCACTTCTCTATTTTCAAAAGATTTCATGAATTCAGAAGTGAGCTTTTAAATGTTTTTCAAATTTTGAGCTTAATGTTTAACTGACTGTGTGTTTGTAAAGATCAATACTTGTGTATTATCTTATCCATATACTGTAAAGTATTCACACACACAGGTTCAGTACTTCATTTGAATTTGTTATTACCATGTCTCATAAAGAACAAATTTTTCGATGGTAATACCCTTGTTTGCTTTCATTATTGTTGAACATCAGTTATCATTTCATTCATTGCGCATTTATTGCTAAATTGTTTATATTCGTTCATATAAACAAAATATCCAGTTCTTTGATACCCTACCCATTTCATTTGATATGATTGATACATTGTTAGAATCTCAAAAAAATTCTCTTGATTTCATTTCATTCATTCAATATCTTTGTTTTGAGAAATCTTCAAAGTTTAATTGCTCAAATCTCATGAGCATACATTTTGACAGTGTTATCTTATTTGAGCTTAAATGTTCAAGTTAAACTGCTGAGCTACTATTCTTTATAGGATTCACATGGGATTCATGTGTGAGCTTAAACAGAACTTCCATGGATTCACGTTAACCTGTGTTTCCTACCTAGGAAGTTATCCTTGAGTGATTGAGGGGTGAGGGATCAAAATCAAAAAGTGGGGGAGATAACTCATCCGGTTGAGTTTTTCTCATTGTGTGGAGCGGTAAAATGGAAAAGAGAGTTTGGTTAGAAGTGAGCATAACGATAAAAGGAAAGAGGGTGTGAGCACAGAGTTAAAAGAATATCAGAACTCTGCACCAACCACTTTCTGAGTCGGGCAGCCACATCTACTGATTGGTTCACATTCTTTGGTGACCATCATTGAAAAAGGCAGTGAGCCCATGCCAACTCTTGCAATTACCCCACCAACCACTCATTTCTTTCCCGAAAAAGAAATGTTTCATTTTCATTGGGGAAGCAGCACATAATCTATTGGTTCTTCTCTTGGAAGATACTGATATTGAAAAAGAAGGAAAGTTGCCCCACCTTCGACCCTTTCTCATGCATATTGAGTCCATGTACAATCATTGCTGTCTCAGTGATTTACATACTTCGAGCCTTATGAAACACAATCATTGTGCTAATTCTTTCAAACACAAGCAAGAGCACACAGAGAATTTGTTTTTCTGTCAGAACATTCATAGAATTACCTTGTGTTTTTCAATGATTTAATGGAAGACCTGGGGAGTCAACATCAAGCTAGCTCCTTATATTGTACATTCGTTGTACATAGTAACTTTGTGTTACTGACAGACATTCCTAACTGTTTCATATGTTGAATCAGGGTTACACGCTCATTATGTCTGAATTTGAAAATATTCAGATATATACAGTTCTTGATTCAGATGTTCAGATCAAAGGGCAGAGACAGTCAAATTTTCAGATAATGGGGAGATTGATGTGTTCTTACAGAAGGGGTGAACAAAGACTGTGCTGAAATTAAAGACGTTTTGATGATCTTGATGCTCACAATCATCAAAAAGGGGAGAATTTACAAAGATTCAATTTCAAAGCCATCAAGAAGTAATCAATGTGAAGAAAGTCTTGTGAAAAAAAATTCTTTGGCTGATTCAAAATGCCGTCAAGAAGATTTCAAAGAAAGTTCATTTGAAAAAGACTTATGAAGAAGTTCTGAGAGCTCAAATGTAATTCAAGTTGCTTCCGCTGTTTTAAACACAAAAGATTCTGATGGAAGATTCTTCATTGTTAAATCAAGTTTCAAGAAAGTTTGTTTTTCCAAAGACGGTTCAGAGATCAAAGTGATGAAGATTCAATATCAGAGATTTCTCAAAGCTGTTTAATTGTTTAAAGACAATTTTTCAAAGATAAAGTTTCATGTTCAAAAAAGTTTCAAGAATTATGTTTCCTGTTCGAGACTTGTTGACTTTCAAAGCTTCAAAGTGAAAAATATTTTTCAAAGGTTCTTCAAAGGCTGAAAGAGTTTCAATGTTCAAAGCTGTCAGAGATAAAAGCTGAAGAATCAAGTGTTGAAGACTAGTGTCAGATTTTTATTAAATCTGGAATACAAAGGGGGAGATTGTTAAGTCTAAATATTGTATCCAAGATTTAATGTAGAATGTCAAACATGTAAAGTCAACAAGGTCTGTATATGGTTAGTCAGTATTCTGTTTATCTTGTTTGTGTCCATGTTCCCTGTGGTATAAATAGGGATATGGCTCTTGTAAGCTTGTAACTTTGAGAACACTTTGATCACATATTCAACACATTGAGAGCTTTTGACGTCTATACTTTCTCTCTCTATGATTTGGTAGATTTTGGGTTTTTCAAGTATGATACAAATTTTAGGGTTTCATTGCCCATGACGTTAACAAGTTTGGATTTGAATTTGAATTTGAATTTGAATTTGAATTTGAATTTGATTTTGAATTTGAATTTGAATTTGAATTTGAATTTGAATTTGAATTTGAATTTGAATTTGAATTTGAATTTGAATTTGAATTTGAATTTGAATTTGAATTTGAATTTGAATTTGAATTTGAATTTGAATTTGAATTTGAATTTGAATTTGAATTTGAATTTGAATTTGAATTTGAATTTGAATTTGAATTTGAATTTGAATTTGAATTTGAATTTGAATTTGAATTTGAAACAAGTTTGGATTTGAGATCTGTTAAATGTTATTGATGTTCTTCGGAGTGGATTTGGATATGGGATTTGTTAAATGTTCTTGGGATTGGATTTGGGTTTGGGGTTTTTGATTTAGAGTTTGATTTAAGGTTTGATTTAGGTTGGGTTGTTATTAAATTTGTATCATTTTGTTGTCAAATGGGTTTGGTTTGTATGAATGTTCTTGTTATTTAGTATGAATTTTTGTTATTTGATTTGTATGAATGTTCTTGATTTAGATTTAAATTCAGGGTTTTAAGTTTTGAATGTTCATATTGGTTTTGTTTTGGGAGGAAGAGGCGGTGGTGGTGGTGGTGGGTGGTGGCAGGTGGAGTTTTTGGAGGGGGTGATGATGGCTAGTGGTGGTGGTGGGTGGTGTCAGGTGGAGTTTAGGGGGGGGGGGGTGATGACGGGGGGTGGTGATGGTGGTATGGGTGAAGAAGAAAGAACTAAAAAGACTAAAATTCCCCTCACGTGAGGGGCACGTGTGGCCTCTAACGGTAGCTCAGTGGACGACGTTAGCGCCATGGACGAATTTGGGCTCCATATCTCGCTTCTAGGGACCACCAATGTACTTTCAGAACTGGAGGGACGATTAGTGAAATCCATGCATTCACGAGGGACCATTTATGTAATTCACTCTTTTTAAAATATTATATATGTTCATAAGAAAATCAAAACTGAATTTGCCAAACGCTCTAAAACTAAATATTACGAATTCAAGTAGGATGCCATATACATCCTAACACAAAGAGGAAGATTGATGTAGAGATGCAACATCTTGTAACATTTTTTTTAAATTTGAGAATATTTTAAAAAAATCAACATTTTCTCACAATATTAGAATTAAGATTTACTTTTATTGAGTAAATACATTTTTGGTCTTGTATTCTTTTTCAAATTTCTCATTTTTCGTCCCTGCAATTCAAAAACGTTTAGATTCGTTTCCATTCCTCTAACGACCGTTATATACATACACACACACAAATATATAGAGGGACCTTCTTTTGTTAACCAAGGATTTTGTGTTAAGTTTGTTAACTAATCTGGATCTTAATCTTGAAAATTAATGGTTGTGATTAAAAAAGTTTTTTAAATTAAAAATAGGGAAAAAATTGGTTCAAATTTGATCTTCCTATTTGAACAAGGGTAAAAAGGTAAAATTGAATTTGTTGATAATCAAGGAAAGATAGCAAATCCTAAAATATTCGGTATCACGTCTTCTACTCTCTATAGTGTTGGCGTAATTTGCTATGTGCATATATGCACGATTATTGTTGTGCATATATGAAGATTGGATGTCCATTAATGTGTATAAATGCACTTTGTGAAGGGTGGGTTTATTGTTTTTTGAAGGGTGGGTTAGGGTTTATTGTTCATATAAGGATTTGAGTATGTAATTTCCTATGTGCATATATGAAAATGTTTGGTGTGCATATATGAAGATTGTATGCCCATTAATGTGCATAAATGCACTTGGTGATTGCGTATATGAGATGATTATTGAACATATTAGGGTTTAGATTTTGAATATAAGAAAAATAAGGATTTGAACATGTAATTTGCTATGTGCATATATGCAAAATGTTTTGTGTTCATAAATGGAATTGATATCTCTGAAATGTATGTTCTTTGGTAAGTTACATGTTTACCTATGAAAGTATTGTAATGAATGTTCAATCTTCTGTGCATAAAGAGTCTGTGCTAGATTAGTTATGTCTATTGTTCACTTATGAACATAACTGATGTTCATATATGAAATTGATGTGTATGAAATGTATGTTCTTGGGAAGTCACATGATCATATACAAAATTATTATAAAGAATGTTGACAACTGTTGTGAATAACCAGAGTGATTGATTTGTTTAGTTATGCATGATGATGAAGCTAATGAACAGAATGATGAAGACGATAAAGGAATTAAAAAAATATTGTTTATAAAATAAAATAATATGTTTGTTATTTTTGATAATTATTCCATGATTATCTATTAGTTAACCATGGAAACAAGATGTTGCCAGCCTGCCACACGATCTTCATGAATTAAAATTTCAAAACTACCCATCATTAATACCACATCCATTTAATGATACCAACTAAAAAGGTGAAATCTGATTGGTCCATATGGGTTAACAAGGTTAACACTAGACCATCACCAAATACATAATCGTTCATCCCTTCTCGATCAAATCGTTCCATGACGCACTAAATGCATCACTTCTCCCCCTCTTCGCTTTCTGTTTATTTCCCGTGATTTTACTTGTGAACAAAACCGAACTCCAAAGAGTGATCTGGGTTCGAGAGAGCACGAGATGATTCGTGAAGACGCAGAAATCTCAAGCGAGGAAGGCGATTCAACTTCGGTTGCTGCTCCAAGAACCATCGAAGCCGTGAAACATACATCCAATCTGGATTTCGGTTTTTGCTCGAAGAACAAAAACCATCGAATCTTCTTTCTTCAATCCCCTCCCCATGTGTGTTTTGCTTCTTCGATCGAGATCTGGAATTTGGTCCTGATTTGTGTTCAATGATGTTTTTAGGGCTTTTCATTTAAAGTATGATACAAATTTTAGGGTTTCATTGCTCATGACGTTAACAGGTTTGGATTTGAATTTGAATTTGAAACAAGTTTGGATTTGAGATCTGTTAAATGTTATTGATGTTCTTCGGAGTGGATTTGGATATGGGGTTTGTTAAATGTTCTTGAGATTGGATTTGGGTTTGGGGTTTTTGATTTAGAGTTTGATTTAAGGTTTGATTTAGGTTGGGTTGTTATTAAATTTGTATCATTTTGCTGTCAAATGGGTTTGGTTTGTATGAATGTTCTTGTTATTTAGTATGAATTTTTGTTATTTGATTTGTATGAATGTTCTTGATTTAGATTTAAATTCAGGGTTTTCAGCTTTGAATGTTCATATTTGTGTTGTTTTGGGAGGAGGAGGCGGTGGTGGTGGTGGTGGGTGGTGGCAGATGGAGTTTTGGGAGGGGGTGATGATGGCTAGTGGTGGTGGGTGGTGTCTGTTGGAGTTTGGGGGGGGGGTGTGATGACGGGGGGTGGTGATGGTGGTATGGGTGAAGAAGAAATAACTAAAATGACTAAAATGACTAAAATGCCCCTCACGTGAGGGGCACGTGTGGCTTCTAACGGTAGCTCAGTGGACGACGTTAGCATCATGGACGAATTTGGGCTCCATATCTCGCTTTTAGGGACCAGCAATGTACTTTCAGAACTGGAGGGACGATTAGTGAAATTCATGCATTCACGAGAGACCATTTATGTAATTCACTCTTTTTAAAATATTATATATGTTCATAAGAAAATCAAAATTGAATTTGCCAAACGCTCTAAAACTAAATATTAGGAATTCAAGTAGGATGCCATATACCTCCTAATACAAAGAGGAAGATTGATGTAGAGATGCAACATCTTGTAACATTTTTTTTTAAATTTCATAATATTTTAAAAAAATCCACATTTTCTCACAATATTTGAATTAAGATTTACTTTTATTGAGTTAATACATTTTTGGTCTTGTATTCTTTTTCAAATTTCTCATTTTTCGTCCCTGCAATTCAAAAACGTTTAGATTCGTTTCCATTCCTCTAACGACCGTTATATACATACACACACAAATATATATAAATATATATATATATATATATATATATATATATATATATATATGAACAGCAAGAATTCATTCCAACCCAATGAACTAGCGATGAGCTAGTAATACAAGACGAGAGTATAGGGACACATCATACCAAATTTGAGGGGTTAAAACGCCATTTATCCCTGTTTACAGCCTCCCTCCTTCTAGTTCTATTCTTGACCCAAATGAAAGAGTTCGACATCACCTCGAACATGATTATGCTGGTCGGGGTCCCTTTATTGTTGCCCAATGGACCAGAAATAGGCTGCAATGACAACCCCCAAGATTGAATTCTTAGTGCTAGTTGGATTATTTGCTCCGATGATGTCGAGAAGATATGAGATAGAGCCAACCGAGAATGGGATTATGGGAACTTGTTACACGAGGCAGAGATCCTAGCTCTGATTTCTTTGCTGGTTGAGCAATGAAGAAAAAGATGGTCTTCCGATTCTGTTGTTGAGTGACAAAGGGGACACGAGTCGAAATTGAGCCCGATACCTCTCCTGATCAGATTTATTTTGGTCGTTAGCCTTCCTAGTCTTTCTCTCCACATCAATAAATTGTCTTTATCGGGCACCAAGTGATTCCATCTCATGCTATGAGCCAGAGTGGTTAGGTACGAGTCGTCGATTGCTTTCCTAAGCGAGGAAACGGAGAATCTGCCGTCTTTGTCCAACTTTCAGCTACAAGACCTATTTTGCACATTAACATAAAATAGATCATGTAACATAATATTGTAAGTAGATGTCTTTTTGTCTAACTTCCCAATGGTGCCCAAGAACCGTCCGAATACCCCCTCCCTCTCAAGACGAGACCCCTGTTAGGACTGAAAAGAGAAGAGATAACCTCACGCCATATCCCCTCATTGCCGGATCTAAAACTCTACCACTACTTCCTGAGAAGGATTAAAATTAAGCGCCTAAGACTTCCAATGCCAAGCCCACTATGATTTTTACTATTAACCGTTGCATTCCAAGCCACCCAGGAGATTTTTGATCTGTCAGGTCCCCTATCCAGAAGAATCTCACCCGACACACACACATATATAGGGGCCTAGTCAGATGAGAACTCAATATTTTGTGATAACCGTTAGGTCCAATGTAAGCCAATCATTTAATATAATTAATGTTATTTCTTAAATTAAAGTTAAAGGATAAATTAGTAACTGATGTTGAATATTTAATTTAGTTTAATATTTTAATTTTGCATTTCTCTCTGTCTCTCTTCTATCTGTCTCTCTTCTACCTGTCTCTCTATCTCTCTCTCTCTCCCCTAAATATAGATCCATTCATCCGTCTCTCTTTATATCTCACCCTCGTAATTGTTAACCTTAAAAAAGTTTTTTTTAATCACTTTCTAATGACCGCCACTGCAAAAGTTTGTAGACTCATGAGCTGTTCACTAATCAGAAGAACGAGATGATCTAAAGCGGTGATGTTGGTTTTGACACCAGTGATCGCCATGAGATCTTTTGGAAACAAATATCCAAGAAGGTGAACATACTGCGAGAAGGCAAGAAGAAATATGGACCACATATCTTATTTAATAAATGGATTATATAAAATATTATTAAATTAAATTAAAAAGGGTATGATTGTCATTTTATATATCTCGTTATCTATAACTGTGATCCATAATAAATCGGAATTGATATTGTTTTCCATACTGCTTTCTAATAATCCCTAATGAACCAATTTCATCAGAAAGTTTAACAGTAAAAATACAGAAAAATCACTCAAAAATGATTACAAGTACAGAATTCGTATGACACTCATAACAAACAATTCGCATGCACTAAGAATTCATGTAAGGAACACAATTCGCATGGCACTCACAAGTAAGAATTCGTATGGACACAATTCGCATGAAAAGGATATGAAAAGGATACGAAATCTGAGCTTTTCGCATATAACTATGTGCGAAAGATGAGCTTTTCGCATGAAGGAGTATGCGAATTCTTTGAAATTCGTATAAGAGATGTACGAATTCCTCCCTTTGAAAAACTTCCAAGACTCAGATCCGAATTCCACACATTTCGTATGTCTCTTGTGCGAATTGTATACTTATCGTATAGCTCTTTGTGCGAATTCTTTGCTTTTCGTACACTTCCTTGTGCGTATTCCTTCCTTTACATTTTTGTCCTATGTGATGTGTGAATTCTTCAGTCTACGAGTTCTTTGTGCGAGTTCTTCATTTCTTATGCGAATTCCTTAGATCTTGAATATTTTTTCGAAAATTTGAACAGAAAACCACCCAAATCTTCAAATTTGACTCTGAAAATTTGTAGAATCAACCACTATACCATCGAGAACAATCCCTTGGAATGAATTTCTCTAAAAATAACCATGATCGTGGGATTTGAATCTTGACAGTCCGAGAGTAGAAAGTTTCCAAAAATGGAATGAATGATCCAATTCGTTCAATCTGTTGATTATTTGAGCATCTAATCCAAACAAGAAATGTTCCACTATACTAGGCAATTACTGAGATACCAAATTTACACACAATCCATCACTATTTCAAAATCTTGATTTCAATGGAACAATAACCTTTTTAAACTTGAAAATTCGTATCTTTCTGCCAAAATTTCTTGATGTTGATTTCTCTGATTAATCCGCTTAGGCTTTGATACCAATTGTGATCCCAGGTTTCAATCAATTATGACAATCAAAGATCAAACACAACAAGAATCAAAGAAAGAATCTAGAGAGAATTTTGGTCACAAGATTTAGCGTAGTCATATATCTCACAAAGGGAATGATTACAATGACAAGCTTACAATGACTAAAGGCTTAGACAACTACTCAAAACAAGACAAGGAAAGCTATAAATAGGGTCAAACAAGCATTGACCACTATACAAACATACAATAGAAAAGTCAACAAAACTAAAGACACTTACATTACGAATTGACTCAAAACATATCTAACATGTTCATAGAAGCTAAATCTAGTAATATTTTTAGGGTGAATGTTAAACTCTTAATGAAATTCAATGATTAAAGAATTTCACCTATATGAATATAAGAGGCGGTGCCGCTCACTACAAGACATATAGTCTTTTCTGATGGAAAAATCCGTCGGAACTAGCTATCAGTGGTGAATTTCCGGTGGATTCAACTGTCGCAAGATCTCCCGCCATAAAATGACATTTCCGACGGATTAATCCGATGGATTTTTTTCCCAATTTTCTTAAAGAAACTCAGTTAATCAACATTTTCTTAATCGAATTAATTAGTTTCCGACAGATTTATGACAGATTACTTAAATACTTTTTTTACAATTTATTTATCAAAACAAAATATAAAGTCAGTAAAAAAAAACAAATTTCCAACGGAAATTCCGCCGGAAAATTCTGTCGAAAATCCGCTGAAATTTTATTTTTTTATTATAATTGTAAAATTAAAGAATTTTTTCTTTTTTAATTGGAAAATTTCACCTACAAAATATCCGCCGGAAATTAACTGTATATATAAAAAAAATTTAAATTTGATTTTAAAATTTTAAGATCATGTAAATGCTAAAAAAACTGCTAAAAACTGTAAATCAAATATTATAAAGTAGTTAAATCCCGTCATCAATTATTCAGGAGGAATAAATACAAATTGTCCAATTGTTCGATAAACTGAGTTCAAGTACGTAAGTTCAAATAACAAGAGTTCATAACAATCAAACATCAAGACTCTGGGCAGGGAAGGCAGAAACTGCAACGGAGGAAACTGGCCCGAAGGAAACTGACTTTGGCTTAACGTGGTCACCAACTCCATCATGTATTCATGCTACTTCTTGCAGACCTCTTCTGCTCGACACATCTCGACACATCTTTTCCATCTGCTTCTTACGGGCCTCTTCTGATTCGAGCAACTGGGCTTCTAATGTCTGAATCTACAAAAAACAAGAAACATTAGAATTTTTAATAAGAATTATATATGAAATAGATAAACATCAAAGGAAAAGGAGGTACACACCGCGCATCAAAAGACGATGCACTACTCGCATATCCATGTGAGGGTACCCCGGTCAAGACCAAATTCGGAACAAAGGTGTTCCCAAACCCGTATAGTCGGCCTTTCTTGCTTCCCCTGACCGCCTGTTGCCATAATTCTTCATCTATTATGGGATGGGAAGCATCATCCTCGCCGTGTCTTTGGGTGACATTGGTTTGATAGGTACCACACGGTTTAAAACACAAGTCAATTTCGACAGCATAACGACTGTAATTGGGATGTTTCCAAATAAAACAATTCTTACGTTTGTGCATCAAATGGCAATCCAGACTAAAATGGAGATATATATACCAACATTTAAATTACAACAATCCTAATGTTTTCCCAACAGATGGCAACCCAAAGTAGACATATATATATACATACATATATATATACTAACATTTTTACTTAAATAATCCCAACGTTTGCCCAATAACCTAGATAGAATTTGGAATTAAAGGTAAACAATTATAAACTTACCGCAATCCGGCTTGCCTCGAAGTCACCTAATCCCCTTGTGACCCACTATCCGAAAAATATGACTCTGAATTCGACCTCTTCCTATGTATATAACCGAAGAGGTCCACACAGGTTGGGCGCACAACTTTTCTTGCTTTTGCCTACAAATGTAAATACAAACATGTGTTAATTATAATATACTAAAAATCAAGCTACTAAAGTAATCGGTGTTAAGGACCTACCAATCGAGCATCGTGCATAGAGAACGAGATCGGCCCTGAGGTGTGTTTGGATATTTCACCATCAATCTCCGTCATCTAGTTTGTGCTACCTTCTAGGATATGCTCTTCCAATGGTCGTTGTTCCATCAGTCGATCATCTCGTACCATAGATGCGGAGTGATCCATTGGGGGGTGGGGGGAGTCCTTCAACAATTTCTTATCCAAATGTGGGTCGCTTTCAACATAGAGAAGTCCTTGGTGGACGACCCTTTCGCCCGCTCTTTTCCTCGCTGTTGTAATTCTTCATTGATTTGACCTCCCAAATCTCCAACATACGGTTGTCTAAGTATGAATCCCAGCAATAGAATCCCTATACATAAAGTGTTAGTTGGTTTTTAAGTTCAAAACGATTACAAGTTAAATACATACTACAAACCTGAAAGCGCAACCATATCAGGGTTCTGACCTCCTTGGGGATCTCCGTCCAAGTACATCATACATGATCAATCATGGTCCGATTAATCTGGCTCATATGTAGAATGACATGGGCGTTATCCAAGCTATATAATGAATTGAATTAGTATCAGTGCCCCAATACAGTTAAATTGGTCAACTAATTAATACGACACTTACTCGTTGTCGTCTACCCCAATCCGTCGCCTTTGCGTCGGAAGCTGTTCCAGATTGGTTATGCGACGGGTATTTCAGGAATCAAGTTCCTGATAGATGTGTCGAATATAGATGTGCCAAAACACTACTAGAGGCTCCGGGAGTAGAAGTGCCCTCTCCTCGGTTGTTTGAACTGCCTCCTACCTCTAAAAGGCCAAATGCATGGCATTGTTGGAAGTCTACAAAACAAAGTTAGAAAGCATAGAACGATAATGCAAGTATACAACACAATGTTAGATTTAAAACACCTAGACAAATAGAAAACACAACATTTTGTCAAATAAAGATATAAAACACCTAGACAAAGTTTAATAAGATTAAAATTAGCCTAATATTTTATCATTTGAGGAGTGATCAGACAAGTCAGGTTCTTCGTCATCTGAGTCACCATTCGAGTCTTTAAACTCTTCTTCATCGTCACTACTCTTCTCAACATGTCAGTTGTCACGACGATCATTGGCAATTTCCATGTCTTCTTCCTCTATGACAAGACAGATAGGTTCATCCACATCTTCAATTCTACCTATGGATATTATTCTATCATTTTCTTGGAAAAATTGTTCATCATCCACATTTTTTCGGATGTTACTTCGGTCGCTAACTCGTAGAACCCTCCTGGCTTTGTTTTCATCACAAACCACCAATATTTTAATGATTTCGATGGATATGGTACATAATAGAATTGTTCATCTTGTGATGCTAATATAAACGGGTCATCTCAACGAAGTCTTGATCTGTGTTTGACATCAACAATATTATGTTTTGTGAAAGGACAGACTTCTTTACAATTAAGCAAGATGTATGTGTGAGCCTTATGCATATCGCAATCTGCTAGATGACAATGTCTTCCGGACTTATCATATAATGACGACACGAGGTTTTAAATAGGCTTAACCGTTGGTCGAAGATTCACATACGGGGGAAAAATTCCAAGGCTCACGGTTTAGCCGCTTCTCTACCGTTGGTTCAAAATATAACACACAATAGGTAGATAGTTCATTAACCAAATATGCCTCCACAATCGACCCTTCTACCCTTTCTCTATTTCTTACTATCATTTTCAAGGACCCTATGTAACACCCCGATTTTTAGGAAGATATAATTTCAAGTTGATACAAATGGTTATTTTAAGGGAAAAAGAAGAAATAGGATTTTGGACTCAAATCCTATATTTTATAGTCTTGTTGGATGAAGGGTTCAATTACAAGTCCAACGGTTCTTTCCGGAGCAAAATCTGAGTTAAAACGAAGAAGTTATGACCAAAACAGTGACCGAGTAAGAAAAATGAAGAAAATCGGGCGGCAGCGCTCCGCGCGACTCTCCGCGTGGATGGATCAGCGCCACCATCAGTGCCGGGCTCTGTTCCCTCGCTCTTCCAGTGCTCCGTGCGACTCTCCGCGTGGATCGATCAACACCACCGTCCGTGCGGAGCCACTATGCGCATTTAAAAGGGAGGAATCGACCCCAAACCTCAAATCTTCTCTCCATTTTCTCTCCCAAAACGACCCCCAACCTCCAAAACAAACCCTAACCCATTTTTTAGGGGTTTTCCTCCTAAAACTAAGTGTTTCTTCTTCATCTATCAAGTTGGGAGCTAGAACCATGATCTCTCCATCTTCATCTTCGCCACCAAGCTTCTTAGGGTTTCACCCAACCTTTTTATCTATCTTGAAGATGAGAAGTTGTGGCTCATTTTGGTGACTTAGAGGCATTTTTGTTGGTGGATTCAAGCTATGGTTAAGGTAATCTTCTATTTTCTTCATCTATGGAAATTAGGGTTTTGGTGTAGTGTAGATCTTCATGTATAATGTTCGGGGAATGATTCTAAATGGTTGGATGTAAATATTTATGGTTAAAGTTTATGGATCTAGGTTTTGGAAGTTTTGTCTTGAGGACCCAAGTTCTTCAAAGGAGCTCAAGCTGGGGAAAATCTAGATTTACCCTAAATCTAGCAAGGTGAGTTCAAGTTGATTTGTAAAAACGTTGTACATGCCAAAATGTTTATTTTAACGTGTTTATGTGTTTTACGTGAAATTATCACTTGTTGAGTTATTTGGTGGGTTTTGATAATTTGAAATGTTTGGCTTTATAACCCTTGTGAAAGCCCTCACATTGGAATTTTTGGGCATCTTGATAAATAAGTCATTTTAAAGTGTTTTGAGGATTTATTGTATAAATGGAAATTATTTGTTAAAAGACACTTTTAGTGTTTATTTGGGAGAAAGGTTTGGTTTTGTGTTATGGGGGGGGGGGGTTTGAAAGGAATAAGAGTAATAAATGCATTTGGAAAACCATTTGTCCCAATCTATATTGGAGTCTACACATGTATTTTGGAGTGTGTTTGCATGATGTGAGTCGGTTGAATTTATTATTTGGGGACTGTTAATCGTTGGTCAAAAAGGTTTTTAAGCATTTTAGCTCGGTGTTATCTTAAAAGAGTCTTGGGGACACTTGTTCAATTCTAATGACTCAATGTAGATCCCGGTTATGGTTTACATACTAATGCACCGTGTTTCATATTGATGTTAATTACATGCTCGAGTGCGTTGGTCATTCCTGTGTAGTCATGTAATGTTAGACTGTGTTGCATTGGATCCATAGGCACGTAAGTCAGTATTTATTTGATGGTTAATTGGGTATTACGGCGTTGGACTTCGGGGCCCATGTGTTATGACATTAACCTTTCAAGTGTACACTAGGAGGGCTGAGTCCGGTTGTGCTATCCTGTTGATGGGCGTTTAGGGCCTCCGCCATGTCGGGGCAATGCCTTGGTTGTAACCTCCGACTGTGCCGGACCTTTGGTGATATTCATGGTAATATTCACTAAGGTCAGCTGTCTCTTTTGGTGTAGCTTGAAGAGAGTCGTAAGGACACTTGGGATTTTATGTCGTGAAGTGTCATACGATTAACGTTGTATGAGTGGCATATTTTTGAGTTCATCCACTCTCAATGGATACAAGTCTCCCTCATCGTCGACCAACAGTATTTTGGATAATTAATTGTCCATGTTTTAACATTTGGATTTCATTCCACTTTATGGTCGCGTGAGTATTGAACTTTAGTTTCAGGTTTTCGGTGGAATATTATATTTATATGGATTGTTTTCCATGATTTATGAGTTGAGTATTATGCTCCACTAGTGTTTTGGGTGTTTCGAGATATAAAGTTTTATCTGCGTTTTTATAATTAGAAATCCGTTTTCTATTCACGTTTAAGTGAGTTTTGGGTTGCATTACTTTAATAAAGAATATTTTGTATTGGGGCGTTCGTCCTTAAAAATGCATGTTATTGGAAGACGGATCGTTTCCATATTTAAAGTAAATCATTTTGAAAGATTATGATTTAAATTGTATTCTTTTCTTTTAACCATATATTTAATCATGTTGAAAACGCTTGAACTCATAGGCGTTAGCCTAACCCTTTTTATTTGTCGGCATGTGCATCAGGTCCCGATTGGGGAAGGGTACTAACGACCCTGTGAAGAAATGGGTACTATTTTAATGCACCAGGGTGAGTAGCTTGGTGAAGTCTTCTGCAATTATCTTGGGAGTAGCAAAACGTATTGTCAGGATCGAATTCTTAACAAGAATAAATTCTCAGAAACTAATATCAAAGAAGTTGCGGAATAACACTTTGATATTCAATAAAACAGTAAACCAAAACAGTTTATAATCAACAACTTGTAAACTTGTATTGAATGCTTGAAGTTACAAGATTAAACACACAACCTCAATATTGATGAACAGACTCACCAATACGAATTCTACTTCTCTAGAATTAGGATCTATGCCTTGAGGTTAATTTTTTCTAAAAAATAGAATGAATAAATTAATTTCTATCTAAACTATTCTATCAAATCTGTACATATACTGAATAAAAAGATAATTACAATAAATAAAATATCTTCAGTATATCTTCCATCATTATCTTCAAGCCTTCCATGAATATCTTGATTCTTTCCAGTTGTCATCCTTTCCATCCGGTTCTTTAAGTCAAAAGCAGTACTAACTATACTCAGCAGCATTAATTTCTTCTAGCAGCATTAACTTGGTCTTAGTAGCATTAACTATTAAGCAACACTAACCACTAGCAGTACTAACTAGCTAAGCAGTACTAACTTTGTTCAAGCAGCACTAACTTTGACTAGCAGTATTAATTCTACTAGCAGTAGTAATACTCAGCAGTATTAACTTTGAAGTCCTCTGGCAGTAGTAATTCTGAACTAGCAGCATTAAAGACTTGTTCACATCTTCAGTTCCCAACAATCTCCCCCTAACTTGACTTTTAGAAAGAGAAGTCAAGTTCTTCAAATGCTTCCAAAATCTTCATTGATCTACTCCAATGTTAGGATCCAGTCCCATGCTCTGATTAATAGTTCTTTGAATTAAGTACTTTGCCATTTCTGAATTTGGTGTACAACTCAACTTCTTATTTAACATGGCATGAAGCTTCAGATTGGTATGGTTGTATACCCTATCCCCCAAGTAATACTCCCTGTGAAAAGTATCCAATGCTAGTTCATAGACTCCACTCCTTTCATATAGAGTCCATCCTCTAACATTCTTAAATACATCTTTTATCAAATGCTTTACTGCTTCTGGTTTGAACAACATGCACAAATATTCCATAACTAGCTTCACAATTGGTAACCCTGGAGCTGTCAACTGATCTGCATGAACTTTCATCCCCACTGCAAACATTTCTTCCAAATCAGATCTTGAACACTCTTTGACAATTTTGCTCCAGGTGCTGTAGACTTCATACCTCTCATCCTTTCTTTTCAATCTGATGTACTCTTTACCATCCACCTCTACAGTATCCCAGAGGATAACTTCAGGAGGTTTGAATCCAACAGGTTCAGCTGAAATAGGCTTTGGAATTTTATCCATTACCACCATGTACATGTTTACATCTGAACTCTGTGGTATTTCTTCCTGAGATTCAACTTTCTTTTCTTCTTCTACTCTAGACTTCTTTTCAACTTTCTTTCTGTTGGCCATCATCTTGGTTCTCTTCAGTATCCTTTGCCCTTGTCCTATAGTAGCTTCTTTCTTCTTTTCTTCCTTTTTCCTTTCTTCTGATCTAGGGCCTTTAGAAGCAATAGACTTAACTCTTTTTATCTTCTTGATCTTCTGAGCTAGAGTCTCTTCTTCCTTAATCTCTACCTTTTTCTTTGTTGGAGTTCCCTCTTCACTTTCAGGGAAGGGTTTATTGATATTCACATCATGCCTCTCCTTAGCTTTCTTTTCAAACTCCACTCTGTCCTTTTCATTACTCTTCAGCTTCCCCATTTCTTTCTCATATAGCTCCTTGATTTGATCAAAATTGATCTTCACAAACATTTCTTTCTTTACACCAATTGCACTCCTCAAGAAAGTTATCATTTTGTTTCTTTCCTGAGTGGCAAGGTAAGTTTGTGAAGATCTTCTCTTCTTAGCACTTGTTCTGGCCATCATAGCCTTTTTCAAGCACATTGCTCTTTGCTTAGCTTTCTCTGTTTCCAGCCCTTTCTGAAATGCTTCATTTAACTCATTTGCAAGTGCTCTGGCCATTTCTCTGTCTTTTTCAACCTATTCCTTTTCTGCTAGATCTAACTCCTCTTGCATTTTCTTTGCTAATGCTTCATCTGACTCAATCATCTTTTGCTTTTTAGATGGTTGATCAGATTCTATCATCTTTGCTTTTCCCTTTTTCCTTGTATCTGCACCCATTTCTTTCTTCTCTATTTTTTTTGCTCCCCCTTCATTTATGACCACTCCTTTTGGTTTGGGAGTGTCATTCTTTGCTTTGATGAGCATTTCAGCTACTTCAATTTCTGTTGGTGTTAACTCTGGTACTGCTGCTTGTGAAGTTTCAGCAGCACTAACAGTTTCTGCTGCTTGTTTTGGCTTAGCAGTAGTAATAGTTTCTGCTGCTTGTTTTGGCTTAGCAGTAGTAACAGTTTCTGCTGTTGCCTTTTCTTCAACAAATTCAGCCCTTTCTTCAACAAACTCCCCCTCAAACTGTTGATCTATCTGTTCTGAGCTTGAATTCTCCCCCTTTTTGGAAGCATTTTTCTTATTTGACCTCTTATTTAAAACAAATTGTTTTCTCCTCTGCTTATGCACCAACCTTGTCACCATTTTCTTTAATTTGGCAATCTGGATTTGTTGTGACAGGATGACCATCTTCATCTCTTCAATTTCTTTTCCTTGTTTGAGAACATCTTGGTTGATGTTCCCCATTGTTTCCATCAATTCATAGTAAGTATATCTGTCCTCACCCTCTCCAGAAGTGTTACCCTCTTTTGAAGGATCATTGGATCTTTTTGTAGTGGAAGTCTTCTGCCTAGCAGAAGCACTCTCCACCCCCTTGGTTTCTTGGCACCGGGGACCTTTGAATGATTGCTCATTCAAAGTTGCCATGGGGAAGGGCTTATAGATCTTACCACTGACCTCCTCTGAGCTAGCAGGAGTAGTGGCAGCCTTCTCTCCCATATGCTCTTCCTCCTCCTCAGAGAGCACCTCCTTTGGGTTGGGAGACACCCTAGTGGATTCCCTTTGGATATTCTCTACTGGAGAATGCTCCAATAGAGGGCTTTGAGGCTCTTGGTTAATAGTAGGTACACCAAGGGAAGGAGCCTTGTGTACCTTTCTCTTGACATAGGTCTTGGATATTATGGGAGTGGGTTTAGCAGCAAAGGACTGAGGGAAAATTTGAGAGATGGAAGGTTGGGATTGGCTAGCAGTGGGTTGGTCTAATGGGGGCCTTGACCCTGCTACCATACCTTCATTAGTTTGGGACACCACCATCATTGTAGAGAACAATGGGGTGTCTACTCCTTCCGAGTCCCCAACAGATCTTCTCATATTTGAGAAAACCTTGCCTTTAGGGGGTTTAGGTTGATTACTGCTTGAACAAACCTGGGATACATATAAAAGCTCTTTTTGTTTCCCATGTTTGTGACAAGATCATTGAAAATCATTTGTGAAAAATTGTACCTTCTGGCAGTGGCCAAACAGACCAAAGCATAAGCAATGGGACTGCTGAACTCACTCCATCCAGTGGTCTTTTTAGAAATGCAGTGCATTAAGGTATGAACAAGAAAACGCCATTGGGGTGAGAATTTAGCTTTTGAGAACTTAAAAACACCCAATGGGCCTCCGTACCCCATTTTTGTAAGAGTAGAAAACAGTTCATCATTAGGGATAGAAGTTATACCAGAGGCATCGTCTAGACGTAGACTGATGCGAATTACTTCTTCAGTAACTGTCAATGGCTTGCCACATACTGTCGTCTTGATCATTTGCACACCATCCTCAGTAACAATGGTGGCATGTGCCCAGAATTGCCTCTGATGCTCTATGAAGATAGTAGGAGACATAGTGAGAGCATGGGCAATGTGGCTAGACTTCAGAAAGTCGACTATCTGATGAAAACCTTCAGCTTGCTTTGGCTTTTGGAGCATCGCGATTTCATTGTGCTCGTCAATGAACGCCATTGATGCCATTGACCTTGAAGATTCTTGTCTGAAAACTTTGAACTTTGAGAGAGAAAGGGTTTAGAGCGCAAGTGAACAGTATGCAAAGAGTCGTTATGAGCTTTTAGGCGGGCAAAGAGTATTTATAGTATTCGGGACATAAGCAGTATTAACCTAGAGCAGTATTAACTGAAAGCAGTATTAACTACTAGCAGTATTAACTGAAAGCAGTATTAACTACTAGCAGTATTAACTAACTAGCAGTATTAACTGAGAGCAGTATTAACTACTAGCAGTATTAACTAACTAGCAGTATTAACTGTGAGCAGTATTAACTACTAGCAGTATTAACTAACTAGCAGTATTAACTGAGAGCAGTATTAACTACTAGCAGTATTAACTGAGAGCAGTATTAACTAGTAGCAATATTAACTAACTAGCAGTATTAACTGACTTACTCCTTTAAACTTGCGAAACACTGAGTACTGCTATACATATCCTGAAAAAGAAGATTAGTAACACCAAGAATAAACAATATACAGGTATAGAACCACTTTTTGAGAAGGGGCTTATTCAGAGTTGATCATTCCCACACTTGTTACCAAGTAAGTGAATCTACCCACATCAAAAGCTTTAGTGAATAGATCAGCAAACTGATTATCAGTGTGAACTTTTACAACTTGAATAAGTTTCTTTTCATTACAGTCTTTTATGAAGTGATACCTGATTTCAATGTGCTTTGTCTTTGAGTGCTTGACAGGATTATTCACAATGCTAATAGCACTGCTGTTATCAATAAAAATTGGAGAGTGTAGAAAGGTTACCCCATAATCCAACATTTGATTCTGAATCCATAAGACTTGAGAACAGCAACTTGCAGCTGCTATGTACTCTGCCTCTATTGTAGATGTGGATACTGTGGTTTGTTTCTTGCACTGCCAAGACACTAGTCTTGCACCTAAAAACTGACGTCCTCCAAAAGTAGATTTTCTGTCCAAGTTTGCTCCACCTAGATCACTATCTGAGTATGCAAGTAGGTCAAAGGATGAGTCATGAGGATACCAAAGTCCCAATCTGGGTTGCCCTTTGAGATATCTGAATATCCTCTTAACAGCTTGATAGTGATATTGCTTTGGCCTAACTTGGAATCTTGCACACACACAGACTGGAAACATTATATCTGGCCTAGAGGCTGTAAGATACATGAGAGAGCCAATCATGGATCTATAATGATGAACATCCATATCCTCCCCCTCAAGATCTGCTGTTATCTGCTTGTGTGTCTTCATAGGTGTGCTAGCAGGTTTTGAATCTGAGAAACCAAACTTGGTTAGAATGTCCTGCACATACTTGGACTGACATATGAAGATTCCATCTGTCTTCTGTTGAACTTGGAGTCCAAGGAAGAAAGTAAGTTCCCCCATGGAGCTCATTTTGAACCTTTGATGCATTAGTTCCTCAAACTCCTTGCACATGTTGTCTCTTGTTGATCCAAATATAATATCATCAACATAAATTTGGACCAGCAAGATATCCTTCTTCTTTCTCTTGATAAATAGAGTCTTATCAATAACTCCTCTTTCAAAGCCATTTTCCAAGAGATAGGATGACAGAGTGTCATACCATGCTCTTGGAGCTTGATGTAGTCCATAAAGTGCTTTCTTCAATTTGTATACTCTGTCTGGATAGCTTGGGTTTTCAAACCCTGGTGGTTGACAGACATATACTTCTTCTTCAATTGAACCATAAAGAAATGCACTTTTCACATCCATCTGATAGACTTTGAATTTCATGTAGGAAGCATAAGCCAGGAATAATCTAATTGCTTCTATCCTGGCCACAGGTGCAAATACTTCTTCATAGTCTATTCCTTCTTCTTGTGTATACCCTTGAGCCACCATCCTTGCTTTATTCCTTATCACTATACCTCTTTCATCTCTCTTATTCCTGAAGACCCATTTTGTTCCTATTGCCCTTTGGCCTTTAGGAAGGTCTACCAGATCCCAAACATCTTGCAGCTTGAACTGCAGTAGCTCTTCTTGCATGGCTTCTATCCAACTGGATTCTTTCATAGCATCATGTGCCTTTTTAGGCTCAAGTTGGGATAAAAAGCAAGAAAGCACTGTGTGTTGTTGATCTTGGATTTCTTGAAGTTTACTTTGATTTCTAGTCATCATAGGAGAGGATATATCTCCTATTACCAGCTGTGGAGGATGATTCTTTTGTATTCTGGTGTGATGACTAGGTTCTTCATTAAGTCCCAACTCTAGACTAGAGTCATTCAACTCAACTGAAGTGTTTTCATTAGCCACTTCTGGTTCTTTATTCTTTTGAGTCTCCTCATCTCTACTTTCTTCTTCACCTTGACTTGGTCCAGTAGATGGTTACTTTTCACAGTCTTCAACATGATTCACTGTGGGTATGGGAAATATCACAGATTGAGATATACTTTCTGAGACTTGTGTAGTCCCTGATTCTCCACTCCCTGTACCTGCATAATCAGCACTACTGAAACCAAAAGAGTTAGTTAGTGAGTCAATGTCAAATAGCCACTGAGGACCAGACCCAATTGGATTTGGTGTGTTCTCATTGCATTTGACATTGTCACTTTCTTCAATTATTCTGAGATGAGTAGCCAACAAGAAATCCATCATCTGCTTTGCTATCAAACTTACCTAAGTAAGATTTGGTATTGAGAATAGTACAAGGACACCCAAAAGGTTTGAAAAATCCAATGAAAGGTTTTCTTTTATTTAAAAGCTCATATGGGGTCTTGTTCTTTTGCTTGACCACTAGAACTCTGTTTTGGACATAACAAGCAGTATTAACTGCTTCAGCCCAGAAGGTAATTGGCAATTTTGAATCAGCCAACAGAGATCTAGCAGCCTCTATTAGTGTCCTATTTCTCCTTTCAGCAACTCCATTCTGTTGAGGAGTCCTAGGAGCACTATATTGTCTCTCAATACCTTTCTCTTCACAAAAGGTGTTTAGATCATGATTTTTAAACTCAGTTCCATTATCTGATCTAATGACTTTTACTCTTTGATTAGTTTGGTTTTCAATTCTTAGAATAAAAGATTTGATAAGTCCACTTGTCTCATCCTTAGTCCTTAGAAAATATACCCAAGTAAATCTGGAGTAATCATCAACAATAACCAAGCAGTAAGATTTCTTGCCTATACTCATAACATTTGTAGGACCAAACAGATCCATATGCAGTAACTGGAGACAAGAAGAAATAGAATTTAACTCTTTGGTCTTATGAGAAGTTTTGTGCTGTTTGCCTTTAAGACAAGCAACACAATGATCATCACATGAAAAGACTTTTGAAGGTAAACCTCTTACAAGGTTGTTTTTAACAAGTTTGTTCATAGTCTTGAAATTCATGTGACACATCCTTCTGTGCCATAGAGAGGATTCATCCACAGAAGCTTTTGAAACAAGACAGTTCAGGGATGAATCACTATTAACATTGTCCATATCTAGACAATAAACATTGTCCTTTCTTGGAGTTCTAAGTAGTATCATGCTTTCATCAACTACATTGAACCCTGGAGCAAGGATCATACACTCTGTGTTTGTAAATAATATGCTATGTTGTTTGTCACAAACCTGTGATACACTTAACAGGTTGTACTTCATTTGATCAACATAGTAGACATTCTCAAATGTCATCTTACCTTTTGTGACATTACCTTTGCCACTTATTTTACCACCAGTAAGATCATTTCCAAAAGCAACATGTCCTCCATTGATATGCTTGAAATCCTGAAGGCATGACATGTTACCTGTCATGTGCCGAGAGCAACCACTATCAACATGCCAAATGCTCTTTGCTTTGAGCTGTTGGTTGCCCTGCACATTAGATGAATCAGTTAGTTTGAATAAGGAACCCAAGCCAAAGTGGTCTTGGGTACCCCTTTCTCATCAAAATACTTGCATTCTTTCTTGACAAGATTTTTAAACTTTGACTCCTCATGCTTGGAGTATTTTGTCACAATAATAGGCTTGGAAACATTTTTGCTAGAAGCAATACTGATTTTAGAAGTACTAACTGCCTTAGTAGCACTTGCATGCTTAGCAGTACTAACCTTGTTAGCAACATTAATATTTTCAGCAGTACTAACACTGTTAGCAGTAGTAACTGTGTTAGTAGTACTAATATTTTTAGCAGTACTAACACTGTTAGTACTTCTAGGTACCCATAGTAAAATACTTTCTTTTAAAACCTTATTTTTCATAGGGCCTTTACTTTCAACAGATTTCTTCATCACATGTTTCTTTCCAGCCTTCCTATAACCAACAGGTTTTTGCACAAATCTTTGAAAGTTTATCTGTTGATTAATAGGGTTAAAGAAGCAATACTTAACCAAATGATTCAACTTGCCACATATGAAACAAGGTTTTGGTCTATTGATTTTATTCAGATCAACTCCTTGTTTCTGAGCCCATTGATTATTCCAGTTTCTTTGATTACCTCTTTTTATACCAGAATTTAGGCTCTTAGCTTTATTACACGCACACTGTTTACAAGATCCAGGATTCACAACCGTGGTTTGTTTGTAATGGACCTTGTTATCCTTTCCTTTGATCTTCTCTATCTCCTTGGACTTGACCCAGATTTTCCCACATCCCTCATTGGTGATAATATTGTTTTCTAATGGTATCTTTTTACTCACAGTATTATCCCTATTCTTACTAGCTTCTTTCTCAGTCAAATCCTTAACTACTACCTCATCCAAAGGATCTATCTTAAGAGCTTCCTCAGACAAGTCCTTTTTCTCCTTGGTTTCTAACAAGTCTGAAGTAGGAGAGATATAGTTGTTGTTGTAAGGAGGAGGTGTATTGTTGTATCCAATACCAAGCTTCATCTTATCATGAATCTGAGCCTTTAGAAGAGAATCCATTGCTTTTGAAGCATATGAAAACTTTTCTATGTCAAGCTTAACTTTAGACAGTTCCTCTTTCAGCCTATCATTATCTTCTAAGGACTTAGACAGTTTGGTCTCTAACTCATTCTTTTCCCACTTCCAATAGTTTGTGTCATAAGAGTGTTGAAGTTCATTAGCTTGAAAGCCTTTGATTTGCTCTTCAAATCTCTCTACTATCAACACATAATCTCTTCTGTCTTTTTCTAATCTTTTGAGGTCATCACACATACTTTGATTGTGATCCCTGTATCTTTTGACAGTGTCTATGCAAGATTTAGTGCAAAGATTAGAAATTACCTCAGAGGGGAGATCAGACACTTCTGCCATAAGAGCTTGATTCTGAATGGCTTCCTCAGCTTGATCACTCCAGTCAAATCCCATTCCTTGTTGGGAAACAAGGGCTTGAGCAGGATTCTTGTTTTGATTGTAGGCTCCATTCTGAGCTTGTTGGTGGTTGTTGTTTGGAACAACACTCCTGCATTCTCTAGCAAAGTGTCCTTTCATGTGACACTTATAGCATTCCACCTTAGTCTTGTCAAAACCAGCTCCATCTTCTCTTCTTTGAGAGAAGTTGTTTCTTCCTGTTCTTTTAATAAACTTCTTCACTCTCATAGATAACATGGCCATCTGCCATTTAATGTCCATCTCCTCCAGGTCATCAGGGTGAAGTTGATCTAGATCATCATTAATCAATGAATTGTTGCTATGACTGGACAAAAAGGCTTCAAAGATAGTTCCAGTGCCTTTTTCTGAATTTACTCTAGTGGCAGTACTAACTGCTTCAGGGTTAGCAGTAGTATCAGTACATGTTGAAAGAAGTGCAGCATTGTAGATATAACCAGTGGGATTCTTCTTGGATTCTACCTCAGTTTCAAAAACTCTTAGATCATTATATAGATCATCAAGTTCCTTCTCTTCCAGATTGTCACTCTGTCTATATGAGACAGTGTACATAGTCCATTCATCCCCAAGAGATCTGAGGAACTTTCTGTTGATATCATCTTGTTCCATCTTCTCATACTGCTGCTTTAGAACATCTCTTTGATTTCTTTTGATACTTTTAGTTCCAACAAATCTTTTCTCTAGAGCATTCCAGAGAATCTGAGCATCAGTGCAGTTGCAAAATTGATGCTGATATTCATTGGGAATGGCCAAGAGCAGAGTGCTTAAGGCCTTCATCTCTGTCTGTCTGATCTTCCTCTCACCATCTGTCTTTGGTGGAGGTCTTTTCCCATCTGGTCCTATCTTTCCTGCTTCAGAAGGACCATTCTCAATGATATCCCACATTGAGTAGTCAGTGAGAAGAATGTATTGTCTAATTCTGATCTTCCACATGTCAAACTCACTGGGTTTGAGCATTGGAACCTTAGAGACCAGAGTACTGTTTGATTCTGCAAGGTTTTCCATGATGAATGAATAGATGTTTCTGAGGAAGTTAAGCTCTGATACCACTTGTCATGATCGAATTCTTAACAAGAATAAATTCTCAGAAACTAATATCAAAGAAGTTGCGGAATAACACTTTGATATTCAATAAAACAGTAAACCAAAACAGTATATAATCAACAACTTGTAAACTTGTATTGAATGCTTGAAGTTACAAGATTAAACACACAACCTCAATATTGATGAACAGACTCACCAATACGAATTCTACTTCTCTAGAATTAGGATCTATGCCTTGAGGTTAATTTTTTCTAAAAAATAGAATGAATAAATTAATTTCTATCTAAACTATTCTATCAAATCTGTACATATACTGAATAAAAAGATAATTACAATAAATAAAATATCTTCAGTATATCTTCCATCATTATCTTCAAGCCTTCCATGAATATCTTGATTCTTTCCAGCTGTCATCCTTTCCATCCGGTTCTTTAAGTCAAAAGCAGTACTAACTATACTCAGCAGCATTAATTTCTTCTAGCAGCATTAACTTGGTCTTAGTAGCATTAACTATTAAGCAGCACTAACCACTAGCAGTACTAACTAGCTAAGCAGTACTAACTTTGTTCAAGCAGCACTAACTTTGACTAGCAGTATTAATTCTACTAGCAGTAGTAATACTCAGCAGTATTAACTTTGAAGTCCTCTGGCAGTAGTAATTATGAACTAGCAGCATTAAAGACTTGTTCACATCTTCAGTTCCCAACACGTATTTGGGTTTAGTAGCACCCGACCTTTATTTAGTCTTTATATAAGATTTGAGTGGTTATTTGTTGAAGTTAAATCTAGAATTATATATGAGGTATTCCAAGTATTGATTTGTAGAAAATGAATTTTTTTCCTTCACGTGATGTAATGATGTAATCTTTAAATTAGTTGCTCTTTCCAAATAAGAGGGTGTAACACCCTAGACGTCTCTCATAGAGATATATCCATATGTATTGAACCGGATCCCTAATTAGCACCCCATGCGCGAGAAGTACCACAAGGTGTTGCATGGAATCGAAGAACCCCGATGGAAAAACTCTTTCCAACTTGCAGATAGTTCAACTATACTTGTCTGCAATTGTTGCAAGTCGTCAACATTTGAACACCTTCAAGCATATTGCACGAAAGAATGTGCATAACTCAGTGATAGCATCCCATATCTGGGTCGGTACCATCCCTTTAATGGAAATAGGGAGCATTATTTACATGAACACGTGACAGTCATGGCACTTGAAGCCACATAAATTACCATCCTCAAGGTTTACTAGTGACCCTATGTTGGAAGCATATATGTCTGGAAGTTTAAACTTCTTCAACCAATCACACAACATTCTTACCTACTCTTTGTTTAATGTGTGAAGCTTTTGATTTAAAGATTTTATTTCGTTCCTCTCTGATATGAAAATCCGGTCGATTGCAGTGTTCTTCTATGTCTTTCCTTACTTTGATATTGTCTTTTGACTTTGGTGTGTCTATTATCGTGTGAAACAGATTATCAAACACATTTTTCTCAATGTGCATTACATCCAGGTTATGTCGTACCAACAAAGTGTGCCAATACGGAAGCTCCCAGAAAATTCTCCGCTTTACCCAATTGTATGTTACCCCAAAATCCACAGGCTTTCTATAGTGCTTTGACTCGTGTGGGACACTATCATAAACAGTAGGAAGGTTACTTTAACAACCCGAACTTTAATTACATCAAAATGTAATTATCCATACCAAAAACATTGGCCCCAAGCCTATAATTCAAATAAGGTTTTCAAATACAACCTATTACACAACTGAGAAAAAGGAAAACTACTACAAAGAGTCTTCTAGCTTCAGGGAAAAACTCACAACTTCTCTTTATCTTTACCAGAACCTGCTACCTTGCGATAACCTGAAAAAGGGTTATAGTTTTGAAAGAGCGAGGGTTAGACCGATGGTCTAGTGAGTCCCCTCCAAGTACTACTGCAACAGTTCAAATATTATTTAAAACATTGAAACAAAGCCTTACGCCTCACGAGCGTAACTCACTCTACTGACCAAACATTTACCACACTTTACGCCTCGCAAGCGTAACTCACACTACTGACCAACACGACCACATTTTCCGCTTCGCAAGCGTAACTCACATTACTGACCAACACTGTCGTCAAAGTCGGTATGTCTGTCTCGTACTGCCTTATTTTGGGGGCACACCCAAATGGCATAAACGAGCCACACTCCCCGGTACGAGCAGGCGGGCCACACTCCCCTACTTTGGTCAAAACTTCCGAATTAAATGTATGCATACATCTAATTATCAACAATATATAAAACGAGTTTATATAAACATAGCATTAACATGTCAACATAATTACATCAACCTTTTCAATAAACCTTCACAAACTTTTGATAATAAAGGCGTGCAGTTCAGAAACTCACATTAATCAAATAACTTTCGAAATCGTAAATGTATTTAGTTTGAAAGACTCACCTCAGATTCTTTTTGCTTAAATCCCGCTTTCTAACGATTTCACCACCTACGATAACACCGATAAATCGGTAAGTCAACTCGCAGATAACACCCTCTCACTCTCAGTCTAAAACTTAACAAAAACGACACATTGGTACCACCCCGGTCGAGCCAACCCCAGCCGAGACCACCCCGGTCGAGACCGATCAACACCGGTCGCTCATCACACCGGTTGACACCGGTCACCACATACCGGTCGACACACCGGTCACCACACACCGGTCGACACACCGGTCACCGGCCCCCCGGGCCCGGTCGACATTCAAACAAAGTCGGCGATTCAATACTTCGCACAAAAAACCTCAGATCCGTAAATCACCCAACGACACGGATAGTATTAGGCTAGAATCATACCTTTATTTGAATAAAAACGATCGATCCTTCAAGCCCTAGCCCTCTCTCTCTCCTGCTCCTTTCTCCCTTCAGTCGCTCTCATCCAAACTCAGAAATGAATTTTGATAAAAATCTTAGGGTTAAAACATATATATAACCAAAGTTTCATTTAACCCCCATGAACTTTGGGTCTCGCTTAACTTTTCACCCAACTATCAAAATTTATCGAAATTTTGGATCCGGATATTACAATATCGCCCCCTCAAGAGAATTCCGTCCCCGGAATTCCATCGTTGAACATATGGGGATACTGATATTTCATGTCCGCCTCCATTTCCCACGTCGAATCTTGTCCTTTGTGAAATCTCTACTGGATTTTCACCAACCGGATTTCCTTGTTCCTTAACATTATAACCCAACGGTCAATGGCCCCCTCGGAACTTATGATCATGGCAAACTCTCCTTTGCTTGCATACCTCACAAAGGTATCGCTGCTTCACCTCCAACAAGTGCTCTCAAGAGAGGCGAGAAACATGACACGAATTATCCCAATTCTCATCGAACACTTTCGGTTATACACTACCTCTCCAACTCCTTCCATAGCTTCTACGGACTCCAAAAATTAAACCAACACTAGCTTTCTCTCGAACGTACCACTCCAATCTATGGGAACAACTTATGTATCAAGTCACCCCCTTTCAAATCTTAAGATTCACAAGACTCGCGTTCTTTCATTCATTCCGACTTAACTTCCCTCAAATGCTCTAAACATTCTATTCCAAAACCAAGGCCGTAACATCCCAGATCAACTCCTGCGTCAACATGCATATAGTAAACCTTTGTTACCACAATAACTGCAGAATTATGAATTTCTTCATCTGGTAATCAGCCATTGCATAGTAACTTCTCTCGGTTCGGCATACGTCGAACGTAAAAGCACTTACTTTCCCACACTATACTGTTCAACGTTCAACGGTGATACTCAACTCATACACAGTAACATACATCGCCCCAAAGGTCATCACTGCATTTCCATAATAAAAGAAAATTCCACATTACCTTACCCTCATAGCCCACTAATTCCAACTGAACGAATCATAATGACTCCAACTTCAATTCTCGTCGCATCCAACAATTATCCGGTCGCAATAGAAATAAATTCAAGCTTTACCCGTTCTAACATAGAGTGATCATGCTCCCACCATCACTCCAATTTATCACTGGAAAACAGGTTCACTTGGAACCTTTCCTACACAATTACCAACTTTACTCACTCCGAGCACTACCTCCAACCGCTTCTTCCCCTTTCCTTCTCGAAAACATGAACATGCTTCTAGTGATAGGCTCACTAGCTAGCCCAAATCCTTAGACCAATCGCCCGTTTTAGCTTTATCCACTCTCGAACCATAGCATACACTTTAACCCCCTTTCTCACGCCCTCGCTAGGGTTTATAAATTCACTTAACAGAAATTCTGAAAACATAAACTCCCAAATCCTGCGCCACTTGCTAAACTTCTTACTCTCAGGTCAACAATTCCAACTCGTCAAAACACAAACTACATTACTACACTTAAGCAAACGATTACCGACAATCCACATGCGAGACATTAACCACTCTCTCCCAAATATTACTCATTGATCGAACACACCTCACGCTCCTCACTCTCCTTCGTCATCTATAGGGTTCCTTCACCTTCGAAGAATACTTCGACATCCTCATGGATTTCCCCTGTCTCCTACAACCCATCATGAACTAAATCGTTCGACATTCACATCAATATGTCACTGAAATAAGATGAGCTTGTCCAACACCTCTCTGCGACCCAGGAACCCAAGGTTCCTCCACGAAGTTGCCGCCAACTATCCCTCGAACCCAGAAACTTCATATTAGCAAAATCATCAACCCAACCAACATCTATGCATCTCTGCCACATACTTGACACTTTCGAAAACTCACCGAGAATCACTGAGCAAGGGTTTTCGCCAATGCTCATCTTATAACACTAACACAAGTCTAAAACTTAACCTGAAAGAAGCTCCTTACCACTATAATGACTTGAACGACCACTTTGGCATAAAAATAACACCATCTCATCTAACCATTCATCTCCCTACCACATCAACACTATAACACCAAAATCTCCGCAACAATTGGTATACATAACAGATACCCTACTCATCATGTCGATCGTAATACCAATATTTGAGATAAATTCGTTTCACGACTTTGCCCTGCTCAAATCTGGACCGCCCGCAAACTTTTGAACATCTAAACCACTCAAATCGATTTCACTTCTGATCATCTTATCGCAATATGCCATATACAAAGTCGGGTAGTCGGTAAGATTAAGCGTACTCTCTTACGGGTTAACTTGCTAGAAGTACAACCACCCGATTGCTCCCTATACCTTACTCCCACACGAACCATCAGAACCTAATGGGAATTTACCTGACCAACTAACAATCTTACATTTTGAAATGTCCGCACAAGGTGGTCCTATACCATTCTAGATACACACCGATCCTGAACGATCTCTAGCTTCCTTAAGAAACTCAGAAAAACATGACCGCAACCACTTCCCATTTTCAACGTCCCGGCAAAGGCCTCAACAAAATGTCCCTGACTTCAGCATTAGCGTCGACATAGCAATACTTCAACAATGTTTTCGACTAACAAGGATTCCCAAAGGAACCATCTCCTTCCAACGCATAACTATCTCGGTGTCCCACCGACTTCGCACGTTAAAGACACATGACTTACTTGATAGAATCTGATTACCAGACCAACTCAAAAACTCCGACTCGACGTCAATAAATTTTCATCCTCCAACCCTTAACTTCAACGCTTCCTTACGACCTAGCGAGTTCATAGCCTTCATGCATGACAACATATTAGTTTGAAAACATTCGACACATTTGAAAATATTTTCAATGAAACTTTACTCAAGTGATTTCAAGAAGTTCTAACAAAATTACTTATGCTGAGTGAGTTAGTCGACTTCCGCCCTTGCTGGCATGACTAAGTCCATACCAGTCTTCCTTATAACATCACACGGTCAAAAGATGTTATATTTTCCACAAAAGATGACTCCTTTATAAAAGAAGTTCAATAACTCCCAAATTACTAAGTTCAAAATTTAGTGCACCGTGCAATAAAATTGCCCTTTTTCTAAAACCCATACACGTTTACACACACTAACTCATTTTCAAAGCAAATGACTCAAAGGTGCACACACACCAATAAACCTGACATGAAAGACTCAAGCAACTTATTCGAAAACACCATGCATGATACTCTCGTAAGGTCGACCGCTCACACTCACACCAATATACCACCGACGCTTACTCCCAACCAACCAGTCAGGTCCCTCCCAATAGCATCTATCTTCAGCATCAACGATTCCCAACATTCTGGTATGTTCCACTACCAGTAACCAACGCGACCATTAATTCGCAATTCCTGCATCCTTACTTTGGTCCAACAATAGCTCATTTCCATTCTATCTTCATTCCATTTATCAGCCAACACGGATACCGTCTCTCAGCCACCCTCTCCAACTTTCAGTCAACTAGTGATTCAAAAGGCTCAAATCTATTATTCGATTCTTGGGGTGAACTCTCCTGATGTCCATTGATCGACATCACAAACTACCAAACCGACGACTCCCTTGGAGTGACCAGCTCACCCCCAATCGTCAATCTTCCCTTTTCAGACTCAAGGAGTTCTTCCTCCAGACGAAACATCTACATCCCACACAATACTCATCCCAGAAGGTATTAACCTTAAACTCATGAACATGCTCACACAGCACGCCAGACCAACGCTATCGTTTCAATGATAGAACTCACTACCCAAAACTACACCCACCGACTTACCCAACAATAGTACTCGAGTATACCCATGCACCTGTAGATTCATAATGGCATTGGCCAGATGCAATTCTGAATTTACCATACATGAGAATCCTCACTATTGTCATCCCAATTCACAAAGACCAATGACACCTTTAAGGCTTCCTAAACCTCAGTTGTGTCCCTTTATACCACAGTTTAAGTTTAGGCCCATCCGGTCACCTAAATCCCTTAAACTATGGCTCTGATACCAACTGTAAGAACCCGAACTTTAATTACATTAAAATGTAATTATCCATTCCAAAAACAATGGCCCCAAGCCTATAATTCAAATAAGGTTTTCAAATACAACCTATTACACAATTGAGAAAAAGGAAAACTACTACAAAGAGTCTTCTAGTTTTAGGGAAAAGCTCACAACTTCTCTTTATCTTTACCAGAACCTGCTACCTTGCGATAACCTGAAAAAGGGTTATAGTTTTGAAAGAGCGAGGGTTAGACTGATGGTCTAGTGAGTCCCCTCCAAGTACTACTGCAACAGTTCAAATATTATTTAAAACATTTAAACAAAGCCTTACGCCTCACGAGCGTTAGTCACTCTACTAACCAAACATTTACCACACTTTATGCCTCGCAAGCGTAACTCACACTACTGACCAACACGGCCACATTTTCCGCTTCGCAAGCGTAACTCACACTACTGACCAACACTGTCGTCAAAGTCGGTATGTCTATCTCGTACTGCCTTATTTTGGGGACACACGCCAATGGCATAAATGGGCCACACTCCCCGGTACGAGCAGGCGGGCCACACTCCCCGACTTTGGTCAAAACTTCCGAATTAAATGTATGCATACATCTAATCATCAACAATATATAAAACGAGTTTATATAAACATAGCATTAACATGCCAACATAATTAAATCAACCTTTTCAATAAACCATCACAAACTTTTGATAATAAAGACGTGCAGTTTAGAAACTCACATTTATCAAATAACTTTCGAAATTGTAAATGGATTTAGTTTGAAAGACTCACCTCAGATGCTTCTTGCTTAAAGCCCACTTTCTAACGATTTCACCACCTATGACAACACCGATAAATCGGTAAGTCAACTCGCAGATAACACCCTCTCACTCTCAGTCTAAAACTTAACAAAAACGACACACTGCTACCACCCCGGTCGAGACCGGTCGACAATACACCGGTCAACACCGGGCGCTCATCACACCGGTCATCACACACCGGTCGACACACCGGTCACCAGCCCCCCGGGCCCGGTCGACATTCAAACAAAGTCGGCGATTCAATACTTCACACAGAAAACGTCAGATCCGTAAATCACCCAACGGCACGGATAAAAACTCAACAAGGAGATTATTTATCGACTATAACACTTAGATGAGAGTATTAGGCTAGAATCATACCTTTATTTGAAGAAAAACGATCGATCCTTCAAGCCCTAGCCCTCTTTCTCTCCTACTCCTTTCTCCCTTCAGCCGCTCTCATCCAAACTCATAAATGAATTCTGATAAAAATATTAGGGTTAAAACATATATATAACACAAGTTTCATTTAACCCCCTTGAACTTTGGGTCTCGCTTAACTTTTCACCCAACTATCAAAATTTATCGAAATTTTGGATCCGGATATTACAATATCCCCCCCCCCCCTCAAGAGAATTCCGTCCCCGAAATTCCATCGTTGAACATATAGGGATACTGATATTTCATGTTCGCCTCCATTTCCCACGTTGACTCTTGTCCTTTGTGAAATCTCTACTGGATTTTCACCAACCGGATTTCCTTGTTCCTTAACTTTATAACCCAATGGTCAAAGGCCCCCTCGGAACTTATGATCATGGCAAACTCTCCTTTGCTTGCATACCTCGCAAAGTTATCGCTGCTTCACTTCCAACAAGCGCTCTCAAGAAAGGCGAGAAATATGACACGAGTTATCCCAATTCTCATCGAACACTTTTGGTTATACACTAACTCTCCAACTCCTTCCATAGCCTCTACGGACTCCAAAAATTAAACCAACGCTTGCTTTCTGTCGAACGTACCACTCCAATCTATGGGAACAACTTCTGTATCAAGTCTCCCCCCTTTCAAATCTTAAGATTCACAAGACTCGCGTTCTTTCATTCATTCCGACTTAACTTCCCTCAAATGCTCCAAGCATTCTGTTCCAAAACCAAGGCCGTAACATCCCAGGTCAACTCCTGCGTCAACATGCATATAGTAAACCTTTGTTACCGCAATAACTGCAGAATTATGAATTTCTTCATCCAGTAATCAGCCATTGCATAGTAACTTCTCTCGGTTCGGCATACGTCGAACGTAAAAGCACTTTCCTTCCCACACCATATTGTTCACCGTTCAACGGTGATACTCAACTCATACACAGTAACATACATCGCCCCAAAGGTCATCACTCCATTTCCATAATAAAAGAAAATTCCACATTACCTTACCCTCACAGCCCACTAATTCCAACTTAACGAATCATAATGACTCCCACTTCAATTCTCGTCGCATCCAACAATTGTCCGGTCGCAATAAAAATAAATTCAAGCTTTACCCATTCTAACATAGAGTGATCATGCTCCCACCATCACTCCAATTTATCACTGGAAAACAGGTTCACTTGGAACCTTTCCTATACAATTACCAAGTTGACTCACTCCGAGCACTACCTCCAACCTCTTCTTCCCCTTTCCTTCTCGAAAACATGAACATGCTTCTAGTGATAGGCTCACTAGCTAGCCCAAATCCTTAGACCAACCGCCCGTTTTAGCTTTATCCACTCTCGAACCATAGCATACACTCTAACCCCCTTTCTCACGCCTTCACTAGGGTTTATAAATTCACTTAACATAAATTCTGAAAAAATAAACTCCCAAATCCTGCGCCACTTGCTAAAATTCTTACTCTCAGGTCAACAATTCCAACTCGTCAAAACACAAACTACATTACTACACTTCACCAAACGGTTACCGACAATCCACACGCGAGACATTAACCACTCTCCCCCAAATATTACTCACTGATCGAAGACACCTCACGCTCCTCACTCTCCTTCGTTATCTATAGGGTTCCTTCACCTTCGAAGAACACTTCGACATCCTCACGGATTTTCCCTGTCTCCTACAACCCATCATGAACTAAATCGTTCGACATTCACATCAATATGTCACTGAAAAAAGATGAGCTTGTCCAACACCTCTCTGCGACCCAGGAACCCAAGGTTGTTCCACGAAGTTGCCGCCAACTATCCCTCGAACCCAGAAACTTCAGATTAGCAAAATCACCAACCCAACCAACATCTATGCATCTCTGCCACATACTTGACACTTTAAAAAACTCACCGAGAATCACTGAGCAAGGGTTTTCGCCAATGCTCATCTTATAACACTAACACAAGTCTAAAACTTAACCTCAAAGAAGCTCCTTATACCACTATAATGACTTGAACGACCACTTTGGCATAAAATTAACACCATCTCATCTAACCATTCATCTCCCTACCACATCATCACTATAACACCAAAATCTCCGCAACACTTGGTATACATAACAGATAACCTACTCATCATGCCGATCGTAATACCAATATTTGAGATAAAGTCGTTTCACGACTTAGCCCTGCTCAAAGCTGGACCGCCTGCATACTTTTGAACATCTAAACCACTCAACACGATTTCACTTCTGATCGGCTTATCGCTATATGCCAAATACAAAGTCGGGTAGTCGGTAAGATTAAGCGTACTCTCTTACGGGTTAACTTGCTCGAAGTACAACCACCCGATTGCACCCTATACCTTACTCCCACACGAACCATCAGAACCTCATGGGAATTTACCTGACCAACTAACAATCTTCCATTTTTGAAAAGTCCCCACTAGGGGTGGTTGGCCTTTTCGGTGTGTCCCTTACGAAATCGGATCCTGTTATGCCTGAATGTGTGTCTCATTGGTAGAAACTCGGTGACAGTCAAACCAACACAACTTCCATCCGCTTCGTAACTGGAACGCACAAGCATAGCCCATGCAATATGGACAAGCTAACTTGCCATGAGTGCGCTAACCAGAAAGCATGGCATAAGCAGGGAAGTCACTAACCGTCATTGTGAAATTCATCCTACGATAAACATCATAGGTATAAATACCCTCGAAGAATAACGTCCTCAACTCATCGATCAAGGGTCGAAGAAAAACATCCAAATTCTATCTGGGCTCTTCTTACCGAGAATAAGAAAAGCCAAGTGGACGTAGCACTCTTTCAACATCCAAGGTGGTAGATTTTAGTTTGTAAGAAATACAAACCATAGTGAATACGGATTTGAGAGTTATTGGGGTTGAAACCATCTGTACATAAGATAAGACGAACATTCTTGATCTCTTGAGCAAAATCGGGATTTTCCTGTCAAAATGTTTCCATGCCTCCCTATGAGTCGCATGTACCATCTTTCCCAACTGAGTTTGATGATCATGGTGTCAAGTCATCTTCTTTGTTGTTTTCTTAGACATGTAAAACTGTTATAATCTTGGTGCAATCGACAAATATGTCATCACCAGATTAGGCACCTTAGTGTTCCAGCCAGTTCTTTTATAAATAGACTCCCCACACACTCGACACTGTTATCGTTAGCAAAATCCTTATAAAATAACATGTAATGGTTTTTGCAAGCATGTATCTTTTCTTTCAGAAGAGCAAGTTGTTCAACATCTTATTTGTCTCGTAAAAGCTATCAACAAGTTGTTCACCGTCGAGTAGCATTTGTTTAACCATCACAATGTTTCGATTATAGGTCGACTCTAGTACATTGCAATATGCCTTCCAATTCAAAAACTTTACGGCTACCTCTAATTTTGAAATTTTTTGACATCCCTCCCACAATGGTTGGTCCACAACGTCTAACATATTATAGAAGTTCTGTGCATGTGAATTAGGATCTTGCTCGTCCAACTTTACTTGATGTACCAGAAACATTTTGATCCATCACCATTTGCTGAACATCATCAAACTCATTATAGTCTTTGTCCACTATTGTTTGTTGCGGTTGTTGAACGAGTGTTATTTCACCGTGTGTATACCAGTGAGTGTAAGAAATCATGAATCCCTTGCTTGATAAGTCTAAATCCACCTACTCTCTCCCTTTGTATTTGAGAAACTTACATTTCTTACAAGGACATCTTATATTATCATCTTGCTAATTTACGAACACAAAATCCAAAAATCTACCTGCTTCCTCATTAAAAACCATATTTAATAGACCACCCCTATTGAAACGTTTATACATCCATTGTAACACCCTCAAATTTGGAAATAGCGACTAATTAAAAACTTTCAAAAATATCTTAAAGGATAATAAAATCTCTTACTAATAGTCTATAATTGAAATACATTTCTAGATTGAACCATCAACAAGTAAATAAAGTCTTATATAAAGACTATCTAAAGTCGGGTGTTACTATAACCCAATACCAATCGCTATCTCCAATATAAGTGCGGAAGACTTCAATGAGCTAACCACTTCCTCGAGTAACCAACTAGCACTCATCTCTTCACAGAGCCGCTAGACTAATCCCGGAATGGAACCTGATGCACATGCCGACAAAAATAAAAAGGTTAGATTAACGCCTAGTGAGTTCAAGAGTTTTATATCATGATTATAGAGGAAAACGTAAAGGAAAGTATTGCAACATTTAATCATTATCCTTGGAAAAGATTTACTAAAAAAAAAAGAAAGTAACTCATTTACTAATAATAAGCATTTTTTAAATGGATGCCTCAACGCCAAAACATTCCTTCATGAAGTAATGAAATCCAACACTTGATCAAAACGAGAATAATGGTAATGCTCGAAAAATGGAATTTGAATAAGCTTTATAAATCAACCGACCAAAATATGCATAAAGTCCAGTTTATATGATTATAGCACAAGAGAGACATAACTCGACCCAAATCGTGGATATAAACTGACTCCCAATTTATGACAATGTAAATAATACTTCATATCCCAAAACACCCCAAAAAAACGGGTAGGGATTAATACTCAACCCATAGAAAATGGAATGAACATATGTATGCAAAATGTCACCGAAAACAAATATATGGAAACAGCACAAAGACAACAACTTTCGGTGACGGGGGAAACACGATTCCGCATAATGCGACGTGCACAAAGTAAGCCACACATTACGTTAAACTGGTATTAAATATCGGGCTCAACATCATTCAGAATACACCCATAAATAATAGCACGAAGGACTTACACCATACCAAAGAAGCCAAACCGCGCCTCAATGGGGGTTAACTAGCTTTCCACCATTGGACAAATAATAAAAGTATCGAGCTCAGCATCTTTCAGCATACACCCATAGATACTGCACGAAGGACTTACAATCCCATCCTATGCCTGACGTGCCGCACGAAGGACTTACAATCCCATCCTATGTCTAACGTGCCACGATGTGCAGAGGCTAGTCGTCCCACATCGTCAAAATAACAAAAGAGCTAATGGATCCATAGCAGACGGGGATGAAACATTACTTGACTCAAAACGAATGAACTAACGCATTCAAAACATGTAATTCCCAAATAAGATGCAATAAATGAAAATCATAACCAAACGCTCTACATTGAGCTATCAAACGGACAAGTGTCCCCAAGACCCAAGAAAATCCAAACGAGCCATAAGCTCAACAAATCCAAAGACCCAACGTTGAAAATCATAAAGTTGAAATCAAACGTAAACGACTCAAAATAATGCAACCCATGCTTCAACACACACAAATAACTTCAACATGATTTAGATCGGGACAAAGCATTTTCCAAAGTGGGTTTATACCTTTTGTTCTTTCAAACCATCCCATGACACCTAATAAAATGCATTTATACTAAAAATATGCCCCATGCAATAAATCATTTAAATACCCAAAATATATGATTTATTTATCAAGATGCTCAAAATCCCAAATGTGGGTGTTTTATAAGTTTATAAAGTTGAATACTTCCAAATAACCAAAACTTATCAGATGATTAGCAGTTAACAATTTTCATATAAAACATGTAAACACTTTAAAATAGACATTTTGGCATGTACACCGTTTTCACAAATCAACTTGAACTCACTTTGCTAGGTTAAGTTAAACCTAGATTTTACCCCACTTTGAACTTCCTTGACGAAACTTGAATCCTCCAAGACAAAACCTCCAAAACCTAGATCCAAACATTTTCAACCGTAAATAACCATATTCAACCATATAGAAACATTCCCCAAACATTCTTCATGAAGCTTTCATCATAACTCAAAACCCTAATTTCCATAGTTGAAGAAAGAGAAGTTTACCTTTACCGGGAGTTGAATCCCTCATCAAAACACCTCTAGGTCACCACTATGAACATCACCCTTCAAATCTTCAAAAGGGGGAAAGGTGTTTGATGAACTCTTTAAAGTCCATGAAAAGTGGGAGATGAGATGGGGCTCTAACTTGCTTCCAAATCTTAACCAAAATCTGATAGGTCATATTAAACCTTCAAATTCAAGGTTTTGAATGCTCCAAGATCCAAAAAGAGAGAAGGGTTTTCGTCTAGAGATAAAGAGGAAATGAGTTAGGAGAAGAACAAATGAATTAGGGCTGAAAATCTGGGTTTTAAACCGATCTGGGGCCGATCGCAATTGTGCCCCGCGATTGTGCCCTTGGTACTCTCGCGGGAGATGTACCGCGACTTCACTTAGGCCCGCGACTTTGCCCCGCGATTGTGACACATGTCACAGTCGCGGACACTGTCGCCCAAGCTATGCTGGACTCCGAAATCTTCTTTTTTCCGCGTCTGAAAGCTCTCGATACTCAAAGGGACTTAGATACTGTTTCCCTAGCATGATCCGTCCACTTACAAGTTCAAAAACGTCCGGAGACCTCTTACAGGCCGAAAATCACGGGTGTTACAATCCTCCCAACCTTAAAGAGATTTCGTCCTCGAAATCTAGATTCCCACGAAACATGGCCCGCAGAGTAGGTTGTCTCTACTCCGCTTGCCAGAACTATCATCATAACCTTATGCCGACCCTCACGATTCATGCCCCTTAGGCACATCCCACTTATATCCGGGTGAACACTTAATTTGCTAAAGCAGTCTTTACCCACAAGACTGCGGTTATCTCCCAACCTTGGGTGACACTTACTACTCCCAATAGTAGTTTGCGCCCTCAACCTCTCATTGGATCCGCATTCCCATAATCAACACCAGCCCAAAGAATTACAAAATTCCTTAAAGTTCATCCTTGACACTAGTAAGGCATTCCTTCCAAGGGTGTACTACTATGTTTTATGAGGGGTCGGTTAATTCAGATTAGACTATTACACAACTCTGATCCATTTTCAAATCTCAACCAATCCGTCCGTAAGTCCTTACCCCATCAAGAAAAACATACGCATCAATACCTGATTACCAACAACCCAATTTCCTTTAAGTCCCTCCACCGCGAGACTAACATTCCTCATAATCCAACGAGATATTTCCAAACATTCTAAAGATTCATTAACTTCAAAATAACAAGTCGATGCCTAAAATCAAGATGGTGATACTAACAACGCAGGTACACCGGCAACATCTCACTCCAGATTTGCATTGTCAAAATACAGTTAATACCTAACATGGCGCTAAAATTCCTAATCTTACATCTCTAACAAATGAACCACAACATTCTCTTTAATCCTGAAGACTTGCCCTGATGGCACATTTCCCAACACATGCATGATGTCAAACGATCAACCCAACAACCCATAACCAGCCATAAGCCATTAACCCGAACATTTATCGAAGCAAAAGGTTATCTCTTAATTAACTGAGAGAAAGCGTAAATCTAATACATCCATTACTCATGCATGACCCGATTCAAAATCTGAAACCCATATTTCAGAACCAACCACGAGTCGGATCATCCGACGCTTCAATTCCCAAGGACTCTTCTAGTCCCGAATTACAACATCCTTTTACGATAGGGTTTTACATCTATAGCCCTAATGAGTTCAAGGTTTTTCTACCATTATGCCAATTTGAAATCTTATAAAACTTTCATATACACAAGTTTTATAACACATAATCGTGCTGTAAAAATAACACATGCCAATTTTCCAAACTCATTTGATCAGTACATATGTTAATATGGGCAGAAATAAAAGATGCATAACAAAGTTTTACATGGATTAACTACATCAACTTATACCATAATTGTGAAAGTAATTTTTCTGCACCAAAGCACATGCAACAAAAGTTTGTACCACTCCCAAAGGAAGATTTCACGACTTCAAATTTAAAATCTTTTCCTTAAAAAAACGCAAAACATCATAAGATAAAATTTTCAACAAGACCCATATACGTCCGTTTATTTTCCCCAAATTTAGCAACACAAAAGGAACGTAAATAAGTTTTTAAATCGAATTCAAATTCTGGGCCGCACAGATAAAACATACTTACTCAAAGCGGTAACTACGACGACATGCAAACCGGAAATTCATTTCATGCATTGCGGAAAATCCGTAACAGTAAAATCAATAACTGAAATATGTTCAGAACAAAAGTTCCATCTAAAATAACATAAATCTTTTATATGATTACTCACACTTCACAGTATAACTTAGTCCGAAAACGAAAGTATACGATGATTGATATTTGTATAAAACCCAAAGATAAAACACATGATAATGAAATTTCTCTTAAAACAACATGTTCATAAGAATGAACTCTCAAGGTTTTCTCTCTTTTAGCCACAAGGCGGCATGGAATAAAGTTTTACAACAAAACTTGCATGCGACCGCTTTTTTCACGAAGCTTAAAAAGATGATATGCTTATGCACTTGGTTAAAACATGAAATAACTTATGTCGGTTTTGAGTTCAAAGCCAAATGAAAATATGCTCACATCGTTCTAAAGCATTGTCTAAAACACCGTGATGAAAATTCTCAATAATATATGCATGGCTGCTATGTGCAGCCAAACTGCTCACACGAAACCCAAAGGGGAAAAAATAACATCCTTGGATGCTACTAAAATTTCCACGTCAAATCAACAAAACCCCATAAATAAAATTCTCAATAAAACTCATACATCAAAATAATTAAAGGTAACTCTTCATCTAAAACCTTAACATACGTGGAGGAGATCCAATATTAAGGTCATAAGACGTAGTTACTTGTCCAAAACTCTAAGAAACGTAAAAATACGAGCATTACCATCTTCGAAATAGTGTTAGGAAAATGAGAATAAACGAAGTCTCGACAAAGCATGCAACCACATGCGATAAAATAATTTTGTGCATGTTTAAGATCATGGTCTAAAACATGTGTGCTAAACGTTTCAAGATTTCGTGGAATGATCCACATGGTGATTTTGGAAACACGAGAAATACTCGATGCAATTTATTTTAGAAATATATTTTGTGCATGAATTTGGTCTGCACTCAAAACCTTGAAACCACGTTCTTCGATTCCTTAGTCACACTATTGTCAACCGGATGCTCAAACGTCTTATGGCAAAGATCAAAGACTTCATAGGTTCACCTCATAATTTCTCCTCGAAATACGTTGGTTCCAAATGTCTACGGTTCTAATCCAACTAATCAATTCGACCCAAAACAATTTACTTAATGCAATCACCATGCTTACCGTCACTCCAAGTAACGAAGACTAAAATCATCAACTCCTTCTAATGGCTACACATATAGAAACTATTTCACTACCCCAACGGTTATCGTACCAAGGCAGTTCAAGCATACACACGTAACTCGTAGGTTTACCATAACACTGTCCAGGTGCTATTATGAACGTATTGTACATGATCATCCTTGCCATTTTCGGCGTGATTCTCGTTCCTAGTGGCTCTACTCACCTCGAATCATCAAATCTTAAAGCGCCTAATGGTGTGATCTCACATTCAACGCTTAAGATTTACGCTAGCTTGAGTCTAGGCATTCAAAATCAACATCTAATTCTCTCAAACTTAAGGTCTGATACCAACTTGTAACACCCTCAAATTTGGAAATAGCGACTAATTAAAAACTTTCAAAAATATCTTAAAAGATAATAAAATCTCTTACTAATAGTCTATAATTGAAATACATTTCTAGATTGAACCATCAACAAGTAAATAATGTCTTACATAAAGACTATCTAAAGTCGGGTGTTACTATAAAACAATACCAATCGCTCCAATATAAGTGTGGAAGACTTCAACGAGCTAACCACTTCCTCGAGTAACCAACTAGGACTCATCTCTTCTCAGAGCCGCTAGACTAATCCTGGAATGGAACCTGATGCACATGCCGACAAAAATAAAAATGTTAGGCTAACGCCTAGTGAGTTCAAGAGTTTTATATCATGATTATAGAGGAAAACGTAAAGGAAAGTATTGCAACATTTAATCATTATCCTTGGAAAAGATTTACTAAAGAAAACAAGAAAGTAACTCATTTACTAATAATAAGCATTTTATAAATGGATGCCTCAACGCCAAAACATTACTTCATGAAATAATGAAATCAAACGCTTGATCAAAACGAGAATAATGGTAATGCTCGAAAAATGGAATTTGAATAAGCTTTATAAATCAACCGACCAAAATATGCATAAACTCCAGTTTATATGATTATAGCATAAGAGAGAGATAACTCGACCCAAATCGTGGATATAAACTGACTCCCAATTTATGACAATGTAAATAATACTTCATATCCCAAAACACCCCAAAAACACGGGTAGGGATTAATACTCAACCCATAGAACATGGAATGAACATATGTATGCAAAATGTCACCGAAAACAAATATATGGAAACAGCACAAAGACAACAACTTTCGGTGACGGGGGAAACACGATTCCGCATAATGCGACGTGCACAAAGTAAGCCACACATTACGTTAAACTGGTATTAAATATCAGGCTCAACATCTTTCAGAATACACCCATAAATAATAGCACGGAGGAATTATACCATACCGAAAAAGCCAAACCGCGCCTCAATGGGGGTTAACTAGCTTTCCACCATTGGACAAATAATAAAAGTATCGAGCTCAGCATCTTTCAGCATACACCCATAGATACTGCACGAAAGACTTATAATCCCATCCTATGCCTAACGTGCCGCACGAAGGACTTACAATCCCATCCTATGCCTAACGTGCCATGATGTGCAGAGGCTAGTTGTCCCACATCGTCAAAATAACAAAAGAGCTAATAGATCCATAGCAGACGGGGATGAAACATTACATGACTCAAAACGAATGAACTAACGCATTCAAAACAAGTAATTCCCAAATAAGATGTAATAAATGCAAATCATAACCAAACGTTTTACATTGAGCTATCAAACGGACAAGTGTCCCCAAGACCCAATAAAATCCAAATGAGCCATAAGATCAACAAACCCAAAGACCCAACGTTGAAAATCATAAAGTTGAAATCAAACGTAAACGACTCAAAATAATGCAACCCATGCTTCAACACACACAAATGACTTCAACATGATTTAGATCGGGACAAAGCATTTTCCAAAGTGGGTTTATACCTTTTATTCTTTCAAACCATCCCATGACACCTAATAGAATGCATTTATACAAAAAATATACCCAATGCAATAAATCATTTAAATACCCAAAATATATGATTTATTTATCAAGATGCTCAAAATCCCAAATGTGGGTGTTTTATAAGTTTATAAAGTTGAATACTTCCAAATAACCAAAACTTATCAGATGATTAGCAGATAACAATTTTCATATAAAACATGTAAACACTTTAAAATAGACATTTTGGCATGTACACCATTTTCACAAATCAAGTTGAACTCACCTTGCTAGGTTAAGTTAAACCTAGATTTTACCCCACTTTGAACTTCCTTAACGAAACGTGAATCCTCCAAGCCAAAACCTCCAAAAACTAGATCCAAACATTTTCAACCGTAAATACCCATATTCAACCATATAGAAACATTCCCCAAACATTCTTCATGAAGCTTTCATCATAACTCAAAACCCTAATTTCCATAGTTGAAGAGAAGAGAAGTTTACCTTTACCGGGACTTGAATCCCTCAACAAAACACCTCTAGGTCACCACTATGAACATCACCCTTCAAATCTTCAAAAGGGGGAAAGGTGTTTGATGAACTCTTAGAAGTCCATGAAAAGTGGGAGATGAGATGGGGCTCTAACTTGCTTCCAAATCTTAACCAAAATGTGATAGGTCACATTAAACCTTCAAATTCAAAGTTTTGAATGCTCCAAGATCCAAAAAGAGAGAAGGGTTTTCGTCTAGAGATAGAGAGGAAATGATTTGGGAGAAGAACAAATGAATTAGGGCTGAAAATCAGGGTTTTAAACCGATCTAGGGCCGATCGCGATTGTGCCCCGCAATTGTGCCCTTGGCACTCTCGTGGGAGATGTACTGCGGCTTCACTTAGGCCCGCGACTTTGCCCCGCGATTGTGACACATGTCACAGTCGCGGGCATTGTCGGCCAAGCTATGCCGTGCTCCGAAATCTTCCTTTTCCACGTCTGAAATTTCTCGATACTCAAAGGGACTTAGATACTGTTTCCCTAGCACGATCCCTCCACCTACAAGTTCAAAAACGTCCGGAGACCTCTTACAGGCCGAAAATCACGGGTGTTACATCCATCCTCTAGTGGTATTAGTTGACATAGTTACAAATTGACGAAAGTGTGATTAGTCTTTGCATATATACATTTATAGTCTTGAAATAAAGTTTAACCTAATCAATTAATATTTCTAAGGAAAATTCGGCATGACCTATTCGTAAATACATTTTTTTGCCATTTTTATATCTTGTACACATGTATATATAACGACTTCCAAACGATTGTGTACAGTTTCTAAAACAATTTACCATTAAATTTGTCTAAAACAATTTACCTAACAATTCACATAATAATTGTGGATATATACCAAACAATTCTAAACAACTTGAGGTTTAGATTTACAAATGCAAACATATATACGATACATTATACACATATGTTTTTTACATATACAATTTCCACCAAAATAGTTGTAGGGGTCAATTTAAACCTGAATAAACGTAGAAAAGACGTTCTATAAATAGATTACATCACCCTGAAAAGGGGGAATAGTAAGGAGTATACAAACCTAAGGTGAATTAAAGAATATAAATCGACAACCTATTAATCTAAATTAAGCTACTTTAGATTACATTCAGGTGTCGCTATCCTTCCAAAATCATATCCAACAAAAATAATTTACGTTGGTCTTTACTTCTCCAAAAATACTAACTCTCGGCCTCTTGGCCGTCCACTCATTCCCGAAAAGCCCCGTCGCTAAGATGACCTATCATACATGAGATTTAAGAAGAAGTGTTAGGCTAACGCATAGTAAGAACAAACATTTATTAGTGACAAACATCAAGCCATTTGGAAAGTAAGTTATTTGATAACCAGAAAGTAAATCAAAACAAGTAGGAAAAAAATCATCAACAATCATAACACAATTAATTCAATAAAAATTTCCTTTATGAGCTCAACTCCTCTAAGTCTATTGCTCAAGAAAACACCAAGTCAACCCCTCTAGGTCTATTCTTAGGAAGTTCCGAAACGAGAACTTATTGATAGTTTTATAATAGTATGAAAACTCACTTTCCCTCTTGATTAGTGAGGGAGTGATACAATATATTTATAACCATAGTTTTACAAGAAGATGAGGAAAACTAACTCTAATTGGACTATAAAGCTTGGAGTTGTAATTAAACAACAATTCATCTATATTTTAAGTAGAATTGCGATTACCCCCCTTCAAGCATGACGTGGGTTCTTGGAACTACGCAAAGCTTGGATCTAAAAAGAAGAAATATAGGTTTCGGTAATCTTTTGGTGAAGAGATCGGCAACGTTTAACTTGCTTGGGACGAACTTTGTAGATAGAAGGCCTTGTTGTACTAACTCCCGAACAAAATGGTAGTCGAGGGCAATGTGGCGAGCCCTTTTGTGCGCAACCGGGTTTTGACTAATAAATAATGCACTCTTGTTGTCGCAAAATAAAGTTGGTGGATTTGTCAATTTCACTCGTAGTTCGTTAAGAAGATGGGTGAGCCATACGGTATCGGCAGCAGTGTTGGCAAGTGCTCGGTATTCTGATTCACAGCTTGATCGGGCAACCGTGCGTTGCTTCTTCAAGCTCCATGTGATTAGATTTGGGCCAAGAAAAATGGCATACCCGAATGTTGATCGCCAAGTGTCGGGACATCCTCCCCAATCGGCATCGGAAAAGGCGGATAACATGTATGAGGGGGAGTGATTGAAGGTGAGTCCGGACATGATTGTTCCTTTAACATAACGAAGAATTCTTTTTACGGCTTGAAAATGTTCGTCCGTTGGAGTATGCATGAATTGACTGACGGTGTTTACGGCGTAAGATATGTCGGGTCGTGTAATTGTGAGGTATTGGAGTGCTCCAACCAAGGATCGATATAGAGTAGGATCTTTGAACAATCTTCCGGTTTGAGTGAGATGTTGACCAACGATCATTGGAGTGCTAATCGGTTTGCTTTCATGGAGTTGTGCTCGAACAAGAACATCATGGGTATACTTTTGTTGTCCGAGAAAGATACCGGTTTTGGTGTAGGTGACTTCTAGGCCAAGAAAGTAACCGAGATTTCCTAAGTCTTTGATCGCGAAGACTTTTTGTACATGGTTGATTAGGCGTTGAATGAGCTGATTATCGTTACCGGTGACGATGATATCGTCAACATATACAAGAACATAAAGAAGGGATTTACCTCAATTATATATGAAAAGAGAAGTATCCGCACGACTGTTGTGAAACCCGATTCCGGTAAGAAAGTCGCTAAAACGCTTGAACCATGCCCTTGGGGCTTGTTTGAGGCTGTAAATTGCTTTCTTGAGTCGACATACGTGAGAAGGGTGTTGATCATCAACGTATCCGGGTGGTTGATCCATATAGACCGTTTCATGTAAAAGGCCGTTGAGAAAAGCGTTTTTGACGTCAAGTTGACGTAATTTCCACTTTTGGATGACGGCGATGCTTAGGATTAGACGAACGGTAGCGGCTTTGACTACGGGACTAAACGTATGTGTAAAGTCTAAGTCGGGTACTTGTGTAAAACCTTATGCAACAAGTCGCGCTTTTAGTCTTTCTGGTTGATCCATCGGCGTTGAACTTGGTTCGAAAGACCCATTTCGAGCCAACAATGCTAGTATCCCGAGGCCGTGGGACAAGATCCCATGTATTGTTTGATTTTAAGGCGTCTATTTCTTCATTCATGGCAATAATCCATGATGGATTTTTGGCAGCCGATTTATACCCTTTTGGAACTGAGGTAGCTAAGAAAACGGGAAGAAGGCCTTTTTGATGTTGGACGACAAAAGTTGGGTACTTGGGTTTAAAAATTCCGGATTTTGCTCGTGTTTGCATGGGATGCGTGGTGGTTCTGTGGGGTACGGTCGGTTGCACAGGAGGCGACGGATCGATTTGTTGGGTAGATGGTGGAGCCGTAGGGGTGGTATTGTTGGCGGGAGGGGGATTCGTATTTGTGGTTGTGGGTGTGGGATCGATGGGTATATGTGAGGATATTGGTTGTGTAGGAGTGGGTAGTTTAGGAGGACATAAGGTGCATGGGTTGGTGGCTTGGTTGTGACGTGAAATGGGTGTATGGTGTGGTGTTTCGATTGTCTCGATTTTAGGGTCGAGGAAGGTGGAATAGAGTAAGGTATCAAGGTTGACGGGTTTAATATTTTTGGCAAAAGGAAAATGGTGCTCGTCAAATTTTGCATGGCGAGATATGTAGACTCGAGTTGTGGCGTTATCTAGGCATAAGTACCCTTTATACTTTGAACTATAACCCAAGAAGATGCATGTCCGAGTTCGGGGTTCAAATTTATGTTTGTTGTAGTCACGTAAACACGGAAAAACTTGACACCCATATGGTCAAAAAATCGCATAATTTGGAACGGTTTTAAAAAGCACCTCATAGGGTGACTTGTTTTGTAGAACGGTAGTGGGTATTCTATTGATGATGTAGGTAGCCAATGCAAAATCCGTGAACCAATATTTCGGTGGAACCTTGGAGTGAAAAAGCATGGCTAGTCCCGTTTCGGTGATGTGTCGATGTTTACGTTCTGCTCGACCGTTTTATGGTGGAGTGTAGGGACAAGATAAACGATGGAGTATCCCTTTAGTAGCCAAAAATTGTTGGAATTTATGACTTGTAAATTCCACACCGCCATCACTATGAAATATTTTTATATTTGTATCAAGTTGGTTTGTGACCAAAGTATGGAACTTCTGAAAGATGTCAAAAGTTTGAGACTTGAGGTGCATGGGAAAGAACCACATAAAACGTGAGTGATCATCGATAAAAAATATATAATATCGATATCCTTCCGTTGAGGTGACGGGGGGAGGTCCCCAAATGTCGCAATGGATTATCTCTAAAGGTTTTGTTGCACGTTTGTGATCAACAAGAAAAGGTAATTTGTGACTTTTTGCCAATTGACATGGCTCACATATAGTAGGATTTGGTAAAATTGAAGATACGGCCAATCTACCTTGTTTGTTTAGAATAGCGATTACATCATTGTTTACGTGTCCCAAGCGGGAGTGTCACAAGTGAAAAGATCCTTTAAGCAACTGTTGATTTAGATCGGATAAAAGTGCCGAATCAATTTGATGTAATCGGTATAGACCACCATCATGTTTCCCGGTTACGATTGGTGTTTCGTCCCTCCGTTTCGGAATAACAAAGGACTTATCAGAAAACGTAATATGTGAGTCCGTGTGTTTGAACACGATCGTTACCAGATAATCAAACAACAAACATATAAAGATTACCAACCTGTTTAGATATATAAACGCGGATTACAAGGTTGATGTTCTTTTTCAAAGTTTAAGCGCTCTCTCTCTCTCTCTGATGAACAGTAAGGTCGATTTCTAAGATTGTAAGATCTGAGATATTCTAAGATCTCACCTAACTTAAACTAACAACTAATAATATCTAATACAAAATAATATCTAACTAAATATCTAAACTTAATAAAACATCTAGATATTTAGAAATAAACTAATATTAAATACTAAAAACAAACTTTGACTTTTATTACAAAGTAACATTAAACTAATCTTGAGAGCGACTTTTCAGCATTAGATTCATATTGCAAACTTCAGATTGGATGATCTTGAATCCAATAAATCTGTGATCTAACAATCTCCCCCTTTGGATCAAGATCATTACTAAAATGATTTAGCAATTCAGTCCTCTATTTCAGCTCAGAAGATGGAATCTCTTTCTTTCTCTTCAGAATGTAATAATCTCCAGGCAAATTATTTTCAAAGAAAATTTCTCTCAGATCAGTATGTCTTTAGAATACTTTGAAGAATCTTTTCTTTGTTAGCTCTTCTCCATTCTATCTTGGACAATTCTCTAAACTTTTGATTTAGCTCCCATTTCTTGATTAGCTTTTCTCCCCCTTTTTGATGAAAGGTTCAATGACTTCATCAAAACTTTAGCAAGAAATGTATTTCATCAGGAGCTTCTGATCCGTCAATTCAATAGATATTCATCCAGATTTGTGCAAATCCAGACAAAATAATCGTGTAACGCCTGAATCAACAAATGAATCAGTTAAAATGTCTGTCAGTAACACTAAGTCACTGTGTGTAATGAATACACATTGGAAAGGAGCTTTTATGATGTTCACTCCTCCAGTGCTTCCATTCAATCATCGAAACACCACAAGGTAATTTCTATAAACGTTATGACAAAGAAACCAATTCCTTGTGTGTTCGTGCATGTGATATAAAGAATTAAGCACGGATGATTGCTTATAGGCTCAAATATTGTGTAAACCACTGAGACAACAGTAAGTTAAACACAGACTCAATGTGCATGATTGAAATGCGAAGGAGGGGCAGACTTCCTTCTTTTCAATATCCAAATTTTCCAAATGAAAATCAGATAGCAAATGTGATGCATCCCCTTTGAAAATGTGAAACACTTTCCTTTTAATAAGAAAAAGAGTGGTTGGTGGGGTTTGATCAAGAGTTGGCATGGGCTAGTTGCCTGCTTCAATAATGATCACCAAAAAGTTGTGAAACACTAGAATTGTGGCTGCCCGACTCAGAAAGTAGTTGGTGCAGAGTTGTGATATTCTTTTAAATCTGTTCTCACACCCTCTTTCTTTTAAACATTTAGCTTACTCTAACCAAACGCTCTTTTTCATTATAACTCATCACTCAATTCTTTTCGACTTCTCACACTCAATCACTATGGATTAACTTCTTGGTTAGAAATCACTAGTTAAGGTGATTCCATAGAAGTTGTGTTAAGTCTTAGCAAAATGAAATCATGTTTTCCTAGAAAGCATGTTATGCTCAAATTGGTTTAACTATATCAGTTAAAGCACAAAGTAGATCTTGAAAACAAATAAAGTCACACTTCCAATTCATGAAATCGGTTTGAGATTCAGGAAGTGGTTTGAACATTTAAGAACAATGTTTTCTATGATTGAAAGTTGTCCTCCTTTCAACCATATATGAGATTAAGATAATGGATTATACCTTTACGTGCGATCTTACATCTCATGAAGTTAAGCTTAAAGTCATAAAGATATGATATTGTTAGCATCTCTCAAAAATCTGCAAAAGTCTTATGTCTTAGTCAAAGCAAACTTATTCACTTAAATTGAAAAGACAAAAAGCAGTAAAACAACTAAAGTACGAGCTCTGATTAGAAATAATCAGAAGTCATCACCTTTTTACTCCCCCTGAAATTATGCATTTGAAAATTATCATTTAAAAAGATATGCATTTAAAATTTCAGACAAATATGTACTCCCCTTTGATGGTTGATTTCCTCATTTGAGTATTGGAGTACACTCTTCATATCAGCACTGGAGTAAGGTCTTTTGATCTTTGAAGAACGAGTCTTGATTTGTACATAATCAGAAGTCGTCATTCTTTGAAGTTCGGGTTCTGAACTGAAGTATTCAGAAGCCTATTTGACTTTGATGTCTGGGTCTTGAGCTGATTTACTCAAGAACCATTCTTCTCCTATTCCCCCTTGACAGTAGGTGCCTACAACACATAATCATCCTTTTTCTTTGGTACCCACTGGTATTTGGGTCCATGAGTGTTAGTTGCAGTTCTTATGGGGGTTACTGAGTAAGAACCATACCAGTAATGTTCACTCGTTTTATGAACAGGATCATGTGTACGACAATAAGAACAATAGAGTTTCTTACCTGACAAACTGATTAATTTATCTCTCGTGTAGACAAAATCAGGTTTACCTTTCAGCGCATTGTTCTTCTTGGCATTCTGCGTATGTACACATGAGTTTTTACATTTCAGCTTATATTTCTTCTTTGCTTCAACTGGTTTCCTGTTCCAGACCAGTTCAGCTTCTTTGTAGTTGTTTCTCCTTCTTTGATGTGTACCTGAACCATCTGTATTTCTATCATAGAAAAGGTTAGAATTACGAATTTGATTAGAAGATTTAACTGACCTTTTGGAAGAAGCAGTTTTGGATGTTGAACTTTGTTGGGAACTAAAAGAATTGCTTAAGTACAGTTAATGCTGCTAGCACAACTTTGTTACTATTTCTGAAGTTAATGCTGCTGATACAGGTTAATGCTGCTAATCAAGATTAATACTGCTAGATGAAGTTACTATTGCTAAGCAATTTTAGTACTGCTAGTAGTTAGTACTGCTGAACTTAATACTGCTCAAAGTATTAATGCTGCAGAAGACTTAATACTGCTTATGAGATGAAGACTTCATATGGCAAGGATGACAGTTGTTTTGATTAAAGATTATGGAAGGCTTGGAGATAAAGATGGAAGATTATTCTGAAGATCTTTTATTCTTTGTAATTATCTTTTATCTTCAGTATATGAACAGAATAGTTTTGTATCTTTAGTATTGAGAATTAATTCTGAGTTTTTGTTTTCATAGAGAGAATCAACCTCAAGGTTTATAGTCCTAGTTCTAGAGAAGTAGAATTCGTATTGGTGAGCCTGATCATCAATATTGAGGTTGAGTGTTGAATCTTGTAGCTTTACAATCTTTCAATAAAAGTTTACAAGTTGTTATTATGATTCACTGTTTCATTGATCTTTGAATATTAAAGTGTTATTCCGCAAACTCCTTTAATATTGTTTCTGAATGTTTATTCTTGTTAAGAATTCTGATCCTGACAAACTTGTAGCTGACTTGAATGAGCATTCTGAATCAGCTGAATCATCTCGAGGTGAGTGGACAATTGACTCTGGAGTCTTGCGCTCAGTCACCACCACCATTGAGATAGTCTTTTCAAGCTCATTAACCTTTCAAGAATAATTGTTTCTTTCTTTGACAAGAAGGTCAATCTTCTTCTCAAGCTCACACTTCTTCTTCTTCTCTTTCTGTGCATTCTTAGAAGGTTCAGATAGCTTTGGATTAAGCTTTCTAATTGCAGTTTCAAAGGTGCTTCTCTCTTCTTCAAAACCTTTCTTTGCACCCTTTCTTCCATCTGATATTTCTTTTAAGTAACCAACGTTCTTCTGATCAAATACCTTCTTCTCCTTGGCAAACTGATCTCTTTCTAAAATGATTACTTTCTCAAAGTTACTAACTTGTTGAGAAAGCTTTATACTTTTAAGTTCTATCACCTTCTTCTCTTCAACACTCTTCTTGGAATGATCTGAGAACTTCTTCTCAAACTCTGATATTTTCTTTTGAAGCTCATCATTTGCACTCTCCAAATCCTTAGATTTCTTCTCATTGCTCTCAACAAGAACTAACTTCTGTTTTTGAGCATCAAGACCAGAAATCTTTCTTTTTATCTCTGAGTTCTCAGCTACCAAATCTTTTGTTTTTAAGAAAACCTTTCGGTCTGAGACAATCCATTCAGAGTTTAATTCAAGATAGTCCCATATCTCTTTCCCTGAAGCTTCGGGAATATCCATTAAATCATATATTTCTTTAGAAATACTTTTTCTCAAATAAACTCTAGCTCTATTATTAGCTCTGTCTCTGTGCATCTGTGCTCATTCAGACAATGATAATCTCATGTAGTGACCCAGATCATCATTATCTACAAAGCTGAAAAAATTAATTTTCCACTTTTCGTATTCTCCTTTGTTCAACATTGGAAAAATACCGCTTGAGTAAGTCATTCTGTTTGAAAAGAAAAACTTGAATATGATCGTTAGTTCAAATAAAATCAAACAAAAATTCAGAAATAAAATTTCCAAATTTAACCAAGTCTGGAACTGGCGCAAAAATCAAAGTTTGCGTTAAGAGGAGCTGGCGCACAATAGAGTTTTGCGTGAGGAAAGGATCGCGAGAAATGGAACTTTACGCGAGTTAAAGTTGGCGCGAAACAAAGTTTGCGTGAGATGTAGGTAGCGCGAAGTGCAGGTTTGCGCGATGAATTGTTGGCGCAAAAACACTCGACCGAAGATGGTGCGACCGGTATGGTGTATCGACCGGATCGATCGACCGGTATTGCGTACGACCGGAGGTTGTGCTTGATCGGACCTTTGCACGACCGGAGTATGTGCTCGACTGGGAAAAAAAAAATTTCGACCGGGGGTACTGTAGCGACCGGGGGTACTGTAGCAACCGGGGTACTGTAGCAACCGAGAATTTTATGCTTTTCGATCTGTAGAGAATAGTTCGACCGATATGAAACCTTCGACCGGTGTGTTCCTACGACCGGTATGGAATTGTTCGACTGGTATGTCCCTTCGACCGGTGTGGACTGTGAGTGTGACCGGTGTGAAACTTCGACCGATAGTGTAGAGACCTGCGACCGGATTCGAACTGTTTAGATTTCGACCGGGGTGCGTTTCTTCTTCGTTAAATCGGCCCTGTAAATCCCAAATTGACCAACCTAGATGTCGATTTACAACACCAAATTTTGTCAAGTTGATCGACTTGCCAACTACAACAACACACAACCTTTTGATTTCAAAAACAACCACAAATTGAAGATTTGATCGATTGTACAGTGTTCTTGAAGAAATGAAAAACACAGCGAGTTTAAGAGTTTGATTTTGATCTGGTTCAAGCTCTGATACCAATTGTGAGTCTGTGTGTTTAAACACGATCGTTACCAGATAATCAGACAACAAACATATGAAGATTACCAACCTGTTTAGATATATAAACGCGGATTACAAGGTTGATGTTCTTCTTCACAGTTTAAGCTCTCTCTCTCTGATGAACAGTAAGGTCGATTTCTTAGATTGTAAGATCTGAGATATTCTAAGATCTCACCTAACTTAAACTAACAACTAATAATATCTAATACAAAATAATATCTAACAAAATATCTAAACTTAATATAATATCTAGATATTTAGGAATAAACTAATATTAAATACTAAAAACAAACTTTGACTTTTATTACAAAGTAACATTAGACTAATCTTGAGAGCGACTTTTCAACAATAGCTTCAGATTGCAAACTTCAGATTGGATGATCTTGAATCCAATAAATATGTGATCCAACATAATATCTACCGGAAAGTCATGGGTGAGGCGACTGATAGATAGAAGATTCCTAGTTAATTTAGGAACAACCAATATGTCGCGTAAAATAATAGGTGGTGTTACGTGATGGTGACCGATATGAGTGATTGGAAGTGATTGACCGTTTTTTACTATGACGGTATGATTACCTTGATAGGGTGTCGCGTTGTGGAGGTTTCCGGCAGTGGGTGTCATGTGTGCGGATGCTCCAGAATCCATATACCAATCTGAAACATCGGGATTCGAGAAGGCAGTAAAGGCTTCGGCAAGATTGGCGATACCTTCACCGGTGCGTCGTTGAAGCACATAATCATGACATTGATTTGCTTTGTGGCCGCTACGTCCACACAATTGGCATCGAGGAATATATGTGGAACGTCGACCACCTCTACCGCGACGATTTGAGAAATTATTGCCGGATCGAGAAGATGAACCGCGATAAGAACCTTGGTCGTGATTAGAAGTCGAGGCCGTAAAAGTGGCTTGAGTAGGAGGCGATGGAAGCAAAGATTTGCAAAATATTTCATGGGATTCGGCTCGATGTATGAGGTCCATGAATAGAGGAATCGGGGTTAATGCCATTTGAGCCATTGAGAAATTAATGAAATCGGCTCGAAGACCACGTAGAAACCATTGAGATTTGAAAGATTCGTTGACAGGCTTACCAATAGAAGCAAGTTGATCATAAATATGCTTGAAATTCCTTGCATACTCTTGAACCAAATTTGTTCCTTTGGTAAGATTTTGAAGGTCGGCATGGAGGCTTAGTTCTCGGGTCTCCGAGGAGTGGCTAAATGTGGTTTCAAGAGCCTTCCATGCTTCGGTAGTGGTAGTGGTTCCAACGGTGACGGCCATGGCTTCTTCCGATAGTGATGAATTAAGCAACATACGAAGTTGTTGATCAATGGCGGCGGATGGTGGAGGAGTCGATCCATCAAGAAATTGAAGGAGATTTTGTGATTGAAGAATGGGATGAATTTGGTTCTTCCATAGAAGGTAATTGGAAGAAGAGAGCTTAATAGTCATCAAGTGATGAAGAGTATCAAAGGGAAGAGAATCAGTACCGTTGGTGGCATTGCCACTGTCGTCGGTGGTCACCATGATCGGAAAAAAAACGATTTGCAGGAAACGACAAGACGTGTAGGAGGATGAGAAGAAAGTCGGTGGTGGTTTTCTGCGTAAGTGGTGGTGAGTTTGGAGAAAGTAGAGAAAAAAAAATGAGATAAGAGAAGTGGAGGTAGGTAGTGGTGGTTTTCTACGTGATGGTGGGTTCTTAGAATGTTGGGGAAGGAGCTATTTAGGTAGTTGGAGAAGTAGCTTTTTAGTTGCAGAAACAACAGAAAGTGAAATCTGGTGAGAGAAAGGTATTGGTGAGAGAAAAGAGGAGAGATTAGAAGCTAGTTAGGATAGGTTTCCTATTTTGGCTATCTGATACCATGATAGTTTTATAATAGTATGAAAACTCACTTTCCCTCTTGATTATTGAGGGAGTGATACAATATAGTTATAACCATAGTTTTACAAGAAGATGAGGAAAACTAACTCTAGTTGGACTCTAAAGCTTGGAGTTGTAATTAAACAACAATTCATCTATATTTTAAGTAGAATTGCGATTACTTATGCACCAAGGGATTACATCTTACTGCCCATGGGACGCTGCCCAACCATATAGGTCCACACCTTACTTACCATGGTGACCCGATGCCTATTCCTTGTTAAAATGATGGACTCTGTCAAAATCACAACATTAAGACCACCGTGCCTTTGTTTACTTTTGTATTTCTTTTTTTTTGGAAAAAGGGGACGGAACCCCAGGAAAACTTTATTGAGAAAAAAAGAAATTACAGAAAACTAAATGGGCATACCCATTTTAACGAACAAAAAAACACCTTCCTAAAATCATACATGGGCCAAACTTTAATCCAAATCCAATTACTAATATTGAAAAACTCATTCCAGAAGCCATACCAATTCTCGATGTTGATCAAACCAGCAAACCAAATCAAGAATTGAAAGCAAATGAGATAAAAACTAATCTTTTGAGAAGAACAATGCCATCGACCAAAGAAGAGAAGACCAGAACAGTGAAAATAAACAGTCCAGACCAGGTTTCGATGGCAACCTAAAACAATTCCAAAACGACCTTTGTACAGCAGCTCCATACGCAAAACAATTCCAAAACAATTCCAAAACAGCAGCTCCATACGCAATCTTATGCTAATCTGAACCAAATTGATCTGTACAAACCTGATTCTAACTCCCCTTTGAGCATCAATCTGTATTCCAAAAGAACTTGGCTTCAGATCAATGGCAATTTGGCTATAGGCCATTGCAATCCAAAAAACAACCGAATGAACAGTATAAACCAAAAAATGGAATTGGGAAAATTCCATAAGGGCTGTTGATTATAAAACCAAAACTGAGACATCAGCAAAAAGTAATAAAGCAGCAAAAACTTGATTCCAAATCCAATACTAATATTGGAATGTGTAATGGCAGCATGCCATATTACACAGGCTGCCATACCAAAACTCCAAAAACAGTCCCAAACATGCTGGATTATCACCAAACAGTAGACGTGAACACCAAACATATAGAAACTCATGGACCATCCAAAAATCACAGAGAAAACCAACCAAAGATTGATCAAACAAAAATAATCCATATGAATCTGAAAATTCCCAACAGAAGCCATCAACAGTAATTGATCATTTTGACAGTTAAGTTGAGAAACCAAATCCATTCTTAAAGACTTTGCATAATGGCTTAAACCCATTGCAAAATCATAATCCCCATAAATAGAAAAACTAGTCATCAACCATAAGGACCACCCCCAGATTCCAAACAGCAGCAGCCCTTCTTACTTGTTCAGTGTTTCTTACTTTCAATCCCATCAGCCTCAACTTGATTACATCAATGATTTGCCTAGCCAGGCAAAAAGGATATCTATGTTTATCAGAGTGCAATCTTTGATTTCTTTCATTCCACACAAGATAGACCACAGCAGCAAGCACAAGTCTATGGATCACACTCCATATTGAATTAGAACAAGGAGTTTCTGAAATCAAATTAATTAAACTAACCCATCCATTTGCAATTCCTCTAAAGTCTTGGATCATATTGTTTATACCAGAAAAGCCTTCCAACGATTTCCAAACTTCTTGTACATAAGGGCAGCCCACAAATAGGTGATCATGCGTTTCCTTGGCATCATGACATAAAAGGCAGATGTCATTTTCAGCAACTTTCCAACATGCTAATCTATCCAATGTTCTCAGCCTTTCCCTTATTGCAAGCCACAAAAAGAAAGCATTCCTAGGGATACCTTGGCTAAACCATACTAACTTGAACCATGGAACAATTTCTACTTCAAAATACATGTCATTCCACATGGTAGCTACTTTAAAATCAACCAAGGATCCATTCTTGCATTTCCACCTCAACTTGTCTTTGACATTTTTCTTTAGGACAGGCATGAATAGTTTAAGAAGATCCCCATATTTACACCAAATTTCTATGGGCCACATCCATAAACCATCAGTTACCATATCTTGAACCTTCATATCCAGCTTCAGTTTGGCCATGTATATCTCCCTTTTTGAAATAACATTACACAAAGGACCACATGGATGCCATGAATCAAACCAAAGAGAAGTATTTCTACCATTCCCTAATTCATGAACCATATGATTTCTAAGCATTCCTCTGAACCTGACTGCCTTTTTCCAAAACCAAGGAGCATCATAAACTGCACCCACATCCCAAAAATTCCTTCCTTTTAGCCTGTACTCATGAATCCATTGAACCCAAAGTGAATCATCCTGCTCTACAATCTTCCAAATTTGCTTAGCCATAAGCACTTTGTTCCAAATTTTCAGGTCTTTCACACCAAGTCCACCATTCTCTCTTGGCAAGCACACAAATTTCCATGCTACTTTGGCTTTTCCTTTTATAGCATCCCCACTGCTCCATAGAAAACTCTTCAACAATTTCTCAATTTCCTTAACTACAGATACAGGCAATAGAAATAAAGAAGCCCAATACACACTGATAGAGGATAAAACTGAATTAATTAATTGAAGTCTTCCAGCAAAAGACAAACACTTATTCTTCCAGTCACCAACCCTTTTTCTGATTTTGTCAATTAATCCCAGACAGTCCTTATGAAATAATTTTGTAGAGAGAAGAGGAACACCTAGATACTTGACTGGTAAAGAACCCAATTTAAAGGGTAAAATTTTTAAAATCTCATTTCTGTTGACACCTACCACATTTCCCAGATAAGAAGTGCTCTTTCCAAGACTGGGCTTTAATCCAGATACACCGCTGAATTCGAACAAAACATTCTTTAACAACAACACAAAATTAGGATCACCATAGCAAAACATGAGAAGATCATCTGCAAAACACAGATGTGTGATACCCAACTTTTCACATTTAGGATGAAATTTGAAATTCTCATCCTCCTTGATTCTTTTTTTCACCATTAAAGTAAGCACCTCCATAACCAATGTGAATAGATAAGGAAAAAGAGGATCGCCTTGTCTAATGCCCCTCATTCCAGGGAAAAAACCAAAATGGTCACCATTCACCCTAATAGTAAAAGAAGCTGTAGAGACACATTTCATAACTCAATGAACCATACAAGCATGAAAACCAAAATACTGCAGAATATACTTCAGAAACTTCCAATTAACAGTGTCATATGCCTTCTGTATGTCAACTTTAAATGCACATATCTTTACACCTCTTTGCCTATGATAGACTCTCATCAACTCCTGTGCTAAAAGTATATTGTCACTGATCTGCCTTCCAGGAATGAATGTTGATTGATTTCAATCCACAAGCACATTGAGAGCACATTTAATTCTTTCCACAAGAATTTTACTAATACACTTAAACAACACATTACAACATGCTATTGGTCTGAAATCAGTAACATTCTTTTTCAATAACATTCCATGCTTTTTTGAAGAAGTATGAAGTAAAACCATCTGGACCTGGAGCTTTAGTCCAACGAATCTCTTCATCAGTCATCCTTCTAACCATAAAATCAGCCTGCTGCTTTGAGAGTCGTTTCTGAAATAAAGAAGAAGGATCAACAATGTTTTCAACCTTATCTTCAGAACCTAGAATAGATTTGAAATGTTTAATAAATTGTTAAGGAATGCTCTGCCCACTGAACTTGTGCCCTTCCATGTCTTCAATCTCATCAATCCTTCCCCTGTTAATCTTAGACTTAACCACCTTGTGAAAGTAGGCAGTGTTAGAGTCACCTTCCTTCAACTAGTGAACTTTTGCTTTTTGCCTTAGAAACTTCTCCTCTACAATCATAGTATCCTTCAAAGCCTTAAGATACACAACCTCTTCAAACTGCAATTCACTATCATCAGGGTTTACATCCACATCAGTCTGAGCAGACTCCAATTCAGATCTGATCTTTTTCACATTTTCAAATACACTCCCAACCTTAGAATTTAGCTTTCTAATTCCTTTCTTGATTTCCATCATTTTAGACACTACAGAAAACATGTGACAACCCACAAACTACCTCTCCCAACTTTTAGCCACCATTGAAATGAAATTAGGACAATCACCAAGATGATTCATAACTTTAAAGGGCCTGGCTTTAAATTTCCAAAGAGAAGGGATGGAAACAACAACTGGACTGTGATCACAAATTCCATATGGCAAAAATCTTGCAGAGACAGAAGGAAAGCATTGCATAAACTCAGAATTCCCAAAAACTCTGTCCAATTTTTTAAATAATCCCTTACAACCACCAGCAGCCAAAGGTTTGTGTATCTATGTGTACTTCAATCCAGACTGATTGATATCTTCAATCTCAGCATTAAATACACAATCTCTAAAATCTTGCATACCCCTTGACACATAAGAAGAGCCATTAGAACTATCACCAGGATTAAGGCTCATATTGAAGTCACCCATCACCATCCAATGCCTACCATTCACAAGAATAGCAAATTTGACAATACTGTCCCCTAAAAGTCTTATCTCACATACATCATTTGTAGCATATACAAACGAAACATGAAGTAACTTCCCGGAATCATTATGATATAACTGACAGTGAACAACTTGATCAATCATATCAATGACATTGATTTTGTAACAAGAAGGATTCCAGCCCACAATAACCCTTGTTCTACCCTTACACACCTGATTATTTGATATCCAACTCCATCCTCCAAAAACCTCATCACATAGTTTACTGAGATTCTTTTTGCAAACTTTAGATTCAACCACAGCACAAACTTCCAAATTATTTTCAACAATAAACCTTCTCACCTCTTTCCTTTTAGAAGTCACATTAAGACCTCTAATATTCCAAATTGCAATCTTGGTCATCATGAAGGATTTTTTGTCCCAGGCCACCAGCTCACATCTCTTCTCCACTCTTCTATACCTCCCCTTCATACAATCAAATTTCATAAAATCGGGCACATAGTCATCAGGGAAGGTATCCTCTCTAAAATCAACCATCATGTAATAATCAACCTGACTTTTTGACTATTTGCTAAATATATTTTTAGGAGGATTGATACCCTTAGAAAGATAAGAGTCAACTACCTCCTTTTCCAAAATCCATTTCTGCTCCTCATCATCAATCTCCATTTCATTTAAAATGTTAAAAGAATTTTTAAGAGGAACAGCTTCTAGAACAAACTCAGTCTCCATGGAACATTTGCTTTCATTTCCATTTACCATACCTTCAATCTTGGCCCCATTTCCCCTGATTTCTGCCTTTGAGCTTCATTTTTACCTTCCTTCTTTTGCACTTGCTGAGCATTAGAGTTACGACCCCCTTTGAGCTTCATTTGTATTTCTGGTATATTGTTTCTATGTTTCTTGTTACGAACAAGTCATTGTTCTTTCCTAGAGTTTTGGCTTCAATGTTTATAAGTTTGAACTTATTTTATCTTATTTCTTTTTAGTCGTATGTTAAAACTCCGTCACCCTTTCTTGATTGTTGTATTTATCAGTTGTTGTTTTCCTATCTATTGGGATTTATTTTTTTGCAGGTACCTCTAACAACTTCTAATCATAATCGCAAAAAACAAAAGCATACGAAGCGAAACAATTATACAACCATGATCACGATGGTGAAGAGATCGAAGCAAACGAGAAGTATAACATAAATAAGAAAATTTGTTGTAGATATTTAATACTTTTGTTATTATGTTAATGGTGTTCTCATATGGCGAAGGATCGTGTGAGAAGTTGAGTTAATGGTGAGAAACATGAGAAGCGGATCTGAACCGTTGATCTTTTCTAATCTCAACCCTCCCATGAATTGTGTCTTAGAAGGGAATTGATCTGGTGCATATCGGTCCATCTTATCTCGGTGTATCTCTGTAACACCCATGATTTTCGGTAAGTAAATGTCAACCGGACATTTCTGTGACTTGTAAACGGTGGGGTTTCATTGGGAAATGTATTGTTTAAGGTCCCTTGGAGTTTCGGGAGTTTTGGCAGTGAAAAGGTCGGGTTTCGGGGCTCCAGAAAGGTCCCACGACAATGCCCGGCGACTATGACAGTGTCATGGTCGCACTGTCACAGTCGCATGCAATGTACCGTAGCCTGAAGGGAGTTGGCGACATTGCCATGCGACAATGCCCAGGGCATTGTCGCTGGTCAATGTCGCACCAGGGCACCTAGCGGCTGATAAGTTCGAATTTCAGCCCATTCTCCTCATTTCTCACTTTCATCTTCTTCCCTCTTCTCTCCCAAACCCCAAAACTGAACCCTAACCCATTTTGGGGTTTTTCCCTCCCCAAACCACAAGATGCTTCATCATCTAGCTTGTGGGATCTTGAACCACAAAACCACCATCTTCATCTTCCTCATCAAGTTTGTGTTGGGAGCTCGAGTTGAAGTGTTGGATTGGATGTCCTCGGAGAGCTTCATCATCTTTAATGGTAAGTTTCCTTGCAGCAAGTTATAAATGCTCCATTGATGGTTTCTTAGTGTTTGGTTTCCCAAATCTCGGATTTGGTAAGTTTTGGAGAAAACTAGGGTTTTGATCTCGTTTGGGGTTTTGGTATATTGTTTGGGGGAAATGCTTCTAAATGGTTGAATATGGGTATTTATAGTTTTAAATGTTTGGATCTAGGTTTTGGAAGTTTCCGGCTTGAGGATTCAAGCGGTCTTCAAAAGAGCTCGTTGGGTGAAATCTAGATTTAGCCTAAATCTAGCAAGGTGAGTTCAAATTGATTTGTGAAAACGGTGTACATGCCAAAATGGTTATTTTGAAATGTTTTACATGAAATGGTTAACTTCTGATAAGTTTTGAGTATTTTGAAGTACAAATGTATTTCACTTGGTATTTGTCAAAGTGTGAGTATCTTAATGAGTTTTCATATTTAATAAACTTGCCTTATTTAGTTTCATAAAATGCTCACATTTGGAATTTGGACATCTTGATATGTAATAGCATGACTTAGGCATTTTGGGGATTTTGTACAAATAGAGTCCATTTCATGACCTATGCATCTTGGTGATTTTGGTACAAATGGATTTTGTCAAATGGATTTTGAGTATTTTAGCTCGGTTTTAACTGAAATGAGTCGTGTGGACATTTGTCCGGATTTATAACCGTCGTGGGTTTTGGAGTATGATGACGATTAATTTCGTGTCATTGGTGAATTACATGTTTTGGGTGCTTTGGTCATCCAATTGGGTTCATGTAATGTTAGACTGTGTTGTAATGGATCCATAGGTACGTAAGTTTGTCTGTCTGTTTCGTAAGGCCTGAGGTTTTGGGTTACTTTTAGTGACCGCTCGGGTTGCTAGCGAGTAAACAATAGGTGGCATGGACCGCTGGGTTGGAACTCGTCTAGATTGGATAGGCGCTCACGCCTGTAAGCCCTCGAAAGTGGAACTCCAATGGAGTAAGGCCAGAGGCGTTAAACGGTCCATGGTAAGATGTTGGTAGAGGCATGAGAACCAGGATGTCGGGGTGTTCGGGTAGAATCCAATAACATCGCGGGTGGCCCCATTCACGTGTTCTCGCCACCCAAGGTGGAAACGTGTAACATCCCCCGTCCCCGTGGTCCGGAACGGGTGATGTCACATATGAGACTTAACATAAATACATATCTAAATTCAGAGCTATTAATAAACTCTAAACATATATTACAATCCAAACTATCATACCTCAAAAGTCTTTATAAACTTAGAAAGATAAAACAAAGTGATTCTAAGAACTCCAAAATAACACTCTCGATCTCAAGTTCATAACAAAAGAGATGTTCAGTAATTTTCAAAGACAATAATTTCAAAAACAGTTCACACTTTAATTTCAAAACGTAATATAAATAAGTCCGTCAATTCCTGTCGTTGTGTTCGTGGGTGGCCAAACCACACGAACTGGGTCGGCATGCGGGCACACACAACGGATCCCCCGTGAATTTAACCACGGTCACATATTCTGTGGGTAAAATCTAGAATCGATTCATCCGCCCTGGAGCCAACAAAGTCAGCCAAGTCCTCCCAGAGTGGGTTCACGTAAGCCATATAGGCTTAACTCTGGTGGACCGTCATCTGCAGGACGCTATGACAACAAAGCCGCCATAGAAGGCATCCCAAATAATGTGCCCATTTATTGGGTTCTTCTAAAATCAACGAAAACTAAACAAATGCCACTTACCCAAATGGTGATCACAGAAATTATAGTCTATATACTTCACATTTTTCATAAACAATCTCATACGAGACACATTTTAATAAAACATCAAAATGTTCAAACAATTGATTCAATAAACCAAAATCAATGTGTATATGTGTGTACAATTTCGTATTTGTTGATCACGTTTAGTTGATCAATCACAAGGTGGTGAACCACCTTTCGGAAGGGTCAACTACAACAAATAGTTGCCCACGATTCAAAAGAAATGAAATCCATACCTTGATCGGTTTGAGATGTAACACGTGATTAATTGAGACCGACTACGAACTTTAACTCGTTCGATTGCCTATTTAAACCACCAATTATTATTAGTCGCATAACCTAAAACACAATGGTTATACTATAAGCTTAATCACGGATTTTGTTCACTTAGACATTAAACCAATCACTTGGTATGCGGTTAAACATCTAGATACAAATATCACCGTTTTAATTCTAAACTTTACCCATTTGTAATTTTGACAAAAACAAACATTCCTATATATGTAAATGATTATAACTCTACAATATATAATCATAATCTACCAACCAACTACAACTACCCTAACTTACCAACTTAAATAACTTAAAAAGAAATTTATACCTCTAAGAATGGCTCAAAGCGTAGATTCCGAATATGTAATTGAATCTGTGATTACTTCGACGGATGAATAAATATTTTAGAGAGAAGTTTCAAAGATTTTCTTTTAGAGAGAGAGAGATGAGAAAGATTGAAGTTATGGCGGTGATGAATATATGAATTTAGGGAGCCGAAATATTGATGTAATCTACTCTTACTATTTTTTTATTATTATTTATAAATATACACTATTAATAATAATTTGTTATATATATATATATATACGTACCTTTTTTTTTCTTTAATAATTATAAAGAGTTTGGATAATTAACGGTTTTAACCCTCAAATTATCTTTGATTGACATTTATATTACGGTTCAATTCGGGTAACAAATAATTATACGTTTTTTAAACCGAGTCTTACAATTATTCCCCTCTTAAAAGAGATTTCGTCCCCGAAATCGAACTTAGACAGAAAACTTACATCGATTAAAGAACTCGAGGTACTCCCGTCGCATGTGTTCCTCAGTTTCCCACGTCGCCTCACATTCAAAATGATTTTTCCAAAGAACTTTTACGAAAGGAATCACTCTCTTTCGTGTACCTCTCTCATCACGATCAATAATCGCTTCAGGTTCCTCGCGATAAGAAAGATCAGGTTCTATGTGTTCTAAGGGATATTCAATGACGTGTAAGGGATGATAGTTCTACCCTCGAAGTGAAGAGACATGGAACACATTATGTATTTGGGATAATTGCGGCGGTAGGGCTAACTGGTAAGCCACAACGCCAACCCTTTCCAGAATTTCGAAGGGACCAATGTATCTCGGGCTCAACTTTCCTTTGAGACCGAAACGTTTGATACCGTGAGTTGGGGAAACCTTCAAGACAACTTTATCTCCCGGTTGGAACTCGATAGGTCTTCGACGCTTGTCGGCATAGCTCTTTTGACGAGCCTGAGCCTCTTTCATCATTTGACACACAATTTCGACCTTCTCGGTAGTAACTTGTACCAGTTCTGGGCCTTCAAGAATACGTTCTCCAACTTCATTCCAACAAGTCGGTGTTCAACATTTTCGGCCATAAAGTGTTTCATACGGGGCCATGCCGATACTCGACTGCCAACTATTATTATAGGAGAACTCAATTAGGTACAAATAACTATCCCAACTTCCATGCCATTCCATCGCACATGCTCGGAGCATATCCTCCAGTGTTTGAATCGTACGTTCAGATTGCCCATCAGTTTGCGGATGAAAGGCTGTACTAAAATTCAAACGTGTGCTCCAAGCTTTATGTAAACCTTCCCAAAATCTAGATGTAAAACGTGGGTCTCGATCGGAGGTAATTGATACAGGAGTGCCATGGAGACGTACAATCTCACGTTAGAATACTTTTGTCAATTTATCAATTGACCATGTTTGCCGGATAGGAAGAAAATGAGCCGATTTCGTCAGTCGGTCAACCACTACCCAAATTGCATCATGTTTCAAGGTCGTGCGGGGTAGTCCGACTACAAAATCCATAGTTAGGTGTTCCCATTTCCACACGGGATGTTCAACGATTGGAGAAGACCACCCGGACGTTGACGTTCACTTTTAACTTGTTGACAAGTGAGACAACGAGCTACAAAATCGACGATATCTCTCTTCATTCTAACCCACCAATAATGAATATGTAAGTCGCGATACATTTTCGTTGTACCCGGTGAATGGAAAACGTAGATTTATAAGCTTCGGTCAGAATTTGATCTTTAAGCTCCGAGTTATTTGGAACACAAAGACGATCCCGAAACCAAAACACGTGCTCATCATCTATCCTGAATTCCGAACTAACATTCTCTTGTGCTTGCGGGAATTTTGCCCATAATTCACTGTCTTCTTGTTGGGCTTCTTTTATTCGAGAGATTAGAGTCGGTTCTACCATTAGATTCGATAGAATTTCGGTTTGCGAACTCGGATAGATTTTCAGTCCGAACCGTTCGATCTCCAAAGTTAACTCTGTAGGAACAAGTAACGAGGAAACCTGTCCCACAGCTTTACGACTTAAAGCGTCGGCGACTACATTAGCCTTACCCGGATGATACTGTATATGAACATCGTAATCCTTTAGAAGTTCGAGCCACCTCCGCTGACGCATATTTAACTCTTTTTGAGTAAATATATATTTAAGGCTCTTATGGTCGGTGAAAACTTCACATGTCTCACCATACAAATAATGACGCCAAATTTTGAGTGCGAAGATAACCGCAGCTAATTCGAGATCGTGAGTCGGATAATTGACCTCATAAGGCTTTAATTGACGTGACGCATATGCGATCACTCTACCGTTTTGCATAAGAACACAACCGAGACCTATCTTTGAAGCATCACTGTAAACTTGAAACCCGCCGGTGCCAGACGGTAATACAAGAACAGGCGCGTAACTAATCGATGCTTCAATTCCTCGAAAGTAGATTCTTGTTCGGAACCCCAATTGAATTTGACTCCTTTTCGGAGTAATCGGGTTAACGGTAGAGATATTTTAGAAAATCCTTCAACGAATCGTCTATAATAACCGGCCAGACCTAGAAAACCACGAACTTCATATACGTTCGTAGGTCGAGGCCATTTAGTGACGGTTTCAATTTTCGTTGGATCGACTTTAACACCTTCCGCAGAGATTACGTGTCCGAGAAAAGATACTTGATCAAGCCAAAATTCACACTTGGAACGTTTTGCGTATAATTTTTTCGTTCGAAGAGTTTCCAAAACGATGTGAAGATGTTGATCATGTTGCTCTCTTGACTTTGAGTATATCAATATGTCATCAATAAACACGATAACAAAGTCGTCGAGATAATCTTTGAAAACCCGATTCATAAGATCCATAAAGACCGCTGGAGCATTAGTTAGCCCGAAAGGCATTACTAAAAATTCATAGTGCCCATAGCGAGTTCTGAATGCGGTTTTCGAAATATCACAATTTCGGATACGAAGTTGATGGTACCCGGACCGAAGATCAATTTTGGAAAAGTATCGTGCCTCTTGTAATTGGTCGAACAGATCGTCGATTCTCGGCAACGGATACTTGTTATGGATCGTTACTTTATTAAGCTCCCGGTAATCAATACAAAGACGCATTGTACCGTCTTTCTTTTTGACAAAGAGAATCGGAGCTCCCCAGGGTGAAACGCTGGGTCGAATGAAACCTTTCTTTAATAAATCATCGAGTTGAGTTTTGAGTTACTTCATTTCAGTTGGAGCTATTCGATAGGGAGACTTAGAAATAGGAGAAGCTCCCGGAACTAGATCGATGGTAAATTCGACTTCCCGGACCGGTGGTATACCCGGTAAATCGTTGGGAAACACATCAAGATATTCAGAAACAACATGTACGAGTGCAGAAGTAGGGATTACTTGTTCGGGATCTTGTAACGAGGCCAGAAAACTTTCATTACTTTGCCAAGTATACTAGTGCACCGTAATAGAAGTTAAAGCGCTAACATCTTCTTTTGGAGTACCTCCTTGGAAGATTGCCTCTGGTTTATCAACATCTCCAAATAATATTTGCTTGGCGTTACAGTCTATAGTTGCATGGTGGTGTGACAACCAGTCCATACCCAATATTAATTGAAAGTGGGACATATGCATTGGAAGTAGAGTGACCTCCCGTATGCGATCTCCAATAATTAACGGACAATTTGAGAATTGATTTAACACAAAGATTGAACCACCCATCGGGGTAGATATCACGACTGGAAATTCAGTGGTTTGTTCATAAGGTTTTAACCGGTATTCTAATTGTTCAGAAACAACAGAGCGTGTTGCCCCTCTATCAAACAAAGCATAACCAGACATCACACTAGACATGGTTAGACGAACCACATCATCAATATTAGGCTTACTTGTACCCCTCACTGGATTAGGGTTTGGGTTACCCTCAAGTTAACATCTGGATTTGTGTGGGCGACCACGTCTCGACATTCTAACACAGAACAAGATCAAGATCGGAATTCAAAACAGTTACGGATTGAAAATCGTTAAATAGAATTAAATTCTAGTCTACCCAATTCTCACAGGTCAAACTTATTTAATCTACAAGTCGTAACCTATGCTCTGATACCATATTTGTAACATCCCCCGTCCCCGTGGTCCGGAACGGGTGATGTCACATACGAGACTTAACATAAATACATATCTAAATTCAGAGCTATTAATAAACTCTAAACATATATTACAATCCAAACTATCATACCTCAAAAGTCTTTATAAACTTAGAAAGATAAAACAAAGTGATTCTAAGAACTCCAAAATAACACTCTCGATCTCAAGTTCATAACAAAAGAGATGTTCAGTAATTTTCAAAGACAATAATTTCAAGAACAGTTCACACTTTAATTTCAAAACATAATATAAATAAGTCCGTCAATTCCTGTCGTTGTGTTCGTGGGTGGCCAAACCACACGAACTGGGTCGGCATGCGGGCACACACAACGGATCCCCCGTGAATTTAACCACGGTCACATATTCTGTGGGTAAAATCTAGAATCGATTCATCCGCCCTGGAGCCAACAAAGTCAGCCAAGTCCTCCCAGAGTGGGTTCACGTAAGCCACATAGGCTTAACTCTGGTGGACCGTCATCTGCAGGACGCTATGACAACAAAGCCGCCATAGAAGGCATCCCAAATAATGTGCCCATTTATTGGGTTCTTCTAAAATCAACGAAAACTAAACAAATGCCACTTACCCAAATGGTGATCACAGAAATTATAGTCTATATACTTCACATTTTTCATAAACAATCTCATACGAGACACATTTTAATAAAACATCAAAATGTTCAAACAATTGATTCAATAAACCAAAATCAATGTGTATGTGTGTGTACAATTTCGTATTTGTTGATCACGTTCAGTTGATCAATCACAAGGTGGTGAACCACCTTTCGGAAGGGTCAACTACAACAAATAGTTGCCCACAATTCAAAAGAAATGAAATCCATACCTTGATCGGATTGAGATGTAACACGTGATTAATTGAGACCGACTACGAACTTTAACTCGTTCGATTGCCTATTTAAACCACCAATTATTATTAGTCGCATAACCTAAAACACAATGGTTATACTATAAGCTTAATCACGGATTTTGTTCACTTAGACATTAAACCAATCACTTGGTATGCGGTTAAACATCTAGATACAAATATCACCGTTTTAATTCTAAACTTTACCCATTTGTAATTTTGACAAAAACAAACATTCCTATATATGTAAATGATTATAACTCTACAATATATAATCATAATCTACCAACCAACTTCAACTACCCTAACTTACCAACTTAAATTACTTAAGAAGAAATTTATACCTCTAAGAAGGGCTCAAAGCGTAGATTCCGAATATGTAATTGAATCTGTGATTACTTCGACGGATGAATAAATATTTTAGAGAGAAGTTTCAAAGATTTTCTTTTAGAGAGAGAGAGATGAGAAAGATTGAAGTTATGGCGGTGATGAATATATGAATTTAGGGAGCCGAAATATTGATGTAATCTACTCTTACTATTTTTTTATTATTATTTATAAATATACACTATTAATAATAATTTGTTATATATATATATATACGTACCTTTTTTTTCTTTAATAATTATAAAGAGTTTGGATAATTAACGGTTTTAACCCTCAAATTATCTTTGATTGACATTTATATTACGGTTCAATTCGGGTAACAAATAATTAATAGTTTTTTTAAACCGAGTCTTACAAAACGTTTAGAGGTTATGCAAGGAAGTCGCGTGAACGACCTACTTGCGTGTTTTCTATTCTCGGTGTATTCGGATCTCTTCATCGTTGATTCGTGGTATTTTATATGGTAATGTGGTATTTTACCGATTTGGGTCTTTAAGTGGTTGACGGTAAATGATGGCTTTAATATTGGGTTCTTCCCACGTATATTAATGTTTGAATAGAATGTGTCATTTCCACGTTTCGATACTTGAATTAGTCCATATCTTGGTCGGGTGAGTTTTGGGTTAAATGTCGTGTTCATGGCATAATTTATTTATAAATTTACACCTGCGATTTATGGGTTGTGTATCATGTTCCACCCGTGTTGGGTATTTCGTGTTGTAACGTGATGTCCGCATTTTATAAAATGGATGTCCACGTTCCCTCTTTCCTTTTAGCAAATTTTGGGTTACATAACAAAAGTACGTCCCATATCGAGAGCCTCGCTTTTAATACAGTTTGCCTTGGTCATCGATTAATTCGGTGTCTCTTTCGTACAAAATGCATACTGTCGGTCCACACAATATACTAATATCAAGTTCTTAGAAACAACACAATAACGATTACCAACCTGTATTGATATATAGAAATGGTTACAAGGTTGATCAGATTAAAGCTCTCTTGTGTTCTCTGTGTTTTCTCTCTTTTACACCTTTAAGTGTGTGTTTTTGTGTTTATAATATCTTATCTTTTTAGAGAGATTGAGAGATACAATATCTAATCTAAAGTGTGTCTTACACACTTCCTACAACTTGCAACAACAAGTTGTATTATAAAACTATTATCACTAAATAATATCTATTATCTAGATATTATTTCTAATAACTAAACTAAAAACTAATAATAACTAACTAAGTTACTAGATCTAATATCTATTAGAAATAGATATTTAAGCTAAGTTAACTATTACAATAACAAACAATTACATTGACATTTATTACAAACGACATAGACTTTAATATCGAGAGTCGACGTTTCGGCTTTAGCTTCAGATTGCGATCTTCAGATTGGATGATCTTGAATCCAATGAGACTGTGTCTTAACAATATCCCCCTTTGGATCAAGATCTTTACGAAAATGATTTTAGCAATTCAGTCTTCTTGTTTAGCACAGAAGATGCAATCTCTTTCTCTAGCTCTTAAATCAGCATGTCTTTTTCTAACAATCTCCCCCTTTGAAGAGTGGACGTGATTCTTGAAACATGTGATCTTTGCCATTTCTTGTGTAGTCATTCTCCCCCTTTTTGATGTTAAGTGTAACGACTTCATCAAAACCTTTTGTAAGAAATGTCTATCTTTCGGTTAGAGCCCCTGATCCGTCAATTCAAAAGATATTCATCCAGATCTTTTCAAATCCAGACAAAATAGTCGTGTAACACCTGAATCAACTAATGAATCAGTTAGAATGCCTGTCAGTAACACTAAGTCACTGTGTGTAACAAATACACATTGGAAAGGAGCTGTTTGATGTTTACTCCCCCAGGGCTTCCATTTAATCATCGAAACACCACAAAGGTAATTTCTATAAACGTTATGACAAAGAAACTAATTCCTTGTGTGTTCGTGCTTGTGTTGAAAGAATTAAGCACTTGATGATTGCTTATAGGCTCAAAATTTTGTGTAAACCACTGAGACAACAGTAAGTTAAACACAGACTCAATGTGCATGATTGAAGTGCGAAGGTGGGGCAAACTTCCTTCTTTTCAATATCCAGATTTTCCAAATGAAAATCAGATAGCATATGTGCTGCGTCCCCTTTGAAAATGTGAAACACTTTCTTGTTGAGAAGAAAATGAGTATGTAGTGAGGTTTGATCAAGAGTTGGCATGGGTTAGTTGCCTGTTTCAATAATGTTCACCACAGAATTGTGAAACACTAGTAATGTGGCTACCCGACTCAGAAAAAGTTGGTGCAGAGTTGTGATATTCTTTGAACTCTGTTCTCACACGCTCTTTCTTTTAAACATTTTGCTTACTCTAATCACACTCATTTCTTTTCGCTTCTCACACTCAATCACTAAGGATTAACTTCTTGGGTAGAAATCACTGGTTAAGGTGATTCCATAGAAGTTGTGTTAATTCCTAGCACAATGATTCTTGTTTTCCTATGATGCATGTGATGCTCAGATTGGTTTAACTATTTTAGTTAAAGCACAATTTAGATCATGAAAACATTTAAAGTCACACTTCCAAATCATGAATTCGGTTTAAGAATTGGGAAGTGGTTTGAACATTTGATAACAATGTTTTCTATGATTGAAAGTTGTCCACTTATCAACCATATATGAGATTAACATAAAGGACTATACCTTAACGTGCGATCTTATATCTCATGAAGCTAAGCTTAAAGTCATAAACATATGAATTTGTAAGCTTCTCTCAAAAATTCTGCAAAAGTCTTATGTCAAGTCAAAGTAAAATGTATTCACTTAAAATGAAAAGGCAAAAAGCAGTAAAACTTTTTAAAGTACGAGTTCTGATCAGAAATAATCAGAAGTCATATCCGTACTCCTTGACTTGAAGAGCTCCCCCTAAATTCCTGCATTACAAAAAAAAATTTGGCATTAAAAGGTACATACAAAATTTTATGAGCTCCCCCTCGAAGTAATATTGACCACTTGTCAATTTCTTCTCATTCTCCCCCTTGGATTATGAACATTATATATAGAAGTGCAGATATCAATCAGAGTTAAGAATTTAGAAAACTTTTATAGGTAACTACTGATTAGATTTTAAGATTTAGCATACCAATCTTAGAGATAAGAAAGTTGAACCTCTTTTCGTCTAAGGGTTTGGTAAACAAATCGGCAAGTTGATAATCAGTTTTTACAAAGAAAAGTTCAATTGTTCCCTTTTCAACATGATCTTTAATAAAGTGATACCTGACGTCTATGTGCTTAGTCTTGGTGTGTTGAACAGGATTCGCTGATATTGCGATGGCGCTCTTGAAGTGGAAACCGTAGTCGCGCAATTGAGTTCTCATCCATAAGACCTGAGAACAACAGCTAGCAGCAGCTACATATTCTGCTTCGGCCGTGGAGGTTGAAACACAAAGTTGCTTCTTCGATGCCCAACTTACTAGTTTGTCACCGAGGAACTGTACATGTATCGACGTGCTCTTCCTGTCTAACATACAACCTGCATGATCTGCATCTGTGTAGGCTGTTAGTTCAAAACTAGTATCTTCAGGATACCACAGACCAAGATCTGCAGTGCCCTTTAGATACCTAAATATGCGCTTTACAGCAGACATATGGATTTCTTTAGGATTGGCCTGATATCGTGCACATAAGCATGTTGAAAACATTATATCTGGTCTACTAGAAGTAAGATACATTAAAGAACCTATCATCCCTCGATAAGTCCTAACATCAACAGCCTTTCCCGAAGGATCGGTGCCAATTTTAGTACCTGGTGCCATTGGGGTACCAATCGGTTTTGAATTTTCCATTTGGAACTTCCGAAGAATATCCCTAATGTATTTTGATTGATTGATAAAAATACCCGATGAAAATTGTTTTACTTGTAAACCGAGGAAGAAATTCATCTCTCCCATCAAGTTCATCTAAAATCTAGACACCATAAGGTTTGCAAAATTCTTACAGTACTTAGTATTTGTAGAACCAAAGATAATATCATCTACATAGATTTGAATTAAAATAATATCGCCTTTTTCCGTTTTGATAAACAAAGTGGTATCTACCGTTCCTTTTGAAAACCCAGACTTGACTAGAAAAGTGGAAAGGACATCATACCAGGCTCGAGGTGCTTGTTTCAGACCGTAGAGTGCTTTGTCGAGAATGTAAACGTGAGTCGGTTTCTCTTGATTAACAAAACCCTCTGGCTGAGAGACGTAGACTTCCTCCTTCAGAATTCCATTTAGGAATGCTGTCTTCACGTCCATTTGAAAGACAGTGAAGTTCTTGTAGGCTGCGTAGGCTAGAAACATTCTGATTGCCTCTAATCGCGCCACAGGAGCATATATTTCGTCATAGTCTATTCCTTCCTCTTGTCTGTATCCTTTGGCTACTAGTCTTGCCTTGTTTCAGATAACGGTACCATCTTCGTCTTTCTTTATCTTGAAAACTTATTTCGTACCTATAATGGTTTTACCTTTAGGCTTTGGTATGAGTCTCCAGACTTGAAGTGCATCGAACTGATTTAGCTCTTCTTGCATTGAGACCACCCATTCTGGATCAGCAAGTGCCTCTGATACTCTTGTTGGATCGAACTTGCTCAGAAAGGAGTCATGCATGCACATGTTCATTGATGCTGACCTAGTTTGCACTGGTTTTGATGGATTGCCAATGATCTGGCTTAGCGGGTGCTCTTTGGTCCATTTATGTTCATGAGGCAGTGGATTAGATGATTGTATGTCGGTTGTATCATCTACAAATCCACTTGTACCTTCTTCTGATTGTTCAGGAGGATTGATGGTTTCAGTTGAAGTGGCAGGTTCAGAAGGCTCAGCAGGTACAGCTTGTTCTGGTTGTAGATTGATCTGTATAGTATCTCCTACTGTTTCAGCTACTTCTGTCTCTTTATCAGTTGTCACTTCTTCAACTGTTGGAGTTGGCATTTGAATTGTAATCTCTTGTTGAATCGGAGCATTTGATTCAATAGGAATATCTGAACTGGTTGGATGAGTAGTCGTTAAGTCTTCCATCCTGTCAACCACAACAAATTTCTTTACATTAGATCCAAGAAATTCATCATAAAATAATTCAAATAATAAATCTAAATCAGATAAATGGTTAGTAGAAGTTGATGCTTCATCTGATTTATTCTGTTGAGACGTAGGTCCTGAACTGAGTTGCCCAGAAGCTAGTATTCCTGTTATAACGGGTTCTAAACGTTGTTGTTCGGAAGCCATTTCTTCATCAAACGAGACGTTGATGCTTTCAATCACCATCTTTGACTTCTTTAGATAAACACGGAATGCAGTTGATGTCGAGGAATAGCCAATGAAGATTCCTTCGTCCACCTTAGCACTGAACTTATTTAGACTCTCCCTATCGTTTAGAACGAAACACTTACACCCAAATATATGGAAATATTTGATTGTCGGTGTTCGGTTGTTGATTAACGCATAAGGAGTCTTCTTGAATCTTCGATGTACCATGGAGCGATTTTGTGTGTAGCATGCGGTCGATACAGCTTCTGCCCACAAAAATAGAGGTAAGTCTGATTGACTTAGCATAGTACGAGCATCCTCGACTAGCGTCCGATTTCTTCTTTCAACCACTCCATTTTGTTGAGGCGTTCGAGCAGCAGAGTATTGATGTGAAATCCCAACAGATTAAGATATTCTTCAACTTTGTTGTTTTTGAACTCTGTGCCGTTGTCTGTTCGTAGAAACTTGACCGGTTTCTGCAGATTCACCTGGGTCGTGTTTAGGAAAGTGATGAGTACATCTGGTGTCTCATCCTTTGAACGTAGAAACTTGACCCATGTGTATCGCGAGTAATCGTCCACGATCACGAGTATGTACTTCTTGCCGCCTAGACTTTGAGTTCGCATCGGACCGCATAGATCCATATGCAATAACTCTAATGGAGCGCTTGTACTTGGTTCAGGCTTTGGTGTATGAGGTGCCCTCTTCATGTTGCCCTTTTCACAAGCTGCACAAAGATGTTCTCTTTCATACTTGAGTTCTGGAAGTCCTTTGACGAGCTTTCCACTGACCAGATTGTTGATGTACCGGAAGTTGAGGTGAGAGAGCCTTCGATGCCATAACCAACTTTGTTGCATCGATGCTTTCGTCAGTAGACAAACTTGCTTGTCAGTCTGGACATTTGATAAATTGATTGTGTAGAGGTCGGATTCTCGAGTACCGACCAAGAGTTCTTCGCCTTCTTCATTGCGAACTGAACATCTCTTGCCTTTGAAGTTGACCTCTAAGTCTTTGTCACAGAACTGGCCTATACTGAACAAGTTGTGTCGTAAGCCTTCTACATAGCTCACCTTCTTTATCGTGACATTGTCATGTTGTACATCACCATATCCCATGATTGATGAAAACTGGTCGTTGCCGAATCTGACTGTTCCTCAATATTTGTCTTTAAAATTGGACAGTATCTCTTTTTGTCCTGTCATGTGCTTGGAACATCCGCTGTCCAAGAACCATGTATGACTAGTCTGCATAAGAGAAATTACAAATTTAGAGATTTATACGACAACATTGGAATAATCACTTTGATTATCGAAGTGCGGGTCTTGAACTGATTTGTTCAAAAGCCTATTTTGACTTTGATGTTCGGGTTTTGAACTGCATTATCCAAAAACCTATTTTGTCATTGAAGAACGAGTCCTGATCTGTACATAATCAGAAGTCGATTTCTCTCTAAGCTTTGTGTGCCTGCAACACAGATTTAGCCTTAGGTACCCATTGGAATTTGGGTCCTGCTGTGTTAGCACAAGATTTTGGTATCCATTTCAAATTGGGTCCTCTTTTCTTTTGAAACGTATGAGAAGGATTAGTATGAGATGAATGCACATGAAAATTGCCAAACCAATCTCCAGAATCTTGACAAGAGATAGAAACATGTTTATCATAAATAGAAGACTTTCTAGCAGATAAAGATAACTGAAATAATTGCTTCATTGAGTATTGTTTACGAGAAACAGCAATTTTTGAGTTCAAAAGAGCAATATCAGCAATTAAAGCATCTTTACTAAGCGAAGTCTTACTACAATTAACACTACTAAACGATAAAACGGTCTTGTCAAGCTTCCGTTTGGGTTGCCATTGAGAATTTACTTCTGGCCTCTGCTTGCTCAGATCTGAAACATGTGAAACTGGTGAGTTAGACCTTTGAGCAACAAGCGATTGCTTCTTCTTAGAATTACCAGTAATGTTCGATTTCTGTGAATGTTGAGATATATTCTTACCTTTAGCACTCTTAGCGTTCACAGAGACTGAGTTATCAACTTTCGTTGATTTTGCACTATTAACAGGCATACTGGTTTTTCTCAAAGTTTTCTTAACAAAAGATGAATGGTTAGGAAGTTTTGCATTAAAGTCAAATTGTTCATAACAATCATCTAAACCACCATTAGAGTTCAAAAAATCAAATCCTTTATTTGATGAACTAATCATATCCTCAGACTGTGAAGCCTTTGAAATTATAACATTTTTTAACACTGTTGAAAAACCTTTCGTTCAATATTTATCAAAAGTCTTTCATCTGATAAGGAATTCTCGAGTTCAGAAATTTTACTTTCTAAAACGAGAGGAGGGACATATAGTTTACCTTGAATAGGCTTCGCCTCCATTTCTTTTTCAGAATAACTTGGAAAGAAATCACTCGAAAGAGTTTTCTTCTTTTGATATATTGGACTTTCATTATAACTATTATTCGTCTTCGCATAATTAAATGGAAGATGAACTTTAGATGATTTCAACCGTTTTTCCATTTCGTTGGCTTCATCCTCTTTTGACAGTTTAGTCCAGAAAGTTTTAAACTCAGGGATTCTGCGAGCTAATTGCATTGAAAGATGATCATAAAGTCCTGGCACTTCAGACATCCCTTTTTGTAGACAGTGAGGATTCTTATAACCGATTCCCCATCTCTCTATTTCCTCTTTGGGTTTGTTCAGAAAAATAGTCTGTTCAGTTTGACCCATTTTATATAACTTCTCTTCCAAACTTTTTAATTTTCCAAGTAAAGAAAAGTTTTTTTTGGTACAAGAAGCATGCAAATTTGTAAGCTCATATAAATCTATTTCACCTTTTAGCAGTTTAGACTTAAGATCAGAATTCTCTTTAAGAATTATTGTCTTTTCCTTAGCGTTGGTGTCATTATCTTTATGTAAAACCTCAATTAATACTTTCTTCTCAGCAATTTCATTGCTAAGTTTCTGTATCAATTGGTTTTTGTCAGTTATGACACCATTTTCTTGCTCAAGATTAGATTCTAACTCTTTTTGTTTTAAACTCATGGCATGCATTTTATTCATGAAATCTAAATCTGATAGATTACATACCTCTTCTTCTTCATTGTCTGAATCAGCTTCAGCATCTGATTCTATTTGGCCCATCAAGCACATGTTGACGGCTTCATCTTTTTCTTCATCCTCTTCTTCTTCTTCATCTGAGTGATCGAGCCAGTATTCATCCTCAGCCATCAGTGCCTTGCCAGCCTCCTGTTGCTTTGCAAGAAGCATCTTGTTCTTGTAGTAGTCAGAGTTTCTGACTTTTGGCCTTCGGCAGTCTCTGGCATAATGACCTGTTTTGCCACAGTTGTAGCACGTTGGTGGCTCTGTCTGACTGGATCCTTCAGCTTTGAACTTTCTTTCTTCCGGATTCCTCTCCTCCAATCTCTTTCCTTCAGGCTGATACCTTCTCTCTTCAGGCTTCCTTTCCTCTGTTCTCTTCCCTTTCAAATCTCTTTCCTTCATATCTGCTTCCTTCAACCCTTTCCTTGTGGATGTAGTTGTTCGGACCAGATGAGTACCTCTGACCGTTTGATGTTGGCTTTTTGTAGAACCTTTTCTGAAAAGCATTTCTCAGCATCATCATTGCTTGCTTTAGCTGATCATTTTCATCTGCGTCAGAGTTTGCATAAGCTTCATCTTCTTCTGATTCGTACACAATCGTCTTGTTCTTTTTCTTCCTAACTACAAGAGCGACTGTGTCATCAACTGTCTTTCCTCTCTGTCTATTCTCAGCTAGAATTTCATCCACCTCTTCTTTATTCTGACGGAGGGTTTCATACACCTCGTGAAGTGGAATCTCATTCAAGTCTTTGATCTGCTTCATCTGTCTTGAAAATCTTTTCCATTTGGGTTGAAGAATGCTCAGGAACTTGACGTTCAGCTCAATTTGAGATTTGTGGACTTTGTTCTTGCTAAGTTCGTTCAGCAAAGTCACAAACCTGTCATAGGTTTCTTCTAAAGTTTCTCCCACCCTGCCTCTAAATTCTTCATAATTATTTAGGCAGTTGGAGATTTTAAGCTGATTCCCAACCTTCGAACCCAGCATCATCTTTTCAAGTTGATCCCACATTTCTTTGTCGGAGGCCTTGTAGTTGTCAATCTTTACGTATATTTCATTTGGAATTCCTTGTAAAATGTATGACTTAGCTAATCTGTCGCCTTTGGCTCTTCTAAGGTTATCATCTTGTAGCTCATGAAAGTTAAGTTCAACTTTAGTCGGCACATTTCCAACTACACGAGTTGTTATGACTGGTTTCATAACCCCTTCTTCAATAGATGTCCTGATGAACTCACCCAGCTCATGTCTGTCAATGAAGTTTAGAAACCGATCCTTCCACTGTTCGTATTCTCCTTTGAAGAGAACTGGTGGCTTGGTGTCAGTTCCTATTGCGAGGGCTTCTCTGGATGTCATTCTGTATTGATTATAAGTCCAGATAAAATTTGATCACACAAGAAATTTTGTCCCCCTAGGCAGACTTAGCACGGGTCTAGTTGGAAGCGCAAAGTTGAGGTTTACGGGTCTAGTTGGAAGCGCAAAGTTGAGGTTTGCGGGTCTAGTTGGAAGCGCAAAGTTGAGGTTTGCGGGTCTAGTTGGAAGCGCAAAGTTGAGGTTTGCGTTTATGAGGTTTGCATTTCTGAGGTTTGATCCGAGAAGTGAAGTTGAGGTTTGCGATTGCACTTTGAAGCGAGAAGTGTGCTTTGCGTTTGGCTTGAGAGGCGCAAAGTGAGGTTTGCGGGTCACTTGAGGAGCGCAAAGTTGGACTTTGCGTTTCACTTGAGACGCACAAAGTGGGACTTTGTGTTTCACTTGGGACACGCAAAGTGGGACTTTGCGTTTGATGTGAGACGCGCAAAGTTGGACTTTGCGTGTGTTCTTCTTCTGCTTTGCGTATGTTCGTCCTTAAACTTCGAAAATCGACTAGAACTTGATCCTGAAACGAATAGCAGTACCAAAACACTACCCTTATGTCTAGAAACACTTCTAGAACTGATTGTAAGCACTCGATCTCAATAACACACACTTTTTCGAAATTAATTTGATAGCACAGTGACTTAAAGCTTTCGACTGTTTCTTCACTAAAATCACAAAATGGAACTCGATAGATGATTTAAAATGAAATCAAACAACAACAACTCTATCTAGCGTGCTAATCGATCACAACCTGATCGATTTTAACACCTAAAACACTTAAACACTCAAAATCGATTTCCAAACAAGAACATAGGGTCGTTTTTCAGAAAAACTTGATTTGATCTTAATCAGGCCCTGATACCAATTGTCGGTCCACACAATATACTAATATCAAGTTCTTAGAAACAACACAATAACGATTACCAACCTGTATTGATATATAGAAATGGTGACAAGGTTGATCAGATTAAAGCTCTCTTGTGCTCTCTGTGTTTTCTCTCTTTTACACCTTTAAGTGTGTGTTTTTGTGTTTATAATATCTGATCTTTTTAGAGAGATTGAGAGATACAATATATAATCTAAAGTGTGTCTTACACACTTCCTACAACTTGCAACAACAAGTTGTATTATAAAACTATTATCACTAAATAATATCTATTATCTAGATATTATTTCTAATAACTAAACTAGAAACTAATAATAACTAACTAAGTTACTAGATCTAATATCTATTAGAAATAGATATTTAAGCTAAGTTAACTATTACAATAACAAACAATTACATTGACATTTATTACAAACGACATAGACTTTAATATCGAGAGTCGACGTTTCGGCTTTAGCTTCAGATTGCGATCTTCAGATTGGATGATCTTGAATCCAATGAGACTGTGTCTTAACACATACTATTTGTTAAACGAGTCGTTTTCATAAGTGAAGCATATCATCTTGAAAGATCATGATTTTATCTGCAATCTTCCTTTCTAAATGATTAATTTGTGTATGTTGAAAACTCTTGAGCTCACTAGGCGTTAAGCCTAACCTTTTTATTTGTCGGCATGTGTATCAGGTTCCTGTTGGGGGTTCGGTTCTAGCAGTGCTTCGAGAAGTCGAGCCTTAGCCTTGTGCAAGTGTAAGTAGCAAGAGAAGTCTTCCGCAGGTTGGAGATAGTGACTGTTATTGGGTTTTAGTAGCACCCGTTCTTTTATAGTCTGTATGCATAGATCTTCATGTGTTTTGAAGTCAAATATAAATTTGTGGTTGTAGATGATACGTTTATTAGATGTATTTAGAAAATTTTAAATAAGTTGCTATTTCCAGAATTGAGGGTGTTACAAGTTGGTATCAGAGCTTAAGTTTGAGAGAATTAGGTATTGATTCTTGGATGCCTAGACTCAAACTAGCGTCTTATAAGTGATTGTAAGCGAAGTTACACATTAGGTACCTTAAGATAAGATATTTTGAGGTTGACTAGTCGCTAGAAACGGGAAAATTGTCGAGGGTAGCAAGGATGGTCATGTACGGTACGTTCATAATAGCATCTGGCTAGTGTTATGGTGAATCTACATGCTACATGTGTGCACTTGCGTTACCTTGATATGATGACCGTTGGGGTAGTGAGAAAGCCTCTAAGCGAGTTAACTAATGAATGATTGATGTTTATATCAAGGTCACCTGGGAGTGATAGCTAAGTGCAAGAAGGTCACTAAGTTGATCCTCTTGGGTCGAAAATCTTGGTTGGATTAGATTCGTGAGTTTGTTAGACCGATTCTATCTCAAGGAGAATTCGTAAGTTTATCAAATTATTGATATTTTGGCTTTAAGATGTTTGATGCATCCGGATGACAATAGTATGTCAGGTTATTGGGAAATGTAGTTCTATGATGCCAAGTGCCGGTCAATTCCATGCACTAAATTTATTTTTGAAATAAATTTGCATAAATTGTTTCTTATGTTCGTAAAACATAAAGTGTTTTGCATTATAAGGTTTTGGTAAAGCATGTAGCATTCATCAGATTTTGAACTGTGAGCTTAAGCATGCATGAAATTGTTTTGTTGCACATAGTTGCAAATTGTTATCAAAAATCTCTTTATTTATGTCTCGTGTTTAACGCTATTTTCGGGTATTGTAATATCCATGTTTTAATGTCATTTGGGGGTACTGGGCAAGTAACTATGAGATTTTAACCTAGGCATTGGATCTCCTCCACGTATGTCAAGGGTTTTAAAGGAAAGTTTATTCCCATATTTTGAGTCAGAATTTCTTGAGAATTTTTAGTTGTGCTAGGTTGCTAAATTTCATGGAGTGTTGTTTTGCGTGTCCTTTTGCGTGAGTTTTAATTTTTGCTCCATGATAACTTGCGAGCTATTTGGCGTCATGTCTCATGTGAATTTTGTTAAAGGTGTCATTTTACCTTTCATTGCATTAAAAGAGGAAACTCTTAAAGGCTTAATGTTTTAGTCATATTGTCGTCTTACATTCTTGTTGAGAAATGAAAATTTGTCACTGCATGATTTTAGCATTATTGAGTTTTGCAAAAAAAAATTCAGTTGGGTTTAGGGTGTCTCATCTTACGTCATTTTGCGTTGCGTAAAATAATTTTGAGAACATGTGCATATGCATCATTGTGTGCGTTAAATGTTGGATTTTATACAAATGTCATTCGTTGCCTACTATTTGCATTTGGACTTAACTATAACGTCGGTGTGAGCAAACTTGTAAAAGATCTTCGTTATTTCAAGCAGGACTTTTGTTCTGATCGTAATTCAATCATCAACTTTTACTGTTAGAAATTTCCGCAATGCATTTATCGAATTGGCGGCATTCTTGTCGTCGAAATTTTCTGTTGGGCCAAGTGTGTTTATCTTTGGCCTAAAGCCTAAACTCGATTTGAAATCTTATTTGCATTCCCATCATTCTTTCGATCTTTGGGGAAAAACCGTCGCATATAGAGTTGTTGATATCTTTATGTCGCAACGTCTTTTGGTTAAAAAGGCAGAAATTTTTAAAGTTAAAATTGCAAAATTTCTCTTTTGGAGTTGCACAAACATTTATTGCACGTGTTGTAACGCAGGAACCTATTTTCACATATAGTGTAAATTATTGCGCATGTTTTATGACTGTCTTTATTAACGTAAGTATTGAACAAATGAATTTTGGAAATGATTTCATATGCGCTGTGTTAATGATCAATTTTGAAACCTATCGAATGAACGGTAGTGTATTTTTCCGCACGTTTAATCGTTAAGAAGCTTGTGTATTTGAAAGTTTATAAAGGTTTAAATTGGCATATTATTCGAAAAACCTTGAACTCATTAGGCCTATAGGTTTAACCCCCCTGTCGTGGAAAGAAGTTGCAATTAAGGGACTAGGGGAGTCCTTGAGAATTGAAGCGTCGGATGATCCGACTTGCGGTCAGTCTTGAATGTTTGAGGTTTCGGTTTGTGAATCTACGTGCGTTTGTACTAATGGAAATAGTAGATTTAAGTCTTCCCAGTTAACTAAGGAAGTAATTTCATACCTCGATAATCATGAGGGATGAAGTCTTAGGTGATTACCTGCGATTAGATTGGGTTTCGTTTTGGTGGTTTGTTTGTCGGTGTGATACCATGGCTTATGTGGTTGGTGTACCGTCTTAGCGGGTCCCGAGATTAAAGTAAATTTTGGTGATCTGTCTATTAGAGATGTAAGATTTGAAATTTTAGCTTTCTGTTAAGTGTCGACCTTAGTGCGACAATCCGTCTGGAATGGAATTTTGGGCGGGATGTCCACGTTTTCGAGGTCACCGTTTAGTCTTAGGCATCGACTTGTTTTCTTGAGGTCAATGGATCTTGGAATGGATGGATGTAACCCGGTTGGATTATGGAAGATAGTGACCTTTTGGTAATGGGTTTTGAAAGGAGTTTGGGTATTGAGGATTGAGTATCGAGGTACCCAAGCATTCCTGTGGTGATAAGGATGTTACTATAGGAACGTCGTGAGATTGGTGTTGAGTCGGAGTTGAGTGACAGCCAAATCTGTGTTAACCGGTTACGTGAAGGACGTATTGGTGCGCCTTGGAAGGATGGTTTTATAGATATTAGGAATGAACCAGTTGAAATCTAAGGATTTTAGAAGTTTGGTTGCGATCTTTGATGTTGGATTCAGAACCGTGTAGGTCCGAAGGAAATCGATCGGTGGAAAGTTGGGGTCACAAACTACCTGGAGGTAGTACTTGTCGTCCAAGGTTGGGAGACGACCGTAACCTTGTGGGTAAAGGTTCTCTTAAGAGTTAAGTGTCCGCTTAGTTATGAGTACAATGTGCCCAAGAGAGACAGTTGATGGGAGTATCAATGCAAGAGTCGTGTTAGTGGTGCTGACAAATAGTTTAAGGTAAGTCCTTCTGCGGGTAAGATTTCATGGGAAATGTAGATTTCGAGGACGAAATCATTCTAATGTTGGGAGGATTGTAACACCCGTGATTTTCGGTAAGTAAATGTCAACCGGACATTTCAGTGACTTGTAAACGGTGGGGTTTCGTTGGGAAATGTATTGTTTAAAGTCCCTTGGAGTTTTGGGAGTTTTGGCAGTGAAAAGGTCGAGTTTCGGGGCTCCGGAAAGGTCCCGCGACAATGCCCGGCGACTATGACAGTGTCATAGTCGCACTGTCACAGTCGCATGCAATGTACCGTAGCCTGAGGGGAGTTGGCGACATTGCCATGCGACAATGCCCTGGGCATTGTCGCTGGTCAATGTCGCACCAGGGCACCCAGCGGCTGATAAGTTCGAATTTCAGCCCATTCTCCTCATTTCTCACTTTCATCTTCTTCCCTCTTCTCTCCCAAACCCCAAAACCGAACCCTAACCCATTTTGGGGGTTTTTCCCTCCCCAAACCACAAGATGCTTCATCATCTAGCTTGTGGGATCTTGAACCACAAAACCACCATCTTCATCTTCCTCATCAAGTTCGTGTTGGGAGCTCGAGTTGAAGTGTTGGATTGGGTGTCCTCGGAGAGCTTCATCATCTTTAATGGTAAGTTTCCTTGCAGCAAGTTATAAATGCTCCATTGATGGTTTCTTAGGGTTTGGTTTCCCAAATCTCGGATTTGGTAAGTTTTGGAGAAAACTAGGGTTTTGATCTCGTTTGGGGTTTTGGTATATTGTTTGGGGGAAATGCTTCTAAATGGTTGAGTATGGGTATTTATAGTTTGAAATGTTTGGATCTAGGTTTTGGAAGTTTCCGGCTTGAGGATTCAAGCGGTCTTCAAAAGAGCTCGTTGGGTGAAATCTAGATTTAGCCTAAATCTAGCAAGGTGAGTTCAAGTTTATTTGTGAAAACGGTGTACATGCCAAAATGGTTATTTTGAAATGTTTTACATGAAATGGTTAACTGCTGATAAGTTTTGAGTATTTTGAAGTAAAAATGTATTTCACTTGGTATTTGTCAAAGTGTGAGTATCTTAATGAGTTTTCATATTTGATAAACTTGACTTATTTAGTTTCATAAAATGCTCACATTTGGGATTTGGACATCTTGATAAGTAATAGCATGACTTAGGCATTTTGGGGATTTTGTACAAATAGAGTCCATTTCATGACCTATGCGTCTTGGTGATTTTGGTACAAATGAAGTCTATTTCATATTATATACATTTTGGTGTATTTGCATTTATAAACCTTTTGGAAAACCTTTGGTCCCCTTATGTGTTGAGTTTTGGGTTAATATCATCTTTGAGGTATGTGTCTTTGTAAACGTTGTTTAAAGACATTTTATTACTTGGGGGACCGATAATTATTGGTCAAATGGATTTTGAGTATTTTAGCTCGGTTTTGACTAAAATGAGTCATGTGGACATTTGTCCGGATTTATAACCGTCGTGGGTTTTGGAGTATGATGACGATTAATTTCGTGTCATTGGTGAATTACATGTTTTGGGTGCTTTGGTCATCCACTTAGGGTCATGTAATGTTAGACTGTGTTGTAATGGATCCATAGGCACGTAAGTCTGTCTGTCTGTTTCCTAAGGCCTGAGGTTTTGGGTTACTTTTAGTGACCGCTCGGGTTGCTAGCGAGTAAACAATAGGTGAGATGGACCGCTGGGTTGGAACTCGTCTAGATTGGATAGGCGCTCACGCCTGTAAGCCCTCGAAAGTGGAACTCCAATGGAGTAAGGCCAGAGGCGTTAAACGGTCCGTGGTATGATGTCGGTAGAGGCATGAGAACCAGGTAGTCGGGGTGTTCGGGTAGAATCCAATAACATCGTGGGTGGCCCCATTCACGTGTTCTCGCCACCCAAGGTGGAAACGTTTAGAGGATATGCAAGGAAGTCGCGTGAACGGCCTACTTGCGTGTTTTCTATTCTCGGTGTATTCGGATCTCTTCATCGTTGATTCGTGGTATTTTATATGGTAATGTGGTATTTTACCGATTTGGGTCTTTAAGTGGTTGACGGTAAATGATGGCTTTAATATTGGGTTCTTCCCACGTATATTAATGTTTGAATAGAATGCGTCATTTCCACGTTTCGATACTTGAATTAGTCCATATCTTGGTCGGGTGAGTTTTGGGTTAAATGTCGTGTTCATGGCATAATTTATTTATAAATTTACACCTGCGATTTATGGGTTGTGTATCATGTTCCACCCGTGTTGGGTATTTCGTGTTGTAACGTGATGTCCGCATTTTATAAAATGGATGTCCACGTTCCCTCTTTCCTTTTAGCAAATTTTGGGTTATATAACAAAAGTACGTCCCATATCGAGAGCCTCACCTTTAATACAGTTTGCCTTGATCATCGATTAATTCGGTGTCTCTTTCGTACAAAATGCATACTATTTGTTAAACGAGTCGTGTTCATAAGTGAAGCATATCATCTTGAAAGATTATGATTTTATTTGCAATCTTCCTTTCTAAATGATTAATTTGTGTATGTTGAAAACTCTTGAGCTCACTAGGCGTTAAGCCAACCCTTTTTATTTGTCGGCATGCGCATCAGGTTCCTGTTGGGGGTTCGGTTCTAGCAGTGCTTCGAGAAGTCGAGCCTTAGCCTTGTGCAAGTGTAAGTAGCGAAAGAAGTCTTCCGCAGGTTGGAGATAGTGACTGTTATTGGGTTTTAGTAGCACCCGTTCTTTTATAGTCTGTATGCATAGATCTTCCTGTGTTTTGAAGTCAAATCTAAATTTGTGGTTGTAGATGATACGTTTATTCGATGTATTTAGAAAATTTTAAATAAGTTGTTATTTCCAGAATTGAGGGTGTTACAATCTCATCTTAATGTGCGTCCATTTCTCATCCAACGGTTGATAACCACTTCACTCGTTTCTCACTGTTAACTCAACTTCTCACTGGAATCCAACTCGTTGTCCCATTCTCATATATTATTCATATAATTAAGGCATATTAATAATTCAGTGTTCTTATATGTAATTTTAATAATTTAATTCATATTTTGAGTTTTTTAAATTTATTATCATTTCACCCATAAAAAAAAATAAAAACCATCACCAAAAAATGGCTTACGGAAATGGTTTTGCTAATTTAATGTCACCATATGTCATTTTACAGTGACAGTTTTAAAAATAAAAGTTGTTGTATGTCACCATTTGGTAACGGTTTTGAAAAAAAACCATTAACGTATATTATGTTGTAGTGACAATTTTGAAAAATAAAAGTCACCATATGCATCGTATGGTAACGATTTTGAAAATAATCGTCATCATATGTAATGTTAAGGTAACGGTTTAAAAAAAAGGTCACCGTATGTCATGCTATGATGACGGTTTTACGAATAAATATTACCGCATGTCATGTTATCGTGACAATTTAGAAAAATAAACGTTACCGTATGTCATGCCTCCGTGATGGTTGTAAAATTTAAACTTTACCATATGTTATTCTATTGTGACAGTTTTGAAAAATAAACGTCAACGTTTGTCATGGTACAAAGACGTTTTTGATAAAGAAACGTTACCGTATGTTACCGTTATGGTTTTGAAAAACGTTGACATATGCTATGTTATAGTGACAATTTTGACAAATAAATATAACTATATGTCATGTTACAGTGATAAAATTGACAAATAAACATCACCGTACGTTATGGTATGGTCACGGTTTTGACAAATAAATGTCACCGTATGACATGCTACAATGACGGTTTTGAAAAATAAATATCACCGTAAGTCATGCTACCATGACGATTTTGACAACTAGAAGTCACCTTATTTCATGTTACCGTGACAATTTGACAAATAAGCATCACTCTATCTCATGATATGGTGACGGTTTTGACAAATAAATGTCAACGTATGTCATGCTACGGTGACAGTTTTGAAAATTAAACGTCACCGTATATCATGTTACGGTGATGATTTTGACTAATAAATGTCACATCATGTCATGCTACGGTAACGATTTTGAAAAATAAAAGTCACTATGTGTAATGCTACTGTGATGGTTTTGACAAATAAAAGTCATTGTATGTAATGCTATAGTAACAATTTCGAAAAATAAACTTCATCGTATGTCATACTACACGATGATTTTAGGTAAATAAGTGTCACTGTATGTCATGCTACGATGACGGTTTTTGAAAAATTAACATCACCGTATGTCATGCTATGGTAAGGAGTTCAAAAAACAAACATCATCGTATGTCATGATATGGTGATGGTTTTGAAAAATAAACGTCACTATATGCCATACTAAAATGACGGTTTAGGAAAAAAAACTACTTTCTATACACCTAAAGTGACGGTTTTTAGTGTGTGGTAACGGTTTTTGATATTATTCGCTAACATTTTTTAAACGTAACCAAAAGTATATCAAAAGTGACGGCAGAATAGGTGATAGATTTTATGTTCATGAAAACTATTACCTTATATCTATGGTAACAGCTTTTAACAGTCACCAATAACCATTTTTTACTAATCAAGAACAATGTTTGACATGTTAAAGATAATGGTTTTGATGTTCAAAATGCTCAGGATCATCAAAAAAGGGTGAGAAGTAATACAAGTTATTCTATGAGGAGAAGATGTCATCAGTTGCAAAGAATTCAAGGGAGATGATATTCAAGTAAAGCTTGTGATGGCGAGAAGATCTGTTAAAAAGATTTCTGTGATTATGATGAAGTTCTAAGAGAGATGAAAGATGAGAAGATTTAAAGCTCTGTTGAAAAAGATTTTGTTAAAGCTAAAGCCAAAGATATTCAAAGAAAGAAGATTGTTTTAAAAGATGAGAAGTTTTTGATGTTATTGAAGAAGGCTAATAATTTTTCATTGCTTGAATTCAAAGGGGAGACAAAGTTTTTTTTAAGGGTGTCCTAGACTATGCCTAGAGTAGTCCCTTATCAAATTATGATTGTAAGACATCGACATTGATTAAATCTCAGTGGCTACAATTGTTGTGTATGCCTGGATTCGAACCCTGGGCAGATGGGATATTCCACCACATCCCTCAGGGCCTAAACCAATATGCTACAACCCTTGTGGTTAGGGGAGACAAAGTTCATTTCAAGACAGTCTGTTCAACGTCATTTCAAAGAGATTGGTGAAAATTATTTTTCATTGAAGATAATTCTGAAAATTTGAAGATTAGTTCTTATTTCCACATTTGGAGAACATTTGTTGAAGATTGCTTATTGATATGAAAGGAGGAGAATGTTATATGAGAAAGATATTTGTGTTGAAGACAATTTCTTGAAGAAAAGATTGCCTTCGAAGAGAATATTCATTCAAGAAGTATTTGTTTTTAGAGTTTTAACTGTTGTATTTCTATTTTGCTGTAATCTTGAATAAGGGGGAGGGAGAATGTTAGGACTATATTTGTATTAGAGATTATAGGTGTTGTAAGGACGTTTTTGTAAATATTCCTTTGGGATATAAGTTGCTTCTTGTAAGTGTTAGTTTGCATCTAAAAGCTTCATTTGTTAGATTTTAGAGAGAAACTTTGAGAGCACTTCATGTAATATTTCTCTCACAAGAAAATCATTTGAAATTGTGATTCGATTCTTATCGCTCTTAATCATACACTTGAATTTGGGATTATAAAACTGATAAGTTGTTTTTAGGGGGTGTTTGGGATTGCTTATATATGTAAAATGACAAAAAAAAAACCGATAAGTTGCTTCAAATAAGTTGATAAGTTAGAAGAGAGTAACTTATAAAAAAACTCTGTATCTGGGGCCGGCCCTGGGGTGTGCCGGTGGTGCTGCCGCACATGACCTCCAATCGTTGAGGGCCTCCGAATTTTTTGAACCTATCTGTATAAACAACTTATCAAATCCCCTTCAACTAGTTTTATGTTTTCAATTATTTTAACCATTTTTAATTTATATAAACTAGTTGTGTACCCGTGCATTTAGGGGGGGGGGGGGTCAAATTTTATATAAACCGGGAATTGAAAATTAATGTAACAAAAACTCCAACTCTTATGTATGTTCTTTTAATTTCATAGTTTACCTCAAACCTAGTGATATAAGGTAGAAAATATGACAAGTTGATACATGAACAAGCTTGGACATCTCAACCTCTCCTTAGAGCATCTCCAACAGCTTCCACAGAAATTTTATCTAAAATAGAGAAAAAAAAGTCAAAATCCCCCCAAAAAATTACATTCATCTCCAACAGATTCCCCACTTTAGAGAATCCAACATTAATTATAATATTAAATATTTTATTAATTTATTAAAATATTATTTCTCTCTCTACATATTTATTTTCAAAGTTTTTAATTAGTCATTTCACTTGGTAGTCATTTTTGGGGTAATCTCCATATTTGAAGAAAAAAAAAACATTATCTCTCCTATTTTCTCCAGTTTGGAGATATTTTTGAAGAAGTTGTTGGAGCACAATATATACCCAAAATCCTCATTTTCTCCAAAATGGAGAAACTGTTGGAGATGCAATTAAGTTCATGCAAAGAAAAATCTGATAGGTTGACTTTACGACCAAAATTAAGGGTATGTTTGATTGTTTTTTCATAAAGTTTATATAAATTGAGCTGAATTGTTTTTTTTTATTATGTTGAACAAACACCTTAAATAATTAAGAGTTACAATAAATTTTGTGAATTATGTTAATCCGATCAAACATTAATTAAAATACATGTTGGATAAATGTTCCAATTACAATCCCTATCCAATATAACCATGTTCCAATATCAAAATACCAATTACAAAACAAACACAATCAAAATTAGATAATGCCAAAATTACAAAACAAACACATAGCGGTTGTGGCGTGGTGGTAAGAGTCTGGGGACTTCATAGCGGTTGCCCGGGTTCGAGCCCCACTGGCAGCATTGTGGCCACGGGATGAATGCCCGCGGACCATAGGCCTGTTTTCCAGGAGATTAGTCCGGATCCAAAGTGGTATGGAATACTCCTTTACCCAAAAAAAAAAATTAGATAATGCTCAAAATATGAGCATCTTCAATATGCCACTACCAGCATAACAATTTTAATCTATGCTTCAATTGTTTTGGCCTCATCATCCAATCAGTACACTAACGTACAGTACCAAAGGGTAAGGAAGCCACCATTGTACATATTTCTAACTTGAATCTCAACACTTTACAACCAAAAAACTCCAAAAATACAAATTACAACAATACAATTGATCTAAAAGAAACATGATAAAAAAGAATGCAAATTACAAATCAATGATCGAACCTCATAATTGAAGATATCGACCATTATGGACAGTTATTACCGCGAGAATGTCAAAAAGGGTAATACATTTAGCCTTTGCAAAAAATAACCCTATAAACCAATTTGAGTAAAGAGAAATATATAAAGATACAAACATAAATCGTCATAAATAGAGGTGATTAAAAAATAGTAGTGACCTCACTTTCCTGCAAAATAAACAATCTGTTTCATACAAATACGTTAGCAAAAATAAGACACGATGAAGATGATTTTCTGTGCAAACCAATGAAGCATTTGCCCTTTCTCGAAGAATAGAACCACTAACATGAATCAGGATTAATTATCAATAATGGCCATTGAAGCTCCAGTATCCCTAAATCCTTATCGATCCAGAAAGAAGACTCTTTTATCGGAGACAGTGGTTAAGTAGAAAGCCACATGGTTTTGAAATTCAAATTGTTGTCTTGGGAGCAAAAATCGTTGTCTGGGGAGCATGAATCATTGTCTAGGAACCGTCTTGGAAGTGGAAATCACCATGGAGCATAGTTACCCATTTGCTTGGAATGGAAGTCGCTGAAGAGTTAGCGCATGAGAAGAGATGTTATACGCAAAAGTCGATACAAACCATAAATCAAACAGAAGCAATGGTCGAAACCCATAAGGTTGAAGCTTAACTTGAAAGAGAAGCAATAGTTAAAAATGGACCTCAAAGTAATATACCTTAAGCAAGTTAGCTTACTGAGAGCTGCAAACAAACAACATAATATTTTTGAAAGGCATATAGCAGCAGCCAATATGGTAGCAAGCAATTGAGTTCAAGAGCAATTTTTAGGACCAACACTTGGTGGCTTGAAGACAGAAACCAACACTGCGATTTCTATGTACGAGATGAGATGAGATTCTTCAAAAGTTGAAGACAGAAAACAGCAACCAACCCTGCGATTTTCAGAAACCAAACGACACAAAAGTTATGATATTTTATGTTCTGACCGATAACAAAAATTTTCAAACACAGAACACACAAAAATTAAGTGATCAACCCAAATCACAGTCCTCAAAACCTAACTTTAAACCTCTGATCGATTTTTTGAAGTTCTGATCGATAACAAAAACTGACCCCCAACTTGAGATTTCATTCAGCAATATATTTGATTTAGCTAAAGTCAATCTTAGAATTTAAATTTCTTCTCCAGCTTGAACCAGTTGAAGATGAGAGCTCCCACTTATCCATCAATCTTGGTCCATTAGTTAATTAAATTACTTTGGCTCATTTGCATTCCACAGTAATGCAGATAACTAACGACCAAGAACATGGCAGACCTTGTATTATCAACAAACGAAAGATGAATATATAACCCAATAAAATTTTCAGTTTGTTTCTTTCAAGTCTCAATCTTATGCCCATTTCAACTTATGATTTGGTTATGTCCTTGAGTAGGTAGGATAAACACATTCTAAATATTTTGGTTCTTATGATCAAACGGGCTTTCTGTTCGTATTGCCATGAAACACTATGCAACCCCTTTAAACAAAGTATAAATGGTTTTTTGAAGTTCTGAAATCAACAAAATGTCAAACCTTAGAAATCGACAACTGACCTCTACTCGATTTTTTGAAGTTGTGATAGATAACAAAAACCGACCCCCCATAAAACACGAACAAAATGTGTGATCCATTTTTCGATGTTCTGATCCATAACAAAATGTATGTACGATGAAGAACACAATAGGACAAATGGAAAACACAATAGAACAGATGAAGAACACAAATGTATGTAGGACGAGAACCAAAACTCTAAAGCCAACACAGAAGTAGCGATAAGAGAAGAACAAACACAAAACAAAAAAATCTGGTAACAGAAGAACCAAACAGAGATCGATCAGAGAAGTAGAAAAAGAGAAGAACCATATATACCTTTGTGTCTTCGAGCAATAGTAGAATAACATACACAAACCGATCGATAGCAAGACAAGAGTATTGGGAAACCGAGAGGAGCCCTGCACTGCATCATGTGTGGCCTTGGTTTGGGAGAGCCAACAGTCTTGGTTTATGTAAAAGACAAACGCTTTTATTTTTTGATGCATCTCCTAAAGTTTTTAAAATAGAGTAGAAAATATCAAAATCTATAAAAAAAATATTGCATCCAAAACGTTATTTTAGCAACTCTACTATTAATTATCTTATTAAAATATTTAATTTATTTAATTATATTATTAAAATATTCAATATATGAAAAGTTGAGAGAAAAAAATTTGCTTTTTAAGAGTAATAATTAGTTTTGGGGGAAATATTCCTTTTAAAGATTTTTCTAAATTTAGAGATTTACAATCTCTCTTCTCTTTTTCTCTATTTTAGCATAGAGGATAACATAGCTGTTGGAGTAACAAAAATGTAAAAATCCTAATTTTTTATATTTTAACATAGTTATTGGAGATGCTCTTAGAAGTTATGTGTAAGTACATGATAGATGCATTAAAGGTGTTATACTTTAGAAAGATAAACTTGTAAAATTGAAAATTAAGTAATATAACTTTAAATGGTAGTACATCAAGCTTAAAGCATCTCCAACAGCTATGCTATATTTTCTATAAAATAGAGTATCAAAAGATAAAATCTCTAAAAAAAATTCACTTCCAACTCCAACAAGTAACAACTATTCTATTTTATAGATTATAACATTGATTATATTATTAAAATAATCAATATATTAATAAAATATTATTTCTCTTTTCTAAATATTAGACTTCAATGCTTCTTATTGGTGGAGATATTAAAATATTATTTCTCTTTTTAAAAAGTGGTTTTAGAGATTTCTCCAAATTTGGAGATTTTTATCTTCTCTCTCCTTTTTTTTTTGAATGACAATAACAATAAATTACCACAACCAAAAGATTACAATGAGTTTGGGACAAGGCCCATATGTTACAATCCCAATAGAACGACCAAAGCATAGACGAACCCAAGACGGTACAGTATCATATCAAGATCACCCTACACACGGAGTATTACCGCCAAGTTTGCGAGGAGCAAACCCACCTACGGCATGATACAAAGCATAAGACTCAAACAGACCCCGTATCTCCTTAGGCTTCTTCATCCTACTCGCAATCGACGACTAAATTCGAGCACACAGCAACCTGTAACCTGTGACTGCGAGGAGCAAACTTCTTCCGACTATCTCTTGACACCGCACAATGCATACCCACAGACAGGTACAGAAGAGCTGCTATTTCCACACCTACGGCTGAATCAGTCTCATCACCATGTTCTACGCAGCCCACGGGACTCCTTAACAGCTCCGACTCATTCTTATAAAGCCTCTGCCAATCTGTTAGAAGAATTGACAGCTTCAAAACGTTCCTGGACAGCAGCCTTGGTACTCCGCGACCGCTCTCGGCACCGTATCACACCACTCCTTGCAGTCAAGTCCTGTTCCATGGCAGTCCTTCCCGCGTCACTCTTCCGCTGGGTCATTCTTTAGCTTACTCGTGGGTTCAATAGCCACTCTGCCCAGTTGCAAGCAAGGTGGCGGTCCCTCTTAGTAACCCACTCGAACAACTGATGTTGAAATTCAGCGAAGCGGCCCGAAATCTCCCCCTGCCTCCTTTAAAAAACCAACTTATTGCGGTTGACCCATATTAAATACAACAAACACCAACTCACCGCTTCCCACCTTTGTGCTCCTTTATCGTTATCATTTAACTGCAACGTTACCTCAAACAAATCAGACAAAGAACCGATCGATTCCAAGTTCACTTTCCACCAGCCCCCCACATCTTGCCACAACTTTTTTAAGCCATCACAACTTACTAACGCGTGGTCTACCGTCTCCACATCGTTCGTGCATCTCGGACATAAAGTGGAGTCTAAATCCAAACCCAATTTATCCAAGACCACTCTCGTTGGAATCCTCCCTAACCTCACTCTCCAAATAAAGATAACAATTTTCTTTGGAACCGACTTAGGCCACTCCGTCTCTACTCCAAACGTACTGCCATTCACTCTCCTATCTTGTAATAATTGCCTTGACTTTCTTACCGTGAACCCGTCACTAGTATCCAAATTTCACCGAGCCCTATCCCTTCCCTCTCTTTTTGGAACAACGTTTCGGACCAACTCGATTAGCCCAGTTAATTCCCCTAACGCCCTCCCCGATGGCTCCCTTCTCCATCCCCATTTCCAAAGCCACACATCATCTCTCCATTCCCCTCTCTCGTAAACAGATATCTCTTTGCACGTTTCGAGTTGAAAAAGACGTGGAAAGACATCCTTAAGTCTTAAGTTGGAAACCCACCTATCCTCCCAAAAACGTGTCTCCAATCCCTTCCCTAATTCCTTTCTAAACGAGCCCGAGAAAGGTAATCCCTCTTTATCCAACTCCCTCCCCACTTCCAAAATTTTACACCAAGTCGAACCCCCTCCCCCTCTAAGCAGTTCCCCCATAAGCCCCCCATCCCCCCCGCTTCTCTCTCCTGTATTCTCTATTTTAGCGTAAAACATAGCATAGTTGTTGGAGCAAATAAATTACTAAAATCCCTCTTTTTATATTTTAGCATAACTGTTGGAGATGCTCTTAGAAAAGTTGTTTTTAAGAGAGAGGGTTCTAAATGTATTATAAAATAGTATAGATTGTTTTCTTTTTAAAAATAAAGATAACTAAATTATTCGTTAAGAAAAGCAGATACCATAAGAGAATTTAATTAAAATACCCGTATTTCAAAAGTGTATTACCGAATTACCCAAAATCTCTCATTTTTTTTTGCCGAAATACCCATTAACGCCCGGATCTTAGGCCGGGATTTGATATATCCCGGGGTTAGCAATTTTTTTTGAAGATAGTGGGGTTACCCCGGGATTTCACTGTTCATCCCGGGTTTAGGGTGGGATTTCACTGTTCATCCCAGCAGAAGAATTATGCACTTAAATTACTAAAGACAACCATGTAAATTTGAGAATTGAAATGTACTAACCCTGGTTTTTTTGGCTAACCCCGGGATGGGTCAAATCCCGGCCCGAGATCCCGCACTAAATGGGTATTTTGGCAAAAAAATAAGAGATTTTGGACATATCCGTAATACATGTTTGAAATACGGGTAGTTTTATTAAATTCCCATACCATAATTATAGATTTTACAAAAAGACAACTTAATTAAATAAAAAAATCATACTTTAAGATAACTTAATTATATAATTATGATAATTTGTTTTTTATTTATTTATCATTTGAGTTTTTCTCTAAAATATAGTAAAGTGTCAAAATCATCATTTTCTTTATTCTATTCCTTTCGTCACTGTTACAGTAAGAGTATCTCCAACAGCTTCGCTAAAATTTCTTTAAAATGGAGAACCAAAAATAAAAATCTCCAAAAAAAATTACAATCATCTCCAACAGTTCCTTATTTTAGTGATAAATCATTAATTATATTATTAAAATATTCTATATATTTAATAAAATATTAGAGTGAATTGTGGATTTGGTCCTTGTGGTTTTGTGATTTCTTTGACTATGGTTCTCATACTATGTTTATTGTGGATATAGTCTTTGTGGTATGCAATATATTGTATACCATAGCCACAATATATTGCATACCACAGAGACTATATCCACAATAAACTTAGTATGAGGACCATAGTCAAAGAAATCACAAAACCACAGGGACCAAATCCACAATTCACTCAAAATATTATTTCTCTCACCTAAACAATTTATTTCAAAGTTTCTCATTGGTGGAATGTAACAAAAAATAATTTTTCTCTCTCTTGATAATCATTTTTTGGGATATCTCCAAATTTGGAGAAAAATGTATCCTCTCTCTTACTTTCTCCATTTTGGAAAAAGTTTTTGGGAAGCTGTTGGAGCTCATTTTACACCAAAAATCTCCATTTTCTTTTTTTTCTTTAAAATGGAGAAGCTGTTGGAGTTGCTCTAAAATTACACTGCCTCTTCTTAGATTCTTCTACTTTCAAGGTACAAATTTCGATCCATAGACAAATATTTATGCTTTTGTTTTATTTTCCAAGGATTTTCTTTCTATTATGTTTGTTTGATCATTTAATTAAAATTAAAATTTTATTTTATTCTTAAATATTGATTATATCAATTTTTTATTTTTCGTTTTCAAAAGTTTCAAAATATTATTTTTGATCGACTATATCTCAAGAGAAATTGAATGTTTTGCGTTTGATTTCGATTGAAAATGAGTTTCTATCAATCTTGATTATGAAAGTGTATTAGATCATTTTTGCTTCTAAGTTTTTTATACTCAGAAAATAGTAAAGACTAGTTATACGCTTAGTACATAGTAGTATTAATGTGTTAATAAAAAATGAAGAACTACTTATACTCACTACTATTAAATTATATACGTTATATATTATACATTGTACATATTACATGGTTACTTTCATTTTATAATAAGGGAATCTAATTAAAATGCCCATAAATGAAAAAGCAGTTACCGAAATGCCCAAAATCTCCCCCTTTTTGCCAAAATACCAATTAAGCCCGCGATTTTATCCCTCAACCGCGGGGTTGGCCTAAGGATCTGACATCGAGGACTTAACCCCCGCGATTTTGGCTTGGATCACGGGGTTGGGGGCTTCAAAGGTCATGTAAGGCCGCGATTGTTGGATTTAACGGTAAGATCATGTATTAGGGTTTCAGAATTTATTACCCAACTCCCCCAACTACCCTCCATCCCTTATAAAAAGAGAGGTTCCCCCACTTCAAACCCCCCCCCCCCCCAAACTTCTCTCCTACTCTCACTCTCAAATATATCGTGTATTCTACAAGCTCGGATCTCGACTCAGGTCGTTAGTGTTTTTACAAGTCGGGTATGACTCGTTCAGTTAGTACGGTAAGTTTTCTCATAACCCTGTTGTAGTTTTATATTTTATAAAATATTTGTTGTTGTATGTTAAATTTTAGACTATGTGTTTGATTAAAAAATATTACGTTAATTTTAGAGTGTTACATTTACGTTGATAATATGTTAGAGTATTGCGTTATTTTTAGAGTGTTGTGTTTTTTTGGAAAATATTTTAGAAATTGCGTTTCCTTTTTCGAAAATATTTTTGAAATTATGTGTTAATTTTAGAGTGTTACGTTTACGTTGATAATATATTAGAGTATTGCGTTTTTTTAGAGTGTTGTTTTTTTTTGGAAAATATTTTAGAGATTGCGTTAATTTTAGAGTATTGCGTTCCCTTTTTAGAAAATATTTTAGAGATTATGTGTTAATTTTAGAGTATTGCGTTCCCTTTTTCGAAAATATTTTAGAGATTAGGTGTTAATTTTAGAGTGTTACGTTTACGTTGATAATATGTTAGAGTATTGCGTTTTTTTAGAGTGTTGTTTTTTTTTGGAAAATATTTTAGAGATTGCGTTAATTTTAAAGTATTGCGTTTCCTTTTTCGAAAATATTTTAGAGATTATGTGTTAATTTTAGAGTGTTACGTTTACGTTGATAATATGTTAGAGTATTGCATTTTTTAGAGTGTTGTTTTTTTTGGAAAATATTTTAGAGATTGCGTTAGTTTTAGAGTATTGCGTTTTTTTCGAAAATATTTTAGAGATTGTGTGTTAATTTTAGAGTGTTACGTTTATGTTGATAATATGTTATAGTATTGCGTTTTTTTAGAGTGTTGTTAAATTACAACTTAGGCCCCTTAACTTTGTCAAATTACAACTTAGGCCTCTTAACTTTGCCAAATTACAACTTAGGCGTCTTATCTTTGCTAAATTACAACTTAGGTCTCTTAACTTTTCTAAATTACAACTTTGGCCCCTTAACTTTGCCAAATTTCAGGTTAGGTCCTTTAACTTTGCTAAATTACAACTTAAGCCCCTTAACTTTACCAAATTACAACTTAAGTCCCTTATCTTTGCTAAATTACAACTTATGTTCCCTTAACTTTGCTAAATTACAACTTAGATCCCTTAACTTTACCAAAAAACCTAAATAATAACTATAATCAACGGAAATAAATCGCAACATATCGATTTGGATTTTGTCAAACAAGTGTAAATAGCCCTATGGTTTGCAGGGATTTAAGCAATCCACGTGATTCCCCTACTACATGGAAGTCCAATCGATTGAGTGGTTTCTTTTCGAAAGTTAAAATAGAAGAAATCAACAAAACTTAAGCCTTTTAACTTTGCCAATGTCGCGGAGTAATCGATGCGCGTTTCGGCGGCAAGTATCATTGACTAATGTCGCAATAATCAACTCCCCAGGCTGTCATGTCCATTTTATGGCGGCCTTACCCTTACCCCCTATTTTTTCAAAGTACTGTTGGGTCTAGAGGCGAACGGGAATCTGGTTAGTATAGAAGTTTAACATTTAAATATAGTCATAGCAACAACTACATTTCTAATTACAGATCTAACAATCTATGTTTTGTGTATAACACGTCAACTGTTGGATCGGAATGATCCAAGAGTCCCGCTCTCCACAAGCGAGGTGGGGGTGATGAACAACAACTTTTTGCGTTCCTTACCCGACTGGAGCAAGGTTGGGAGTCTGTGTACAGGTCGTGCAATGGTGAGGCGCACAAAAAAACCTTCCAGATTGGAAGGACCTCCAGCGGGTATGGAAATCAATTTACATAACTTTTGTTTAACTTGTTTGTTACTAACTATTTGTGTGTAATTGTAATATTTCAGGTATACATCACCATATGCATTCTACCACATCATTGGGTGCTCGAGGTTATGGACCTTGATCGAATGATCATGGTCATATATGACAATTTACGAGCACCCATGTTCGTGCTAAAATTGAAAGAGCCCTTTAACACCTTCAAATGACATCTGCCGAAGTTATTAAAGAAGACCCGCGACACTCCTACTCGTTACAATGGTAGCAAGAAATTCAAATATCACTTTGAAGATGATGCACCACAACAGGCGGGGCGCTTTGGGGATTGAGTTGTGTGGTATGTCGTAACTTATCCATGTTCATTGACGAAAGGATCCCACGAGTTGCAGCAGATGCGACTGAAAGGGAGGCAATGGAATGGCGGCACCAAATGGCGGAGATCTTATACTCGTTGGCATTATCCGGGTAGATTAGTAGGTTGTCTAAACGAGTAAACGATGTATGTAATAAAACTTTTATATATATTACTATTGCTTTCATATATTTTTCGTGTCGAGAGATAGAAAACAAAGTGTGTGTCCCACTAAGTGCAAATTAGATCAAGATGAACAACAATTTTCATTACAATTGCCATATTATTGATTTGTGAAATCAACGATTACAAGATGCTCTCAATGAAATATTTCTCTATCTAAACTCACTCTCTCAGCGTCTCATATGATTCTAACAAGCAATCTAATGATTCTACAAACAAAAAGAACATTTATACCTACTAGTTACAAAGACAAAACAACTAACTAAACACTTTGAATTGCTTGACTTTGACTTGCTTATTTATGCAACTTTGACTTTCCAATAAGGCTTTGACTTGGACATTTGACATTCAATTCCAATGATCTTGGATCCAACATATTTGTGCACTAACAATCTCCCCCTTTGGATTCAAGATCATCTTCAAAAAGAAATTTGGCATTAACGAACAATCTCCTCCTTTGTTTGATCTTTAACAAATTCAATCTCACCCTTTAGCATGAACACATGAAATCTTCTTCTTTGTAAGACAATCTCCTCTCTTTAAGAAATAACAATGATCATCTTCAAAGTCTTTCTTTCTTTGGAAACTCCTTAGATTTGCAGTATTCTATCCCAAAGTCTGTGAATGTCTTTTCAAGAACTTTAACAATCTCCCCTAAGGTAAGAAAAACCTCTTTCAGACTTCAGAAGTGAAACTATCTTCAGATTTAGCTCACTTTGCTTCAACAAATAATATTCAAAGAAAATTTTCAGCAAATTTTCAACCAACTTTCTGAACTTTTGAACTTTCTCTTTCTTTATGAGCATTCTCCCCATATATTGCATATCTTGACAATTTCTTGTATCTCTCCCAAATTCCAAACAACGAACTTTCTATAAATCCAACATTTCTTGAAATTACTTCTCCCATAACTTCTTATCCATATCTTAACCTTCTCCCTCTTTTTGATGATGTAGAGCATAGAAATCATCAAAACTATGAAATGCCATGTACCAATTTCTGACTAATGATCTTTCCAAATGAGCATCTGAACATCCGTCAATTCATAATATATTTATCTAAATCTTTTCAAATTCAGACAAATAAGAGTGAAGACCTGAATCAACAAATGAATCAGTTAAAATGCATGTAAGCAGCACTAAGCCACTTTGTGCAACAGATGCACATCGGAAAGGAGCTTTTTGATGTTCACTCCCCAGGGCTTCCATTCAATCATCGAAAATCACAAATAAATTTTCTATGATTGTTAAGACAAGAAAACATATTCCTTGTGTGTTTGTGCTTAGTGTAGAATGAATGAAGCTACTTAGGGTTTCAAATAGGCTCAAAGTGTGTAAACCATTGAGACAACAATAGTAATACACATACTCAATTGTGCATGATCGAAATGTGAAGGTGGGGCAGACTTCCTTCTGTTTCAATATCCACATCTTCCAAATGAAGACGAGATAGATTATGTGTTGTGTCCCCAATCAAAGTTGAAACATATCTTTGTTGAAAAAGAAATGAGTAGCTGGTGGGGTATAAAGCAAGAGTTGGCATGGGCTAGTGCTTATTTCAATGAAGTTCACGAAAGAATTGTGAAACAACAGTAATGTGGTTGCCCGACTCAGAAAAAGTTGGTGCAGAGTTTTGATATTCTTTTAACTTTGTTCTCACACCCTCTTTCTTTTTATCATTTAAGCTCACTTCTAACAAAACTCTCTTTTCATTTATCTCAGCACACACCCACACTCAGATATTGACCCCTCGCCTCTCGATCACTCAATGCCCATGTATGTTGTCCTAAAAGCAAAAAATTGCTCAATAGTTTAACTTTAACAATTAAAGCACAATACATATGTCAGATGTAAGTATGCTGTTGGGTCTGAAATATGCTAAGTCTGGATAGTGCTGCTAAGATTTGAAGATTACTACTGCTGAAGACATTAGTAATGTTACTTGTAGAAACATACTACTGCTAGTAGTATTAGTACTGCTTGGAGAGTTAGTACTGCAAGTTGGAAGCTACTGCTAGCATGTTAGTACTGTTGAGGATAAGAAGATACTGCTAGAAGAATTAATGTTGCCGATGTTGATAAGGATGGTTTGTTACTTGAAGCTAAAGACAAGGAGCTGAAGATAATTATGGAATGGACGCTGAAGATCAATGTTTCTTTAATAATTATCTTGTAATCTGTTTTAAATATATAGTCTAGAAGTCTTAGATAATTGAATAGAGATGCGTATTTTGTTTGAGAGAGAATTAGCCTCAAGATTCTTAGTGATCCTTTCATTAGAGAAGTTTTGATCGTCTGTTGAGCCTGTTCAACAGATTGAGGTTTTGGGTGTAATCATCAAGTTAATCCAATACAACTTGTGATTTGAATTCATATACTGTTTCATTAATTTCTTGTTAAAGTGTTATTCCGCAACTTCTTTAACAAAGTTTCTGAGTGTTTATTTAAATTCTTGTTTTGAATTTCGATCCTGAAAAATGGTATCAGAGCCTTAGGAACTCAGAAATCAATAATCATCATGGATGGATCAAACGACAGTGTTCTTGTTTCAAAGGTTCCCATGCTCAAACCTGATGAGTTTGACATGTGGAAAATCAGGATCATGTAGTATATACTTCTTACAGACTACTCAATGTGGGACATCATTGAGAATGGTCCCTCCAGTGGAGGAGAGATGGGAGCAGATGGCAAGAGACCTCCACCAAAGACTGATGGAGAAAGAAAGATGAGGCAGACTGAGATGAAAGCCTTGAGCACTCTGCTCTTGGCAATTCCTAATGAATATCAACATCAGTTTTGCAACTGTGCTGATGCCAACATCTTGTGGAATGCTTTGGAGAAGAGGTTTTCAGGTACCAAAATCACTAAGAGAAATCAGAAAGCAATTCTCAAGCAACAATATGAAAATTTTATGTCTACAAAGAACGAGTCTATGACTCAAACCTTTGATAGGTTCAACAAGTTGATTGGAGAATTGGCCACTATTGGTGTCAAGATGGACCAGGATGATGTCAACAGAAAGTTTCTAAGATCTCTTGGTGAAGAATGGATAATGTATACAGTATCCTTCAGGCAGAATGATAATCTGGAGGATATGGAACTTGATGACCTCTACAATGATCTCAGGGTGTTTGAAGCAGAAGTTGAAGCAAAGAAGAATCCATCTGGATATTCTCACAATGCTGCTCTCCTATCATCTACTACTGATTCTTCTGCTAATACAGAATCAGTCAGTGTTGCTTATGGCTCAAAACAGGATGGACCAAATGATTCTGTTTTGGAAGCTTTCATTGCTAGCCATGCTAAATCTTCTCTTATCAATGATGATCTGGAACAGATCAATGTTGATGATCTTGAAGAGATAATGTTGATGATCTTGAAGAGATGGACATTAAGTGGCAAATGGCAATGCTCACCATGAGAATCAAAAGATTCATTAAAAGAACAGGAAGAAACAACTTTGCCATGAGAAGAGAAGATGGTGCTGGATTTGACAAATCCAAGGTGGAATGCTACAAGTGTCATAAACTGGGGCACTTTGCAAGAGAATGCAGAGGAGGAATTTCTCAACTGCATGAGAGCAACAATCAACAATCAAAGTTCACAAACTACAACAACAACAGGAACTCATCTCAAGCACTTGTCTCACAAGATGGAATGGGATTTGATTGGAGTGATCAAGCAGATGAAGCAATCCAGAATGAAGCATTGATGGCTGAGGTTTCAGAGTCTTCAAGCACAGCAATCCCCACAGAGGTAAAATCTAAACTTTGCTTTAAAGCCTGTCTTAAAACTGTTAGAAAGTACGGGGATCACAATCAGAGCATGTGTGATGATCTCAAAAGGTTGGAGAAACATAGGAGAGAGTCCAGTTTGATCATTGTGAATTTTGAAGAACAAATCAAGGCATATCAGGCCAATGAACTTCAAAATTCATATGATCACAACTATTGGAAGTGGGAGAAGAAGGAGTTAGAGATTAAGCTAGAGAAGGCTAGAGAGGAATGTGAGAAAGTTAGGAGTGAATTTGAGAAGGCCAAATTAGACATTGAGAAATTTTCCAATGCTTCTAAAGCAATGGACACTTTACTGAAATCTCAAGTTCATGACAAACTGAAGAGAGGGATAGGCTACAATAACACCCCTCCACCTTACAATAACAACTATATTCCACCCACCTCAGACCTCTTAGAAAGACAAGATAAGAAGGACTTACCTGCAGGAGCCACAAAAGTAGATCCACTAGACAAAGTAGTGATTGAGGAAGAGTCTGAAGAAGAGAACACTGAGAAGAAGAATAAGAAAGACCAGAAAAAAATTCCCTTAGAAAACCAGATTCTTACAAATGAGAGGGGGGGGGGGGTAAACCATTTGTCAAGAGTGAGAAAGTGGAGATGTCTAAGGTAGAGAAAGAGAATGTTAAGAGTGAGAAAACTGAGACCTCAAGGAAAGAGAAGGAAGAGGTACAGGGAGTTCACTATATGCAAACTACTGTTGTAAATCCGTGTACTTGTCAACAGAACAAGCCCCATCAATATGATAAAATAAGGGGAAATCAGAGAAACATAAATAACCAGTGGGCTCAAAAACAAGGAATTGATCTAAGCAAAATCAATAGACCAAAGCCTTGTTTTATTTGTGGCAAATTGAATCATTTAGCCAAACACTGTTACTTCAATCCTGTTAACCAAATAATTACTTTTCAAAGACAAATACCAAATTATGTTGGTTATAGGAAGCAATCAAGACAATCAAGGAACCACGTGGCTGATAATGTGAGAACAACACCAATGAAATCTCATATTCAGAATAAGTTTGCTAAATCAAAAGAAAATACTCCAAGCAAATCAAGGAGTAACTCAAAGAATAGGAAAGCAAACAACTTTGTCAAAATTTGGGTTCCAAAAGGCAAGAAACCTGTCAGTACTGCTAACAGAAATAGTACTGCTGATAGCAATACTACTGCTGACCAAGTCAGTACTGCTATCTCAAATAGTACTGCTAACAGAAATAGTGCTACTGATAGCAATACTACTGCTAACCAAGTTCGTACTGCTAACAAGGATAGTACTGCTACCAGTGTTAATACTGTCAAGCCTATAATTATGACAAAGTATTCCAGCCATGAGATTCCTAATTCTGATCATCTCATCAAGACCAAGCTTTATGAGCATGAGTATGTTGATGAGAAAGGGCAACCTAATACCATTTTGGCTTGGGTTCCCTCAAGACACTAACCGTTTTATCTTATGTGCAGGGCAACCAACAGCTCAAGAGGAAGAGCATTTGGCATGTAGATAGTGGTTGCTCTAGGCACATGACAGGTAACATGGACTGCCTTCAAAGTTTCAAAAGGTTTGATGGAGGACGTGTTGATTTTGGTGACAATCCAGCAGGAGGTAAGATAAGTGGTAAAGGTATGGTTTCAAAAGGTAAGATGACTTTTGAAGATGTTTACTATGTTGAGCAATTGAGATACAACCTATTAAGTGTATCACAGGTTTGTGACAAGAAACATAGCATATTATTTAGTGATACTGAATGTATTATCCTTGCTCCAGGATTCAAGGTAGTTGATGAAAATATGATACTACTTAGAACTCCTAGAAAGGATAATGTTTATTGTTTGGACTAAGAGAGTGTTTCATCTGATTCATCACTAAACTGTCTGTTTTCAAAAGCTTCTTTAAATGAATCATCTCTTTGGCACGGAAGGATGTGTCACATGAATTTTAAAACTATGAACAAACATGTGAAAAATAACCTTGTGAGAGGTTTGCCTCAAAAAGTGTTTTCATGTGATGATCATTGTGTTGCATGTCTTAAAGGCAAGCAACACAAAACTTCTCATAAGTCCAAAGAAATAAACACAATCTCTTCACCCCTTTAGTTATTGCATATGGATCTTTTTGGTCCTACAAATGTGATGAGTATTGGTAAGAAATCCTATTGCTTAGTCATTGTTGATGACTTCTCTAGATTTACTTGGGTATATTTTCTGAGGATTAAGGATGAGACAAGTGGACTGATCAAATCCTTTGTCATTAGTATTGAAAACCAAACAAATCTAAGAGTTAAAGTCATCAGATCTGATAATGGAACTGAGTTTAAAAACAGTGACTTAAACAACTTTTGTGAGACTAAAGGTATTGAGAGACAATTCAGTGCTCCTAGGACTCCTCAACATAATGGTGTTGCTGAGAGGAGAAATAGGACATTGATTGAGGCTGCTAGATCTCTGTTAGCAGATTCAAAGCTACCCATTACTTTTTGGGCAGAAGCAGTTAATACTGCTTGTTATGTCCAAACCAGAGTTCTAGTAGTCAAATCCCAAGGAAAGACATCTTATGAACTTTTCAAAAAGAAGAAACCTTTTATTGGATTTTTCAAACCTTTTGGGTGTCCTTGCACAATTCTCAACACCAAATCTCATTTAGGCAAGTTTGAAAGCAAAGCTGAGGATGGATTTCTTGTTGTATACTCCTCACAGAGCAAGGCATACAGTGTATTCAACAGTTCTTCCAGGATTATAGAGGAAAGTGACAATGTCAAATGCAATGAGAACACACCAAATCAAATTGGTACAGGTCCTGATTGGCTATTTGACATTGATTCACTAACTAATTCTTTGGGTTTTAGTTTTGTGCAAATTGCAGGAACAAGTTCAGAAAAGGTACAAGCACAGAGACAAGAGTTTGTGCTATTCCCTATACCTATAGTTGATCCTGTTGAATTTTGTCAACAAGAAAAGAAGGATGATTCAGAAACAGAGGATTCTGAACAAGAACAGAATGAAGATGCTAAAGGTGATGAAGAGGATAAAGGTGAAAAAGAGGATGCTCATCCTTCAGGTTCAGGAAACACAGGTCCTGAAATGCCCACATTGTCAGAGGATGATACCGATGATGAAAATTCTTCAGTTTTTGGTGGAAACACTCCTGAAAAGAATGACTCCAATCTTGATGCAAATATTAATGAGGAGGATGTCAATCATACAAGAACTCAGAAGAATCATCCTCCTTAGTTAGTGATTGGTGATATAAATTCTTCCATAATCACAAGGCATCAAAGTAAGTTAGGAGGATTGAAAGACTTACAGTCAGGTTTGCTGTCCTGTTTTCTATCCCAGATTGAACCCAAGAAGGCTTATGATGCAATGAAAGACCCAAGCTGGATAGAAGCAATGCAAGAGGAGCTACTGCAGTTTGTTCTGCAAAATGTGTGAGATCTGGTTGACCTTCCTCAAGGACACAGGGCAATTAGAACTAAATGGATTTTCAGGAATAAGAAAGATGAGAGAGGGATAGTGATAAATAAGGCCAGACTTGTGGCACAAGGGTACACACAAGAAGAGGGGATAGATTATGAAGAAGTGTTTGCACCAGTAGCCAGAATTGAGGCAATTAGGCTGTTTCTAGCCTATGCTTCTTTCATGAAGTTCAGAGTATATCAGATGGATGTTAAGAGTGCATTCTTCTATGGGAAAATTGATGAAGAAGTGTATGTTTGTCAGCCTCCAAGGTTTGAGAATTCTAACTTTCCTGACAATGTATACAAATTAAAGAAGGCACTCTATGGGATACATCAAGCACCAAGAGCATGGTATGACACTCTGTCTACCTATCTCTTGGAAAATGATTTTGAAAGGGGAATCATTGACAAGACCCTTTTCATTCAAAGGAAGAAGAAGGACATCCTGCTTGTACAAATCTATGTGGATGATATCATCTTTGGATCCACAACAGATCATATGTGCAAGGAGTTTGAGGAGTTGATGCACAAAAGATTCAAGATGAGCTCTATGGGTGAACTCACATTCTTCCTAGGGCTACAGGTTAAACAGAAGAAAGATGGAATTTTCATAAGTCAATCCAAGTATGTGCACGATATACTTACAAAGTTTGGATTTTCAGAAGCAAAGCCTGCAAGCACACCTATGGAAACACACAAACAGATCACTGCAGATCTTGAGGGGGAGGATGTGGATGTTCATCATTATAGATCTATGATAGGCTCCCTCATGTATCTAACAGCTTCAAGACCGGACATTATGTTTGCTGTATGTGTGTGTGCCAGATTTCAAGTGAGGCCTAAGCAATCTCACTTTCAAGCAGTCAAAAGGATCTTCAGATATCTCAAAGGACAACCTGGGTTGGGTCTTTGGTATCCTCATGACTCACCATTTGATCTGCTTGCATATTCTGATAGTGATTTGGGAGGTGCAAACTTGGATAGAAAGTCTACATCAGGAGGATGTCAGTTTTTGTGTGCAAGTCTAGTTTCATGGCAGTGTAAAAAGCAAACCACAATGTCCACCTCTACAACCGAAGCAGAGTATATAGCTGTTGCAAGTTGTTGCTCACAAGTGCTATGGATTCTGTTGATCCAAGCTCTCTCAGTGATTTGATAACGACCCTCTTCTATACTTAGTGAAAATTACATTTTAATATGTATTAGTGTCTCATCATCAGCGATCAAACTTGTTAAGCACCTCCGGGACCAACAGATTCAGAATCAGATGTTGGACTATGGTATTACTTTTCTTCACACTCCCATCTTCATTGATAACAACAGTGCTATAAGCATTGTTAATAATCCAGTGAAGCACTCAAAAACCAAGCATATAGAAATCAGGTACCATTTTATTAGAGATTGCAATGAAAAGAAGTTAATTCAAGTTTTGAAAGTACACACTAGTAACCAATTTGCTGATCTATTCCCCAAAGCTTTTGATGTGGGTAGATTCACATTCTTGGTTACAAGTGTGTGCATGATAAACACTGAATAAGCCTCTTTTGATTTTCTTCACGTACCATTTATGTATAGATTCTTCAATGTTTACTTTCTCATATTTCATTGTGCATGGTGCTGATAACCATTTGTGTTTAAGTGTTTCAGATTGCTTTGATGATTAGATACTAGGTACTTCTGGTTAAGTTAATACTGCCCTCACTATTACTCCTGCTGACAGTTCAAATATGGTTAAGTATGGTTACTACTGCTGGTGGTTTATACTGCTAGTGCAATGTTACTACTGCTTGCTGTATTTCTACTGCCAACAGTGTTAATACTGCTAGTATGTGTTAATACTGCTGGTATGTGTTACTACTGCTGCCATGGGTTAATACTGCGGGTATGTGTTAATGCTGCTAGGGTACTTAGTACTGCTTTTAACTGAATCCCTTACCCTATAAATACCCTTTCTGACCGCCAAAAACCCTAACGGCTCTTTGAATTTCCATTGAGTTTTCATCCTCTCTCTCTCTCTAGAATTCTTGATTACCAGTGTGCAAACCCTAGCTTTGATTCGAACCCTAGACTCGATCAAAAAGATGGTCGCACTCGATTTCTTTAATGACAACAATGAGCTTGCAATGCTACAAAAACCCAAACAAGCTGAGGGTTTTCATGAAATTGTGGATTTCTTAACAACATCACACATTGCCTATGCGCTAACTATAAATCCTACCATCTATGTGGAACATATGCGACAGTTCTGGGCAAATGCATCAATTCAGACTGTTGATGGCAATTAGTTCATTATATCAAGGGTCTGTGATAAACCTATCACAATCACAGAAGGCTGCATACGCACTCATCTTCATCTAGATGATGCCTCAGGTATTTTTACTCTCTTAAAGGAAGATCTATTTCAAGAAATTGGTAGAATGGGGTATGAAGGTCCTACTGAGGTTTTCAAGTTTTACAAAAGCAAATTTTCACCTCAGTGGAGATTCTTTGTTCATACTCTTCAACATTATCTATCTCGCAAGACAACTGGATGGAGTGAGTTTGGCAGTACAATAGCCTTTGCTCTTTTATGCTTAGCCACCTCCAGAAAGTTCAATTTTTCCCAAATGATTTTAAATGTTTTGCTGTCAAACTTAGATACCAAAACCAAAACCAAAACCAAAACCAAAAGATTTTTTATGTATCCAAGGTTTGTGCAAGAGGTACTAAACATGGAATTGACGGATTTACCCTCTTTTAAAGAGGTATATGTACCTAAACCTCCCAAAGGGAAGGTATTTTGCAATATGAGAAGGCCTAGTAAGGACTTTTCTGGAAAAGACACACCATTGTTCTCTACAATGATGGTTGTGTCCCACCCACATGGTGAGGCATCAGGGTCACAACCCATATCTGACCAACCCACTGATGACCTACCCACACCATTCACTTCAAATGTTCTTCCCTAGATCCTTGTTGATAAGCCAATTCCCCCAATAACTCAAAAATATACAAAGAAAAAGGTACAGAAGGTTCCTTCCCTTCATGCATCTACACCCTAAAAGCCTACAAGCCCTCTGATGGAGCATTCTCCATCAGAGAATATCCAAAGGGAATCCATAGGGGTGTCTCCCAACCCCGAGAAGGTGCTCTCTTAGGAGAAGGATGAGCATGTGGGCAACAAGGCTCACACTACTGACTCTGCACAAGGTGTGGGCCAGGACAGTGTGAACATGGCTAAGACCTTCCCCACGACAACTTTGGATGACAAATCATCTAAGGGACCCAGGTGCCAAGAAACCAAGGGGGTAGTAGGTGCTTCTGCTAGGCAGAAGGCCTCTACTAAAAGATCCCATGATCCATCACGGGTGGTAAACACACCTAAAGGAGGTGAGGACAAATATAACTATGAGGAATTGATGGATACCATTGGCAATGTGAACTTGAATGTAATCAATCAGGGTTTAGAGATAAAGGCGTTGAAAAAGGTGATCATCTCTCAATAGGGGCTGATAGACAAACTTAAGAAGATGGTACTTAAATTGGTGCACAAAAAGAAGAGAAAGCAATTTGTCTTGAAGAAAAGGGGAAGTGCTCATGATGCTTCTAAAAAGGGGGAGAATCAAGAAGCTGAAGTTGAGAAGGAGAGTTCAGTTGGTATGGAATTTCAATTTGGGGGGGAGATGGGTGGTGAAGCTGAAAAGAATACTGAGTTGAATAAGAAGGATCAAGGTGTGAAAGCAGCAGTAGAAACTAAAGAAGCAGCAGTAACTACTGAACCAGAAGTAGAAACTGCTAAAGTAGTAGAAACAAAGAAAGCAGCAACAGAAACAGGAATGTTTATGGAAGAAATTGAGATTGCAGAGACTTTGGTTAAGGCAAATAATGACACTCCTAAGGCTACTCAAAAGGCTAATGGAGTGGTGATTAAAAAAGGAGGCTCAGAGAATAGAAAGAAAGAGATCAGTGTGACAGAGGCCAAGAAGAAAGGGAAAGAAAAGATGGTTGAGCCTGTGAAACCATTAAAGAAGCAGAAGCAAATGGAATTGGATGCAAAATTGGCCAAGAAAATGCAAGAAGAGTTAACTACATAAGCTCTTTCTTTGAAAGTAGCAAAGGAGTTGAATGCACAGTTTGAGAAGGAGTTTGAAGAGGAGGATGAGATCCAAAAGGCCAAAGACAGAAAGCTTGCAATGGATTTGGCAGCAAGGCTTAATGAAGAATACCAGAAGAGTTTGAAGACTTCTGCAAAGAGGGTTACAATGAAAGAAACTAGACAAAGGCAACCTTCAAAGAAATCAATAAGACAAAGACAGCCTTCAAAGACCTTTCTAGCTACACAGGAAAGAAGAAAGATGATAAACTTCTTGAAAGGATCTGTTGGAGTTCCTGAAGGGATGTTTACTAAAATGTCTTTTAGCAGGATAGAGGATTTTTACAAAAAGGAGATGGCCAAGCTGCAAGGAGATCTCAATCAGAGAGTTGAATTTGAAAGAAAGATGAAAGAAAGACATGATCTAAACATTCAACAGCCTTTTCCTGACAGTGAAGAAGGCACCCCCTCTAAAGAAAAGGACGAAGTTAAGAAGGAAGAGAATCTAACTCAGAAGATTGGAGCTGTCAAGAGAATGAAGTCAATTGCTACAAAGACAAAGGCAAAAAGGACAAGAACTAAGGAAGGTAAGAAAGAGCAAGGCAGTGAAAGAATGGAAGTTGAATCATCAAGAACTCCAGATGCACCTTCTGTGCCTGCTACTCCAGTCAGTTCCATGCTTCCAAAGATTATCTTTTGGGATGTATGTGTGGAGAAAGACAATCACTTTCTCAGGATCAAAAGAGCAAATAACAGATTTGAGATCTATACAAGTTTTCATCAATTCATGCAACAGTGCTCAAGAAGTGACTTGGAAGAAATGTATTCTGTTGGGATGAAGTTGTATGAAGACAGGATTCAGCAAGGAGCTCAGGATGATACAAGACTGATCATGGACTGGATATTTCTTATGTTTGAACCCGATAGAATACAACTTGAAAAGCAGAATGTGTTGAGATGGCGTTTGCTAAAGCAATGTGGAGTTTATGCTTTGTTTATGTCAAAGGCAAAGATAGAGTATTATCTGGTGGAAAAACAGTATAAGCATGATGTGATCAGATTGAATGGTATGCTGCAATTAAAGCTGAGTGGTGGAAGAGGATCAGAAATGGAGAAGGATCTAATCCAGTTACTCAAAGAGCAGAATCCACAAGAGCAGCATAAACCACAAGAGCAGCAGCAACAAGCAGAGCATGTTGAAAATCAAGAGCAGAGTCAAGAGCAATCAAGTCAACAACCTTCAGAATAGCAAAGTCAATCTGATGAGCAGTTTAATTTGTATTTAACAGGGACAAATGAAGAACCATTGAAAATTGATCCTATTTCAGTGAAAGCTCCAGAAACCATTCATTGGGATACTATGGTGGATAAAGGTACAGAATTCTACAGGATCAAAAGAATGGATGGCAAGTATGAGGTATATTCAACATGGGATAAGATCATCAGAAGTTGTACCAGATCTGATTTGGAAGACATGTACAGGGTTGGATTGAAATCATATGGTGACTTGTTGAAAGGAGCAAGGATGAGCTTAACAAAAATGGCTCTGGAGTTTTTGTGTATGATGTTTGACCCTGAAAAAGTTAAATATCTTATTAAAGACTTGCATCACAGAGAAGGATTTAACAGCATTGATCATTGGATGCTTGTTGAAAAATCTGGAGTATATGTCATAACTATTGACAACAGATTTCATGAGTACTATTTGGTTGATAAGGTGTATGATCACAACAAAGAAAAGTTGCAAGGGATGATGAAGGCTAAGTTGGTCTGCACTAAAGGTTCAGAGATGGCAAGAATTGTGATTAGAAGAACAATCAATCAATATGCAGGATTGGATCCTAATCTGGGAAATTGAGCAGAAATTTTGAAAGCATCATGAAGACCTTATTCTGAAGAACTTAACTTCTTGATTTCAAAAGTTAAGTTAGGGGGAGATTGTTGGGTCTGAAATATGCTAAGTCTGGATAGTGCTGCTAAGATTTGAAGATTACTACTACTGAAGACATTAGTACTGTTACTTGTAAAAATTACTACTGTTAGTAGTATTAGTACTTCCTGGAGAGTTAGTACTGCAAGTTGGAAGCTACTGCTAGCATGTTAGTACTGCTAAGGATAAGAAGATACTACTAGAAGAATTAATGCTGATGATGTTGATAAGGACGGTTTGTTACTTGAAGCTAAAAACAAGGAGCTGAAGATAATTATGGAATGGATGCTGAAGATAAATGTTTCTTTAATAATTATCTTGTAATCTGTTTTAAATATATAGTCTAGAAGTCTTAGATAATTGAATAGAGATGCGTATTTTGTTTGAGAGAGAATTAGCCTCAAGATTCTTAGTGATCATTTCATTAGAGAAGTTTTGAACGTCTGTTGAGCCTGTTCAACAGATTGAGGTTTTGGGTGTAATCATCAAGTTAATCCAATAAAACTTGTGATTTGAATTCATATACTGTTTCATTAATTTCTTGTTAAAGTGTTATTCCGCAACTTCTGTAACAAAGTTTCTGAGTGTTTATTTAAATTCTTGTTTTGAATTTCGATCCTGACATATGCTCAATAAGATAATCATGAAGATTTGAGCATTTTAATCATGGAAGATTCTCTCATAACAAAGAAGTTGAATGAACAAAGTGAAATCAATAGATATGTTTTGAGAATCTGACAATGTATGAAAAGATCATATATGAATGATGTATCATTAAAAGCTTAGGTCATGAAAACTTTGACGTTGTCTATACGAACCAAATATAAACATTCTTGAAAGAAACGCTTTGAATGAATTAATGCTCAACAAACTTTGAATGTACAAAGAGAAGTGTCTTACCATCGAAAAATAGTTTAAATTTGAGACATGGTAAGAACATAGTCAATAGAAATACTAAACCGGTGTGTATGAATACTTGACAGTATATGGAAAAGATAATACAGAAGTATGTATCTTTGGAAACACACGGTTTATTTATTATTGAAGCTCATAAATGAAAACATTTAAAATCACACTTCTAATCTCATAAAATCATTTTGAGAATCGAGAAGTGGTTTGAACATTTAGAAACATGTGTTCATGTCTGAAAGTTGTCCATCTTTCAAACACAATGAGATTAAGAGTAGAATAATCCTTACGCTCAGCTTAAATCTCATAAAGTCAGCTCCAAAGTCATGAATGATATGATCATGTAAGCCCCCCCCCCTCAAAATATGAAAATAGTCAAAAAGTCGTCAAAGCAACAAAGTCTTATTGAAATAAAAACATTTATTTGAAAATTAAAAACATTAAAGCAATAAAACTTGTGAAGAACGAGTTCTGATATGATATAATCAGAAATCAATGTCCTTACTCCCCCTAAACATATGCATCATAAAAAAAATGGTCAGTATAAAACATATGCAATGTCTCATACTCCCCGTCGAATTTTGATCATCTAAACCTTGTCTCACTCCCCCTGAAATCATGAACATAACCTTTCAGTGCAGATATCGTTCAGATTAAAAATAAAGAAATGAAGAAAAATAACAAAAAGAAATTGTACTAGGTAACTACAGATTATATCTTGGGGTTCAACATGCCAAGTTTCGAAATGAGAAAATTAAATCTCTTTTCGTCCAATGGCTTGGTAAACAAATCAACAAGTTGATAATCTGTGTTTACAAAATAAAGTTCAATTGTACCTTTTTCGACATTATCTTTGATAAAATGATACCGCATGTCTATATGCTTGGTTTTCGTATGTTTAACAGGGTTTACAGATATCGCAATAGCGCTCTTGGAATTGCAGTAAATAGGGATTTTGTTGTATATGAAGCCATAATCTCGGTGTTGTGTTCGCATCCACAATACCTGAGAACAACAGCTAGCCGCAGCTATGTACTCTGCCTCGGCTGTTGAAGTAGATACAGACAGTAGTTTCTTCGAAGTCCAACTCACGAGCTTATCTCCCAAAAATTGTATGTCCCGAAGTACTCTTCCTGTCTAACATGCAACCTGCATGATCTGCATCTAAATACGTTGTTAGCTCAAAACCTGTATCTTTAGGATACTATAAACCAAGATCTACAGTCCCCTTCAAATATCGAAATATTTTCTTTACAGCTGAAAGATGGGATTCTTTAGGTGAAGCTTGATATATAGCACATAAGCATATAGAAAACATAATATCCGGTTTACTTGTCGTTAAGTACATTAAAGAACCAATCAATCCTCTATAGGTTCTAAGATCAACAGCTTTTCCTGAAAGATCAGCTCCAATCTTAGTTCCTGGTGTCATAAGGTACCAATTGGAGTACAATTTTCCATTTTATATTTTCGCAAAATATCATAAATGTACTTCGCTTGATTAATGAAAACTCTCGTTGAAAACTGTCTAACTTGTAATCCGAGAAAGAAATTCATCTCTCCCATCATACTCATTTGAAATTTGGACACCATTAGATTAGAAAAGTTCTTACAATACTTCAGATTTGTTGAACCAAATATTATATCGTCCACATATATTTGAATAAGAATGATATCAACTTTTTCCTTTTTGATAAAGAGAGTGGTATTGATTTTACCTTTCGAGAAGCCAGACTTGAGTAAGAACTTGGATAAAACATCGTACCAGGCCCAAAGAGCTTGCTTTAAACTATAGAGGGCCTTGTCAAGAATATAAACATGATCCGGCTTTTCAGCATTGACAAACCCTTCTGTCTGTAAGACATATACCTTTTCTTTCAGTATGTCATTTAGAAAGGCAGTCTTCACCTCTATTTGGTAGACAGTGAAGTTTTTGTGTGTAGCGTAGGCTAGAAACATTCTAATTGCCTCTATACGTGCAGCTGGAGTGTATGTCTCATCATAGTCTATTCCTTCCTCTTGCCAATATCCTTTAGCAACAAGTCGAGCTTTATTTCTTACCACGATACCATCCTCATCTTTCTTGTTCTTGAATACCCATTTCGTACCTATAATGTTTTTTCCTTCTGGACGAGGTACAAGTCTCCAGACTTTAAGCGATTCAAATTGATTGAGCTCTTCTTGCATAGTTGTTATCCAATCTGGATCTTTTAGAGCTTCAGATACTCGTGTAGGATCTAGTTTACTTAGAAAGGAATCAAACATGCACTCGTTTACAATCGCATACCTAGTTTGCACCGGCTTTGACGGATCTCCAATAATTTGATGAACCGGGTGCTCTTTGGTCCATTTATATACATGAGGGAGTGGTATTCATGTAGACTGATCATGTTGATCAACTATATATCCAGTATGTTCTTTTGGTTAGGGTTCAGTTGAAGTAACTGGGGCAGAAGTTTCAGTTGATTGGATATTTGATGTCTGTTGGGTAGGCATGACAATACATCCAACTGAATGAGTAACTTATGTTTCTGCATTATCATGTACAACTTCAACTGACGGAGTAGGTGTTTGAACTTGAGTTTCATCTTGAATCGGGGAATCTGATTCAGTTGATACATCTTATGTGATTGGATGATGATTACTTGAATCTTCAGATCTGTCAATTACAACAGGTTTAGTCACTTTTGAACCAACAAACTCATCGTAAAAATGTTCAAACAATAAGTCTAATTCTGTTAAATGAGACGTAGACGTTGATGCTTTATCAGAATTAGAAACATTAACCACAGGTTCTGGACTGATCTATCCAGAAGCTAATACTCATGTTATCACGGGTTCTGAACTGAGTTGTCCAGAAGCCATTTCATCATCAAATGTAACATTGACGCTCTCAACCACAATCTTTTACTTCTTCAAATAAACTCTGTATGCAGCAGATGTCTGAGAATAACCTATGAAAATGCCTTCATCAACTTTGGGACTGAACTTGTTCAAGTTCTCCTTATCATTCAGCACAAAACATCTGCATCCAAAGATGTGAAAATGTTTAATGTCAGGTATTTTATTGTTTATCAAAGCATATGGAGTTTTACCAAACCAACGATGAATGATTGAACGATTTTGAGTATAGCATGCAGTTGAGACATCTTCGGCCCACAAAAATAAAGGTAGATCAGATTGGCTCAGCATCGTTCGTGTATCCTAAACAAGAGTCCAATTTCGTCGTTCAACTACCCCATTTTGTTCCGGCGTTCTGGCAGCAGAGAACTGATGAGTTATCCTGACCGATTCGAGATAATCGTCAACTGTTTTGTTCTTGAATTCTGTGCCATTATCAGTTCTGAGTAGCTTAACTGTCTTCTGCAAGTTCACTTGAATGATCTTAAAGAATCAGGTAATGATCTCCAGAGTTTCATCCTTTGATCTCAAAAACTTGACCCAAGTGTATCTTAAAAAATCATCCACGATCACAAGAACATATTTCTTGCCGTTTAAGCTTTGCGTTCGCATTGGACCACAGAGATCCATATGCAACAGTTCTAAAGGAGTACTTGTGCTTGGTTCAGGCTTAGGCTTGTGTGAAGCTCTCTTCATCTTGCCTTTCTCACACGCATCACACATATGTTCTTTTTCGTATTTCAGCTCTGGAAGTCCTCTCACCAAGTTTCCAGTCACCGACTTGTTAATATATCTAAAGTTTAGATGAGATAGCCTTCTATGCCATAACCAACTTTGTTGTATAGAGGCCTTAGACAGTAGACACACATCATTATCAGGCTTGACATTCGACAGATTGATTGTGTAAAGGTTTGACTTTCGCATCCCGACCAAGAGTTCTTTACCATGTTCAGTTCTAACACAACCTCTATTGGCTTTGAAGTTGACCTCTAAATCCTTGTTGCAAAACTGACCAATGCTGAACAAATTGTGTCCTAATCCTTCAATATAACTCACCTTCTTTATTGTTACATTCTCTTGCACTACATCTCCATATCCAATAATTGGTGAAAACTGGTCATTCCCAAAGCGCACATTTCTGTAAAATTTCTTTGTATAGTTAGATAAAATATCTTTTTGCCCTATCATATGCTTAGAACAGCCTGAATCCAAGTACCACATATGACGGGTCTGCACAAGAGAAATCAAGAAACAATAGTTTTAGGTACCAATTTATAGATGGGTCCTTTCGTGTCAACACAAGATTTTGGCATCCATATGAACTTGGGTCCTCTTTATTTTTCAAAAACATTAGAATGATGTATATAATAAGTACCAAACCAACAATCAGAATATTCTCGAGTCACAAAATCATTTCGACTGTATGTGGAACACTGAGTAGGCAAATAAGATAATTGGATCAATTGCTTTATTGTATAAGTCTTGTAAGTAGTTACAAGTTTTGTTTTATGAGAAGCACATTGATCAGTTACATCAGACAAACTAGTAGTAGTTCTATTACAATCTGAATCTGAAAATGATTTCGTAGACTCTTCAATCTTCCTTTTAGGTCTCCATTCTAGTCTCGCTTCAGACTTTTTCCATTTCGACTCTGAAACACAAGATATAGACTTGTTAGAAACATGAGATTTAAGAGTTTGTGTTTTCTTGTGCTTACCTGTTTTGGTCCGTTTCTGTGAGCGCATGTTCTTTTGCTTCTTACCTTTAGAGTAATAGGTACTCACAAGAACTGATTTATCAACTTTAGTTGATGTTTCACCTTTCTCAAAGACACTAGGTAAAGCATCATTATTAATCACAAAAGGAGCATGATCTGGAAGTTTAGCATTGAAATCAAACTTATCAACTCTTTCATCAAAACATCCATCAGAATTTAAGAAATCATTTTCATGTGCAAATAAGTCAACAACATCATCATCAAATTGTTGTGCCTTGGAAGAATTTGGAAATTTGAAATCATTTGTCTTTTTACAACACTTCTTTTGATAAGACATTTTAGCACAATTTGAAGATTTAGGATTAGTAAAAACATTTCCCATAAAAACTTCACAAGATGATGCATCTGAATTAGTGGAGTTACTTATACAAACTCTTCCTGATTCGGAGTTGTCATTTGTAACTTCAGATTTGAAATTAGTGTTCATCATAACAGTAGAAAACACAACTTTCTCAAGATCAACCAAAATTCTTTCTTCTACTAAGATGTTCTCAAGTTCAGAAATTTTACTTTCCAAGATGAGTGAAGGAACATAAATCTTTGCTTTAACTGGTTTTGCCTCCATCTCCTTAGTAGAATAGCTTTGAAAATAATCGTTTGACAAAAACTTTGGTTGCTCAGAAAGATAACTATCATTCAACTTTTTATAGCAGAATGGCAGTTGCATTTTGGTTGTGTTCTTTCTGATCTTATCTTCCTTAGCCTCAACCTTATCATATGATTTTGCAACAAATTTGGGTTTCAAATGAGGACATTTGTCAGCCACTTGTAAGAAATCAAAATTATATAAAGTTGGCTGCTTTCTAATAGCTTTCTTTAGATAATATGGGTTATCGTAACCAATACCCCAATTATCTTTAAAATCTGTAACTTTCTTTGGTTTGTTTAGATAAATAGTTTGATCTGTTTGACCTCTAGCATAAAGCTTAGCTTCCAAACCGTTAATATTTTTTTAGTAAATATTTGTTTTCAAACTGCAATTTATTATAATTCACAACAAAATCTTGTTTCTCTTTCTTTAAAAGAAGTGTCCTTCTGACGATCATCTTCAGTCAGGCTTTTGATAAAACAAATAAGCTCAGACACTTTGAATTCTTTGAAAACTTCAGCAATCTTTACTTCAAAACTTCAAAAACTTCAAAAATTATTGTATTCTCCCTTGTTGATTATTCTCCCCCTTTTTGATGATTAGTGAGAATCAGCATCATCAAAACAAAGTAAAACAATCTCCCCCTTTGTGGATGGTCATCAATTTAGCACTGTCTTCATGTACGGATCCCTGTGTGGAAATAAGATCAGTCTCTCCAAATGGAGAAAGTGATTATTTCAATCTTTTCAGATTCAAATAATAAAAAATGGTAACCCTGAATCAACAAATGACTCAGTTGAAATGCTTGTCAGTAACACAAAGTTACTATATAAGGAGCTGGTTTTGATGTTGACTCCCTAGGACTTCCATTCAATCATCGAATGACACATAGTTATCTATGAACGTTCTGACAGAAAACTAATTTCTGTGTGCTCGTGCATGTGTATGAAAGAATTAAGCACAAATGATTGCTTTTCAATGTAGACTCAAAATATGTAAACTTGTTGAGAGAGCAACAAAGTATACAAAGACTCAATGTGCATGAGAAAGGGTCGAAGGTGGGGAAACTTTCCTTCTTTTTCAATATCAGTATCTTCCAAATGAAGAACCAATAGCGTATGTGCTGCTTCCCCAGAAAATGTGAAACATTTTTTTTTTTAGAAAAGAATGATTAGCTGGTGGGGTTGTATGCAAGAGATGGCATGGGCTAGTTGCCTTTTTCAATGATGGTCACCAAAGATTGTGAACCAATCAGATTTTGTGGCTGCCCGGCTCAGAAAGAAGTTTGGTGCAGAGTTTGATATTTTTTTACTCTGTTCTCTCACCCTCTTTCTTTTAAACTGTTAAATCTCACTTCTAACCAATCTCTCTTTTCCATTTTACCTCTTCACACACCAACACTCAAATCTTTTGACCCCTCTCCCCTCAGTCACTCAGGGAATACTTCCTGGGTAGGAAACACTGGTTATCGTGAATCCATGGAAGTTCTGTTAAGCTCACACACTGAATTCCTTGTACTTTCCTAAAAGAACGTGCTGTTCAACAGTCTTTTGTACATGAAAGCACAAAGGAATACAAACATGAAGAATAAAAATTTTGGAGAAGTCAAAACAAAAGATGTTTGACAATACGATTCTCCCCCTCAACTAAAAGTGAGTTTGTCAATTAAGCTCTTTGATAATTAAGCTCCCAAAAATCATTTAAAATCAATTCATGAAAATCGTTGAAGAATAGGAAGTGGTTTGAACATTTAAGAAACCATTTTTCACAAGTGAAAGTTGTTCTTCTTTCAACAAGTGATAGAGTATAAGGATTAGAAGGATATACCTGTAAGTTAGAATCCTTAACTCCCCCTGGAATGAATATTTTCATTTAAGTATCCTTGACAAAACTCAGATATCCTCCCCCTTGATACCTGTAAAAAGTCAGTTAAAAAAAATATCAGTAGAAATATTTAAAGTATATAAGCTCCCCCTTAATATTTGCATAATCCTTAATCATGAAACCGAGTTCTGAATTACTAGGATTAAAGTAAATTCAGAAGTCAAACTCTTTGACATTAAAGTCCGAATCCTAAGCTGTTGTACTTAGAAGTCATTGCTTTGACACCTAAAACACACTAAAAATCGAGAATGATTTTGAAATTGAAGAACACAGAGTCGATATTTTAAACTTGATTTGAATCTATTATCAGGCTCTGATACCAATTGTCGGTCCACAATACTATCAAGTTCTTATCGACACAACAACAATATGATTACCAACCTGTTTGATTAATAATCAATCGATTACAAGGATGGATGTTCGGTTTTTAGCTCTCGATGTTCTCTCTCTGTTTTTCACCGTTCGTGTGTGTGTTTTTGTGTGATCTAATATCTAGCTTGTCTAACACACTAACATAATTCTAATAAACTAACTAAAACTAATATCTAGATATTATTTCAAAACAAATATCTAAATACTTAAACAAACAATTAAACTAACTTTGACGACTTATTACAAACGACATTAGACTTATATTTAAGAGTCGACTTTTTGGCTTTAGCTTCAGATTGCGATCTTCAGATTGGATGATCTTGAATCTAATAGATCTGTGCGCTAACAATCTCCCCATTTGGATCAAGATCATTAGTAAAAAGATTTTAGCAATTCCGTCTTCTTTTTCAGCTCAGAAGATGCAATCTCCCTTTTAGTCTTCAATATGTAATAATCTCAACAGAATGCTTTATCAAAGTATCTTCAAAGAAAATTTCTCTAAAATCAGCATGTCTTCAGAATACTTTGATCTCGCATTTCTTGGTTAGCTTTTCTCTTCTTTAATCTTGTAATTGAATGGAATGAACATTTCTTCTAGCTTTAGGTTCTCCCCCTTTTTGATGAATAGAGAAACGCTTTCATCAAAACATATAGCAAGAAATGTATTTCATCAGGAGCCTCTGATCCGTCAATTCAAAAGATATTCATCCAAATCTTTTCAAATCCAGAAAAAATAATCGTGTAACACCTGAATCAACAAATGAATCAGTTAACATGCCTGTCAATAATACTAAGTCACTGTGTGTAACGAATGCACATTATAAAGGAGATTTTTGATGTTTACTCCCCCAGGGCTTCCATTCAATCATCGAAACACCACAAAGGCAATTTCTATGAACGTTATGACAAAGAAACAAAATCCTTGTGTGGTTGTGCTTGTGATAGAAAGAATTAAGCATGGATGATTGCTTATAGGCTCAAAATTATGTAAACCACTAAGACAACAGTAAGTTAAACACAGACTCAATGTGCATGAGTGAAGTGTGAAGGTGGGGCATACTTCCTTCTTTTCAATATCCAGATTTTCCAAATGAAAATCAGATAGCAAATGTGCTGCTTCCCCTTTGAAAATGTGAAACACTTTCCTTTTAAGAAGAAAATGAGTAGTTGGTGAGGTTTGATCAAGAGTTGGCATGGGCTAGTTGCCTGTTTCAATAATGATCACGAAAGAAATGTGAAACACTAGAAATGTGGCTGCCCGGTTCAGAAAAAGTTGGTGCAGAGTTGTGATATTCTTTTAACTCTGTTCTCACACCCTCTTTCTTTTAAACATTAAGCTTACTCTAACCAAACGCTCTTTTTCATTATATCTTATCACTCAATTCTTGTTGACTTCTCACACTCAATCACTATGGATTAACTTCGTGGGTAGAAATCACTGGTTAACGTGATTCCATAGAAGTTGTGTTAAGTCCTAGCACAATGAAATCCTGTTTTCCTATAAAACATGTGATGCGCAGAATGGTTTAACTATATCAGTTAAAGCACAAATAGATCTTGAAAACATTTAAAGTCACACTTCCAAATCATGAAATCAGAAAAAGACTCAGGAAGTGGTTTGAACATTTAAGAACAATGTTTTCTATGATTGAAAGTTGTCCACTTTTCAACCATATATGAGATGAAGATAAGGAATGATACCTTTTGAGTGCAATCTTACATCTCATGAAGCTAAGCTTAAAGTCATAAAGATATGATCTTGTAAGCATCTCTCAAAAATCTGCAAAAGTCTTATGTCTATGTCAAAGCAAAATTTATTCACTTATATTGAAAAGACAAAAAGCAGTAAAACTATGAAAGTACGAGTTCTGATCAGAAATAATCAGAAGTCATATCCATACTCCTTTGATTTGACGAGATCCCCCTAAAATCATGCATTACAAAATTTTGGCATAAAAGGTAAATGCAGAAATTAGTGAGCTCCCCCTCAAAATAATATTGACCAGCTGTCAATTTCTTCTCATACTCCCCCTTGGACCATGAACGGATTGTTAATGTGCAGATATCAAACAGAAATAACAATGAAGTAATGATGAAAAAAATATGTAATTAGAAAACTTTGATAGGTAACTACTGATTAGATCTTAAGATTTAACATACCAAGTATTGAGACAAGAAAGGTGAACCTATTTTCGTCTAAAGGTTTGGTAAACAAATCGGCAAGTTGATAATCAGTTTTTACAAAGAAAAGTTCAATTGTTCCTTTTTCGACATTATCTTTAAAAACATGATACCTTCCATCTATGTGTTTGGTCTTGGTGTGTTGAACAGGATTCGCTGTTATCACGATGGCGCTCTTTGAGTCACAGTATATCGGGATTTTATTGAAGTGAAAACTGTAGTCGCGCAATTGTGTTCTCATCCATAAGACCTGAGAACAGCAGCTAGCAGCATCTACATATTCTACTTCGGCCGTTGAAGTTGAAACACAAAGTTGCTTCTTCGATGCCCAACTTACGAGTTTATCACCGAGGAACTGTATATGTCCTGACGTGCTCTTCCTTTCTAACATACAACCAACATGATCTGCATCTGTATACGCTGTTAGTTCAAAGCTAGTATCTTTAGGATACCACAGACCAAAATTTGTAGTCCCCTTTAGATACCTAAAAATGCGCTTAACTGCAGACAAATGGATTTCTTTGGGATTAGCCTGATATCTAGCACATAAGCATGTAGAGAACATTATATCTGGCCTACTAGAAGTAAGATACATTAAAGAACCTATCATCCCTCTGTAAGTCCTAATATCAAAAGCCTTTCCAGAAGGATCGGTGCCAATCTTAGTACCTGGTGCCATTGGGTACCAATCGGTTTTTAATTTTCCATTTTGGACTTCCGAAGAATATCAAAAATGTATTTTGATTGATTGATAAAAATCCTCGATGAAAATTGTTTGACTTGTAATCCGAGAAAGAAATTCATCTCTCCCATCATATTCATCTGAAATCTTGACACCATAAGGTTTGAAAAATTCTTACAGTACATAGGATTTGTAGAGCCAAAAATAATATCATCCACATAGATTTGAATAAGAATGATATCTCTTTTTTCCTTTTTAATAAACAAAGTGGTATCTACCGTACCTTTTGAAAAACCAGACTTGACTAAAAATTGAGATATGACATCATACCAGGCGCGAGGAGCTTGTTTCAGTCTGTAGAGTGCTTTGTCGAGAATGTAGACATGATTCGGTTTCTCTTGATTGACAAAACCTTCTGGATGTGATACGTATACTTCTTCCTTTAGAATGCCATTCAGAAAGGCAGTCTTCACGTCCATTTGAAAGACCGTGAAGTTCTTGTGGGCAGCGTAGGCTAGAAACATTCGAATTGCCTCTAAACGCGCCACATAAGCATAAGTCTCGTCGTAGTCTATTCATTCCTCTTGCCTATATCCTTTGGCTACAAGTCTTTCCTTGTTTCTGATAACGGTACCATTTTCATCTTTCCTGAGCTTGAAAACCCATTTCGTACCTATAATGGTTTTACCTTGAGGTTTGGGTACGAGTCTCCAGACTTTAAGTGTGTCGAACAGATTCAACTCTTCTTGCATTGAAGTCACCCATTCTGGATCAGCAAGTGCCTCTGATACGCGAGTTGGCTCAAACTTGCTCAGAAAGGAGTCATGCCTACACATATTCATTGATGCTGACCTAGTTTGCACCGGTTGTGATGGATCACCAATGATCTGGCTTATCGGGTGCTCTTTGGTCCATTTATGTTCATGAGCGAGTGGATTATATGAATATATGAATATTATCATCTATAAATCCACTTGTACCTTCCTCAGGTTGTTCTGGAGGAATGATGGTTGCAGTTGAAGTTGTAGGTGCAGAAGTCTCAGTAGGTACAGTTTGGAGAGGCTGTAGATCAGTCCGTAGAGAACATCCTACTGATGCAGCAACTTCTGTCTCATCATTATTTGTCACAGCTTCAACTGTTGGAGTCGGAATTTGAACTGGAATTTCAATAGAGATATCTGAACTGGTTGGATGAGTAGTCGTTGAGTCTTCCATCCTGTCAACCACAACAGATTTCTTTACATTAGATCCAAGAAATTCATCATAAAACTGTTCAAATAATAAATCTAAATCAGATAAACTATTAGAAGACGTTGATGCTTCATCTGATTTGTTCTGTTGAGACGCAGGTTCTGGACTGATTTGCCCAGAAGCTAGTACTCCAGTTATAACGGGTTCTGAACTGTGTCGTTCGAAAGCCATCTCTTCATCAAACGTAACGTTGACGGTTTCAATAATCGTGTTTGACTTCTTCAGATATACACGGTATGCAGTTGATGTAGAGGAATAACCAATAAAGATGCCTTCGTCCGCCTTGGCACTGAACTTGTTCAGACTATCTCTATCGTTTAGAACGTAACACTTACACTCAAATATATGGAAATATTTGATTGTAGGTGTTCGGTTGTTGATTAATGCATAAGGAGTCTTCTTGAATCTGCAGTGTATCATGGATCGATTATGAGTGTAACACGCAGTCGATATAGCTTCAACCCACAGAAATAGAGGTAAGTCAGATTGACTTAGCATAGTACGGGCAACCTCGACTAGCGTATGATTTCTTCTTTCAACCACTCCATTCTATTGAGGCATTCGAGCAGCAGAGTATTGATGTGATATGCCGACCGATTCGAGATATTCTTGAATTGTTTTGTTCTTGAACTCTATGTCGTTGTCTGTTTTGAGAAGCTTGACCGGTTTCTGCAGATTCACCTGGGTCGTCTTCAGGAATGTGATGAGAACATCAGGTGTCTCATCTTTTGAACGTAGAAACTTGAACAAAGTGTATCGTGAGTAATCGTCCACGATAACTAGTATGTACTTCTTTCCGCCTAGACTTTGAGTTCACATCGGACCACAGAGATCCATATGCAATAACTCTAACGGAGCGCTTGTACTTGGTTCAGGCTTTGGTTTATGTGCTGCCCTCTTCATCTTTCCGTTTTCACATGCTGCACAAAGGTGTTCTTTTTCATACTTCAGCTCTGGAAGTTCTTTAACAAGCTTTCCACTGACCAGCTTGTTGATGTACCTAAAGTTGAGGTGAGAGAGCCGTCGATGCCATAGTTATCTTTGTTGCATCGAGGCTTTCGATAGTAGACAAACCTACTTGTCAGTCTGAACGTTTGACAAATTAATTGTGTAGAGGTCAGACTTTCTCGTGCCGACCAAGAGTTCCTCGCCTTCTTCAGTGCGAACTGAACACCTCTTGGCTTTGAAATTGACCTCTAAGCCTTTGTCACAGAACTGGCCGATACTGAATAGGTTATGTCTTAACCCTTCAACATAGCTCACCTTCTTGATCGTAACTTTGTCATGGACCATATCACCATATCCCATTATTGGTGAAAACTGGTCGTTGCCGAATCTAACTGTTCCGCAATACTTCTCTGTAAAGTTGGTCAACATACCTTTTTGTCCAGTCATATGCTTGGAACATCCACTATCCAAGTACCACATATGACGGATCTGCACAAGAGAAATTACGAAACAAGAGATTTACATTCCCATCAAATAAAATTGGAGTAACGAATTTTGAGCATTGAAGTGCGGGTCTTGAACTGTTTTGTTCAAAAGCCTATATTTTATGCTCCCTCTTAAACGTTGGGTGCCTGCAACACAGATTTAGCTTTTGGTACCCATTGGAATTTGGGTCCAACTGTGTTAGCACAAGATTTTGGTACCCATTTGAAATTGGGTCCTCTTTTCATTTGAAATTCATTTGAAGCATTAGGATGATAAGAGTGCACATGATAATTTCCAAACCAAACCTCAGAGTCTTGACAAGAAGTAGAAACATGTTTATCATAGTGTGAAGACTTCCTAGCAGATAAAGATAACTGGAATAATTGCTTAAATGAATATTGCTTGAGAGAAACAACAAGTTTTGGTTTCAAAATAGTAGCAACATTCGCATTCAAAACATCTTTACTAGGCATAGTCTTATTACAACTGTCAGGATCGAATTCTCAACAAGAATTATGAATACTCAGAAAAAATATCAAAGAAGTTGCGGAATAACACTTTGATATTCAATGTAACAGTAAACAAACAGTGAGTATGATTAACAACTTGTAAACTTGTATTGAATGATTAAAATTACAAGATTACACACTCAACCTCAATCTTGAAGAACAAACTCTTTCAAGACGAATTCTACTTCTCTAGAATTAGGAACTATGCCTTGAGGTTGATTTTTCTCTCTAGAACTAAAACTTAGAATGAATAATAATATCAAAAGTTATCTCACTATTCTAAACAATACAATATATATACTGAAGATAAAAGATAATTACAATTTATACAATATCTCCAGAATATCTTCCATCATTATCTCTAAGCTTCCATGAATATCTTCAGTTTATCCAGCTGTCATCCTTTCCATACAGATCTCCATCTCATAAGCAGTACTAATCATAAGCAGCATTAATACTCTGAGTAGTACTAAGTTCAACAGTACTAACCATGCTCAGCAGTATTAATCTCTTAGCAGTAGTAACTCCAGCAGTACTAATCTTGAAGAGCAACATTAACTTTGTTCCAGCATCATTAACTTCAACTAGCAACATTAACCATACTTGATGAATTCTTCAGTTCCCAACAATCTCCCCCTAACTTGACTTTTAGGAAGAGAAGTCAAGTTCTTCAGATTTGATCTTCAAGATGCTTTCAACACCTCGGGTTCAGTTGCCCAAATTTGGATCTAGGCCCAGACTTTGATTGATAGTTCTTCTCACCACAATTCTGGCCATTTCTGAATCCTTAGTACATACTAGCTTAGCTTTCAGCATCCCTTCAAGTTTCTGCTTGCTATGATCATATATTTTGTCAACTAGGTAGTATTCATGATAACATTTATCAATTGTAATCATGTACACACCACAGTTTTAAAAGAGTATCCAATGATCAATCTTTTTGAACACATACTCATGATGAAGATCTTTAATCCAATGCACCACCTTCTCTGGATCAAACATCATACATAAGTATTCCATTGCTACTTTAAGAAGATTCTCTTCAGTGCCTTTCAACACAGGCTCATAGAGTTTTATTCCCACTTTGTACATTTCCTCTATGTCTACTCTTGAACAACTTCTGATTACTCTCCCCCATGTTGAATATGCTTCAAATGCACCACCTTCTCTTTTGAGTCTAAAGAAATCCTTTCCATTGTCTCTTAGGATATCCCAAAGTATGATCTCTGGAGCCTTCATGGAGATTGGAACAGCCTGTACAGGTTTTACTATAGTCATATACAACCCCATATGCTCATCTGATTGCTCTTTGGACTGTTCTGGGTTCTGCACAGGTTCTGCTGAAGGTGTGACTGAAGGTTCTGCTTCCTTTTCAGCTTCTTCCACCCTTGTCCTTTTAGACTGCCTTTTGGAAGCAATTGTCTTCACCCTTTTAGCTGATTTTGCCTCTACACTTACAAACTCAGGCTCTTCCTTCTTTTCTTTTGTAGGTGTAACTTCCTCAGGAAATGGTTGCTGAATGTTTAGATCATGTCTTTCCTTCATTCTTCTTTCAGCCTCTTCCCTTTGTGAGGAGTCCCCTTGAAGCTTAGCCATCTCTTTCTTGTACAGATCCTCAACCTGACTGTATGCCATATTGGTAAACATTTCCCCTTTGACACCAATTGCACCTCTCAGGAAGTTAATCATTCTTCTTCTTTCCTGATTGGCCAAAAAGGTCTTAGAAGGTTGTCTTTTCTGCTTTATTACTGGCATTCTCTGCTTAGACACTTTCACAGAGCTTTTCTTGGCTTCAGTTGCTGCTTTTAAACTTTCTTGATACTCAGCATTTAGTTTTCTAGCCATTATCTTTGCAAGCTCTCTATCTGTTTCTGTTTGAATCTGTTCCTCTTTTTCCATTTGCTCTTGAAGCTGCTTTGCCATCTCCTCATCCATTTCAATCTGACTCCTCTTCTTTGAAGGCAGTTCAGTTTCAATAAGTTTTTCCTTTCCCTTTCCCTTCAAAGTTGCTTTACTTGTTTCTTTTCTCTTCTTTGAGCCTCCTCCTTCATTAATGGTCACTCCCTTGACCTTTTGACTAGCCTTAGGAGTGTCATTCTTCGCTTTAACCAAAGTCTCTGCAATCTCCAGTTTCTCTACAGAGAGCCCTGTTACTGCTTCTTCTGTTTCTGCTGTTTCAGCAGCATTAACAGTTTCTGCTGCTTGAGCAACTTCTGTTTCTGCCTCTATTTCATCCTCTTTCTCCCCCTCAACTTCAGTCTCCCCCTCAACTTCAACTCTATTTTCAACTGAACTTTCCTTTTCTGTTTCCCTTTCTTGCTTCTCCCCCTTGTTGGAAGCATTTTGAGCATTTTTCCTCTTCTTTAGAACAAATTGCTTTCTCCTCTTCTTGTGCAATAACCTTGTCACCATTTTCTTTAGCTTGGCAATCTGAACTTGTTGGGACAGAACTACAAGTTTAAGTTCTTCTATATCTTTGCCTTGTTTGAGTACATCCATGTTGATGTTTCCCATGGTTTCCATCAATTCATAATAGTTATATCTGTCCTCACCTTCTCCAGAAGTGTTACCCTCTTTTGATGGATCATTGGATCTTTTTGTAGTGGAAGTCTTCTGCCTAGCAGAAGCACTATCCACCCCCTTGGTTTCTTGGCACCTGGGACCTTTGGATGATTGCTCACCCAAAGTTGCCATGGGGAAGGTCTTATGTATGTTACCACTGACCTCCTCTGTGCTAGCAGGAGTAGTGGCAGCCTTAACACCCATGTGCTCAATCTCCACCTCAGTGAGCACCTCCTTGGGGTTGGGAGACACCCCTTTGGTTTCCCTATTGATATTCTCTAAGGGAGAATTCTCCCTTAGAGGGCTAGAAGGCTTAGTGGGTGATGGTATAAGAAGGGAATGAGCGTTCTTTACCTGTTTCCTTGTATAAGTTTGGGTAATTGGAGAAGTGGGCTTATGAAGTAGGGACTGTGGGATAGATATAGAGTGGGAAGGTTGGGATTGGCTAGCAGTGGGATGGTCTAATGAGGTCCTTGACCCTGCTGCCATACCTTCTTCAGTGTGGGACACCACCATCATTGTAGAGAACAATGGGGTGTCAACTCCTTCCGAGTCCAGAGGGGATCTTTTCATGTTTGAAAAGACCTTACCTTTGGGAATTTTTGGTACATATACCCCATCAAAATGAGGTATATCCGTCAATTCATGGGTTATTACTTCTTGTACAAACCTGGGGTACACATAAAAACTCTTTTTACTTCCCAGGTTTGAGACAAGATCATTAAAAAGCATTTGAGAAAAATTGTACTTTCTGGAAGTGGCCAAGCACACCAAAGCATAAGCAATGGTGCTACTGAACTCACTCCATCCAGTAGTCTTTTTAGAGATACAATGCATAAGGGTATGGACAAAGAAACGCCACTGGGGTGAAAATTTAGCTTTTGAGAACTTGAACACACCCAATGGGCCTCCATACCCCATTCTAGTAAGAGTTGAGAATAATTCCTCATTAGGAATAGAGGTTATACCTGCAGCATCATCTAGACGTAGACAGATGCGTATCACCTCTTCAGTAACTGTTAGGGGTTTTTCACATACCCTTGTCTTGATCATTTGGACACCATCTTCAGTAACAATGGTGGCATTGGCCCAAAATTGCCTTTGATGCTCTATGTAGATAGTTGGTGATACAGTGAGAGCATGGGCAATGTGGCTTGACCTGAGAAAGTCCACAATTTGATGGAATCCATTGGCTTGTTTCGTCTTCTTTAACATTGCAATCTCGTTATGCTCGTCAATAAACACCATTGAAGCCATCTGTACGCAAGGATTCTTGACTAGCAAGCACCCATAGTCCAACATTTGATTATGAATCCATAAGATTTGAGAACAGCAACTTGCAGCTGCTATGTACTCTGCCTCTGTTGTAGATGTGGACACTGTGGTTTGTTTCTTTCACTGCCATGACACTAGTCTTGCACCCAAAAACTGGCATCCTCCAGAAGTAGATTTTCTGTCCAAGTTTGCTCCACCTAGATCACTGTCTGAGTATGCAACTAGGTCAAATGATGAGTCATGAGGATACCAAAGTCCCAATCTGGGTTGCCCTTTGAGATATCTGAATATCCTCTTAACCGCTTGATAGTGTGATTGTTTTGGCCTAACTTGGAATCTTGCACATACATAGACTGGAAACATTATGTCTGTCCTAGAGGCTGTAAGATACATGAGAGAGCCAATCATGGATCTATAATGATGAACATCCATATCCTCCCCCTCAAGATCTGCTGTTATCTGCTTGTGTGTCTCCATAGGTGTGCTGGCAGGTTTTGAATCTGAGAAACCAAACTTGGTTAGAATGTCCTGCACATACTTGGACTGACAGATAAAGATTCCATCTGACTTATGCTGAACTTGGAGTCCAAGGAAGAAAGTAAGTTCCCCCATGGAACTCATTTTGAACCTTTGATGCATTAGTTCCTCAAACTCCTTGCACATGTTGTCTCTTGTGGATCCAAAGATAATATCATCCACATAGATTTGGACCAGCAAGATATCCTTCTTCTTTCTCTTGATGAACAGAGTCTTATCAATGACTCCTCTTTCAAAGTCATTTTCCAAGAGATAGGATGACAGAGTGTCATACCATACTCTTGGAGCTTGATGCAGTCCATAAAGTGCTTTCTTCAATTTATATACCCTGTCTGGATAGCTTGGGTTTTCAAACCCTGGTGGTTGACAGACATATACTTCTTCTTCAATTGAGTCATATAGAAATGCACTTTTTACATCCATTTGATAAACTTTGAATTTCATATAAGAAGCATAAGCCAGGAATAATCTAATTGCTTCTATCCTAGCCACAGGTGCAAATACTTCTTCATAATCTATTCCCTCTTCTTGTGTATACCCTTGAGCCACCAACCTTGCTTTATTCCTTATTACTATGCCTCTTTCATCTCTCTTATTCCTGAAGACCCATTTTGTGCCTATTGCTCTTTGGCCTTTAGGAAGGTCTACCAGATCCCAAACATCTTGCAGCTTGAATTGCAGTAGCTTTTCTTGCATGGCTTCTATCCAACTAAACTCTTTCATAGCATCATGTGCCTTCTTAGGCTCAAGCTGGGATAGAAAGCAAGAAAGCATTGTATGTTGTTGGTCTTGCATCTCTTGCAGCCTGCTTTGATTTCTAGTCATCATAGGAGAAGAGATATCTCCTATTATCAACTGAGGAGGATGATTCTTTTGAGTTCTGGTGTGATGACTAGTCTCTTCATTGAGTCCAACCTCTAGATTCGAGTCATTTAACTCAACTGAGGTGATTTCAGCACCTACTTCAGGTTCTTTATTTTCTTCACTCTCCTCAGCTCTTCTTTCTTCTTCACTCTGATTTGGTTCAGTAGATGGCTCCTTCTCACAGTCTTCAACAGGATCCACTGTAGGTGTGGGAAAGATCACAGATTGAGATATGCTGTCTTGAACTTGTGTAGTCCCTGATCCTCCACTCCCTGAACCTGCATAATCATCACTACTAAAACCAAAAGAGTTAGTCAGTGAATCAATGTCAAACAGCCACTGAGGACCAGACCCAATAGGATTTGATGTGTTCTCATTGCATTTGACATTGTCACTTTCTTCAATTATTCTAGAAGAAGAGTTAAAAACTCTGTAAGCCTTACTCTGAGATGAGTAACCAACAAGAAATCCATCATCTTCTTTGCTATCAAACTTACCTAAGTGAGATTTGGTATTGAGAATTGTACAAGGACACCCAAAAGGTTTGAAAAATCCAATAAAGGGTTTTCTTTTATTTAAAAGCTCATATGGGGTCTTGTTCTTTGGCTTGACCACTAGAACTCTGTTTTGGACATAACAGGCAGTATTAACTGCTTCAGCCCAGAAGGTAATTGGCAGTTTTGAATCAGCCAACAGAGATCTAGCAGTCTCTATTAGTGTCCTATTTCTTCTCTCAGCAACTCCATTCTGTTGAGGAGTCCTAGGGGCACTATATTGTCTCTCAATTCCTTTTTCTTCACAAAAGGTGTTTAGATCAAGATTTTTAAATTCAGTCCCATTTTCTGATCTAATGACTTTTACTTTTTGATTAGTCTGGTTTTCAATTCTTAGAATAAAGGATTTGATCAGTTCACTTGTCTCATCCTTAGTCCTTAGAAAATATACCCAAGTAAATCTAGAGTAATCATCAACAATAACTAAGCAGTATGATTTCTTCCCTATGCTCATCACATTTGTAGGGCCAAACAAATCCATATGTAATAACTGGAGGCAAGAAGAAATTGTATTTAACTCTTTGGTCTTATGAGAAGTTTTGTGTTGTTTGCCTTTAAGACAAGCAACACAATGATCATCACATGAAAAGACTTTTGATGGTAGACCTCTTACAAGGTTGTTTTTAACAAGTTTGTTCATAGTCTTGAAGTTCATGTGACACATCCTTCTGTGCCATAGAGAGGATTCATCTATAGAAGCTTTTGAAACAAGACAGTTCAGGGATGAATCACTTGAAACATTTTCCATGTCAAGACAATAAACATTGTCCTTTCTTGGAATTCTAAGTAGTATCATGCTTTCATCAACTACCTTGAACCCTGGAGCAAGGATCATACATTATGTATTAGTAAATAATATGCTATGTTGTTTGTCACAAACCTGTGATACACTTAACAGGTTGTATTTTAGCTGATCAACATAGTAGACATCCTCAAATGTCATCTTACCTTTTGTAACATTACCTTTTCCACTTATTTTACCACCTGTAAGATTATCTCCAAATGCAACATGTCCTCTATTGATATGTTTGAAATCCTGAAGGCATGACATGTTACCTGTCATGTGCCTAGAGCAACCACTATCAACATGCCATATGCTCTTACCCTTGAGCTGTTGGTTGCCCTGCACATAAGATAAATCAGTTAGTATGAAATAGGAACCCAAGCCAAAGTGGTCTTGGGTACCCCTTTCTCATCAAAATATTTACATTCTTTCTTGACAAGATTTTTAAACTTTGACTCCTCATTTCTGGAGTACTTTGACACAATGATGGGTTTGGAAACACATTTGCTAGAAGCAGTACTGGTTTTAGAAGTACTAACTGCCTTAGCAGCACTTGCATGCTTAGCAGTACTAACCTTGTTAGAAGTAGTAACTGTGTTAGCAGCAGTAACTGTGTTAGCAGTATTAACCTTTGAAGAGGTACTAACAGTATTAGCAGCATTAATATTTTCAGCAGTACTAACACTGGTAGCAGCAGTAATGCTTCCAGCAGCACTATCCTTGTCAGCAGTACTAACAGTTTTAGTGCTTCTAGGCACCCACATTTTAGTACTTTATTTTAAAACCTTTTTCCTCATGGGGCCTTTGGTTTCAACAGATTTCTTAACCACATGTTTCTTTCCAGCCTTCCTATAACCAACAGGTTTTTGCACAAATCTTTGAAAGTTCATCTGTTGGTTAATAGGGTTAAAGAAACAATGCTTAGCCAAATGGTTTAACTTACCACATATGAAACAAGGTTTTGGTCTGATTATTTTATTCAGATCAACTCCTTGTTTCTGAGCCCATTGATTATTCCAGTTTCTTTGGTTACCTCTTTTTATACCAGAATTTAGGCTCTCAGATTTGTTGCAAGCACACTGTTTACAAGGTCCAGGATTCACAACAGTGGTTTGTTTGTAATGTACCTTGTTATCCTTTCCTTTGGTCTTCTCTATCTCCTTAGACTTGACCCAGATCCTTCCACCTCCCTCATTGGTAACAATGTTGTTTTCTAAGGGTATCTCTTTACTCACAGCATTATTCCTATTCTCACTGACTTCTTTCTCAGTCATATCCTTAACAACTACCTCATCCAAAGGATCTATCTTAAAGGCTTCCTCAGACAAGTCCTTTTTCTCCTTGGTCTCTAACAAGTCTGAAGTAGGAGAGATATAGTTGTTGTTGTAAGGAGGGGGGTGTTATTGTATCCAATACCAGGCTTCATCTTATCATGAATCTGAGTCTTTAGAAGAGAATCCATTGCTTTTGAAGCATATGAAAACTTTTCTATGTCAAGCTTAACCTTAGATAGTTCTTCTTTCAACCTATCATTCTCTTCTATGGACTTAGACAGTTTGGCCTCTAACTCATTCTTTTCCCACTTCCAATAGTTTGTGTCATAAGAATGTTGAAGCTCATTAGCTTGAAAGCCTTTGATTTGTTCTTCAAACCTCTCAACTATCAACACATAATCTCTTCTGTCCTTCTCTAATCTTTTGAGGTCATCACACATGTTTTGGTTGTGATCCCTGTACCTTTTGACAGTGTCTATGCAAGATTGAGTACAAAGATTAGAAATTACCTCAGAGGGAAGATCAGACACCTCTGCCATAAGAGCTTGATTCTGAATGGCTTCCTCAGCTTGGTCACTCCAATCAAACCCCATTCCTTGTTGAGAAACAAGGGCTTGAGCATGATTCTTGTTTTGATTGTAGCCTCCATTCTGAGCTTGTTGGTGGTTGTTATTTGGCACACCACTTCTGCACTCTCTAGCAAAGTGTCCCTTCATGTGGCACTTATAACATTCCACTTTTGTCTTGTCAAACCCAGCTCCATCTTCTCTTCTTTGAGAGAAGTTGTTTCTCCCTGTTCTTTTAATAAACTTCTTCACCCTCATAGATAACATGGCCATCTGCCATTTAATGTCCATCTCCTCCAGGTCATCAGGGTGAAGTTTTTCCAGATCATCATTAATCAATGAATTGTTGTTGTGACTGGACAAAAAGGCTTCAAAGACAGTTTCAGTGCCTTTTTCTGAATTCATTCCATTGGCAGCACTAACTACTTCAGGGTTGGCAGTAGTATCAGTAGATGCTGATAGAAGTGCAGCATTGTGGATATACCCAGTGGGCTTCTTCTTGGTTTCTACCTCAGTTTCAAAAACTCTTAGATCATTATATAGATCATCAAGTTCCTTCTCTTCCAGATTGTCACTCTGTCTATATGAGACAGTGTACATAGTCCATTCATCCCCAAGAGATCTGAGGAACTTCCTGTTGATATCATCTTGCTCCATCTTCACCCCTACAGTAGCCAGTTGACCAATGAGCTTGTTGAACCTATCAAAAGTTTGAGTCATAGACTCATTCTTTGAAGAAGTGAAGTTTTCATACTGCTGCTTTAGAACATCTCTTTGATTTCTTTTGATGCTTTTAGTTCCAGCAAATCTTTTCTCTAGAGCATTCCAGAGAATCTGAGCATCAGTGCAGTTGCAAAATTGATGCTGATATTCATTTGGGATGGCCAAGAGTAGAGTGATCAAGGCCTTCATCTTTGTCTGTCTGATCTTCCTCTCACCATCTGTCTTTGGTGGAGGTCTTTTCCCATCTGGTCCAATCCTTCCTGCTTCAGAAGGACCATTCTCAATGATATCCCACATTGAGTAGTCAGTGAGAAGAATGTATTGCCTGATTCTGATCTTCCACATGTCAAACTCACTGGGTTTGAGCATTGGGACCTTAGAGACCATAGTACTGTTTGATTCTGCAAAGTTTTCCATGATGAAAGAATAGTTGTTTCTGAGAGAACTAGCTCTGATACCACTTGTCAGGATCGAATTCTCAACAAGAATTATGAATACTCAGAAACAATATCAAAGAAGTTGCGGAATAACACTTTGATATTCAATGTAACAGTAAACAAACAGTGAGTATGATTAACAACTTGTAAACTTGTATTGAATGATTAAAATTACAAGATTACACACTCAACCTCAATCTTGAAGAACAAACTCTTTCAAGACGAATTCTACTTCTCTAGAATTAGGAACTATGCCTTGAGGTTGATTTTTCTCTCTAGAACTAAAACTTAGAATGAATAATAATATCAAAAGTTATCTCACTATTCTAAACAATACAATATATATACTGAAGATAAAAGATAATTACAATTTATACAATATCTCCAGAATATCTTCCATCATTATCTCTAAGCTTCCATGAATATCTTCAGTTTATCCAGCTGTCATCCTTTCCATACAGATCTCCATCTCATAAGCAGTACTAATCATAAGCAGCATTAATACTCTGAGCAGTACTAAGTTCAACAGTACTAACCATGCTCAGCAGTATTAATCTCTTAGCAGTAGTAACTCCAGCAGTACTAATCTTGAAGAGCATCATTAACTTTGTTCCAGCAGCATTAACTTCAACTAGCAGCATTAACCATACTTGATGAATTCTTCAGTTCCCAACAACAACCAACACTACAAAAAGATTTATCAGTCTTGTCAATCTCCTGTTTTGGTTTCCATTGAGATTTAACTTCTGGCTTTTGCTTGCTCAGATCTGAAACATTTGAAACTTGTGAGTTAGACTTTTGAGCAACGAACGAATGCTTCTTCTTTGGATTACCAGTAGTGATCGGTTTCTGTGAATGCTGAGATTTAATCTTACCTTTAGCATCCTTAGAGTTCCCAGAGACTGATTTATCAACCTTAGTTGATTTTGCACTTTTTACGGACATATTGGTTTTTCCCAATGATTTCACAATAAAAGATGAATGGTTAGGAAGTTTCGCATTAAAATCAAATTGATCAATACAATCATCCAAACCATCGTCAGAGTTTAGAAAATCAAACCCTCCATTTGTTAGACCAAAACTATCTTTAGATTTTGAAGCTTTAGAAATAACAACATTTTTCAGCACAGATGAAAAAACTTTTTGTTCAATCTCAATCAAAAGTCTTTCATCTGTTAAAGAGTTCTCGAGTTCAGAAATTTTACTTTCCAAAACGAGAGGAGGGACATATAGTTTACCTTTAATAGGCTTCGCCTCCATTTCTTTGACAGAATAACTTTGAAAAAAGTCATTTGAAAGAGATTTCTTTTGATAAATTGGATCATCATTATAACTATTATTCAACTTCGCATAATAAAATGAAGGTGAACTATAGATGGTTTCTTCCGTTTTTCAGTTTCCTTGGCTTCATCCTCTTTAGATAGTCAAGTAGTGAAAACTTTAAGATTAGGGTATCGGTGAGAAATTTTCATAAAGGTAAAATCATAAAGTGCAAACACTTCAGATATACCCTTTTTAAGGCAGTGAGGATTCTCATAACCAATTCCCCAATTCTCTTTATTCTCTTTTGGTTTGTTTTGATGAATGGTTTGTTCAGTTTGACCCATTGAGTATAACTTCTTTTCCAAAGCATCTAATTTTGCAAGTAAAGATTTTTTTCTTCGGTACACGAAGAATACATTTTCGTAAGCTCTTTGAAATCAAACTCACTCTTTCTCAATTTAGACTTTATTTCAGAATTCTCTTTAAGAATTATGGTCTGTTCTTTTGCGTTGGTGTCAATGTTTTTATGTAAAATATCAATAAATACTTTCTTCCCAGCAATTTTATTGATAAGTTTCTGTATTGATTGGTTTTTGTCAGATATAACACCCTTTTCCCGCTTAAGCTTCGACTCTAACTCTTCGAGTTTAATCAACATGACATGCATTTGATTTAAGAAATCAGAATGAGTTAAATCATATACCTCATTCTCCTCATCATCGGAGTCAGCTTCAACTTCTGTTTCCTGCTTTCCCATTAAGCACATGTGAGCAGTCTCATCCTTCTCTTCATCCTCATCTTCCTGGTCTGAATGATCTAGCCAGTATTCATCTTCTGCCATCAATGCCTTACCAGCCTCCTGTTGCTTTGAAAGAAGCATTTTGTTCTTGTAGTAGTCGGAGTTTCTGACTTTGGGTCTTCGGCAGTCTTTGGGAAAGTGACCTATTTTGCCATAGTTGTAGCATGTTAGAGGTTCTGACTGACTGGATCCTTCAACTTTAAACCTTCTTTCTTCCGACTTCCTCTCCTCTATTCTTTTTCCTTCAAACCTCTTTCCTTCAACCCTCTCCTTGTGAACGTAGTTGCTCGGTCCAGAAGTATACCTCTGACTGTTTGAGCTTGGCTTTTTGTAGAATTTTCTTTGAAAAGCCTTAGTCAGCATGAGCATAACCTGCTTCAGCTGTTCACAGTCATCCGAGTCAGAGTTTGCTTCAGCTTCAACTTCTTCGGATTCAGATAGAATCATCTTCTTTTTCTTCTTTTTCACAACAAGAGAAACTGTGTCATCAATTGTCTTCCCAGTCTGCCTCTTTTCATCCAGTATTTCATCCACCTCTTCTTCATTTTGTTTGAGGGTTTCATACACCTCATGAAGTGGAATCTCGTTTAGATCCTTGATCTGTTTCATTTTTCTGGCAAACCTCTTCCATTCAGGTTGTATACTTAGGAATTTGACATTCAGCTCGATTTGTGATTTGTTGACCTTGTTCTTGCTTAGTTCATTCAGCAAGGTCACGAATCTGTCATAAGTTCCTTCAAGAGACTCTCCAACTCTGCCTTTGAATTCTTCTTAATTGTTTAGGCAGTTGGATATCTTGAGCTGGTTCCCAACCTTTGAACCCAACATCATCTTCTCTAGCTGATCCCACGTCTGTTTGCCAGAGGCTTTATAGCTGTCTATCTTCACATATATTTCGTTTGGAATGCCTTGAAGAATATAAGGCTTTGCTAATCTATCTCCTTTTGCTCTTTTCAGGTTATCACCTTCTAGAACCTCAAACTTAATTTGAATTCTTTGCTCATCAGTTCCCTCTGGAGGAGTCCTCCAAACAAGTGTCATAATTCCTTCTTCTAAGGATTTCCAGATATAATCACCCAAATCTTGTCTTTCTATGAAGTTCAGGAACCGATCTTTCCACTGCTCGTATTCTCCCCTAAAGAGTACTGGTGGTTTGGTGTAAGTTCCGATTGCTAGGGCTTCTCTGGATGTCATTCTGATTGAAAAAGACTTTAAGTTTGGTTCTGGCGCAAAAGGCAAAATTTGCGCTAATGGTTACTGGCGCAAATGAAGTTTTGCGCGAGGTAGTGCGAAGTAACACTTGTCGCTAGTAGAGGTTGGCGCAAAAGTATTTTTGCGTGAAGTGAGGGTCGCGCGAAAGAACTTTGCGCTAGACGAGGTTAGCGCAAAAGATGGTTTGCGCTAATAGGCTTTGGCGCAAAAGTGACTTCAAGGAATGTTTTGCGTTATGAGGTGTTGGCGCAAAAGTGAACTTATGTTTAACTTTACGTTTATGAACTTTGCGTGATCTTTAGATCTGAGAGTTGCGCAAGACAAAGTTGGCGCATGCTGAGGTTTGCGCTAGTCGAAGATAGCGCGAAATGAGTTTTGCGTGATGCGTTGTTGGCGCGAATTGAGGTTTGCGCGAGACGTTGGTAGCGCAATCTGAGGTTTGCGCGATGAGTTGATGGCGCAAAAGTGTTTATGAACTGGTGCGAATTTGAACTTTACGCGAGTTCGTCCTGTTCTTCGAAAATTCGGCTGCTTGCTCAAATAATCCTGTTTGTCAACGATTAACAGTCCTAAATTCTAACAAATTTACCACTAAACAATCTAGAACAGATTTCTAGCCTTTGAACTCAATAAAAATCACTTTTTGAAAATAAGATCGTTGGAACAGTGATGATGAAATCGTAATCTGTTTTGCATCTTAAACCCAAAATTTGAATCGATTGAAGTGCTATAATGAAATTAAACACTAACAAATCGACCTAGCAAACAAATCGATCTAGCAAACAAATCGATCACAACCTGATTGATTACAACACCTAAAACACACTAAAAATCGAGAATGATTTTGAAATTGAAGAACACAAAGTCGATATTTTAAACTTGATTTGAATCTATTATCAGGCTCTGATACCAATTGTCGGTCCACAATACTATCAAGTTCTTATCGACACAACAACAATATGATTACCAACCTGTTTGATTAATAATCAATCGATTACAAGGATGGATGTTCGGTTTTTAGCTCTCGATGTTCTCTCTCTGTTTTTCACCGTTCGTGTGTGTGTTTTTGTGTGATCTAATATCTAGCTTGTCTAACACACTAACATAATTCTAATAAACTAACTAAAACTAATATCTAGATATTATCTAGATATTATTTCAAAACAAATATCTAAATACTTAAATAAACAATTAAACTAACTTTGATGATTTATTACAAACGACATTAGACTTATATTTAAGAGTCGAGTTTTCGGCTTTAGCTTCAGATTGCGATCTTCAGATTGGATGATCTTGAATCCAATAGATCTTCAATTGGGTGCCTGCAACTCAGATTTAGCTTTTGGTACCCACTGGTAGTTGGGTCCTAATGGGTTAGTTGCAGTTCTAGTGGGAGATATAAAATAAGAACCATACCAGTTATTCACATAATCTTTTCTTACAAAATCATTTGAGCCACAGTAGGAACAACTAATTTTCTTTTGTGCTAACCTGATCAATTGATTAATTGTGTAAACCAGATCTGGTTTTCCAAAAGTTTTACCTTTTGAGGCATAGTTCCATTTTGCATTTGATGTATGCACAAATGATTTGTCGGTCTTCTTTTCCTCTGAAGATCCTTTAACTTTCCAGATCCAATTTCCTCTTTCTTTCTCATCATCCCTTCTCCAGAATCTTTTCTTCTAAGACTTGTTCTTTCTTGAAGTTACCTGAACCATCAACATTTTTGTCATAGAAAAGGTTAGAAGGACGAATCTGATCAGTAGATTTAGAAGCAAGACCATCATCTAAATCACAGAAAGGATTATAGAAAACATTTGAAAAATGTGAACTCGAAGCCTTTTTGAGTGAACAATTTGAATCAGTTTGATCATCTCTCAGTGATTGAGCTATTGACTCTGGCGTCTTGTCCTTAGTTAGCTTCACCTTGAATACGATCTCTTCAAGTTCCTTTATCTTTGAAGACAAACTGTTTCTTTCCTTTTCAATCAGATCAAACTTCTTTTGCAATTCAAAATTTGTCTTCTTTTCCTTCAGAATGATTGTTGATAGCTCAGATAGCTCTCTTGTCAGCTTAACTATCTCAGTTTCAAATACTTTCTTTTCTTCAGAAAAGTCTATATTTACTTTCTTCTACTCAGATATCTTTTTCTCTTTCTCAACCTTTTCTCTCTCAAGAATGATAACCTTCTCGAAGTCTGAAACTTGTTGAGAAAGCTAAACACATTTAAGCTCTAAAGATTTCTTCTCTTCAAAGGCTTTTCTGGAGAAATCAGAGAATTTCTTAGCAAATTCTTTTCTTTCTTTCTCAATCTTCAACATTTCATCTTGGAATTTTGTATTGTCTTTGTCTTGGGTTGCCTTTTCTTTTAGCATATCAATCTCAACCTCAAGACTGAAGACTTGATCTTTCAGTTTATCTCTTTCCGCAAAGACTTGAGAATTTATCTTTCTAAGCCCTTCAGATGTTTCTCTAAAAATGTTTGCTCTCCTTCTAAGCTCATCAAACTCTTTTTGCATTAACTCCTTCTTTGACCATGTAGAGCTTGAATTAAGACTTTCAGATCTTTTCAGCTTTGCTTGAAGATTTAAGATCTCTTTCTCTTTCGACTCAATAATTCCTGCATAATTAATTTTAGAATTATTAATGCATTCTGAGCAAACAAAATCTTTCTCTGAATCTTTTGAATTTTTTTTAAAACATTGATCTGAGTAAGAAGAGATGAGTTCTGAATCTTTAGATCATTGTTCTCAGCTTTAAGAGGTAATATCTTGGATTTGAGCTTTTTATTCTCCTTTTCATAATCAAAATCCATGCTTGTATATCTTGACAACTGTCCAGCAAGACGTTTAACATTTCCTTTTGCTTCAGAAAGAGTCATCTTGTCAAAATCATAGTTATAACCTTCAGACATCTGTAGCTGTATGGTTAGAAAGCAAACTTATCTATACCAAGAGAATCAACTAGATGAGATCGTTAGAATCAAGTATTGGATAAAAACTACACTAAAAAAATTTCAGAAAAATAAATTTTCAAAAATAATTAAATGCTGAATTCTCAAACAGTACAAGTCACAAAGTAATCAGAAGTACTGGCGCAAAAGTGAGGTTTGCGCTACAAGGAGGTGGCGCAAGAAAGGGTTTTGCGCGAGTAAAGGATGACGCAAAAGTGGAATTTGCGCTAGACATGGGTCGCGCGAAAGGAGATATGCGCGAGTAATGGGTGGCGCAAAAATAAAAATGCGCTAGAGGTGGGTCGCGCGAAAGGAGATATGCGCGAGCTGCGGGTGGCGCAAAACAAATGTTTGCGCGAATAACTGTTGGCGCAAAAGAGTGATCAGAGTCTTGCTTGACCGGGGTCCTGCTCGACCGGGGTCTTGAGGTCGACCGGTGATTTGCTGAGACCGGGACCGGATCGATGTCGACCGGACCAGAGTGTAACGATCGGTATGCTGTTGACCGGGGTGTATTCGACCGATACGGTGTATTCAACCGGTAATGGGATTGTATAGTGTGACCGGTATCGATGTGGACCGGTGTTTCGACCGGTATTCTGTAGCACCCGGTATTGACTGGTATATTATTTTGCGACCGGGACTGGACTTGATGAATAATGACCGGAGTTCTTTGAAGCTTTCGACCCAGAAAACAATAATCAACCTAGAAAACACTCGAGAACTCAAATTCAATGCAAAAATCAGACTTTTGTAATCCTTGACATATATCGATCAGAATGCAATCAAAATTAATGATTAAAATCAACTTTCAAGCTTCAATTTTGATTAAGACAGTGGTCGCAAGTTCCATGGATATGTCGAACCTAGTATCCAAAAATCATCAAAGATTCAATCGATTTATGATTTTAAGAGAAATTAACTAGTCAGATAATGTTCTAAAGAATTAAACATATCTAATCAAATCAACTTTAAGCTTAAAAGCACATTAAATCAAGCAATCAATTTTCACACAGTGTGTATCGATAAACACAGTATAAAAAAAACTTGATTCTTTTGGATCTGATACCACTTGTTAAACCCAGATAACTAGTTGATAACAATCACACAACACAATATAGATCAAGAGATAAACAGATCAGAATAACATACCACGATCCCTTGATTAAACAATGAAAACCAGTTGCGTGTTCTTGGTACCTTGTGCGTAGGATTACAGAATACGGCTACCTCTCTCTATATGATTATGAAAGTAATAATGAGGATTAACCCTAAAACCTAATTAATTAAAACCTATTTATACTTAGGCCGTATAATCCTAATGGGCTTTTGGGCCCAGTTATAAATAACTATTAAATAAATACAATTTGAACCCTCAACTCTAACTTTAATATTGAATACAATTTATGATCCAACACCCCATCATCATTTTCTCTAACTTATCCCACATTTTCTTTGCAGTAGCTTTGAAGCTATCAATCTTGATGTAGATCTCATTCGGTATACTCTGTAGAAGTAGAGATCTTTCCTGTTTATTTGCCTTATATCTCTTCTTTTGTTCAGGTGTATAACTTGAAAAATCAACAACAATTTCTTTGGTCTTTGGCTTTCGGTTCTCCGTACCATCTTCGCTATCAGAACTCTCATTTTCCTCATCCGGCACAATAGTTGTAACTGGTTTCATAAGACTCTCATCAATAGACTGTTTAATGAATTCTCCATTTTCATGTCTATCTATGAAATCCAGAAACCTATCTTTCCACTACTCATATTCACCCTTGAAGAGAACAGGTGGTTTGACATCAGTACCAATTGAAAGAGCATCCCTTGAAGTCATCTTGACCAACAACACATATCTTTAAACACAGAATCAGAAAATAACAAAATATCTGAAAAATTCAAAAATGACCAAGTATAGAATCCTCACGCCAAAGAGGAAACTTTTCGCACACAGGATGAAATTCGTACACCAAAAATTTGTAACCAATCTTTTCGCACAAGGAAGGATACGAATTTCTAGAATTCGCATGCTGAAGGATGCGAATTCTAAGCTTTTCGCATGTAGTTCGATGCGAGTTTCAGGCTTTTCGCATATAGTGATATGCGAATTTCAGACTTAAAATCTTCACCAACTTGAAAGCTTTTTGCACGAGCTTGTGATGCGAATTCTGGACTTAGAAAAAATTCTCAACCTCAGACTTTTCGTATCGATGCGAATTCCTGCCTTAGAAAATTTTCATACTTGAGATGCGAATTCCTCAGATTTTGCACGCTTTGAGATGCGAAATTCTCAGATTTCACACACTTTGAGATGCGAATTTCTCACTATTCGCACATAACCATATGCGGATTTTGTCCTTAGATTTTCTTTGATCGCAGTGTGATGCGAATTCTATACTTCTCGTACACTACACGATGCGATTTTCTGACTTAGCAATTTTTCACACTTCAGTTTCATGTGAATTCTTTTTCATCATGCGAGTTCTTCATCACCATGCGACTTCTTTAGATCTCGACCCAAAAACTTTAATTTTGACCCAAATTCGATCCAAACTCTTGAATTATGCTATGAAACTTTGTCAATTGGATCAAGAACACTGTTAGAACATATTACAATCAATCAATTTCAAAGAAAAACAACAAATGAGTACAACTCGATCTAGACACAGTGCGTATTACGACTCGAACAAAAACCAACTAAAATCCAAATTCACACAAATATGATGTGAATTGGATGAAGTAATCAACACTAAACCTGTTGTAGATCATAAAACGAATACAATTCTATGATTACAATTCCAAAAACAAAGGAACTAGTCTCTAGTCTACCTCAGCACTCATATGCCAAGGAATCTCTTTGTTCAAAATGTGAAAAGGGAAAGCAGACTAAAGCTAGTTTCAAATCAAAACAATTTTCCTCTGTGAAAAGTCCTCTTCAACTCTTGCATATGGATTTATTTGGCCCTGTCAATATCCAATCCATAGCTGGAAAGAAATATTCACTTGTTATTATAGATGAATATTCTCGCTACACCTGGGTAATATTTCTCCGCTGTAAAAGTGACACTCCAGAAGAACTGATATCTTTTGTTAGAAAGATGGAAATGCTGAATAATCTAACTGTTCGCTCAATAAGAAGTGATCATGGAACTGAATTCAAAAATAGTTCTCTGAACAATTTCTTTGAGAGTAAGGGAATCTCTCACAATTTATCTTCTATAAGAACTCCTCAGCAAAATGGTGTTGCTGAAAGAAGAAATCGAACGATTATCGAAGTTGCAAGATCAATGCTCAGTGATTCTCATCTTCAAACTCAGTTTTGGGCAGAAGCTGTTAACACTGCTTGTTTTACTCAGAACATGTCTCTGATAGTAAAACGTTTCAGCAAGACAGTCTACGAACTCTTTCATGGAAAAAAACCTTCTATCTGCTTTTTTCCCATCTTTGGTTGTCAGTGTTTAATTTTAAACAACAAAGATGCTCTTGAAAAGTTCGACCCAAAAGCTGATGATGGAATCTTTCTCGGTTATTCTTCAATTTTCAAAGCCTACAGAGTCTTCAATAAGAGAAGACAAACTGTAGAAGAAACAACTCATGTCACCTTTGACGAATCCAGATCAGCGAACTCTAAACCTATCGCAAACAATGATGAACTGAATGCTTGGATTTTCTCTCATTATAGAGAAACAGAACCTCTCTTCAACACTCATCAGCATACAAACTCTCCTAATGTTGATGAAGATCCAAACATCATACCTTTTAGCTTTGACTTACACACTTAAAACATTTTAAAACAACTTTTCATCTTCCTTCTTCCTTAAAACATCATTCCTTTTATCTCTTAATTTTTTTTAAAAGAAAAATGTTGTGCATACACGTATGAATTCCACACTTAAAACAATTTAATCTTCAAGGAATGTTATCATGCGAATTCTTCAACATTTCGCAGATAACTCTTGTGCGAATTCTGTACTTGGCAAAATATCATCTTCAAGGAGTATACGAATTCTGACATGCGAATTCTACTAAAAACTCTCATTCTACGAATTCTCTCCATATCTTTGTAAGTTCTTCGATTTCTGCGAGCTCTTCATCTAAATCATGCGAATTCCATAGATCTCGAATGTTTTCCCACCTTTCTTCCAATTAAACCTTCAATACATCGAATTTTGATTTGAGTTTTTGAACACAGGTTCGAATATGACTTTGGAGAACATTTACTGTTGATGATCCATTCTAATTTCGACTCTAAACCACCATTCGATCATACCAGAGTAATACAATATTTTCGAACAAAAACTCTCAAATTTGATCAATTACATCAAATTTGTGAAATTAAGGAAAGTAATTGATTCTATACAGATCGTTCATAATCAAATTAGCATCAAAATTCATCCAAACTAAAACCAAATCAACAAATTCGAAAATTTTCACATAGACTGTTCTTCCAATCAAACTGATCTCGATCGTGCAAAGATTAATTTCTCTGTTAGGCTCTGATACCAATTGTGAATGTCCTGAGATCATGAATTGATTGAATGATAAAGATAACAAGTTTTACAATGTTGGTCAAGTTTTACCGGTCGACATTGCAACAATGGTATTATAAGCGTGGGCCTGGTGGAGGATTAATTATATACACAACTACATAATCCAAATTTAACGTAGGTTAATTTAGTGTAACGTTTTATCGTTTTACCTATAGCGCAAATCCAAAGCGTACTGACACAATGGGCGGAGGCAAAAATCGAAAAAAGAATCAATAGGAGTGCAAGATTGAGGGTGTATCCCATTTCTGAAGTAGACTTTGTTAGGTCCATTGAGATCATGATTGGATTGATTAAAAAGATAACAAGAGATTTGTGGGTAGAAATCAGTAGTTTTATTGAATGCAGAAAAGTAAACTAGAACTACTAGAGCAAGCAGCCGTATGATTCTACATTGTGAATGAAAGTTTAACCTAAAACTAAGCTACATGATTTCTATATATAACCCAAGCCCTTGTATACAATAAAGCCCAAACCCATATACAAGGCCAAATACAATTAAGTAGATTACTTTATAAAACTTCCAAAGTGAACATAAAATATGTTCTAACATTCTCCTCCTAAGTTTTGTTAATTAATCATTATCTGTTTAGCTCTAGCTTCAACTCCTCTCCTCCTTGATTTCTTTAGAAAACTTAGTGTTTCATAAACATCAAAGCATCCTTAAGCTCCCCCTAGAATGTAGCTCTTATCCTTGGAGTTTCAACTGAAATATCAAATCTGATGTAGACGACTGAGTGCACATAAAGACAGCTTTTATCTCTAGTAAATCCAACACATTCCTTAACGCCCACAAGAATGATATGTGCGGATTATGAAATGAAAACTAAGTGCATCTTCAGTGTATAACATCTGATCTGACTTTGAACCATGAGTTGAAATTAGAATTCAGCTTAAGAACCTAATCTGATAAGCATACGGGCGGTAGCATCCGGTAGCAACACTACAAGGCAACGGCTAGAAGGCAAGCAAATGTTCAACAACTGATAGAAGATACTCATAATGACTTCTTTCCAGAATACTGAATAATCAAACCCAGAACTCCTTTCTTCACGAATCAGCTGGATGATTATAAGCGCTCAAGATTCTGAATTACACCTCAAGTAGCAGAACAATGATTGCAGTCGCTCACACTACTGAGTGATTAAGTCAGAAGAATGATAAAGTTCTCTCAACGATCTAACAACTCAAGAAGCTCTTCAGATTGATGATTGAAAATGCTCAGACAGCTAACTCAATCCAAGTAAAGACCAAATCATCAAATCCATAATATGAAAATCTTGACAGGCATGAGCACTCGTGTAAGAATAGATCAGTTGCTAAGAATATGTGACCAATAGAAGATATGAGTGATGTCACATATGCATTCCGCGTATAAAGCTCAGAAACAGGCAAAGTTGTATCAAACTGGGTTCAGAACAATCAGAATTCTCAAAAACATCAAAATTCGCAGATCACTATTCACCATGCGAATCCTTAACTTTCGCAAGCCTTATATCTGCGAATTCTCGCATTTCGCAGATCACATACCAACGAATCCTTAGAATTCGCAATACACTAACCTGCGAATCCTGCACTTCTCGCAGCTCTCTCACCTACGAATCCTCTACTTAGAACATTTTTCATATTTGGAAGCCACTTTTCGCATAGACAACATCTGCGAAATCTTGACATTTCGTATCAAGCGGCCTACAAATTCCTTAGAATTCGCACACAACTAATGCACAGTAGTCTGCGAATCCTTTAACTTTCGCACGTAACTACTTGCGAAATCCACACTTGTAAAAATTTGTTGTGTCCAAATGTTCTTTCTGCGAATTCTAAAACAACATTCTGCGAATTCTTTCCATCTGCGAGTTCTTCCTTGAATCTTGCAAATTCTTGTAGATCTGGAACGATTTTCTGACTTTCTTTAAATCCAACCTCCACACATTGAATTTTGAGCTGATTCTTTGTACGCAGCTTAGAAAATAACTATTGAGCATATTTGTAGTTGATCACCAAGACTAATTTCAACTCCAAGCAACAAATCTATCCAACCACAGTAAAAAATATTTTCGAACAGATTGTCTCAAAAATCGACAGATTCGACTAAGTTTGATGAAATTGGAACTAGTTATTGATTCAGTGATGATCAATTTTATACACTGAACCAATTAAACAATGAAGAACATCCAAATTTCATCAAATCGCAGAAATCAAAAATTTTCACAGACTGTTCTATCAAACAAATCAGATCACGATCGTCGATGAAAAGATTCGTCGTTAGGCTCTGATACCAATTGTTAGGTCCATTGAGATCATGATTGGATTGATTAAAAAGATAACAAGAGATTTGTGGGTAGAAATCAGTAGTTTTATTGAATGCAGAAAAGTAAACTACAACTACTAGAGCAAGCAGCCGTATGATTCTACATTGTGAATGAAAGCTTAACCTAAAACTAAGCTACATGATTTATATATATACCCCAAAGCCCTTGTATACAATAAAGCCCAAACCCATATACAAGGCCCAATATAATTAAGTAGATTACTTTATAAAACTTCTAAAGTGAACATAAAATATGTTCTAACAGACTTCGAAGTTCATGATTGGCATAAGAATGGAAGAGTTGGTTGTAGTCTCGGACATGTACACACATGCAATGGCAACTGTATGGTATCCCGTGTGGTTATCTGATAGTGGTTACGCGACAAATCGGTCATACAGAATGCAATCAATGGGTTTCAAGCTGGTTCACAATGTATGCTTATCGGTCAACGTATGACGAGAAAGTGAACCCTCTTCTGCCGACATCTGAATAAGTGTTGCCCGAAGAACGTATGACATGCCTCCCGCCTCCCATGAACATATGAAACGCTAGAAGACCACACAACTGTGATCGTATCCCGTCACGAGATGAGGAACCGATCATGAAAACTTGCAATCGTTGTGGCCAGAAGGGACATTTTCGTTCCAATTGTTCAAGTACGATACCAGCCCCTTCGCGTACGCTTGGAACGTCAAGTAGTCGTAGGAAACCTGAGTGCTATTGCCGCATCAGCAAGGTGCAAGGAAGGTTTCTTTCTTGAGAATGAGAGAAGGGCCAAGTGGTTGTTGCCAGTGAATTGCACAACACTGAGCTCGAATTTTACATTCTTTGACTTGACAAGTGTAGCTTGTGATGCAATTTCTGAAAACAAAGAATAGAAGAAGATACAAGGATCTTTTTAGAATTCTAGAAAGAGAAACAAGAAATAGTACCAGTTTCATTTTTGAGAAAGAAACTTGCAAAAAAAATCTCAATTTCAAAGAATAGAAGTAGCAAACAAAGTTGGTTTACCAGTTTCCTTTTTGAGAAGGAATTTGAAACATTTTTAAGATAAAGAGGGAAAGTTTAAAAACAGTTTTATACCTTAAAAACATTTGAGGGTTGTTAAGTCTAAATATTGTATCCAAGATTTAATATGGAAAGTCAAAGTTGTAAAAGTCAACATAGTCAAAGTCTTGTAATAGTCAAAGCTTGTCTAGTTTACTTAATTGTTAAGTCTTGTTTAGGTTGTGGTATAAATAGGTTTGTTTAGTAAGCTTGTGGTAAGAATCTGGAAACTACGAAGCTTGTGAATACGAGATCTACTTTCTCTCTCTAGACTCTCTCTCTAGTTCTTGTTCATAATTCTTCATAATTGTTCATATCTTGAGTAATTGCTTGATGTACTTGGGATTTTATTGATTAACAATTGGTATCAGAGCTGAACCAAACTTTTCGTAATTGATTTGATCATGATTTGAATTGAAATCTGGAGTTTTTAAGATTGAAATTTGAGTTTTTCTGAAATTTTTCACGAACTCGTGGTTTCACTGTTTCATTCAAGTTTTTTGTGAAAAATCGGTTTTAGTGCAAGAAAATGGATTCATTGGATGCGAATTGTTTTTAGGATTGATTCTTGTTTGGTTTAAATCTCTTAATTTGAACAAAATAAATTTCAATTTTCGTTTTTTTGAGATTTTCTTGAAAACGAGTTCGAACACTGTTCTTGAACGAAGTTGTTTGAATTGTTGTTTTTAATCGAAAATTGATTGTAATTTTGTGTTTAGTATTGTTAGTCGATGATTCTGATGAGTTTTTGAGATCAAATTTGCAGATTTTGATCGATTTAAGAAGAATCAGCCAAGATCCACGGTTTGCGCTACATTCATATGGTTTGCGCGAGATTCATAGACGTCTACGTGAGATCACCTTGAGAGGAAAAAGCTTCGTTTGCGTATTGCTCCTATCACGCAAAGCTACGTTTGCGTATCCTGTAACTCACGCAAAGCTACTTTGCGTTTTGCCCTTGTTACGCAAACCTCATCTTGCGCTTCAAGACCATTACGCAAACCTTACTTTGCGCTACACTCAATTCACGCAAAGCTTCTTTGCACCATTCGCAGATCGAGTCTCCTTTGCGCATCAAGGCCATTACGCAAAGTCTCCTTTGCGCATCCTTCATCTTACGCAAACCTCAACTTTACGCAATACACTTATTCCGAGAAGTGTACTTTGCGTATCACGCTGAACACGAGAACATTACTTTGCACAAACAACTCCTCATGCAAAGTTCATCTTGCGTATCACTTGGCTTGCGCAAACATCTTGCGTTTCATTTGGCTTGAGCAAAGCTCACTTTGCGCTACAAGGCACTTACGCAAACCATACTTTGCGTATTCAGTGGGTCACGAGAACCTCCATTTGCGCAACACATTGTTCTCGAAAATCTCTACTTTGCGCAATTTCAAGTGTTGTTTAAATTTTTGTGCTAGATTTCAATTCAATCTGATTTTTGATTTTCTGATATATAGTTTGGAACGATCATTCATATTAAGCTGCTTACTCATTAATCATGGGATTTCTTTCAGATCTTGAAGAGAAAAATAGAAAGTTAAAACTAGAGAACATTAATCTGGGTCATGCTGTTGACTTTCATTCACAAAAGTCAAGAGAGTATTTTACTGAAATCATCTCACTGAAAGAAGAAATCAATGCCTTAAAGATCATAAATGAAGATCTTCTGAAAAGATCTTCTGGGCAGAATGAAGAGAAGATAAAGAGATTGGAATCTGAACACTCTGAGCTTAGAAAGAATTTATCTGATTTTGAAAAACAGATTGCTGAAAATAAAGATATTTTTTAAAATGAAAAGAAAAATTTTTCAAAGAAGTTCTCAGATTTCTCTAAAAAGTGTTTTGAAGAGAAGAAGTCAGTAGAGCTTAAATGTTTAAAACTTTCTCAACATGTGTCTGATTTTGAGAAAGTATTGATTTTGGAAAGACAGAAATTTGATAAAGAAAAGAAGGTCATAGAACAGAAGAATGTGGGATTCTTTAAAGAATTATCCGGCCAGAGAAATGAGTCAGAGAAAGGATTTGAAGAAGAAAGATCCATATTTGAGTCTGAAATCAAAAGACTGACCTCAAAGCTATTTGAACTATCTGCTACTGCACTGAAAGAGCAGAAGACGAAGTCTAATTTCTCGAAGAAGATTGACCAACTTGTAAAAGAAAGAGACATCTTTGCATCAAGGATCAAAGAGCTTGAAAAATCTGGTTCAAGTTCTACTCAGAAATCTGTCTCTTCACAAAGGTCAGTTAAATATTTTGATCAGATTCGTCGATCTAACATTTTCTTTGATGAATATTTAGATGGTTCAGATACATATCCAAGGAGAAGAAATTACAAGAAAGAGAAACTGATCTAGATGAAGAAATTTGTCAAAGATGACAAGAAAGATGTGCTGAATGGAATAACAAAATGTGTACATGTACACAAAGCAAAGAAGAACAAAGAGCATAAAGGTAAACCTGACCTCATATACTCAAGAGATCAATTACTCAGGTTTTCAGGTACTAAATATTATTGTTCTTACTGCTGTACACATGATCATATTCACAAGACCAGTGATCATTTCTGGTATGGTTCTTATTCTGTAACCCCCATAAGAACTGCAACTAACATTTCTGGACCCAAATACCAGCGGGTACCAAAGAAGAAAACTGATTCTTTATTGCAGGCACCACACGTCAAGGGAGAGTAAGAGAACAATGGCTTTTGAACACAACAGTTCAAAACCCGGACTTCAATGTCAAGATTATGGCTTCTAAGTACTCAGCTTAGGACCCGTTCTTCAAAGGAGTATGACTTCTAAACACAACAGTTTAGAACTCGGACCTCAGCGATCACAAGACCTTACTCCAGTTTATGCATCCGATGGATATGATGGTCTACATCCCAAGAGAATTGATCTGATCTCTATCCTATACTTTTTCACTAATAGATTTTTCTGATATGATGGTCTACAATTCAAAAGGGAGTTCTTGATCTCTATTCCATTTTAACTGACATATTTTAGATGCTTAATTTAAGGGGGAGTAAAGGTAATGGCTTCTGATTACTTCAGATCAAAACTCATACTATAAAAATGTTTTACTGCTTTCTGTCTTTTATTTTTGAATAAATGATAAGAATAAGGTGACTTCTGATCACATGACAGATCAGGACCCGTTTTTCAATGTTCAAAGAAGGATATTATGCTAATATCCAGGGGGAGCTTAAAAGACATAAATCATTATATCATGGTTTGAGGGGGAGCTGAAAAGGTAAATATCTTCTGATCCTAGATATCTGATTGTTTGAAAGAAGAACAACTTTCAAGCATGAAAAACGCTTTCTTAAATGTTCAAACCACTTATTATTCTCAAAAGATTTTATGAATTTAGAAGTGTGCTTTTAAATGTTTTTCAAATTTTTGACCTTAATGTTTAACTGACCGTGTGTTTCTAAAGATCAATACTTGTGTATTATCTTGTCCATATACTGTCAAGTATTCACACACACCGGTTCAGTATTTTATTTGAAATTGTTATTACCATGTCTCAAATTCGAACAAATTTTTTCGATGGTAATACCCCTGTTTGCTTTCAAAGGTGTTGAGCATCATTCATCTTTTTCATATTTGTGCTTTCATTGATAAATTGTTTATATTCGTTCATATAAAACAAAATATCCAGTTCTTGGATACCCTAGCCATTTCATTTGATCTGATCTTAATCATTGTCAGATTCTCAAAACATTTCTATTCTTTCTTGATTATTCATTCATATAAAGTTTTGAGAAATCTTAAATGTTTAAAACTGCTCAAATTTCATTTCTGATTTTTGATGAGCATACATACACTGACATATGATTTCTTGTGCTTTACATATCAAGAAAATCATTGACCAGCATGTACTTTTAGGAACATGGGATTCAGTGTGAGTGCTTAATAGATCTTCCATGGATTCACAATAACCAGTGTTTCATATCCCGGAAGAAATCCTTTGAGTGATTGAGGGGAGAGGGGTCTAAAAGAATTGAGTGTGGGAGTGATCTGAGGTAAAATGGAAATGAGAGATTGGTTAGATGTGAGCTTATATGATTAAAACAAAGAGGGTGTGAGAACAGAGTTAAAAGAATATCAGAACTCTGCACCAAACATCTCTCTGAGCCGGGCAACCACATTACTGATTGGTTCACATTTCTTTGGTAACCATCATTGAAATAGGCAAATAGCCCATGCCATCTCTTGCATTAACCCCACCAGCTACTCATTCTTTTCTTAAAAAGAGAATGTTTCACATTTTCTGGGGAAGCAGCACATAATCTATTGGTTCTTCTCTTGGAAGATACTGATATTGAAAAAGAAGGAAAGTTGCCCCACCTTCGACCCTTTCTCATGCACATTGAGTCCATGTACAATCATTGTTGTCTCAGTGATTTACATACTTCGAGCCTTATGAAACACAATCATTGTGCCAATTCTTTCAAAAACAAGCATGAGCACATAGAGAATTTGTTTTTCTGTCAGAACATTCATAGAATTATCTTGTGTTTTTCAATGATTGAATGGAAGTCCTGGGGAGTCAACGTCAAACCAACTCCTTATATTGTACATTCGTTGTACACAGTGACTCCGTGTTACTGACGGGCACTTCTAACTGTTTCATTTGTTGATTCAGGGTTACCATGTTCATTTGAAAAGATTCGGATATATCCATTTTATGAATTGACGACTCTTAGATCAAATCGCGCCAATTGTCAAAGGGGGAGATTGTTATTTCAATACAAAGGGGAAATCAAAGTCAATGCTGAAATTGATGATATTTTGATGATCTTGTTGCTCTCAATCATCAAAAAGGGGGAGAATGTTTCAAAGATCAATTTCAAAACAATGAAGAGATGTCAAAAAGTCCTTTGTTCAACTTTTATTACAGATATATCAGGCTTGTACAATAACGACATCTTCAACCTCCATCACTTAGACTGGCTCAAAGTAGGATTTCACGAACACTGGCGCAAGCTTGGAGGTTTGCGTGTTCAACGTGTGGCGCACAATGAGAATTGCGCGAGCAAGGGGTGGCGCAAACCCTGGTTTACGCGATGGACGTGAGGCGCAAATACAGATTTACTAAGTTCAAAGCCTAATAAAGATTTTTCAAAGTTTCAAGAAAGTTTGTTTTTCCAAAGATGATCCAGAGATCAAAGTGATGAAGATGCAAAGAAGTTTGTTTTTCCAAAGAAAGTTACTTCAAAGAGGTTTTCAAACATTTCAAGAATTCTGTTTCTCGTTCAAGGCTTGTTGACTTTCAAAGCTTCAGAGAGAAAAAGACTTTCCAAAGATTCTTCAAAGGCTGAAAGACTGAAGATTGTGAAAGCGTCAAAGTTCAAAGATAAAAAGACAAAAGTTGAAGAATCAAGTGCTGAAGATCTGTGTCAAGTTTTTATTAAATCTTGAATACAAAGGGGAGATTGTTAAGTCTAAATATTGTATCCAAGATTAAATATGGAAAGTCAAAGTTGTAAAAGTCAACATAGTCAAAGTCTTGTAATAGTCAAAGCTTGTCTAGTTTACTTAGTTGTTAAGTCTTGTTTAGGTTGTGGTATAAATAGGTTTGTTTAGTAAGCTTGTGGTAAGAATCTGGAAACTACGAAGCTCATATTGTAATATTTTCAGACTTGTGAATACGAGATCTACTTTCTCTCTCTAGACTCTCTCTCTAGTTCTTGTTCATAATTGTTCATATCTTGAGTAATAGCTTGATGTACTTGGGATTTTATTGATTAACAAGGGTTTTTGAAAGAAAAATATGAGAAAGATGATTTTTAGAAAAAAAACAAGTATTTGATCTTATAAACAAAGATTTTAAGATCAAAAAGATGTTTTATGTAGATTAGAGAAGAAGAATAAGAACATGAGACTGAGACTGAGTTTTTAGGAATTAGTTCTTAAGTTCTTTAGAATGCTTTGATTTTCCTTGAGTATTCTTGCCTTGAGAGTGTTTGTCCGCGTAAAAGAGAAAAATATGAACAAAGGAGTGTTTATATAGGTGAGAGTGAGGAGAAAGAAAACTGATGAGCGGGAAAAAAATACTCATCATGACACAAACGCGTCCCACGAAGATGATTGGTCAAGAAGTATAACAGACGAACATGTCAGACAAAAATGCGTGCCATGGGTTATCATCTAGGATTACATCACAAAAAATGTCGTTTCATTTTTCAAAGACATCTTTGATAGAAAATCAGTGATGAGTTTTTTTTGGAATAATTACTGATGAGAAATATCAGTGTTGAGTTTATTTTCAAAAAGTTTTTAATCACTTGAAGAAAGTCAGTGATTAAGTTTTGAGAATTCTGAAAACGTCTCAATGAAGAAAGCTTCAGTGAGGAAGGTTATGAGACATACCTGAACATCATAGAAAATTACACAGAGATTACGGGATAAATATGAGAGATAGAATTTTATTGCTGACATAATGCATGATCACTGAAGAATTATTTTTCAAGATTCAGCATTCCAAGCTCGTTGATGAGAAAGTTGAATCTTGACTCATCAAGAGGTTTGGTAAAAAGATCAGCTAGCTGATATTTAGTTGGAATAAAATGAAGTTCTATATCTCCATTCATCACATGATCTCTGATAAAATGATATCTGATTTCGATGTGCTTAGTCTTTGAGTGTAGCATAGGATTATTTGCTATAGCGATGACACTAGTGTTGTCGCAACAGTTAGAGATTTTTGATAGCTGAAGGTCATAGTCTAATAACTGATTTCTCATCCATAAGACCAGAGCATAACAACTACTAGCAGCTACATACTCAGCTTCAGCGGTGGAGGTGGATACAAAATTTTGTTTCTTACTTGTCCACATTACCAACTTTCCACCTAGGAGCTGACAGCCTCTTGTGGTGCTTTTCCTATCCAGTTTGCAACCTGCACAATCACTATCTGAATAGGCAGTTAGATCAAACCCTGAGTCTTTGGGATACCAAAGACCTAGGTTAGGAATTCCTATCAGGTATCGGAAAATTTTCTTGACAACGATCTAATGGGATTCCTTGGGTTCTGATTGATATCGTGCACAAAGATAGCTCACTTTAAGATACAGAAGGGAGTCGATCATTCCTCTATAGGCCGTGACATGAACAAGTTTCCAGTTCGATCCTTGTTTAATGGCAGCGATAGTGCCATAGGAGTTTTCATCGCTGATATTTGAGTGAGATCACACTTTTTCAGCATATCTTTAACATACTTACCCTAATGAATAATAGTACCTTTATTAGATTGCTTGATCTGAAGTCCAAGGAAGTAAGTTAACTCACCTATCATACTCATTTTATATTTTTTCATCATTTTTCAGCGAATCGAGTACATAGAGATGGGTTAGTAGAACCAAATATAATGTCATCAACATATATTGGAATAAGAATAATGTGACCTTTAATCTTTCTAAAAACTAAAGTATTATCAGTCTTTCCACGTTCAAATTTTTTAGAGATTAGAAAGGAGGAGATAGTATCATACCAAGCACGAGGGGCTTGTTTTAACCCGTAGAGGGCCTTATCCAACTTATATACATAATTTGGATGTTTAGGATAAGAGAACCCTGTGGGTTGGTCAACATGGACATCCTCGCTCAGATTTCCATTTAGGAATGCTGACTTGACATCTATTTGATGTACTTTAAAGTCTTTGTAAACTGCATACGCTAAGAATAATCGAATTGCTTCGAGCCTGGATACAGGGGAAAAGGTTTCATCATAGTCTATGTATTCTTCTTGTCTGTATCCCTGAGCAACAAATGTAGATTTTTTGTGGGTCACAGTCCCATTTTCATCTAACTTGTTATGATACACCTATTTGGTGCCTATAACAGTTTTGTCAGATGGTCGGGGAACGAGATTCGAAACTTTGTTACTTTCAAACTCAGTCAGTTCTTCTTGCATAGTGCTGACCCAGTTTGGATCTATAAGGTCATCATCGGTCCTCTTTGTCTCGAGGAGAGAAAGAAAGTTTAGAAAGAGACAGATGTTACCTGAAGTTCGTCGAGTCTGAATACATGCATTTGGATCACCAAGTATTTCATCAATTAGGTCACTCTTAGTCCATCTCTCAGCGGGGGCTTGAGCATCCATGTCTGATAGAGTACCAGAAATGGGAACATTGGCTGAGGATGAGGCTTCAGCTAGGTGTTCATTATCTATCAGTTGTTGAGGTTTAGTATGAACATCATTGAGAGTTCTTCAGAGATGAGAGAAGATTCATAGATGAGAGGTTCAGAAGGAGGTAAGGTGTTTAACGGAACAAATGAAAACCCAAGAAGTGGATTCAACGTTAGGTTGAATAATGACTGGATCATCATCAGCATTCGGAGGATTTAAATGATGATTTTTGTTGATGAAGGGTTCATCTTCTCCATAGTGAGAAAACATCCAGACATTCAGTTCATCATTATCAACGATAAGCTTTGAATTTGCTAAACGGGATTCGTCAAAAGTGGCATGAATGGTTTCTTTTTGTTGAAGACCCTGTAGGCTTTGGATACTAAAGAATATCCAAGAAATATTTCACCATCACCTTTTGGATCAAATTTTCCAAGGGTTTTGTTTGTTGTTCAAGATGAAACACTGACAACCAAAGATATGAAGAAAGTTGATAGAAGGCTTTCTTCCATTGAAAAGTTCATAAGCAGTTTTGTTGAATCTATTGACAATCAATGACCTATTTTAAATGAAACAGGCAATATTGACAACTTCTGCTTAGATTTGAGTTGGAAGATGAGAATCTCTGAGCATAGATCGAGCAACTTCGATGATCGTTCTGTTTCTTCTTTCAGCGACTCCGTTTTGCTGGGGAGTCCTCACAGCTGAGAAATTGTGAGATATTCCCTTGATCTCAAAGAAGTTATTAAGAGAAATGTTTTTGAATTCAGTTCCATGATCACTCCTTATTTAGAAAACCGACATATTATTCAGAACTTCCATTTTTCTAACAACTGAAATAAGTTCATCTGGGGGTGTCACTCTTGGAACGGAGAAACATTACCCAGGTATAGTGAGAGTATTTATCTACTATGATGAGAGTGTATTTCTTTCTAGTGATGGATTGTAGATTGACAAGGCCAAATAAATCCATACGCAAGAGTTGAAGAGGGTTTGTCACTAACGATACTTATTTTGATTTAAAACTAGCTTTAGTCTGTTTTCCCTTTTCACAAGTTGAGCAAAACTATTCCTTAGCATAAGAGTGCTGAAGTAGACCAGAGAGTAGTTCCTTTGAAGATAGTTTGTTCAGTGTTTAGAAGTTAATATGAGACAGACTCTTATGCCATAGTCAGTTGACATCTGATGAGGCTTTGGGATAGAAAACAGATGTTCTCATTGGTTGTTGAGTCCATGTTTATGACATAAACATTTTCAAGCGATAACCGCTGAGATTAAGTTTTCCATTTTTATCCAAAACAAAACATACTTTCTTAGTAAAGCATACTTTAAAGTCTTTGTCATATAGTTGACTGATGCTGAAGAGATTATGCTTCAGTCCATTTACATAAGAGACTCTTCGGAAGGTAGTTGTACCATTCCTGAGTACACCAAACCCTCTGTTATAACCTTTCCTATTTCTACCAAAGGCCACTGATGGACCCTTCTCTTCCTTGTAATCAGCGAGCAGGTTATTTTAGCCAGTCATATGTCGAGAGCATCCACTATCAAGATACTAGATACCCTTCGAGACCTGCAAACATAAGAAAGATCAATTTTTGATGGTACCCACTTTTCAATGGGTCTAGGGAAGTTAGTGGAGATGGAAGGTTCAACAATCTTCACAGAATCTGAAGATCCAGCTTCATTGGTAACCTTCACCTTAGTTAATTTCTTAACTATAGTGGCATTTTTCACCTTGGCAGGTTGCTTAGTTTAGGTGACCTTCTTTGCCTTGGAGGCATTCATCTTCACTCTAGTTGACTTTTTAGCTATGGTGGTAGTGGGACATTTACTGGCAATACGGTCAGTAAGTCCATAGTGATAGCATTTTCTATAGCTAAAGGTAGCCTTAAGACCATGAGCATTTGCATTATAAAACTTTAGATGAGTCGGGCCAACTCCAAGAATACCCTTTGCGTTGGATCTCAGAGAAACTTTCAGCTTTTCAGATTTCATAGGCAAAATGTCAATGTTCAACTTTGGAGTAGATCTTTGAGTATTACTAGTGATCTTAGATACAAATCTAGAGGGTTGAGTTGCTGAAGGTTGGGAAGGGACCTTCTTCAGCTTTGCTACTTTAGTAGCCTTCTGAGGATGATAGGAAACAAATTTCCCTTTATCAACGAGTTTAGAAATAGGAACAGATAAGGAAGATGAGCACTAAGAGGATGAAGTGTTAGGAATAGATCAGACTCATAACCAAGACAACTCTTAACCTGAGCAGGTATTTGAGCATCTATTATCTCAGCGACCTTAGCTAAGGATTTACACCATCCTTTAACTGTAGCCTTTTCAGCTTTCAGTTCAACAATAACTTGTTCGTGTGCAATGCTGATAATTTCATTTACAATGACCTGATCTCTTAAACTTTCCTCTAAATGAGTTAGTTCTTTGATCTTTAAATGACATTTCTCATGCTTCTCTATTAGATCAATGTTTTTGTTTTCAGCTAGAGTTTTACCATTCAGTGCATTGTATAAATCAATTGTCAACACATCAACAACACGACGTCTCTCGGCTTCAGTAAGAGTTGGATCAGTAGAGATTGATACCTGAGAGGTGATAGTGTTTGTGGATGTTCCAGTGGGTTCTTCCACTTCTTCTTCTATCTCGGCCATTAGAGATTGGTCGTTTCTTTTTCATCAGAACTTGATTCTTCTGATTCAGCCCAGTCATGTTCTACAGCTATAAGACCTTTACCTTTTCGCTTGAAGCCTTTCAGCTTCTGAACATTTCTCTTTCAACTTTAGTTACTTGTCATTACTGGATTTTCGGGATGAAGAAAGTTTGAAGACTTTCTTTGACCTGCACTCGCAGGAAAAATGTCCAACTTTTTCGCAGTTATAGCAAGTAGCAGCTGCCTTATCAATAGGTGTTGACTTAGGCTTGTCAGAAATAGAGAGAGGCTTATTTCTTCTGAAATTGCTTTTTCTTGCAAATCTCTTAAAAGAGTTTGTTAAGAGTGCCAACGATTCATCAAACTCTGAAAAGTTAGTGTCTGATGGATCCTCTGAGTCTGAGTCAAACTCAGTGATAGTGAGAGTGGAGGATAACTGAGATGTGATTATCTCTGAAGAGACTAAAGAAACATGTGTGCTTTTGGAGTGTTGATCCCAAATAATGATGTTCTCAACTTGATAAACTTTTCACTACACACAGACTAATCGATAAGGGTACGAAAGCATTTTGGTATGTAGAGAAAGTAGAAAATGCAAGGTAGTAGACACACAAACAAACAATGAACAGAAACGTAAGATGCAACGAGAAATTTACTGAAGAAACTGTTTCATTGATTTGCTCCAAGAACACGCACTGGTATGTGCAAATATTCTCAGGGAAAATACAATCTCTATTTCAGAATAGTGTGTGCTCGCATACAAAAACAGAAGGTGGTGCTCCTATAATATCGAAAAAGGATGCACCACGTAGTACAAGACAAAGGCTGACATTCCATAAACGGAATGCCACCTGGAAAGGTAAATAATCGTGCGCCGCGGAAATTATATGGAGAATCTTCGTACAACAGGCCTCACGTGTTCTGCACGTGACCTTGTCTTGAACTATATACACAATCTTCGAACTGTCTCTAGAGGTTAGCCATCATAGAGGCTCTGTGAGTGATCACAGAGGCTCTGTGATCTGAAGGTCATTATCAGGTTACGAGTCCTCTGGCAGAGAGTCGAAAGAAGCTTCTCAACTTTGTATTTTGTGGTGACTTGGTCGTTCTGAGCAGTCTTCAGCAGTTCCCATACTTATCCTATTTTTCAATACTTCTAGACATGAAAGTTGGAGCTAACAATCTTACCCTAAGCATTGAAAAACAAAATTTTGGAATGTTGAGTGTTTGGCAAAGTTAGAAACTAAAAGAGGTGAAAGGAACTCAGCCTCTGAGACACAAATTTCATTCAAAAAAATGCCAGAAGGCAGTTACATTTAAGTTCGTGTACAGGAATGAAAAGCAATTCTATTACAAAGATTATTTCGGGAAATCATCTATCAGATTTGTGAAGCTTTCAGCTAGTGTCTTTTTCATCGACAGAATCAACTCCTGGTACTTTATCTGTGCATCGATATCTTTGATCATTTTCTCTGCAGGCCCCTGTTGTACAGTCTATGAACCCCTCTTCCTCAGAATCGTGTTCTTGATTTTCAGCAGAGTGTTGTTCGAATATTTGTGACTTTGATTTGGCCTGAACATCTTCTTTAGCCCATCATCGTCTCTGTTAACAAACCCGAACTCATGCTCTGTGATTAGAGAATTTGAAGGAACATCTTCGATTCCGGGGAATTGGTCATTTGGTTTAGTGATCGATAGCTTTTTGACTCTAAGCTGTAGAGCCACCTCGAAGTCCATTTTGCTATGATATCTGATATGTTCATGCATGACCTTCTTGATCCTGCCATTAGCAATCATGTACTCCTTCTGTTTTTCAAGTCTCTGCTCTGTAAAGGCATATAGTTGAGGAAGATCATAGGCGCAGAGGTTCATTAGATCTGCATCTGTGAATGTGTACTGACGCCCATCTTTTCTCTCGACTAAGTACTTGGTGTACATTATGGACTTGTTGGAGAAGGAGTGAAGAGTGATCCTCATCACAGTTTTAATGTCCTCTGTAGAAAACACCTCATCCTTTTCTTAGGCAGTTTGCTCGAAACGCCTTCTGATGTCTTCTTTGATCAAAGGATGTAGATTGGGTTCCATGAAGACGGCCTCGGGCTCTGCGCTGTAGAGATAGGTGTAAATGTTCTCGTGAAATTTGAGTTCTTTCGGTGGAGGTCTTGGGATGGGAATCCTCATGGCATCCATCGATTGAACAATCTATTTTACCCTGTCCTCTTGGTCTTTATGCTCTGAGGGTTTCGTCTTCTTTGGCTCAGAGGGTTTCTTCACAGGGCTCTGTGGATGGGTCTTTGCTATTTCTGAGGCATTAACTGGATCAAGAGACTGATATTGAACTTTGGGGATCGGTGCAGTGGGCATCAACTCAGGACTGGAAGGTTCTACGAATCTTGCAAGTCCTTCTGCGATATCCTCAGAGCCAACACTCACCTTTCCCTTCTGAGGTTCTGCAGAGGTTGTGCCTTGGACAAATGGAGTTTCCCTTTTTGATTCCTTAGAGGCACATGATTTGATATCTTGAGTTTTGTGTGCCCCTGAAGGTTTGTTCTGTAGTGGTAGGGCCTGGAGAGGAGTGGCAGCGGCTATGAGTGCAGAGCTCTTTGTTGTTGTGGCCTTCTCCCCCTCATGATGGCCAGGGCCAGATACATCTGGGTACTGATCATCATGGTGTACCCTCTTCTGCGTTGCCTCTGTCTGGCAAGTCGCAGGTGCCTTCCTGTTTCTTCTGCAGAGGTGTGTGTCAGCATGCATAGTGATTTTGGTCATCACATCCTCTGCAGCAAGTCTGAGTTTGTTCACCTCGTAGTCGGACTTGAACTTTATCGTGGCAACAATCTTCTTTACATCCTCTCCCATTTTCTTGCCTTCTTTGGAGATGTCAGAGCGAATGAGATTTAGGGTCCACAGAAGCATCCTCCCCATAGTCTCTAGTTCTTCTTTTGTTGCTAGGATTGACATGTCTTTGGAAGATGTGGATGGTGGAGAAGCAGAGGTTGAGGTCTGATGCGGAATGGGGACCATGACACTGTGAGTCATGTCCTTTATTTCCTTCTTGAGTTTAGACAGGTCATCCACCCCAGATTGAGTCACCTATGCTGCAAATTTTCCCATTTCCTCCATGCATATATCCCTGAGGGACTTAATGGTGTCAGTCTGAATGTTGATTGATTCACCACAGCGCTTAAAATCTTCTTTTATGGCAGAGGTCTCTCTTAGCTTTTTGATCTCAGTCGAGTGTTTCTCCGAGGTTCGTTGGAGAGCTTTCAGAGCCTCTGTGTTGGCCCTCAGAGCCTCTGCAAGGGAATTGGAGTTCTGTGGGTGTGTTGGAGAGAGAGAGAGCTTTTCAACTCATCAAGTTTTTGGATCACCATGTCAGCAAAGGCTTTAAACTCGTCCTTTGTGACCTAGGAGTCTGAGGTAACCTCTGGAACAACACATGTTCCAGATTTTTCCAACGAGTGTTTGGCACCTTCAGAGCCTGTGAGAATGCTGAGCTCTGGAGGATTTCCTTCCAATCCTCGATGTTCCACAAAGGAATCATCTATGGAAGTTCTTTCAATAGGTTTCTTGGGAGAGGGTTCAGCGGTTCCTTCAAGATTTCTATTGATTAAGTCCTGTGGTTGTTCTAGAACCACAAAACTGTCGTGAACTCGTACCACCAACTCTGAAGTGGTTTGGGGGACAGTCGTGTTTGTGACAGAGGCAACAAATGCCTCTGTGTGAGGAAGTGTCGTGTCCTGGGGCAAATGGAAACTTATGGCTACACATTCACCCTTTTGAGAGGGTGGGGGTGGATTTGGTTTCCCCAGCTATGAGTGGTATAGAGGAAGAAGGAATATCCTCTATCCGGTCGATATGGGCAAGGTTCGGACCGTGCCGTCCTGTTTCAATACCTTGCTGCACTAGAACTGCAGAGGTAGTGGTGTGGGTTGCACTGGGAGTTTGGCTAGGATGTGTGCTCAAGCCATCTTTTACTCGACTCTCCTCCTCCGATTTTTTGTTCTTTTCAACTTTTTCATCACCAGAGCTAGAGAGCCCGATAACATCCTCCATTTCGACCTCCACTATTTCCCCTAAGCCCACATAATATAGCTTCTGTACTTCCTTAGCTATCTCTGCGGCCACATGAAGAGGACTAGAGGGTTTCTCCTCAGAGCTCTCTACTACATGAGCTTTTCTTTTTCTCCTCTGCAGAGGTTCTTCAGCCTCCTCTGCAGTTTCACCCACTTCTATTATAGAAACAAGGTAAGAGGTTGTCGCCTTGGTTAGTTTTTTGGCCTTCTTCTTCTTTGGCTTAGCAACCTCTGAGGGTGATTTTGGAGCCTTTTCCTCTTCGACTCTCTTATTGGGCTTTCTTTTATTTTTCTCCTTGGTTTTCTCCCCCCCACCCCACTCTCGGGAACTACAACCTCAGTTTGCACTTGGGTTTCTTCTGCTACATCTACTCCTGTACCCTCATCTATCTTTGTCCTAAGGTATATGGAAATCTCTCCCACTTGGAATCCTACACGTAGGGGGGTTGCAGGACTCGGTGCAGGATTCCTGTGCCCGCGAATGTAAGTCCTAGCCCCTTGTTCACTACCCATGTATGCTAGGATGCGGGCTGGCAGAGGTCTTGCCTCAGGATAGCCACTCTTCAGAACTGTTGGCTTGTGTGACTTTATGTCGTACACTTTGATCATCTTACCTTCTGTAGGTAATTTCCCTTCTCCCACAAGATCATCCCCCAAAGGATAGCAAAGAATCTGTTGAACACCAGATTCTTTGGCTCTGTACCTCTTGCCTGGTCTACCTGTTTGGCAATGACAACATTTTTGATCTCCCTGAAGATGAGTCCAGCATAGTCCAAGGGCAAGTCATAGTACATCCCATACATAATTGCAAGTATGGTATGCCTAGATTGATCTGGGCTCCCAACCTTACAAGTCAGGCAGCGATTGAGGATCGAGAAGAGAACATTCCACAGAGGTGGAAGATTCTGTCGTCTAAATTTATCCCTCTTGGTGATTGGTAAGTGATTATTGGAACCTTCTGTGAGAATTTCTGGAGCATGTTCATCTTGATGCTGATCACTTTCTGTTGGAGATAGATCATTTGTATTTGCCACAGGGCTTGATTGATCATTGTGAGTTGATGTGTTGAGCTCTGTGGTGTCTTATTCAGAGTTCTCTGATTGTTCTGGTGTTGACCCTTCAGAGGTATCTTGAAGACCATGATCTTGATTGAGCTTAGAGCCTTGTTTAGTGTTAGCCTATGAGTGCTCCCCATCGACATTTGCACCTACAAAAGTAGTGGAAGAGGGTGAAGTATTGCTAGGAACAGTAAGAGATGTACCTGTTTGGTTTTCAGAGGCTTCAGCTATAGAGGCTCTGTGGTCATCCTAAGAGGGTCCATCATCATTGAACATCTCTTCAAACAGGTGGTGAAGATCATTTGCTCTAGATGAATCACCAGATTCTTTATCCTGAAGTTTGAGTCCTGAGTTGATTTGCTCAGAAGTCATCTGAAAAGAGTCATCAAAAGAAACCTTTAATACTTTCAAGTATATGCTTTGATTTGAGAACATAGACTCTGTATGCCATGGATTTTGATGAGTAACCAACGAATTTGGCTTCATTGACTTTAGGGCTGAATTTCCCTATTTGCTCTCTGTCGTTTAACACAAAGCATCTGCACCCGAAGACGTGAAAGTACTTGATATTTGGCTTCCTCTGGTTGAGCAGGTGGTTAGGGGTCTTTGCATGCCTTTTTACAATCAAGGATCGATTTTGGGTAAAACATGCAGTCGAGATGGCTTCTGCCTAAAAGGAAATTGGAAGTCCTGAGGCAGTGAGCATAGTTCTGGCGACTTCCACTAGTGTTCTGTTCTTGCGTTCAACAACACCATTTTTTGTGGAGTCCTTGCAGCAGAGAAGTTCTGTGAGATACCCTCTGTCGTAAGATAGGCTTCGATGGTTGAGTTTATGAACTCTGTGCCATTGTCACTTCAAACTCTCTAAACCCTGCAATCATGAAGAACTTGTATTCTCTTAAGGAGATTGATTAGTACCTCAAGAACATCTGATTTCTTTCGAACAAACTCCACCCAAGTATATCTAGAAAATTCATCTATGAGTAAAAGGGTGTACTTCTTGCCACCTAGACTCTGCACAGATATAGGACCACAGAGATCTATATGTAGCATTTGCAGAGGTCTAGTGCAAGATATGTCTGATTTGGTCTTATGGGCAACCCTTTTAAGTTTGCCCATTTCACATGCAGAGCATAGATGATCTCTGTCGAATCTAATGCTTGGTAACCCTCTTACCAGGTCCCATTTCACAAGTTTGTCTAAAGAGTGAAAGTTTAAGTGACAGAACCTGTTATGCTAGAGCCAAGCTTCCTCGTTCTTACTTGAGACCAGACAAAGCTTTTCATCTTTGTTGCTCGACTTGATGTCCATGAGGAACATATCACCTTGTCTTCTGGCTCGCAGAATCTTTGTAGTTGTGTCTTCCTTCAACAGGGAGCAATATTCCTTCTTAAACATCACATCTAGTCCATTATCATAGAGTTGGCTAACACTTAGCAGATTGTGCTTAAGGCCATCCACATAAGCTACTCTGTTGACATCGATGTCTCCATTGGCAATTATTCCATAGCCTTTAATTTGACCCTTCTTGTTGTCTCTGAAGGTCACAGAGCCACATCCTTGTTTTTCTTTGTAAGCGGAGAGCAACCCTCTGTCGCCAGTCATGTGCCTTGAGCACCCTGAGTCTAGGTACCAGATTGGCACATGTTGTTTCTTCTGTGGATAGATCAAGAGGATTTAGGTACCCATTTCCAAATGGGTCTAGGCTTGTTAGAAGTCTTTAAAGATGCCTTAGCACCTTTGAGTTTGGTTTTATCCTCTTTAACAGAGGTACCATTTTGTCCTTTCTCATCCTTGAATTTGGCATTCATGGGCTTCGGGTGAGATATAAGACAGGAACGCCTTGAGAAGTGTTGATTAAGATTATGCATAAGATGAAAACATTTGTAGTGAGGGACTCCAGAAGCAAACTTCTTAAATATTTCATTAAAATTGTCAAAGGAGGGTACAGAGCAACTTTCACAACAACCCATTTTATATTTGGGTTTCTTTTTACAGAAAACTTTGTCTAATCTAGGTTGAGTTTTGTCAAAAACTCCTCTTGGATGGCTCTCTAATTGTACTCTCCCTTGATGACCTCCCTTTCGAGCGTTCACTGCCACAGAAGCATTAGTTTTATTAAGTTTGGGCTATTTTGCCTTCTGTTTCAAAGTGAGCTTTTCTTGAAATGGTTTTATAGGTTTTGGAGCTTTGGAAGCTTGAGAGATCTTCATCTTTTCACTGTTTAATTTTTCGAGCTCGAGAGAAGTCTTTGCTTGCAGACACATGTCCAAAAAGTCAGGGCAGATGGGTATGCCTGTAGTTCTCCTTTTGGGAGTGACTATTCTGTTAAGAATACCAGAGGAAAGATTATTTTCCTCTGGACCACCGGGGACTATCTCAAGTTCCACAAAACTTGTCTCAATATCGATAGAGGTGGATTCAGACTCTAACTCAGAATCTGAATCGAGAAAGTCTTTGTGAATGAGAGCGTGACCTTCTGGAAGTGCAGTTCTTTGTCCATTGGTAGTGTCCTTGGAAATATTTAGATCTTTTGAAATGCATGGGATCACCATAGGAAGACTTAGACAATTTAGGAGATCTTGCTCAAAGATTTCTCCTACTTCAGAGGCTACATCAGGATGACTAAGAAAGTGATTTTCATAGGTTTTTCTCAAGTCAGTTTCCAAAAATCTTTTGAACAATTTTTCTTCCATAGAGGCCGGAACAAACTCTGGTGCATCAGAGGACAATTCCTTTTCAGGAATCATCATGCACATAAAAGCCATTTAAGTTTGTGTTTCTGGATGACCAAATTTGAAGACCCCTATCTGCTTTTGAGACAGATATTTCTTTGGAATAGATTTTCTCTTTGATGAGAGTGCAGATGGTAAATCATTGTTTTCATACCATACATTCGCCATCTGCAGAGATTTCCTCAGATGTGGTTCTTCAGAGGTTTTGCGCCTCTTGAAGGAAGATTTGGTTTTAGAAATTATCCAGGGCAGAAGATGTTTGCTAAAGATTTGTTCCTTTTATTCCCAGTATAGGGGTCAATGTCATCGAACCCTATACCTCTTCTGCCAATCTGGGTATTGACCTTTTCATGGACTTTCTGAGTATCTCTTAATTAGAAGATCTCTGTCGAGCAGATCTTGATGAAGTACTTCTCTTTCATTTTGGGAATTTTTTTTCAAAGAAATGGAGTTTAAGCGATCACTCTCACTGTTCTTTAGCTCTTTGACCTTTTCTTTTAGAGCTTGATCAAGTTTGGAATCCTTTTCTTTTAAACCTTTCTTTTCAACAATGTGCTCAGATAAAAGAGATTTTCTTTCAAGATAAAGCTTGTCTTTCTCTTGGGTGAAAAGTTTTGTTTCTCTCTCAAAGAATGCTAATTTCTTTTCAAGCTCTAAGCACATGCTTTTATAATCAAGGAATTCGTTTTGTAATTCAAGAAGTTTGTTTTTAGAGTCAATATTAGATGAGTCAGAAGTAGATACCTCACTCTTGTCGTCAGAAGAGTGGACTTCTGCCATTCCACAGAAGAGCGCATTGTTGTCCCCCTCGTCAGAGGATTCATCAGTCACATGGTTCTCTTGCTCTGCCATCAGGGATCTTTGAGTGTAGTACTCTGCTTTCTTTTTATAGAAAGCAGCGTCTCTGGGAGGTTTCCCTTTGATGGCAGTTGACCTGCACTCTGCTGCAAAGTGGCTCGACTTACCGCATTTGAAGCATCCTTCATTTTGTTGAGGGGATCTATCTCCACCTCTGCCGTCTATCTTCTGTCCACTTCTTCTCTCGTCAAGCCTCTGATCACCAAACTCTTTCCCAAACTTTCTCACTTCCCCATACCCTCTTCCTCTGTCATCTCTCTCCTCTCTTTCTCTGTACTCTGGCTTTTTCTTGAGACCCCTGTTGAATTATCGGGTCATAAGAGCGAGTGTTTTGGTCATAGCATCCATATCAATCTCCTCTTCTGGGCTTTCTTCACTTTCACTCTCTGCCACTAACACCTTCTTCTTCTTCTTCTTCTTCTTCTGAGCATCCTCTATCGCCTTCTCCTTCCCTTTGTCTTGATCCTCTGTGGCACTTCCTACCAACGCCAGAGGTCCGCCCACAGGGGTTGCCAATTTTGAGATTCGGTTCTCTTGGCTAATCAATGTCCTAAAGAGTTCAGAGATAGACCATACATCAAGATCTAGGGTTGCTTGCATGGACATAGTCAGATGAAGCCACTCATCATTCAGGCTCTGAAGAAATCTGACATTGTTTTCCTCTGAGGTTCTGTGGATACCATACCTCTTGCACTTGTTGATCAAGGAGTTGTATCTATTTTAAGTGCTCTGAATGGATTCGCCTGGCAGAGCCTTAAATGCAAAGTATTCATTAATGCACAAGGCTCTGTTGTTCTTCAGGGTTTTGGCGCCACCCTCAAGCTGTTTTTCAAGTTCCAACCACAAATCATTAGATGTTTCACAGGAGTCAAGGGACTGAAAGTCGTCGTTTGGAATGGCCATTATGAGTAGCCTTTTGGATTTCTTTGCAAGTTCATGCAGGGCACTCTCCTGTTCAGTCCACTCATTGATATGTTTAGGATGCTGATATTCAGGTATTTCTGGAGTGTTTGAGGTGGCAGGAACACGAGGGACAGTGGTCATTGGAATGTAAGGAGGATTGTGAAGAAACTCGACGAGTCCAGGATCCATACCTTCAAGGAAGTGTACCACCCTGATTTTCCAGTGAGGATATTCATCCCTTAGTAGAGTAGGAGATTTTGATTGAGATCCTGTACTGAAATAGTTGACTGTGTTCGCCATTTTCAGATGGAGAGATTTAGAAAAGAAAACAGAGTATAGGATGAAGTTATGAAAGAAATAAGAATATGCTCAACAATGATGAGTATTTGGTATGAGAATGTTAAAAACCAACAAATAATCTTTTGAATCTGACTTTAGCGGTTCAAACACACTTGCTTTTGAATCTATAATATACAAGAAGGATGCACCCCGTAGTACAAGACAAAGGCTGACATTCCATAAACGGAATGCCACCTGGAAAGGTAAATAATCGTGCGCCACGGAAATGATCTGGAGAATCTTCGTACAGCAGGCGTCACGTGTTCTGCATGTGACCTTGTCTTGAACTATATACACAATCTTCGAACTGTCTCTAGAGGTTAGCCATCACAGAGGCTCTGTGAGTGATCACAGAGGCTCTGTGATCTGAAGGTCATTATCAGGTTACGAGTCTTCTGGCAGAGAGTCGACAAAATCTTCTGAGCTTTGTCTTCTGTGGTGACTTGGTCGTTCTTAGCAGTCTTCAGCAGTTCCCATACTTAGTCTATTTTTCAATACTTCTAGACATGAAATTTGGACCTAACATGGAGTCTTTGGAATCGTTAACAAGATTCTTCTTCAGTTGACTGGATTGCTTATGATTGAGCAATATCCCATATAAGGTACTAAGAAAGAGATGATTTAAGTCTTTTTTTAGATTGAGACACATTGACTAACTGTCCCAACTTTCAGGAAGACATTCTAAGAATTTTGTAAGAACCTCAGAGTTAGAGTAGGTCCTACCAACAATCCTTAGATCAATGATTAATCAATTAAATCGCTGATGTACTTCAGATAAAGATTCATTCTTTCCACAAATAAAGCTTTCGCATTGTTTTACCAGATTTATTTTTCTTGTTTCTTGTACCTCAGTGGTACCTTCATATTGAACACAAATTGTGTCCCACATGGCTTTGGAGTTTTTTAGATGCATGATGGAATGGAAAACTTCGTCAGGTAAAGAGATAGAGATAATGGTTTTAGCTTTAGCATCAAGGCCAACTTTCTTTTTGTCCTCAACACTCCACTGTCGTATTTCTTTGACATCTTCTCTTTCAGGGACAACTTCAGTAGTTGAAGTGGCAGGAACTGCAACAATGATGATAAATGGCATATAAGGTCCATTTGCAACATATTCAAGTATAATGGGATCTACACCTTCTAGAAATAACATCATTCGATTTTTCTAGAGAGCAAAGTTTTCTCTGCTAAATCGAGGAGGTTTGGCAAGAGAGCCATTGTCATGATAATTTGATTTTGTGTTCCATGCCATTATAGAGAATAGTAAGGAAGAGAATTAAGCAAGATCTTGTTTATGGATTAAACAATCTGCTATGATACCACTTATTAGTCCCCGAAGGTGTTTATACAAGTTTGTAGGGGGGGTTGAATACAAACACAAATTTTAAGTTTAATAAATTGTTTATTGATAAATCAAATTACTATTTACAGTTTGTTGCGGAATAAGATTAAGGAAGATCTAATCTAAACAAACTTGAGAATCACTAAGTATGGTTGCACAAGAATAGAGAGAAAAGAAGGTTGAGAGAATTATTGAAAACAAGAGTTTCTATATGGTACACTAAGATATAGTACGCAACCCTCCGAAAAGAAGGATAAACATCCTATTTATACCCTATGCATTTAATGCATGGCAGAGGTACTTTACACGTGTCATCATCTGGTTGGGTGCATGCTTTTGAATTTTAGCGACATGCTCTAGGCCGTATGATGAATAGTGTAGTCTTCAGAGTTGTTGTACGATCTTGGACAAAAGCATGTATCTTCTGACAATTCGTACTTTTTGTGCAAAGGATAAGACAAACAAACCTTGAAGTGTAAGCTTCATGATCAGTGATCGCTGATGTAGTCTTTTATCATAGAGCTCTGATAAATGTCAGCTATTGCTGAAGCTTTCCTTCTAGGTTAGTCGCATGTGTAGACTTGTCTTGGTTTCACTAATATCCGCATCAGATCATAAGTAGGCTTGTCACTTGTTCATCAGTTTTGTGTTCGATGTCAGCGATGAACTTTCTTGTCGCGAAACTTGTCTTCAGGTATTGCATTCAACAATTACATCAGAGATCATCAGCGATACTGAACAGACTCAATATGTTTTTCGCTGAAGGTGAAACACTAATACTTACAGATGTTATATGTAATTTTCACTAAGTAATTCTAAGGGTCATCATCAAATCACTGAGAGAGTTTGGATCAACAAATTACAATTAGTATGAGGGGCTAGTAGTATAAATAGTGTGTATGTCGTATACATTGTTAGACATAAACAATTAGTTTCTCAATTCACAATATGGTATCAAAGCACAACTTCCGTCGTCGATTAGGGTTTCTTCTTGTTTCGTTCCAATTCGATTGTTCTCCATCAGATTGATTTCATTATCGATTGATTAGGGTTTCTTGTTGTTTCTTTCCAATTCGATTTTTCTCCATCAGATTGATTTTTCTCGTCCATCAGATTATCTCCTTTTTATCGACTATTTTTTTATCTTCTTCATCAGATCGATTTGGCTTAACAATCTTCATCGAAATTCATAGATATTCTCATATTCCTTCATAAATTTGATTGATCATGCCAGAATCATCACATTCTATGGCAACCACAAAATCTGTGAATGAAGATAATCCATATCATCTTCATCATTCAGATAGCCCTGGTCTTACACTTGTTTCACAGTTTTTCACGAGAGACAACTATGCGTCCTGGAGTCGAGCAATGGATATTTCGCTTTCCGTGAAAAACAAATATATGTTCATTGATGGAACACTACCAAACCCAAGTGCCACAGATTCTGTACAACTTAAGGCTTGGATCAGAAAAAACAATATGGTGATATCTTGGATTCCCAATTCTTATCCAAGGAGATCTCAGTAAGTATCATATTTCCTGCATCTGCACATGTGATCTGGAAGGAACTTCGAGAACGTTTTCAACAGAGCACCGACCGCCGTATATATCAAATCAGGCAAGATCTCATGAATTTGACGCAAGGCCAAGATACAGTAAGCGTTTATTTTACAAACTGAAGGCACTTTGGGAGGAATTGTCGAATTTTAACAGCCATTGCACATGTGGAAAATGTATTTGCAGTGGTGCAAAGGAAATTGAGCGTACTATGAATTTTTTAATGCGGCTAAATGATTCTTACTCATAGATATGTGGTCAGATTCTTCTCATGGACCCACTTGTGAATAAAATTTTCTCTCTTGTAATCAAGGAAGAAAGACAAAAGAGTATTGGTGTTAACAATTTTGAGAAACAATCAATGGCCTTTAATATTAGAAGAACACCAGGGGACATGGTTCCTATAGTCAGCAGTCTTATAGAAACTTCTAAAGAGATCAACCCCCATATTGTACTCATTGTAAAAGAAGTGGACATACTCAAGAAAAGTGCTACAAATTACATGGTTTTCCACCTGGTTATAAATCACAACAGAGTAACAATGCTTCAATGGCCAATTTTGTTGTTACTAACTCTAGTTCTATGACTAATAACACTTCATTGTCAAATAATGTTCCTTCCACTGATTTGAAGGAAATGGTTCATGGATTTACCAATGTCCAGTGTCAATAACTGATGGCTACTCTCTCTAGTAGAATGACCTCTGTCAATATGGCTATGACTGCAACTACAAACAACATTTCAGGTATATGTTATGCCATGTCTTTTAATTTGACAACCAATGGACCAAATAGTTGGGTTATGGATTCACGGGCAACCCAACACATTTTCAATAACCTCAAGTTGTTTGATAATATGAGAAATATCAGTGGTCTAATGGTAGTGTTACCTAATCAAAACACTATTGAAGTTCAAACTATTGGTGATGTACGACTCACTGCTCAAATTCTGCTAAAGAATGTTTTGCATGTGCCTAAATTCAATTTTAATTTGATATCAATACGTTGACTAACTATGGAAGAGAATACCATGGTTCAATGTTATCACAAGTTTGTCTTGATACAACAAATTAGTAGCAAGAAGATGATTGGCAAAGGTAGAGAGCAAGATGGATTGTATCTACTCGAAATGAGAAAAGATGTGAAACTTAATACTATTTCAATTCATCTTTGGCACCAACGGTTTGGTCATCTGTCTAATAAGAACCTTTTTTTTCTTAGTGATGAGTTATCTATTAGAAATACAACTAATAATGTTGATAAGCATATATATTCGGTTTGCCCTTTGGCAAAACAGAAACGTTTACCATTTGCTTCTTTGAATAATATTTCGAACAAACCTTTTGATATGGTACATTGTGATGTATGGAGTACTTACCACATTGAGTCCCATAAGGGGTTCAAGTACTTCGTGACTCTCGTTGATGATTGCATAAGATTTACATGGGTGTTTTTTATTAAACATAAATCCAATGTATAAGTTATTGTACCCAGGTTCTTTGACATGATTAACACTCAATTTGATGCTAAAATTATTGTTTTCAGGTCAGATAATGCCAAGGAGCTGAATCTTAATGATTTCTTTCAAACTAAAGGTGTGTTGCATCAAGTTTCTTGTGTAGAGAGACCATAACAAAATTCTGTAGTGGAAAGAAAACATCAACATTTATTGAATGTTTCACGGGCTTTATTTTTTCAATCAAAAGTTCCTTCCCAGTATTGGTCAAAATGTGTATTATCAGCAACTTATTTGATCAACAGAACTCCATCTCGTGTGCTTGATAATGTCTCCCCTTATTTACTCCTCTCTTAAAGCCTTTGGGTGCTTGGCTTTCATTTCTACTCTTCCTTCTCATCGTACAAATTTTGAACCTAGGGCTAAAGCTTGTGTATTTTTAGGATATTCCAATAACATGAAGTCTTACAGAGTTCTTGATCCGGAAACGGGAAGAATCTTTGCATCTCGTGATGTTGTTTTTCATGAAGAAATTTTCCCCTTTCACCATTCGTCTAGCCATAAATCTTCTTGTTTTCCAGATTTAGTTGTTCCACTTGCTAAGGCTCAACATTCAGAAGGCGCACTTGATGCTTATTCACATCCAACCCTTGCCATCTACTAATGATGTTTCAGATGGCACACAACAACAAATACAATGTGATCTTTCTTCTACACCTAATCAAACCAATAGAAGGACGACAAGCACTCGAAACCCACCTTCTTACTTGCAAGACTATCACTGTAATCTGGTTAATGGTGTGCATAGTTTTTCCTCGTCTCGATATCCATTATCAGATCATTTGTCTTACAACGGGCTGTCTTCTAGGCACAAGGCTTATGTTTTAGTTGTATCATCTCAAGTTGACCCCAAGTCTTACAATGAAGTGGCCACAAGCAAAGAGTAGGAGGATGTTATGGCAAGTGAGTTACAAGTACTTGAGCTTAATAACACTTGGAGTGTTGTTCCACTTCCTTCTAATCGAAAACCTCTCAGATGCCGATGGGTTTATCAAATTAAAAGAAAGGCCGATGGCATGATTGAACTTTACAAGGCGAGGTTGGTTGCCAAGGGGGTCAATCAACAAGAAGGGGTTGATTTTCTCGATACTTATTCTCTTGTTGCTTAGTTGGTTACGGTTAAGTTGTTGTTGGCCATTGTTGCACAAAATTCTTGGCCATTATTATAGTTGGACGTACATAATGCTTTCGTGAACTGTGATCTCAATGAGAAAGTTTATATGGACTTGCCGAAGGGTTATCAATTTCAGGGAGTGACATCTTCCAAAGCTCCAATGGTTTGTAAGTTGAACAAATCTCTATATGGTTTGCTTCAAGCATCTAGACAGTGGTATGCTAAATTCTCAAGTTTTCTACTTCAAAATGGGTTTGTGCAATAGAAGGTTGATTACTCTTTATTTTATAAAGGGCCTGGTTCTTCATATGTGGCACTACTCGTGTATGTTGATGATATAGTTCTTACCGGTGCTTCGAGATAGTGAGATTGATGCAGTGAAAGTTCAAATTAGCAATCACTTTAAACTCAAAGATCTTGGCCAATTGAAGCATTTTTTGGGTATTGAGGTTTCTCGTTCAAAGGCCGGAATTTTTATCACCCAACGACAATACGTTCTCGAAATTCTTGCGGATGCTGTTGGCTCCTAAACTAACTCACTACCCTATGGATCCTAAGGCAAAACTTTCTAGTTCAATACGAGAGTTTTTGAGCAATCCAACTCAGTACAGGCGGTTTATTGGGCGATCGATGTATCTTACAATAACAAGGCCAAATATAACATACTTGGTTCACAGGCTTAGTCAGTTTTTGACAAATCCCCGGGTTCCTCATATGCATGCTGCGATTCATCTTCTTCGGTATTTGAAACTACATTCGGGTCAAGGTTTATTTTTGTCCGCAAAACAGTCCCTCCAATTAAAAGCTTTTAGTGATGCAACATGGGATGTTTCATCTCCTAAATCTCAATTAAAGGCGTTTAATGACTCTGATTGGGCTGGATGTCCAGACACTCGTAGATCCAATTACTGGTTTTTTGTATTTTCTTCGGTAACTCGTTGATTTCCTAGAAATCTAAGAAACAATTAATTGTTTCTCGATCTTCCACCGAGGCCGAGTATCGGGCAATCGCCACCGTTACTTGTGAGATTGTTTGGCTACAACAACTGTTACGGGATTTTGGTCTTGCTCATGGCCCTACCCCAGTGTTTTGTGATAACATTCGGCCATTCAATTAGCCTCAAATCCAACTTTTCATGAGCGCACCAAACACATTGAAATCGATTGTCACTTCGTTCGTGACAAGGTTTTGGATCACACTGTTAAGTTGATGCCCATACGTAGTCAATTCCAACTTGCTGATATTCTTACCAAGCCGTTACCGAAGTCCAAGTTGTTACCTCTTATGTCCAAGATGGCTCTTCAAGACATATTTGCAAGTCCGTCTTGAGGGGGTGTATTAGAGGGTTATTATTGTCTTTTTACCTTTGTAATTAAGGGGCTAGTAGTATAAAGAGTGTGTGTCGTATAGATTGTTAGACAGAAACAGTTACTTTCTCAATTCACAATAATCTGTTTCAACACTACAACCACCAATCCCAAGAATTTCCCCCTCTATAAGTTGCCGTCTTTCTGAAATCCTTACCAGATTTACATTAGCTTTAATTTATAACCTTTGATTGCATTTCACATTTGTACACTAGCTTGTTATCTGTACTTTATTAGTTTTCAGGATAGAAAATTAACATCATCATGAAGTCATTATCCGGATATTACATACCAAGGCATCGTTTTCCATGGGATATCATGAAGGAAATATATAATTACTCGCCTTGTCGCATAAACAAGCAAAACACAACAAAACCAAGAATCGTAAATTATGCATATATATCACTATATATATGAACGGATCATGCAATTCTACATCATGATCATATGAATTAAGTTTGTTGGTCATGTTTTTTTAATTTTCGATGCTTGTAAGTATCCCCAGCGTCGTTTCTAAGGATTTTGATGCCCTGTGTGAATATACTAAAAAAATGTCCCCAAGCGGTTTCAAGTAAATAAATCAAGGCGACTCATCTCTACGCCGATTTTTATTAATTTAATAAAAAGTACAAAGGGGGAGGGGACATAAAAACGAGAACCTCAAATTACAAAAATACACCACCTAAAACGATGTCGTCGTACATTTTTTGAAGCAAAAATATCAATCAATTTTTCATATTCGACATTTGCTTAAAATTTACTTTCAATACTCAAAATTGGTAACTTTAGCTTTGAAAAACCTCTTTCAGCGGATGCTATCGTGAAAAACATAAAACTTGTAAGAGGCTTCTAGATCAAGCAGTTTTGAATATCTTCCAGCAAAAACAAAAATCTTTATCCAAAGCTTTTGAATAAACCAACCATTTTCTATAATAAGAATCACCATTACATAGCTTACCGACATAATGTTCACAAGAAAAGGGTCTACCAACTTTATCTTCTAGAAAATTGATGTTGGTTTCCTTATAGGTCCTTTTTCAGCAAGCATATCTTTCATTTTCAGACACAATTTTTGACACATTTTTAGAAACATTTTCATTCATAACAAAATATCTATTTAACGATCCATGTAAAGACTGAGCAATTTCTTGTTGTCTTTTCTTTCTTTTTCTATTTTGTACACGTGATCTTTTTCTATTTTGTACACGTGATGGTTGTGATATAGGAATTAGGAAACATGTTTAATGAACATAGAAGGATAAAACCTGGATAAAAATCGTTTTTCTTTCCTTTCTAGTTTTCTCTTTTCAAAATTGAAATTAGTACGTACCAGTACGCTATAACCTTTACTTCTTCAGTTTGACACTTAAAAACAAGTAAAAACTATAATTAGTATAACCAAAATAGTAAACAAAATTAAAAAGACCATGTCTACATGTCTAATGTCTTGTTCTGTTTAAGACCAATTGGCAAAAAAAAAATTCAAACAGAAGCATTTGGTACACTAATTCAAACAGTAGCATTTTTGGTACACTAATTCAACAGAAGCATTTGCTGGTACACTACAGTGAGTCCAAATTTTCAATCGCAAGATTAAAAAGCAACAAATTTCCACCAATATCATTAAACTAGGGTCTTTCCACAAATTTCCACCAATATCATTAAACAATGACCAATGGCAATTGAAATACAGTGAACTTAAAGCGAAAAAACTCATACCTGGAAAGTTGTCGCACAATCACCAATCGGTTCCACAAATTATCTTGATAATGGTAGAATCGATAGTCGAGACTTGAAAATCGCACAAAAATCGACTGTTCCACAAAGATGAAGGCACAAAAATCGCACAATCGGTTGACACTAAAAACTCAGAAAGTCGAAACAGTGAGGATCGAGGTTTAAGAGTTGAGAGTTGGAAGTTGGAAGTTCGAACTTACCGTATATATAGTCGACGCGGGCAGAGAACTTACCGTTAATCGTCTGCGGTTTGCCTCCTCCTCTGGAACTGGAATGCCAACTGCCCATCTTTGAAAGTTGAAGTGCTCGTTTGTCTTCCAAACACCAAATACGAGAAATCAAATCAAGGGCAACGTATTTTCACCACTTCAGGTCTTACAAGGCCTTGAAAGGTTGGGCTTGGGCTTGTGTTTAACCCTAAGTGTTACGTTGTGTTTTCTAATCCGGAGAGAAAAGAAAAGAAATGGATGGAAAATAAAGGGGGAGAAAAGAAATGAAAATAATTTTTTCATTTGTGTTCTCGAAATGGAAAGAAATGAAAGAAAAGAAAATAGTTTTTCATGTTTTTGAACAGGGAGAAAGGAAATGAAATGTGTCAATTGTGCAAATATACCTTTATAAAAATATATATTATTTATAATGAAAGATTGAGTAGTTTTGTAATTCTAATAATTTCAGTAATTTTTTTAAATGGTTTAATTTCTTTCCTTTCCTCCCACATTTGGGAGGAAAGTTATCAATTCTTTCCATCCGTTTCCTTTCCTTTCTCTCCTAAAAAAGTTTTGAGAACACGAGTTTTTTTTACTTTCCTCCCCTTTCCCTCTCTTTCCTTTCTTTCGTTAAATGAGTTTCGATAACACTGCTTATGTTATATATATATAACATATGGGAAAATTTTGATGCCTCTATGGGCTTTGATGCCCTGTGGCCGCACGGGTTGCACGTGCCCAAGGCCGGGCCTGTGTATCCCCACTTCTTATCTAGCTCATGAAAAGGAACAACATCCATATATATATATATATATATATATATATTTATTTTTCGTAACTCACAAATGTAGAGCAAGATAGTGAGCTTATATTTATAATCCTCTGATCGATCCAGCAGTTTTTAAGGTAATCATGTTCTTGATTTAGAAGCTCTTAATTGAGTTATTGATCTTGGGGCGTTGTGTTTGAGTGTGCACCATGCATCCAGTAAATATTCAGATTCATACTTTGAATAGGTACCAATTTGTCAATTTCATGTATACTTTCTTGTGTAAATTAGTTAAGAAATTAAGGAGTTTAAAGATTCACTTGACAGAATAATAAAAGGTGAAGATGACAATTATCTTAATTGGGAGGTATACACTATGCATCAAATTCACACCTGATAATACCAATTCTTTGATAAACATCAGTAATTAACGCACATAGTTTTATACAACTTAGAAAAGTTAAAAACTAACACAGAGGCCAAAAAACAAGAAAATTAGTAAGGACTACAACTAATTATATATGCCTACCAAGGTGACCAACATCAAAGACATCAGATTACTTTGACTGATAAAGTTATGATCCATGTTTAATAAGAAGCATTGTTGCTGCACGCATATATCAAAGCATTAACGGAGAGGGCGTGTGGATATATATATATATATATATATATATCATATATAGTCATAATCACTAGAATTGTAATAAATTCTTTAAGCATCTTGAAACAAAGCAAAATACTTAAACTTCGATTACTTGTAGTGGCATATATGTACAATCCGAACTGATCAAGTATGCCAAGGTTTCCATATCCAGAACATATAGATTTGAATGATCAATTGTCCGGTTTTAAGATATCCCTATCAAATTCTTCTTCTCCAAGGAAAAAGTGTTGTATTTAGGCGGCTTAATGCGGGACATGACAAAAGTAGCGATTTTATAAATTTGATGCTGGGCAGCGGACAAAATTTAGTATATAAGAATTGCGAAGATTGGGTTCAAATAACTACATTTCAGTTGTATAGAGTACAGGATTCATCAATCAACCAAATAAATAAGTTTTGTACTATGTACAAAGCAACTACAAACACACAAGTATATATATATATATATATATATATATATATATATGTAGAATTAAGATTAAAATTGAGAAGTACTTCACCTAAATATTGAACTCCCATTCTTCTTGTTCCAATTTCCACAAATGTGCTTCCTTCTCTTAATTTCCATGGATATGAAACATCAAATATATAATTGTAGTTGTATGATTGATTGAAACAAGCAGTTAATATTCTCTTTTTGATTCATATACATGCTACGGATAATGACCGAGACGTAGCTCCAAATCAACTTCGTTTTCAAACCAATCTTCTTGCACAACCTTTGTACTCCCTATATTGCTATTTTCCATTTCAGAAGTCCCAATCCCAAGATTCAAATTCACCCTGAGATGCTCCTCATACAGGGCCTGATCATTTAACTGTGAGGCACCCAAATTCCATGGAAAATTAGGGTTTGATGGTGTAAAGTGACAACCAATATGATCACCTGTCAGAAACTCAATAGAAGACCCAAGATACTGAACCTCTTCATTGGGAATACTCTTGAAAGATTTAGAAGAAACTATCAAGTGCTCTTTGTTGCGCTTGGTTGAAGCCGTAAAAGTAGTCGTAGTAAAAGCTTTCTGTTGTTTCGCTTTGGCTTTGTCTTTTCTGTGGATGTTCATGTGACCTCCTAAGGCTTGTGCGTTTGTGAAACCTCTTTTGCAGAAAGTACACTCGTACGATCGGCCCAGACCATCTTTAGAGCTATGATCAGGAGACAACGAGCGACCAATTTCTTCTTGGTCGCTCCAAGTTTCTGAACTTGTGTGTTGTTTCTCAGAACCCATAACTGCAAATTAAAGGGGATGTTTGTATGCACTTTTCTAGGTTTGAGGGTATATCAAGATCGAGAAATCCCTTCGTCCGAGAGAATAAATGTTGATAAAATTTAGGGTTGACGCAGTTGAAGAGAAAAATAAAATGGTGTAGACATAGAGCGAGGTTATATTGACCAAAAGGTACAAGGGAATAAAGAAGAGTGACATAGAAAATATGGATTTTCTTGGTTGTAATTTTGTATTCGGCCGGCTCTGCAACTTATCTTTCTGTTTACGATCGACCAAGGTATATGACTACTTAGCTGACGTAATTGTGAATTTCATGACAATTAACTACAAAATGCGAAATTTGAATAGATAGTTCTTATAGTCTCACAACAATAGGTAAATGCATCTATCCTAAACCTTATAAAATCGTAACATACCGTATGGATCTCACACACACACACACACATATATATATATATATATGTATATATAAATATAAGTTCTTATAGAAACCCAAAATTTATTAGGAACTTGGAAATTAACCGTCCACAGCCTGCGACATTAATGATGATTATGAAAGTGTTATTTATCATAAATCACACATTGATGATGAATATGTGTGTTAGTGACGTGTTATCTAATCATGAATCACACATTCATGAGGAATAATAGGTCAATATTTCTGATTAATATGTCATATATCAAACTGTGGATCGTTCTCGGTTCCTAATCAATTTTACATTCCTAAGAGCATCTTTAACAACATTGCTAAAATAAAAAAAAAAAAAGTTTTTTGTTCTCTATTCTTTTTCAACAGCATTGCTATATTGTTTGTTATAATAGAGAATCATGAAAAAATCTTTAAATATAGAGAACTCTCTATAATTATCTAAATATGAGAGAGAAATATTATTTTATTCCATCTCACCAATAAGATTCAATTTTTATTATTTTATATTAAGTTTTTCTTTTAAAGTGTATTGGGATGATAAATTAGAGAATATTATAATAATATAATTTGTTTTAAAATTTATAAAATAACAAATCTGTTGAAGTTGAATATAATACTCTTTTTAGATATTTTCAGTTTTGATTCTCTATTTTAGATAAATTTATATGAAAGATGTTGGAGATGCTCTAAAGAACCCGCTCCTATATGAGAGAGAACATTGGAAAACAAACCCATCCAACCATTAGATTAAGATGATCTGACAAATGTGATTAAACAAATTGGTTATAACAACCTTTTTTTTTTTTTAAATACAAATATTTCCATTAATTTTTTAAGCAAAAATCAGTTAAATACAACAAAAATTGGAGTGAAGAAAAATATACAAAAAATAGATCACTTATTATCTTCAATTTTATATTTATTTTGATATATTTTTTCATTCGTTTTTGTATGTTTCTTAATTAATTCGGTTCTTTTTTTCAAGGTTTTCTCTAAATTTTTTTGATATATATATATATATACACACACTCACACAAAGAGATATATACATATATATATATATATAGAGAGAGAGAGAGAGAGAGAGAGAGAGCACCCCACCCTTTCACTATAGTCAAACAAGCACACCTTCATTTTACCAAAACACATGAAGACCTTTTCATTATAGACAATTGCATGTGATAGTATAGTTATCAAATATGATACTAAATCAGAGACGTGAACGATAGGCCAAGTCGCCTACACACAACCAGATCTGTTACGTGTATTATTACATGCGATAAATATGTTCTCGTAAGATGAAGTGTTCTTCTTTGAACCTCTACCTACATATATATATATATATAAATGTAGAGAGAGAGAGAGAGAGAACTAGGATCAACGTAAAAATTATTGAGTTTGCTGAGATTAATCTTTCACTACAAAACATAAGGGTTTCAACGACAAAAAAATTCGTTGGTAATCTGTCCATGAAGGCGTAATCCGCCGATGAAAGTCTATTGGCCAAAATATGGTGGGTGAAGCCACCACCGACGGATTTCACCGAAGGATCACTAATGGGCAACTTCACCAATGGCCTGAGGTCATCGACAACGAGGATCCTTTAGTGTTCCATCGATTTTCACTGATGGGTCATCGACAAATTTCACCTTTACGGATGGATTTTTCATGGATGAAACTCTTCTGTTTTGTAGTGACACACATATATACACATACACACACATATTGACATGCCTACATGATACGCATACATGTGTACATATATGCACACATATACATCCACATATAGCAATACATATATTCATACATAGACATATATACATATACACATTAAAATTATACATGATATCTCATACATATATATATGATATCGAATATACATAGGACATATATAGATCCAACATATATGCATATAATTAACTAACCATGCTTTCTGGTACACAACAGATGTATACATGCATACCCAACCGTACGTACTTAATTAGGTGGGTATATATATATATATATATATATATATATATATATATATATATATAAAATCATACATACAATCATATTTAAGCTCAATGTATACAAAAAATATGAAATAAAAAGAAATATAGAGTTTTTAGTGGTCACCGGTGATATGTTGGTCAGAAATTCAACTTGATAATTACTTTTTATTAAATGTTTGCTTGATTTTACGAAGAACCAAAAAATAGAAACTCTTCTGTCAGTAAATATAATAATTTCGACTGAATACCGAATGCTTGTGGATAAATAATAAAAAAGAATTATTTATATTATGTCTGTAATAATCCTTTGGAAATTGTTAAATTTACCGAAGGACGAGTCTTTGTTGGGAAAAGTAACAGTGGTGGATTTTTGTAAGTGATCCATCGCTAATCATCCACAGATTTATGTCGTCGGTAAAAGTGGTCGGTGATGCCTTTTATTTTCTAGTAGTGTATTCAACTTTTTTAAACGGCACCAACAGATAAATTTTATTACCAACAGGAAAGGTACATCAAAAATGACAAAAGCCCCAAATCAATCAAAAAATCTGCACACGAGGCCGACTACCATACCCTCTAAATCCTACAGTTTACATATCGTCTTGTTGATGTTTACAACAAAGCGTCGGTCTGGAGTTTGCAAGTAACAAACAGTCGCCACGTCTAAGATCTATTGCAACTACGAGCCAAATGTTGAACCCATTTTCGAATGTTGAGGTCTGTTGTTACGGTCACTTTCACAGCTCCTTAGTTGCTGTCAATTCCATTTTCTGCAGTACTTTCTTCTCGGCGGCTCTGCTTCCGTCTCGCGATCGTTCACCTCAACCATTGGTTGCGATTCTGTTAGTGCACATATTTGTTGGATACAAGATCATGAATACTGAAGATCAAAGTAAAACAAGTCAAAGTTTAAAGTCAACTCTCAAAGTGAAAGTGAAAGTCATTTGTAATAAGTCAAAGTCAAAGTAGTTGTATTTTGTTGTATGTTTTGTGTAGTATTTGTAGCTTAGTATAAATAGTTCTTAGTTCTTGTCCTTGTAATAAGGTAAGTGTAGAAAGTAAGTACGCGAAGCAGATTTGAGAAGAACTCATTGATATACATTCTAGAGAGAGAAAGTGGTGAGAGAGATATTGTATCTGTGAGATTGAAGATTAATGAATATGACATATGATTACGAAATTCTCATCTAGTTATTTTGATTGTAATTACGATTAGAACTTGACAGATTTGGGAATTAACAATTGGTATCAGAGCAGATCCAAAGTGAAATCAATCAAGAAATGGAAAGTTCGCACTGTGTTCATCGAGTCTTCATCGAGTTTGAATTTTTGTGTGTAATTCGAGTTGTAATAGACTGAATTGAGTTCGAATTATGTTTTGGATGAATCTTGTATAGGTTTGATATAGAATTTCACTGAATTGATCATCAATTTTGAATTTTTGCGAGTTTTGTATTCACGAGTTCTGTCGCACTGTATTTGGATCAATTTGTATTGTTAAATGAATTTCTTTGACATTCATTGATAGATTTTGATTCTAGGAGTGTTGGTGGTCAAATTGTCAAAATCTCAAATTGAAATTCGAAGAATTGATGGATTTTTGAGCCAAACACAGTGATTTATGTCGAAGATCTGAAGAATTCGCATCCTTCCCAAGAACTCGCATGATGAACTCGCAGACTTATTGGATTTCGCAGAATTCTTTGTTTTCGCATATTTTTTATTCTGAAAATTTTACAAGTGAAGAATTCGTACATGTGAATTGTGCGAATTGCATAGATTTTGCACGTTGTGTGTTGAGAATTCTCATAATTCGTATATGTTTTCATGCGAATTGCCAGATTTCATATAGGTGTTTGTGCGAAAAGTTTTAATGAAAATCTTTCCAAGGCAAGAATTTGCATAAGCTAGTTGTGCGAAAAGTGAAAGAACTCGCATATCACAGTATACGAATTCCTAAGAATTCGCATAAGGGCATCATTCGAATTCTCTTGTTTTCGCATATTAGTTTTTTGAAATTTTTCTAAGTGTTGAATTCGTGTGAGTCTATCATGCGAAAAATGTATGCGAATTCTGAGATTGTCTTGTGTACGAATTCTTGTTTGATTTGGTTTGTGTGCGATTTCTAAGGTTGGTGAGTGTAATCTGCGAATTCTGTAGGTCGTACGAATTGTGTTTCTGTGTGCGAATTCTATATCTTGCGAATTCCATACTTGGAAAATTTTTGAAATCTTATTTTCTGAATTTTTCTGAGTTTTGCTGTATTTTGAGATTTCATTTAGATTAACGATCAAATTCAAGTTCTTTTTGAAACAGTATAATTCAAGATAAGTTTTTCTGATGATGAAGAAAAGATTGAAACACTCAGAACAGAGATCAAAAATCTTGCTTCATCAATTGCGTATTATTCAAAGCGGTCAAAGAAATATCATGAAGAAAAGAGAATACTAAGAGAGGAAGTCAATGAATTGAAAAAGATTAATGAGGTTCTTCTGAAGCAAATCTCTACCTATAAGCATTTGAACGATGGTGAAAGCATTGAAGAAAAGGAACAGAGTCTGATAACTGAAAACACTGAGTTAAAGAGCAAGATCTCAGACCTAGAAGATCAAGTTGTCAAGATTCAGCAAACAGGGTGTGCTAATGAAGAGCTGATAAAGAAGATTTTTGAGTTAGAACTACAAATTGCTGAAGAGATATCATAATTTGATAAAGCAAAGAACGATTTTTCAAAGAAGTTCTCAGAATTTTCAAGAAAGAGTTTTGAAGAGAAGAAAATGGTTGAGCTTAAATGTTCCAAGCATTCTCAACAAGTTTATGACTTTGAGAAAGTGATTATTTTAGAAAGGGAAAAGTTTGCCAAAGAGAAAAAGACCATTGAACAGAAGAATGTTGGAATCTTCAAGAAGATATCTGGTCAAAGAAAAAATGTTGAGAACGGTTTTGAAGAAGAAAGACAACTGTTTGAGACAGAAATAAAGAAGCTGACAGAGAAGTTATCTGAACTATCAGCTTGTGCACTGAAAGAGCAGAAAACGAAGTCTGAGTTTCAAGAAAAGATTGACCTGCTCGTCAAAGAAAGAGACAGTTACTCTTCAAAGATAAAAGAGCTTGAAGATATTGTTTCTAAGGTGGTGGTGACTGAGCAAACGACTCCAGAGTCAAAAATCCACAAACCTAGAAATGATCCAGCTGACTCCAAAAAGACAACCTCAAGCTCACATCAAAGAATTGTTTCTTCAAGAAGGTCAGTTAAATCATATGATCAGATTCGTACTACTAACATTTTCTTTGATAGAAATGTAGATGGTTCAGATACATTTAGAAGAAGAAAAAGAAGAAGATATGAAGAAGAAAAGCTGGTCTGAAAGGTGAAACCAGATGATGATGAAAAGAATGATGAGAAGAAAGGAAATAAGTCATGTGTACATGCATCAAATGCAAATAAGAACAAAGTGCGGAAAGGTAAACTTGATTTTGCTTACACGAGAGATCAATTGATCAGGTTGTCTAAAAAGAAGAATTATTGTTCTTACTTGTGAGTCCAAGATCTCTAAATCTTTAGAGAGAGAAAGTAGAGAGAGAGCAATTGAAGCGCAAAGTATGTAATCAGATTAATGTGCGTGAATTTCTTACACGGAACAAAGACCAAAGGGACTTAAATACCCTTGGTCAATACAACACAGTATTAGACATTAGACACAGTATTTGACCAAGCCCTATAAATACAATGATTACTATAAAGTCAGACTTAACAATCTCTCCCTTAGTAATCATTGGCGCTTTGGTCTTCAAAATTCATCTTCTAAAACAACACGGACCATTAAAGCGACTTTATGAAGCTTTCTGACTTTTAAAGAAAAATTTCTTCTCAGCATCTTTTAGTTTGATTTGTCTTTGCTGCCTTTGACAAGTCTGGACCAGATTGGAATAAACTTGAACGAACAGTTGATTCATCAGCTTGTGCTCTAGACGACACACCTCTTTTGAAAGACCTTGAATAAACTGTGGTGGTCGGAGCAGGAACAGCAAAAGAAAAAATTTAAACTGAGATAATAGAATCTTTGAGCGAATCTTGATCAGCAGATAAACTTTTGAGCTCTTTGTCTCTTTATCATCTCCTTGACTTCTCTGATTTCTCCCCCTCATGACCTTGATGAACTGGTTCAACTAGGTCATGCCAATGTTGGAGACGAGACAACTTAAGATCTGCAAAATCATAGAAACAGAGAAAACAGGGGAGGTTTGCGCTTCACGTTGGTTGCGCAAACTGAGATTTGCGTTACACCAAGGTGGTGCAAAGTGAAGTTTGCGTTACACCAAGGTGGCGCAAAGTGAAGTTTGCGTTACACGAAGGTGGCGCAAAGCAAGGTTTGCGCGACCAACTGATGGCCCAAAGATGACTTAATACTCAGAAAATTTTATACCTTTTTGAGCTCTTTGACTCCCCCTACACAAATGCACTAGATATGACAATTCAAGTTAGCATTCATATAAAGAAAGTCAGATACCCCCCCTCAAAAACAGATATGATCATTAAGAAAAAATCTCCTTTTTCACTCCCCCTTGAATGTTGCTCAAACCCATTTGAAATATATTTATGAGAACACAATGAATGTAAACATCAATGTAGAAAGAAAAATATACTGAATATGTATTTTGAAACGACTAAATATATAAAAATTTAAACAGAAACAAATAAAATTCTACTTAGTAAAATATCACAATAAAATCCATCAAATGAAATCAAATGTATGTGTTTGGATATAGAAACAAGTTTTATTGCATATCAAATTAAGACATGTTCAGTTTCAAAAACTTTCATCAATCTATTCAGTGTGCTCGCATGTGAACTTCGATTAGCTTCAAGAAAATGCAATTCTAAAAATATAATAGAGAACTTTGCATGTAATCACACCAAGCCATCAAAAATTCAGACTTTCAAAAATTTACAGGTTTATTACAACTCATAAATATATAACCAAGTATCATGAGATGTGTGCTCATTGGCATCTTTTAGCATTGTGCACTATGGCATCTTTACATGAGTGTGCTCTTTGGCATCTTTTAAGCGTATGCACTTTGACATCTTCTAATCAAAAAGTTCGGTAAGTAAAGAACATGCCGTAAACGTAACTTTCTATCTAACCCTATTGCAGGATTTGGGTCAGCCGCTCCCAGACCAGTTGGCCTTAGGGGACTAGGTGTCAAGCACCCTTTGGAACTTACTCTCCCAGATCAGAAAGGCTACATCGACATATCCTAAACCCATTCATACCAATAGAACATGACTTTCGATGTGATTCTATAGAAGGATTTGGGTTCGATCACTCCCAGATCAAATGACCTTAGGGGACCAGATGACAAGCATCCCACAGAACTTACTTTCCCAAACCAGAAAGGTCACAAGTACAAACTTTTAAACTTAGAGATTTCTGATTTATAAGAATTTCATAATCATCTCAACCACAAGGTTTTACGTCTAAGTACTTAGCCGATATTTTCATTACAATCCGAAATTCCGACTTTTTAGGTTTTCTAAGCATTGTAAACTATAAATATTCCGAATCACACAACTTTAAAGCAAAAACAAAAGTTACAAACATGTTGCTGACTTTTCGACTTTTGTTAGAACTGAAATTTGAACATATAAGAACTTTAATATAAACAAAGCAACTTGAAAATTTATCCTAGACACACATTTTATTCAAAACAAAGAAAATTGTAAAACTTTTACTTTATAGAATAAAATTTGTAAATATTTAAACTTTTAAAACAATATGCCTAAATTTTAAAAATAGAAATATTTGATTGGCAAGTTTATATTCAGTTGAAACAAAATATTATTCAATAATATTATCATTCACACAATGTAAAAATGAAATTTGTGTCTCATTTTAAAAAAAAATTGGGTTGAACAAATTCAGGAGTTGAAATGAAATGCTCAGATTCTTTTAAAACAATATGAGAAAACTGGAATAACATCATTATCAGATATAAATGCAGCGGAATAGGATAGATATACTCACAATATCTCATTTAGTCAGAAGCTTAAGGCTATGAAGAGCGAGTCCTAGACTGACATGTCTAGAAGTCATAGTCGTTGAAGCACGGATTCTAAGCTGAAGTATTCAGAAGCCAAATTCTTGACATTTAAGACCGGGTTTTGAACTGTTGTGTTCAAAAACCATTCTTTCTCTTACTCCCCCTTAACACGTGATGCCTGTAACTTTGAATCAGATTGAGACTTGGGTACCCACTTGAATTTGGGCCCGTGTTTGTTAGTTGCAATTCGTATGGGGAAATATTTAGAATATTTTGATACGAGAAGTATGAGAAAGATGATCAGAATGATAGGCACAATCATCAGAAGAGAAAGCATAATCATCAGAATTAGAATATGAGGAAGAACATGAGACATGTTTTGAAATTCGAATCATTTGTTTTATAGAGTACTTTGAAATTTTATTACAAGAATCAAATGAATAGCTTTTATAGAATTTGTCTACACATTTATCCCCATCAAAAGTATGTTCATCAGATGTTCGCTTCGCTTTCCAGATCTGCTTTGATCGAGCGCTCAAAGTCCTATCTGAAAGATTAGAATCGGAAGAAATAGAACTGTCAGAAATAACTGTGTCTTGTTTCTTCGACTTCTTTGACCGTCTTCTTTTACGCTTAGGTTTATAATATTGATCATTGAGCGTAAAAGAATCATCAGGAATTTTAGACTAAATATTTAAATCAGAAGAAATAAATTTATCTAAGCAACCAATCTGATCAACTAATAAATCTGAATTTGCCTTGGAGTCTGAATTATTTGGAGAAAAGATTTTAAATTTTGAAACTTTCTTTTCGTTTTCCTTAGAATCAGAAGAAAGGCTAGAAATAGAATCTGATTTTTGAGAAAATAATTTTTCTTCAAGACTAGACGTCATGAAAGAAAGAATAATATCAGATTCAATTTTCTTCAAAATATTTTGATATTCTATCTTATCTTTAAGATCGATGATTTTGCCTTCTAAAACTAATGGAGGAGTATATTTCTTCGAATCATAAAAGATTGGAGAAATATTTTCCCTATCAGAATCAGGAGCATAAGAAGGAACAAAATCATCAGACATTGAAGATTTGACGGGAGATATATCAATTAAACCTTTTCGACGTCTTCTTGATTTATCAGGAAAATATTTTGCATTCTCGCTTGTATAAACAAAAGAAATTTCGATTCTCTTATTATTTGTCCTTTTCTCATTTTCAAGATCTAACACTTCTTTTTCACTAGTCCAATGAAATTTGAACTGAGGAGCATAGTGTGCAAGAGTTAGATATTCGTATTTATATAAAGTAGGAACTTCGTTTATCACTTTGTTTAAACAATGAGGATTGTCAAAACCAAGTCCCCACCTTTGTTTTAAAGCTTCTTCACTCCTTGGCTTATTCATAAAAATTGTTTGTTCAGATTGGTTTCTTCGATAAAGCTTTTCTTCTAACTTATTTATTTTATCTGAAAATTCATCTTTTAAAGAAGTCATTTTAGTCAAAGACTCAAGATAAGTCTTATTTGAATTTTCCAAATCATCCAATTTCTTTTGAAAGATGTCTTTAGTATTTTCTAAAAATGATTTTTCATCTTTCAGAGAAATTTTCAGTTTGTCAATCAAATCTGACTTTTCTGAATTTAAATTCTTTTCAGATAATAACTTTAAACGTAAATCAGATAGAGCAGTTATCATGATATTCAACTTAGAATATATGAAATTGTAATCAAACTCTGAATATACCTCATCTTCATCAGTTTTAGAATCATCTGACTGGTCATCTCCAACCAAACACATCTGAGCGATCTCTACGTTTGCAGCTTCGTCGTCAGAGTGATCCAGCCAAAACTCTTCTTCTGCCAGCAAAGCAGTTCTGTTCTCTTTCTTTTCAGCCAGTTCCAGTTTTTTTCTGTAGTAAGCTGAGTCCTTAACCTTCTTTGCTCGACACTCCTTTGAAATGTGCCCAGGCTTTCCACAGTTGTAACAGATTGTAGTCTTTGGCTCGGGCACATTGACTTTAGAACCTGAAGTGAAGCGAGAAGTGTTGGAGCTCGAATGAGGCTGGAACTTTTTCTGGTAATGCTGAGAGATAAGGATCATAGCTTTCTGCAGTGCCTCACCATCATCATCAGTTGACCCGTTGTAAGCGTTATCAGACAACGCTTTTTGAGACAATTGCTTTGTGAGTAGTGCAACAGGGTCTACTGACTTCTTTTTTTTCCCATCCAGTTTGGCCTTCTTCTCAAATACCAAGTTCTCATCAGTCATTAGAATCTCATATAATTCCTGGAACTGCATTGTGGAAATCCGAACATCATTCCTAAGTCTGTGACATGATTTGTTCCATTCTGGCTGAAGAGCATGAAGAAATTTCAGATTCATCTCAAGCTCTGTCTTGTTTACATTTATCTTTCGCAGATCATTCAGCACTGCACAAAATCTGTCGAAAACACTCTTTATAGTCTCATTTTCTTTGGCCATGAACTCCTTAAAGTTGTTCATGAACCGAGTATGTCGAAGCTGAGTTGCTACCGAAGAACCAAGCATGATCTTTTCCAATTGTGCCCACAACATATTTGGATAATCCTTGCAATGATCAACCCGGTTGTAGACAGAATTTGGTAAAGCTAGCATCAGATTAGCTTTCAACTCTCGATCGGCTTTCATTCGTGAAGCCTCTTCAGATGTTGGAGGAGTCTCTTTATTAGGCTTTACGAAAGGTCCTTCAGTTAGATACTTCATCATGTTCTCTCCATTAACTTGACGCTCGATGAAGTTCAAAAATCGATCTTTCCATTGAGTGAATTCGTTTTCATCGACAAGAACTGGAGGACGAGTTTCAGATCCCAAGGACATCATCAGATCATTTGAGTAGAACTTAGCTTGAAAGGCAAACTTTGCAGAATCCATAGATGATATGGCGCAAACTAGAGATTTGAGTGATATGATGGTGACGCAAAGTGGACTTTGCGCGAGCTGAAGGAAACGCAAGATGAGCTTTGCGTTACACACTGAAGACGCAAACTAACTTTGCGTTACACGCTGAAGAACCAAAATGACTTTGCATGAGCAAGCTGTGGCACAAAGGAGCTTTGCGTGATGCACTAGTAACGCAAATGTTACTTTGCGTGATGCACTAGTAACGCAAATGTACACTTCTCTTGATGCACTGGAGACGCAAAGTTAACTTTGCGTGACTAACCCAATGCGAAAAGTTGAACTTCTCGAGATGAAAACCTGAAATACACTAAGAAAAGATTAGTAGATTGCACAAACTAAGATGAACTCGTGCAAACGCATATGAACTGGTACAAAGTTTAAATCTAGCGCAAACTGAAGGAAAATCAAGAAACTGCCAAAAAATCGATTTCAAAGCTGAAATTGTTGAAAAATTCTTATACACACTAGTTCGAAAACATCTTTCTACCACTTTTCAATCAATAATTTCGATTAAAAACCACAAACTCAAGAAGTCGAGAATATCACAGATCGTCAAAAACGTATTTTCCAGAAAACCAAAAATCACAAAATTGAACACCAAAACACGTTTTTCTTGAAAATCGATGTGAATTAAAAAGATTTTGCAATCAAAAACCTATCCAACAAACCCATATGCAAAGAAATTCGTTCAAAAACACAATTGAATTTGATGAAAAATTCAAAAACGAGATTTTCTTGAAAAAAATCAAATTTTCAATTTTAATCAACAAATTCAGAAACGAAAAATATTTATCTCAATCCTCTCAAGATTCAGATTGGCTCTGATACCAATTGTTAGTCTAAGATCTCTAAATCTTTAGAGAGAGAAGGTAGAGAGAGAGAGAGAGCAATTGAAGCGCAAAGTATGTAATCAGATTAATGTGCGTGAAGTTCTTACACGGAACAAAGACCAAAGGGACTTAAATACCCTTGGTCAACACAACACAGTATTAGACATTAGACACAATATTTGACCAAGCCCTATAAATACAATGATTACTATAAAATCAGACTTAACATTATTGTCGTACATATGATTTTGTTCATAAAACGAGTGATTATTACTGGTATGGTTCTTATTCTATTACTCCCAATAGAAGTGCAACTAACAAACATGGACCCAAATACTAGTGGGTACCAAAGCCGAAAGACGAATCTGTGTTGCAGGCACCTCAAGTTAAGGGGGAGTAAAGAGATCCAAGGCTTCTGAATACTACAGTTCAGGACCCGTACCTCAATGATAAGGAGTTTGACTTCTAAACACAACAGTTTAGGACTCGCTCGTCAATGATCAAAACATGTTATACTCCGTGCTGAACGAGATTGTACTCCGATACTTAAATGAGAAAATCAACCATCAAGGGGGAGTACATATTTTACTGAAAATATGCATCCGAAAGATAAGATGATCTACATTTCAGGGGGAGTTGTAGATTTCTATCATGTTTTTCACGGACAAAGTTTATGATGCATAATTTCAGGGGGAGTATGGTAATGACTTCTGATTACATCTGATCAGAACTCGTATTTTAAATGTTTTATTGCTTTCTGTCATTTTATTTTTCAATAAATTGTTGTGAATAAAACTTTGTACTTTGATGACTTTGTGACTTTTTGCAGAATTGAGAGAGAGCTTAAACGATCACATCTTAATCTTATATGACTTAAAGCTGACTTGATGAGATTTAAGTCTGAGCGAAAAGGTTTATTTCTAATCTTAATCTCATAAGTATCTGAAAGAAGGACAACTTTCAGATATGAAAACATGTTTTTAAATGTTCAAACCACTTCTGATTCTTAAAACTATTTCATGAATATAGAAGTGTGATTTTAATTGTTTTCATGTTTCATATGCTTTCAATGTTTAAAAAATCGTGTGTTTCCAAAGATAAATGCTTGTGTTTTATCATTTCTATATATTTTCAAGTATTCACACACACCTGTTTAATATTTTGTTGGATATGTTCTTACCACGTCTCATAATTGAAACAAATTTTCGATGGTAAGACACCCCGTTTGAACTTCAAAGAATTTTGAGCATTGATTTCATTTCAAAACGTTTCTTTCAAGAATGTCTATATCTTGTTTCGTATAGACAATATCCAATTTTTGCTGACCTAAGCTTTAATTGATAAATCATTCAGATTGTGATCTTTTTCATACAATGTCAGATTTTCAAACAAGTTTCTTGTATTCATTTCATTTATTCAATTATCTTGTTTGAAAAGTCTTCAATGTTTCAAATGCTCAAATCTTCATGATTATCTCATTGAGCATACTAATATCTGACTTGTATTTCATATTTTGTGCTTTAACTGTAAAGTTAAACCAGTTGAGCAACATGTTCTTATAGGACAACATGGGTTCATTGTGTGAGCTTAACTGAAACTTCTATGGATTCACGTTAACCAGTGTCTCCTACCCAAGAAGTTTATCCTTGAGTGATCGAATGTGTGAGGAGTCACAATACTGAGTGTGGGTTGTGTGATGATGTAAAATGAAACGAGAGTTTGGTTAAATGTGAGCTTAATGTTTAAAAGAAAGAGGGTGTGAGAACAAAGTAAAAGAATATCAAACTCTGCACCAACTTTTTCTGAGCCGGGCAGCCACATTTCTAGTGTTTCACAATTCTTCGTGGACATTATTGAAACATGCAACTAGCCCATGACAACTCTTGATAAAAACCCCACCAACTAGTCATTTTCTTCTCAATAAGAAAATGTTTCATATTTTCAAGGGGATGCAGCACATATGCTATCTTATTTTCATTTGGAAAATCTGGATATTGAAAAAGAAGGAAGTCTGCCCCACCTTCACACTCTGATCATGCACAATCGAGTCTGTGTTTAACTGTTGTTGTCTAAATGGCTTACACAATTTTGAGCCTAGATAAAAGCAATCATCTATGCTTAATTCTTTCAAACACATGCACGAGCACACAAGGAATACGTTTTCTTGTCATAACATTCATAGAAATTCCTTTGTGGTGTTTCGATGATTGAATGGAAGACCTAGGGGAGTGAACATCACAAAAGCTCCTTTCCAATGTGTATTCGTTACACACAGTGACTTCGTGTTACTGACAGACATTTTAACTGATTCATTTGTTGATTTAGGCGTTACACTCCTAATTTGTCTGAATTTGCAAAGATTCGGATGAATATCTGTTTGGATTGATGAATAATCAGAGGCTTGGTGTTAAAGAATCAGTAGTCAAAACAGAATTTCAGTGACTTTCTTGTAAAGTTTTGATGATTTCATGTTTCATTCATCAAAAAGGGGGAGAGTAAATAAAGAAATGTTAAAGATGAGAGAGAAGATCAAGAAAGTTTTGAAAAGTGATCAAGAATTTTCAATTTTGAAGAAAGATTGTTGAAGATTGTTGGAAGCTGAAATAGAGAAGTTCAAAGACTTCTGAAAGAAAGCTGAGTTTTACTAAAATTTTTGTTTGGAGATAATTTGCTAAAGCAATTTTGGAAAGATTGCTAAAAGTTTTGAAGTCAGTTTTATCAAAGAAAGAGGAGATTGTTTTGAGCTTAAACGGGGAGATTGCACTTCAATGCTTATACTGATTTCTGAAGATATTCTGAGTTGACAAGAAGTCTACAAGGAGGATAGAAGTTGATAAAGTTCTTCATCTTAACAAAGGGGGAGATTGTACAAATTAAGCTTAAGGGGGAGATTGTAATGCAAAATCTTTAAGAGATGATCTTGCATCCAAAGGGGGAGATTGTTAGTGCACATATTTGTTGGATACAAGATCATGAATACTGAAGATCAAAGTAAAACAAGTCAAAGCTTAAAGTCAACTCTCAAAGTGAAAGTCAAAGTCATTTGTAATAAGTCAAAGTCAAAGTAGTTGTATTTTGTTGTATGTTTTGTGTAGTATTTGTAGCTTAGTATAAATAGTTCTTAGTTATTGTCCTTGTAATAAGGTAAGTGTAGAAAGTAAGTACGCGGAGCAGATTAGAGAAGAACTCATTGATATACATTCTAGAGAAAGAAAGTGGTGAGAGAGACATTGTATTTGTGAGATTGAAGATTAATGAATATGACATATGATTATGAAATTCTCATCTTGTTATTTTGATTGTAATTACGATTAGAACTTGACAGATTTGGGAATTAACAGATTCAACAGCCAACACCTCCAGTCCAGAGCCAGATCTCGATCTCGCCTTTTGATCCATTCGAACACTTTGATTTGGAATTCAAAGAATTGATCCAGCAGTTTGTCCCGTACTTTCTCGAATACTAGTTTGTTTCGGCTTGCCCAAACGAGATAAAGAGAACTCCATATTGTTGCACTCCATCTCTACGTCTTTCTTTCATTGCCACCTATTTGATTTTCAACAGATAACAACTTACTTAATGAGTTTATTGAGTCTAAATTTAGACTCCACCACTTGCCCACAAGTTGCCATATCTTTTTCATGTCTTCACATCCGACCAACGCATGGTCTACCGATTCCATTTCCTTGTCACATCATGGACATAGCGTATAGTCCAAATCTATTCCCATACTATCTAATCCCGATCGCGTAGGAATTATCCCAAGTCTTGCCCTACATATGAAAATGCATACTTTCTTTGGAATACTCTTAACCTATTTGGTCTCCACTACATCCCCCCCCCCCCCGCCATAATCCGGTTTTCTTCTAGCACATCTCAAAGTTTCTTGACTATGAACTCTCCTTTAGTATCCAAACTCCACGAAGCACGATCCTTACTCTCCTTTCTTGGGGCAAAGTCACTTAATGCACTAGTTAAGTTTTCCAACTCACCTACTTCCCTTCCCCTCGACTCCCTCCTGCACCCCCATTTCCACACCCAATTTTCCCCTACCCACTCCCCTCTCTCCTTAGTCATCACGCTTTTTAAGGTTTCTAATTGAAAAAGATGCTTGAAATCCTCCCTAAGTCTATGGTTTGGAAGCCATCTTTACTCCTACAAACGTGTATCCGACCCATCCCCTACTATCTTACTGATTGAACCCGAGAAATGAACTCCTTCCTTTTCTAGCTCCCCCCACTCTCATGATATCTTTCCGTACCGAAAATCCCCCAACATTCCTTTGATTCACAACTAGTAATCCCCCATCCCAACCATAAAAAACTCCTTATAACTCTAACCCACAAGGCATCCTTTTCAAAGTGAAATCTTCACCACCATTTACTAAGGAGTCCCTAATTTGCATCCTTAAGACTACCGACATTGAGCCCTCCCCTTTTGAACCCCCCCATGACCCTTTCCCATTTGATCCAAGACAAACATTTTTCCCATATATGTCCTCACCACCTCCCACCCCCCCCCCCCTAAAAAAAAGAATAGACTTTTCACAAGTTCAAGAGATTTTAGGACACCTTTCGGGCACAAAACATTGAAAAAAAAATATAGTGATATGCTACCAAGGACCGATTATTGCATTGTCAACCTTCCTCCAAATGATATCGCTTTTGCCTTCCAATTTGCTAGATTATTTTTTAACTTTCCAATAACCGAATTCCAATGCTCTAATCTCCTCATCGGCACGGTAATCCAAGATATGTGAATGACAGAGAATTGCTTCCACACACTAACCCTCTTGCCCATGATTGTATTTCACCTTCCGATACCCCCACAACATATATCTTACTTTTGTTCATGTTGATTTTGAGGCCCGAGACTAGGTGAAAACAGTTCAATATCTTCATGAGGTTCCTTATATTAGATATAGCGTCGTATGCATATTGAAGGTGTGAGATTGTAATCTCAACCTTACCTACTTTAATTCCTTCAAACATCCCCTTCTCCATGGCTTGTTCCATCATGAGATGCAAACTCTCGGCTATCACCAAAAAAAGGAATGGTGCAAGCGGGTCTCCTTGTCTCAAGTCTCTCTCCATCCGAAACTCTTTTGTTGGCGCTCTATTTATTAGAACTGAAATTATTGATGATTTTAAACACGCTTCAATCCATCTTCTCCACTTTTCCCCAAAACCCATCTGTTTCATCATGTGCAAGAGAAACGACCATTTGACCGTATCGTATGCCTTCTCGAAGTCTACCTTGAATATCAACCCTTTTTTCTTCATCCTTCTTAGAAAAGATACCGTCTCGTTTCCAATAAGTACCCCATCGAGGATCGATCTCCCTTTTGTAAACGCACTTTGTTCCTTAGATATTAGTTTTTACATGACTTTCTTTAATCTTTCCGCCAACACTTTCGATACAATTTTGAAAATAATTCCAATGAAGCTAATTGGTCTAAAATCATTTAGACCACTCGGATTATTTGTTTTTGGTATCAAAGTTAGAAACGATGCATTGCAACCGTCACTAAATTCCTCCTTGTCCAAAATCCATTCTATGGCCTTCATCAAGTCTTCTTTTATTATCCCCCAATATATTTTTGTGAATCCTATTGTGAATCCGTCCAGTCCCAGAGATTTGTTTTCTCCACACTCCTTTACTGCATTCAACACTTCTTCCGTTACCCTTTTCTCGAGGTTGACGGCCTCCTCCATCGATATTTTCATGATTCGATCCATCCTAATTCTTGGTCTTTCCTTTATTTGGCTTGTGTATTTTTTTAACAAAAACTGAAATGCAAATTCCTTTATTCTCTTTGGTTCCTCTATCCATTCAGATTCGATGTTCCTCGAATCATATTCTTACTCTCTCTATTCTTTATTGCCGCGTGAAATAGTCTAGATTTCTCATCTCCCTCTGTAATCCATTTCATTTTGGCCCTTTGTTTGGCCATATTCACACTTTTTTCTTCCAATTCGAGCCATTTCTTTCTATTCTATATCCATCGAATTCTGTCTTGTTCCTCCAAGCAATGTAATTCAGCTTCTTCATCCCATTTCCTTACTTCTTCTCTCTTGATTTTCGGATCTCTATCAATGTCCCCCACTTTGTTACACACCATACTTTTATTGCATTTTTGACATTCTTGAGTTTATCTCTAATCACACAGTCCGGTCTTCTTGAAGAGACATTTTTATTCCAAGCCTCCTTAATCACGTCCTCTAAGCTCTCCTCCTTCATCCATGCATCAAAGAACTTGAAAGGTTTTGGTCCAAAATCAAGCCACTCATCATTTAGCATAATCGGTGTATGGTCTGACCACTTCCTCTGTAGAGTTTTCGCCCCCAAGTTTTTCCACGGATCTCCAAAGTCAGTTGTGATCAAGAATCTATCTAGCTTGCTGATTTTTCTCCCATCATCACTTATTCTCATAAATCTTTTCCCTCCCATTGATACTCCCATTAGTTTACTTCTCCAGATGGAATCGTTAAATCCGTCCGTGTTTTTGGGGTTTGTTATCGAGTTTAATCTTTCCAGCGAATTTCGGACTTTGTTGAAGTCAAAAGAAGACCCAACTTACATCCTCCTTTTCACTCAAAGTTTCTAATTTTACACACAGATCTTCTCTATCCTTTGGATATCTTGGATCGTATATATTCACATATCCCACTAGGCCATGCTCATTTCCCCAATTCCCCACCACAGCTAAGAAGTTTTCTTCTTGAACTATGAATTGGCACTGAAATACTTTCCTGACTTCCCGGATGCTATCATTTGGGCAAAATCTCCACCATTGTTTCCCCATAGGTTAACAATGTATTGGTCATTTACCGATTGTAACTTTGTTTCCTGTATCCCGAGCATACAAGGTTTTTCTTTTTTACAAATCCCTTTGACCCAATCCCTCTTATTTTTTGCACCCAATCCTCTTATATTTAGAGATACAATCTTCATAATGTTCAAATTAATCGATTCTTACCTATCACCGAAGTTATTGTTTGTTGTTGTTCCTTTCTGTTCGTTGATTGCTCCTCGCTTCCCACATAATTCCTAACCTGTTCCCGAACTCTTCCAATCCTTCCAAGCTATCCAGATTTTTTTAAATATTTAGAAATTGATACTTGTGTCGAATTTGATGTCGACCCCTCTGCTTTTTTAGCTTTTACCTCCCTGTCCTACTAGATTCTCCTCTTCTTTCAAATTTTTTATGCTCCCCTTTTGCTTTTTGTTTAGCTCGTGCCATTTGTTTTAAGCAGTGAAAACCATCCTATTCCTCCCAATTCCTAAGCTATCGATCCCCTTTGCCTTCGAGTTCTCACCATTATTTTTTCCCAGCTTCTGTCGCATACCTCCAGTATCCTATCTTTGCGTTTCCTTCGATTCATTGCTTTGTCTTTGCTGCTCACTTGGTTCTTCCTCCTTACCTCGCCTACGACTTTCTTCTTCTTCTTTTTTTCCATTTGATTTGGGCCTTTATCCTTTAGACCAACGCTTCCACCAATTTTATTTTCTATCGGCCCATTTGGTTGTTCTTTATTTCATTCCTTATTAATTTGATTAAGTAGATTTACTTGCTCAGACCCATCAACAGGCCCAACCCAAACTTACTGTAATCCACTATCTGATCTACTAGGCTTACCTCATCTCTTCTCACGTTTCCATCACTTTCTTCCCTCATCTTTGGCGGCTGTAATTCTTCGATATTCAATTCACCTTTCTTCATTTTTGGGAGATCATCTTCTAAATTAATTGCTTTCGTCCCTTCGTTTTCCTGCTGGATCTCCGGCCAAACCATTCTCCTTCTCCGTTTCCATGTCCTGCCTACTTTTGGAAATTCTTTTTGCTTCCTGGTCATCTCCAGTTTTCTTGTCTTTGTCGTTGTCATTGTCAAAAACACTTTCCTCCACCCTCTCCTCCGTCGTCCGTTCATCGTCGTTATTTTCCTTTCCCTCCGTCCATTCCGATGGGATGATTGATTCTTCCTCGTCATACTCACTCTCCTAATGGTTTATTACCTCCTCTTCTTCGACTTGAGCCTCCATTAAGCTATTATCCTCGTCCTCAACTTTAATGACAAATGTTGGTCCCAAATAGTAGTAAATAAACAAGAAAGGTATTATAGAAGGGGGGTTGAATACAATACACATAGTTTTTCACTTAATTTAATTCTTATTGATTTGAAATCAAGAATTACACATAGAAAACTTTGATTGTTGAGGAAGAAAACAGATGAAATCTGTTCAACCAATCTTACACAAAGAGAATGAAGAACAATTGAAAAACACTTAGAAAACAATTAAACTTCCTAGAGAGAAAGTTGCTAGACACTTAGAGAACTTGAAGGCTTGTAGAGATGGTTCTACCGGCTATCTTGCATGTTGAACCATCCTTCATATTTATAGTGCCTCATGCATTTAATGCATTGGACACCTGTTGAGTAAGGGAAGGACACAAGTCTTCACCAAGGTACAGGATGTACCTTTTGTCTTTAGGTGTTTTGTCTTGAAATGTTGACCTGCAGAGGATGGTGTAGACCTTTCCTCAAAATAGTGTAGGAGACAAAGCTCACTTTTTCTGATCTTCAGATGAGGTCCACGTCAATGCAAGATATCACAAATATACTTTCTCAGAGAAGTACAAGGAGTTTGTGCCGATGATATTTTCCCACCAAAACTTATCAAAGAAAAGTTCAGTGAATAATGCGACAAGTTGGCACATGTGAGAACTCTTCGGGCTCCTGAAGATGTGAGGAATCTTCGGGCTCCTGGCCGATGGTGTTGATCACATAGGCATGCTTGGATTTAGTCTTAGAAGTCCATCTTCAATCTGCTTTGAGAGATATACTTCTTCTTTGTCTTTTTCGACTGATCTTCGACTTCACCGAATATTTGTATAGAAACCAAGCTGCTAGTAAGAACCTCAAAATATTCTAAGTATGATGATACAAAATGGAAGATCGGGAGGTCATCTTCAAATCTTCAGATGACCCAACAATTTCCCCTATTTGAGGATGACATCCATACTTAAGAATAAAACGAAGAGTATACTGAATAATTCATTTTGACCCATATTTACTCTTTTTGTGTTCTTTTCACATAGACCATTCTTTTTATTCTTTTGGATTTTTTATAAGTATATATGACAATTACAAATGAATGCAAAAAATAAAGTATAGTTGTACGAACGAATAAATAAATAAAATGAATAAAGAATGAGAAAACAAATAAATATATACAAAGCTACATAAGACAGTAGCCATAATTGTTTGAACTTGAGTGGTTGGTTTCTCCTCCTCAATTCATACTCCCCCTCAACTAATGTCAGGTAGCTTTGATCACACAGTCCATCGTAAAATTAATTTCAATAGAGTTTAAGCTTGTGTGGACAATTTCTCCCCCTCAACTCATACTCCCCCTCAACTAATTCATGGTGTCGGAATGTAAGAAGACAGAAAGTTTTTGGGATCCTCCGAACCTGCTCCAGGAAAGATAAATTCATCATTGGATCGTGCAGAATCATCGGGACTGAGAATTCCGGGTGATAGGTTGTGAGGTGGAGAAGAGGCACCTTGGATTGGGTAGGAGTCCAAGTCATCATTATCAACCAAGGAAAAGGTTGATGTGGGAATAATATGGGTCCTCGATTTTACAATTGTATTCTTTTGGGAAGATACAAAGGAGGTGGCTTTGGGTTTAGCAGAGTCCCTGGGCCCGAATGGGAAATTTTCAACACCTGCGAATTTTAAGAACTAGTGGCTGGAGTAGGTGGCTTGGCCCTTGAAACCTTCCTCAGCCTCTTGAGAGGAGATGGAGGGGAAGAAGGTGAGTGCCTCCTCTTTGAAGAGGGATGAATGACTGGGGCAACGATTGAAAGTCCTTTCGGTCATATGGTCATCGAAGCAAGTGCGGAGGTGCCAGAAGCTTTTGAAGATTTTTTTTACTAGCCAGCTTCACTTGGAACGGAGCAGATGGGGCTACTACAGATGAGGAGCCTTGCACACCGGAGTGTCGAGAGCATTAACCCATTGTAGATCGGAAAAATTTATGAAGGAAAACATACCTGGGCTGAAAGCTCGATTGGTGGATAGATAGCCCTTGTTGAGATTGGTCTTCTTGACTTTCTAAGTGTTGGTCGGAGAGTGATCACCAAATCAATTAGAGACCCAACAATTTTCCTCCCCCTATTTGATGATGCCGCCAACACATAGAAAGAAAATGGTACTGACACCTAGAAAAATTACAAGACAAGAATAACTCATAAATTCAGTGACACCTTTTTTTTAGCTCTTTTCCGGATTTTTGTTTTGAGTTATTTTCCCGATTTTTTTACGAGAAAGAAAAAACAGGAAGAGAGAATCGGAAACAAACATTCGGGAAGAACTTGGTGGAAAAAAATGAGGGAGGAGGGTTTTTTTAGAGATGAGAAGTAAGGATGAGAGGGTTTGAAGATTTGGAAGTGTGGTAAAAAAATGAGGGAGAGATAGTAGATATAGGAAGGGAAGGAGTGAGGTGATGATGGGGGTAGCTGATGGGTTCAAAGACTAAAAGAGAGAAATGTGGAAGCAGCTGGGGAGTTTGGGGTTATCGGATGGAGGCGGGCCGAAGGTGGTTCGGTGGAACGGTGGTTAGGTGGCACGAAGGTTGAGTGGCACGCGGTTTGGCGGCATAACGTTCGGCATCACGGTCGGTCGGTGGCACCACGGTTCGGCGGCACGGTCGGTCGGTGGCACCGCGACTCGACGGCACGGTCGGTCGGGACATGAGGGCCGAAGGGATGAGGGTCTTTGGTGGCTAGGGAAGGCCGAATATTGGTGGGTCGGGGGGTGTAGGAGCCGAAGGTGGGGAAAGGCGAGAGTGAGGGAGGAGCCGAAAAAGAGAGTGAGGGGTTCGGTTGAGGTCTTCGGCTTGGTTGTGGGGCCGAAAGAGAGGTGTGAGGGAGAGAGATTTTTTTTTAAAAAATGAACTTTTTTTTTAAATTAACAATCGGCTGCAGAAAAAAAATTAAAAAATATTTTTCTTTTCTTTTCTTTTTTAAAAAGGCTTCGACAGCAAAATAATAAATTGAATTTTTTTTTCTTTAAAGAGGCTTTGGTTTTTTATTTTTTGAATTCTTTTTTTGAAAAAGTCTTTCGGCTGCAAGAAAAAAAATAAAAAAGAATTTTTTTTTGAAACAAAACACAAACTCACCGATTAAAATCAGGGAGTCCTCATTTTTTTAAAAGAGGGATGTCATTGAAGTTTTCATAGAGAACAATTTTCAAAAAAAAAAATTTAGAAGATCACAAAAGTATTTGATTTATAAAGATTTCTTCAGAAATTTGTTTTACTTGTACACCCAAGAAAAATGTAACTTCTCCCATCATGCTCATCTTATATAAAATTATGAGAGAGGCAAACTCCCGACAAACAGATTCAACAATGGCACTAAATATGATGTCATCCACATAGATTTGAATAAGAATGATATTACCTGTTGTCTTCTTGAGGAACAATGTAACACCCTAAAATTTCAAGGTAAAATAAAACTTAAAATTTCTGCAATATAATGCCTAAAATAAGGCGAATCCAAAACCTGAAAACATGACGACTAAAAACCCAAAGGAGACGGGGTAGTTCTATAATGAAGTAGCGGAATAAATAAGACATATACATGACAACCTATTCAATCTAGAACAATCAACACCTAGATTAAAATGGGTGTCACTATGACTTCAAAAGCGCTCTTTCTCAAAACCCAAAAATGCCCGGTTCAAGGAGGAATCCTAGGTGCGATTCCGACTGATCAAGACATCCTACTCGCACCACTAACAGAACCTGTGAATCATTTAAACATGAACACAAGTGTTAGAACGAAGTCTATTGGTTGTTATGCCGATACCAATTATAATCCAAACAAGAACAATAATTAAATGTTACCGGCTCCCAAAGCATGGAGGTCAATGTCGAACCTCCGAATAGGGACATTGTAATTTCCTGTACAAATAATACACGAATATCTTCCATATAAAGCGGGATAACCCGCGATCTAGATTGGATTTCACCGTCCAGCCCGGTTCTAGTTCCCATGCCACACCGGACATCACAATCCTCAAACCCTCTCTGCCTCTAGTGCTTACCCCGTCGGGTTACACCTCAAGGAAGGGTGCCTATCCAATTTAGAAGAGTGTACAACTAAGGGACTTGCGCCCCCTATTGTCCACTCAAAATGCCCAACGGAAAAAATCATGCAATAATCATGCATACCATCTAAATCCTCGTGCACAAGGAAATAGATATAAGACTCCCAACAAGAGTTATGAACAATTATAGATGACAATCCTCATGAAAACATATTATTGGCCCAAATAGTGTGATCATGCTGGATACATATTCACCATAAGAAACTACAACTCATTTAACCACACACAAATCCCCAACTAGTATAGTGACCCTAACTGCTGATATGAATATAGGCATTAGACATTTAATTATGTAGAGATGTAGACCTACACCATGTTTTGCCCCTTTTCTATAAGACTTGTAAATAACACTCTTCCACCAACCCCAAAACTTTATTTATTGAAGATAAGCGAAACCCTAGTTTTTAGGTCAACATCATGCATTTCATATATTTCAAATAAGCAAGTAATGGTGCAAGTATGCATGTACATAAGTTAAGAAAACTTACCGAGAGGTTCAATGAACAAACCCTAGAAGATTTGAGTTGAGAAGTAGGTGATGAGAACTTGACCTTCAAGAAAATGGAGCTAGTTTACCAAACGAGAGGAACCCTAGTTAGCATTAAATATACCCACCCAAGATCTTAGAGAGGAGTACATGTGGAGGAGATGAAGATTGGAATGAAGAAATCTTACCTAGATGAGAGCAAAATCGGCTGCCAAGAAAACCCCAAAGTGAAATAAATGAAGTCTCTAGAGAAAGTCAGGCATTTAATGCCTTTTACCCCGTCGGCGATTGTGACATCGCGAGAGTGACAGGGCACTCTCGCCGGTCACTCTCGCCGAAAATGTACCGAGACTTCGGCCCGAACGACCAAAAATGGGACTCCGCGATAGTGACACCGCGAGAGTGACCCTGGCACTCTCGCCCAAAATATACCGCGAGTCCGACAAATTCCTGGCGCGATTATGACACCGCGAGAGTGACGGTCACTCTCGCCAGTCACTATCGCCCAACCTGTTCCCCTATCGAAATTTAGCGCTTTCCAAATACGCAAACACGACCAATAAATGACGACCTTAACTAAGAAAAACCTAATACATTAACAATTACGAATTAACCCATAATCCAAGATTCGCGGTGTTACAATCCTCCCAACCTTAAAAGAGATTTCGTCCTCGAAATCTGGAACCTCCAAGCACCCAATATCACACTTGGAAATATTGATTGATTTATTATCCAAAAGGAATACCTTCATGAGACTTCACCTCATATACGGCCCGATTGCATCCCGGTTTAGGTTGTCGCTGCGTTTCTCATACCGAACCATTACAAACTAAATCTTAACGTTTAATATATTTTGCCGATGTCAGGATGAACATTGAGTCCCTGATTAATCATTTTCTCAATCTTAAATCTAGATTGCCTCCCAACCTTAGATTGCTCGTATTACCCCAAGACTAACCTACGAAATTATTCAATTATTTCCACCAAAAATACCCCAAATCAAACATTTCGTTTAAATACCTCTAACTACGACGTATCAAGGTCTCCTTGATAATCGATTTGTACTTAAAATCCACCTCGACGTTCTCACCAAATGTATCCAGTAAACATTACCACCAACTCCCACCATGCTCTCAAGCATTGATTTCCAAATCAACGAAAGTACTGACAATTATCAAAATACCAATGGTTGATTTCTTAATGATCAACATCTAATTTTCGTAAGTTTACCGCTCGTCCTACAGATGCACCAGATCTAACGGAAATACATTGAAGCACACCAACAATCATTGTCCTCAAATTACGCGCCAACACCTAACCTCGAGACAACCATTCTGCAAACGTGGGTATACTACCAAATATTTCCTTCTCGATTAGTAATGTCGATTCAAAGTTGACACCTACTCTTGGAAATAGTCACCCAAATCCAACCTCCTTACCAATAAACCATAGCATCATCATTAATCACGAATATCCAACAATATAGTACACCACCGACACATAACATACCGTTGTATCAAAATCCCACAATTCCAAAACCAACCATACCCAAACAACCGAACACGATTTTTTAATCCATAGGTTTAACGATGCATAAAGATCGTTATCTAACTAATTGAGAGAAAACACATGTCTAACGCCTCAAACTTCGAGGACATCTTTTTATCCTTAATATCGACTTCTAACACGAGGGGGCTTACACCTATAGTCCAATGAGTTCAAGGTTTTTCACACCACTATGTGTCAGGATCGAATTCTCAACAAGAATTAATTCTCAGAAACAATATCAAAGAAGTTTGCGGAATAACACTTTGATATTCAATGAAACAGTAAATCAACACAGTAAATATGAATAACAAACTGTAAGCTTTTATTGAATGCTTTGAAGTTACAAGATTACTCACTCAACCTCAATATTGATGAACAGGCTCACCAATACGAATTCTACTTCTCTAGAATTAGGATCTATGCCTTGAGGTTGATTCTCTAAAAAGAATGAAAACTGAAATTTTAAAAAGTTATCCCCTATTCTAAACAATACTATATATATATACTGAATACAAAGATAATTACAATGAATAAAATATCTTCAGTATATCTTCTATGTATATCTCTAAGCTTCCATGTATATCCTTTCATACGAATCTTCATCATATAAGCAGTATTAATCTTCAGCAGCATTAACTTCCTTCTAGCAGCATTAACTACTAAGCAGTACTAACCACTAGCAGTACTAACTAGCTAAGCAGTACTAACTTTGTTCAAGCAGTACTAACTTTGACTAGCAGTATTAATTAACACTAGCAGTAGTAACACTCAGCAGTACTAACCTTTATGTCTTCTAGCAGTATTAATATTGAACCAGCAGCATTAACCACACTTGATGAATTCTTCAGTTCCCAACAATCTCCCCCTAACTTGACTTTTAAGAAAAGAAGTCAAGTTCTTCAGATCTCCTTCAAGATGATTTCAACACCTCTGATTCAATTTCCCAAATTTGGATCTAGGCCCAAACATTGATTTACAGTTCTTCTCACCACAATCTTGGCCATTTCTGAATCCTTTGTACAAACCAGTGTAGCTTTAAGCATCCCTTCTAACTTCTCCTTGCTATGCTCATATATTTTGTCCACCAGGTAGTATTCATGATAACAATTGTCAATAGTAATCATGTATACTCCACAGTTTTCAAACAGTATCCATTTGTCAATCTTCTTGAATATGAACTCATGCATATGATCTTTAATCCTATGGTGCACTCTTGCAGGCTCAAACATCATGCACAAGTATTCCAATGTCACTTTGAGAAGATTCTCTTCAGTACCTTTCAACACAGGTTCATAAACTTTCATCCCAACTTTATATAGTTCTTCCATATCAGCTCTTGAGCAACTTCTGATGACTTTCCCCCATGTTGAATAAGCTTCAAATGAACCATCAGCTCTCTTGATTCTGAAGAAATTCTTTCCTTTGTCTCTCAGAATATCCCAGAAGATGATCTCTGGAGCTTGCATAGAGATTGGAACAGCTTTCAAAGGTTCCACTATTGTCATGTACGGATCCATACTTTTATCAGTTTGCTTAGTGACCTGCTCTGGACTCTGTACTGGCTCTGTTGGGGATGTGACTGAAGGTTCTGCTTCCTTTTCAGTTTCTTCCACCCTAGGCCTTTTCAACTGCCTTTTTGGAGCAATTGTTTTCACTCTTTTTCCAGACTTGGCTTCTCTACCAACATTTCCAGGTTCTTCCTTCTTCTCTTCTGCTTCTTCTTTGGAAGGTGTGGTTTTCTCAGGGAATGGTTGTTGGATGTTGAGATCATGTCTCTCTTTCATCCTTCTTTCTGCTTCTTCCCTTTGAGAGGAATCCCTTTGGAGCTTTGTCATTTCCTTCCTGTATAGCTCTTCAACCTGAGAGTATGCCATATGAGTAAACATCTCCCCCTTAACACCAATTGCACCTTTCAGGAAGTTTATCATCTTTCTTCTTTCCTGATTGGCCAAAAAGGTCTTGGAGGGTTGTCTTTTCTGCTTTTTGAATGGCATTCTTTTTACTTGTACTTGCTTGGCCTGAGCTGCTGTTTTCATGCTCTTCTGATACTCTTCATTTAGTTTTCTGGCCATATTCAGTGCAAGCTCTCTATCCTTCTCAGATTGAAGTTGTTCCTCCCTTTCCATTTCTGCCTGAAGCTGCTTTGCCACTTCTTCATCCAGTTCTATCTGAATTTTCTTCTTTGCAGGTTGTTCATGTTCAATCATCTTAGCCTTACCCTTTGTATCCTTCAACCCTGCCTCACTTCTTTCTTGTGTCTTCTTTTCAAGGTCTCCTTCATTGATGACCACTCCCTTAGCCTTTTGAGTAGCCTTAGGAGTGTCATTCTTTGCTTTTACTAAGGTTTCAGCTATTTCCAATTCTTCAACAGATAGCCCTGTTGCTGCTTGAACATTATCTGTTTCTACTTCTTGTGCTTCTGTTTCTGCAGCTTTCTCCCCCTTAACATCAAATCCCATCTCAGAAATACTTTCTTTTTCTGCTTCAGCCTCTGAATTCTCCCCCTTGTTGAAATCATCTTCAACACTTGTCCTCCTCTTTAGCACAAACTGCTTCCTTCTCCTTTTCTGTAACAATCTTGTCACCATTTTCTTCAGTTTGGTGATCTGAACTTGTTGAGATAGAATAATCAGCTTCATCTCCTCTATTTCTTTTCCTTGCTTGATGACATCCTGGTTGATGTTTCCCATGGTCTCCATCAATTCATCATAGTTATATCTGTCCTCACCTTCTCCAGGAGTGTTACCCCCTATTGAAGGATCATTGGATCTTTTAGTAGTGGAAGTCCTCTGCCTAGCAGAAGCACTATCCACCCCTGTGGTTTCTTGGCACCAGGGACCTTCAAATGATTGCTCATTCAAAGTTGCCATGGGGGAGGTCTTATTGATGTTACCACTTTCCTCCTCTGTGCTAGCAGGAGTAGTGGCAGCCTCATCACCCATATGCTCTACCTCCTCCTCAGAGAGCACCTCCTTTGGGTTGGGAGACACCCTTGTGGTTTCCCTTTGGATATTCTCTAGGGGAGAATTCTCCCTTAGAGGGCTTAAAGGCTTAGTGGGTGATGGTACAAGAAGGGAAGGAGCCTTCTTTACCTGTTTTCTTTGATAAGTTTGGGTAACTGGAGAAGTGGGCTTATTTAGTAGGGACTGTGGGATAGATATAGAGTGGGAAGGTTGGGCTTGGCTAGCAGTGGATTGATCTAATGGGGGCCTTGACCCTGCTGCCATACCTTCATTGGGTTGGGACACCACCATCATTGTAGAGAACAATGGGGTGTCAACTCCTTCAGAGTCCCCAGCAGATCTTCTCATATTTGAGAAAACCTTGCCTTTGGGGGGTTTTGGTACATAAATTCCATCAGATTGAGGAATATCCGTCAATTCATGGTTGATAACTGCTTGAACAAACCTGGGATACATATAAAAGCTCTTTTTGTTTCCCATGTTTGAGACAAGATCATTGAAAATCATTTGTGAAAAATTGTACCTTCTGGCAGTGGCCAAACAGACCAAAGCATAAGCAATGGTACTGCTGAACTCACTCCATCCAGTAGTCTTTTTAGAAATGCAGTGCATCAAGGTATGAACAAGAAAACGCCATTGGGGTGAAAATTTAGCTTTTGAGAACTTAAAAATACCCAATGGGCCTCCATACCCCATTCTTGTCAGAGTAGAAAACAGTTCATCATTAGGGATAGAAGTTATACCAGAGGCATCGTCTAGACGTAGACTGATGCGAACTATCTCTTCAGTAACTGTCAAAGGATTGCCACATACTGTCGTCTTGATCATTCACACACCATTCTCATTAACAATGGTGGCATGTGCCCAGAATTGCCTCTGATGCTCTATAAAGATAGTTGGAGACATAGTGAGAGCATGGGCAATGTGGCTAGTCTTCAGAAAGTCGACTATCTGATGAAAGCCATCTGCTTGTTTTGGCTTTTGGATCATTGCGATTTCATTGTGCTCGTCAATGAACGCCATTGATGCCATTGACCTTGAAGATTCTTAGCCCGAAGAACTTTGAACTTTGAGAGAGAAAGGGTTTAGAGCGCAGGTGAATAGTATGCAAAGAGTCGTTATAAGCTTTTAGGCGGGCAAAGAGTATTTATAGTATTTGGAATAGAAGCAGTATTAATCTATAGCAGTATTAACTACTAGCAGTATTAACTGCGAGCAGTAGTAACTAACTAGCAGTATTAACTACTAGCAGTATTAACTGCGAGCAGTATTAACTAACTAGCAGTATTAACTACTAGCAGTAGGAACTGCGAGCAGTATTAATTAACTAGTAGTATTAACTACTAGCAGTATTAACTACTAGCAGTAGTAACTGAAAGCAGTATTAACTACTAGCAGTATTAACTGAAAGCAGTATTAACCACGAGCAGTATTAACGGCTAGCAGTATTAACCAACTAGCAGTACTAACTACACTTACTCCTTTTAAGCTTGCTAATCACTGAGAACTGCTATGCATGTTCTGAAAAAGAAGATTAGTAACACCAAGAATAACAAAATACAGGTATAAACCACTTTTTGAGAGGAAGATTATTCAGAGTTTATCATTCCCACACTTGTTACCAAGAAAGTGAATCTACCCACATCAAATGCTTTAGTGAATAGATCAGCAAACTGATTTTCAGTGTGAACTTTGACAACTTGAATAAGTTTCTTTTCAATACAATCTCTTATAAAGTGATACCTGATTTCAATGTGCTTTGTCTTTGAGTGCTTGACTGGATTATTTACAATGCTGATAGCACTGCTGTTGTCAATAAAGATTGGAGTGTGTAGAAAGGTTACCCCATAATCCAACATTTGATCCTGAATCCATAAGACTTGAGAACAGCAACTTGCAGCTGCTATGTACTCTGCCTCTATTGTAGATGTGGATACTGTGTTTTGTTTCTTGCACTGCCATGAGACTAGTCTTGCACCCAAAAACTGACATCCTCCAGAAGTAGATTTTCTGTCCAAGTTTGCCCCACCTAGATCACTATCTGAGTATGCTATTAGGTCAAAAGGTGAGTTATGAGGATACCAAAGTCCCAATCTGGGTTGCCCTTTGAGATATCTGAATATCCTCTTAACAGCTTGAAAGTGAGATTGCTTTGGCCTAACTTGAAATCTTGCACATACACAGACTGGAAACATAATATCTGGCCTAGATGCTGTGAGATACATGAGAGAGCCAATCATGGATCTATAATGATGCACATCCATATCCTCCCCCTCAAGATCTGCTGTGATCTGCTTGTGTGTTTCCATAGGTGTGCTGGCAGGTTTTGATTCTGAGAAACCAAACTTGGTTAGAATATCCTGCACATACTTGGATTGACATATGAAAATGCCATCTGACTTCTGTTGAACTTGAAGTCCAAGGAAGAAAGTAAGTTCCCCCATGGAACTCATTTTGAACCTTTGATGCATTAAATCCTCAAACTCCTTGCACATGTTGTTTCTTGTAGAACCAAAAATAATGTCATCAACAATAACGAAGCAGTAAGATTTCTTGCCTATACTCATAACATTTGTAGGACCAAACAGATCCATATGCAATAACTGGAGACAAGAAGAAACAGAATTTAACTCTTTGGTCTTATGAGAAGTTTTGTGTTGTTTGCCTTTAATACAAGCAACACAATGATCATCACATGAAAAGACTTTTGAAGGTAAACCTCTTACAAGGTTATTTTTAACAAGATTGTTCATAGTCTTGAAATTCATGTGACACATCCTTCTGTGCCAAAGGGAGGATTCATCTATAGAAGCTTTTGAAACAAGACAATTTAAAGATGAATCACTATCAACATTGTCCAAATCAAGACAGTAAACATTGTCCTTCCTTGGAGTTCTAAGTAGTATCATGCTTTCATCAACTACCTTGAACCCTGGAGCAAGAATCATACACTCAGTATTAGTAAATAATATACTATGTTGTTTGTCACAAACCTGTGATACACTTAACAGGTTGTACTTTAATTGATCAACATAGTAGACATCCTCAAATGTCATCTTACCTTTGGTGACATTACCTTTTCCACTTATCTTACCACCAGTAAGATTGTTTCCAAATGCAACATGTCCTCCATTAATTTGCTTGAAATCCTGAAGGCATGACATGTTGCCAGTCATGTGCCTAGAGCAACCACTATCAACATGCCATATGCTCTTTCCCTTGAGCTGTTGGTTGCCCTGCACATTAAATAAATCAATTAGTATGATTGGGGACCCAAGCCAAAGTGATCTTGGGTCTCCCTTTCTCATCAAAGTATTTACATTCCTTTTTAATGAGGTTTTTAAACTCAGAGCACTCTTTATTAGAGTACTTTGTCAATATGATTGGCTTAGCAGAATCAACACTAGAAGCAGTACTAACCTTAGAAGTACTAACAGAGTTAGCAGTACTAACAGGTGTAGCAGTACTAACAGGTTTAGCAGTACTAACCTTGTTAGCAGCATTAACATTGTTAGCAGCATTAACATTGTTAGCAGTAGTATTACTTCTAGCAGCAATATCATTGTCAGCATCACTATTTGTGGTAGCAGTACTAACAGTTTTACTGCTTTTAGGAATCCACATATTGACACTTTCTTTAACAGAATACTTTTTCTTCATGTGGCTTTTAGTTTTAACAGTTTTCTTAGCCACATGGTTCTTTTCAATTTTCTTATAACCAAAGGGTTTTTGCATGGATCTTTGGAAATTCATTCTTTGGTTCATAGGATTGAAATAACAGAATTTTGCAAGATGATTCAATTTGCCACAGATAAAACAAGGTTTTGGTCTATTGATTTTACTCAGATCAACCCCTTGTTTATGTGCCCATTGATTATTCCAGTTTCTTTGATTTCCCCTCTTTTTGTCCTGTTTTTGGGGCTCATTCTTCTTACAAGCACACTGTTTGCAAGGACCTGGATTCACAACTGTGGTCTGTTTATAATGGACCTTATCAGACTTTTCCTCTGTCTTCTCTATGTTCTTGGATTTGATCCAAGCCCTTCCACAATCCTCATTGGTGATAATGTTGTTTTCTATAGAAATCTCACCACTCACCTTGTTCTCCTTACTCTTGCCAACCTCTTTCTCAGTCTTATCCTCAACAATTACCTCATCTAAGGGATCTATTTCAGTGGCTCCCTCAGGCAAGTCCTTCCTATCTTTGGTGTCTAACAGGTCTGAAGTAGGAGGAATGTAATTGTTGTTATATGGTGGAGGTGTGGCATTATACCCAATTCCTCTTCTCAATTTATCATGAATCTGATTTTGCAGTAAGGAGTCCATTGCTTTAGAAGCATTGGAAAACTTTTCTACATCAAGCTTAACCTTGGTTAACTCCTCTTTCAGTTTTTCACTCTCCTCTTTAGATTTGGTCAGTTTAAGTTCTAGATCCTTTTTCTCCCACTGCCAGTAATTGGTGTCATATGAGTGTTGTAGTTCATTGGCTTGAAAACCTTTGATTTGATCTTCAAATCTCTCTACTATCCTCACATAGTCTTTTATATCCTTTTCTAGTCTCTTAAGGTCATCACACATCTTCTGATTGTGATCCCTGTACCTTTTAACAGTGTCTATGCAAGTTTTAGAACAGAGATTAGAACTTACCTCAGATGGGAGATCAGATACTTTAGCCATAAGAGCTTGATTCTGAATAGCTTCTTCTGCTTGATCACTCGAATCAAACCCCATTCCTTGTTGAGAAACAAGGGCTTGAGCAGAGTTTCTGTTGTTATTGAAGCTTCCAGATTGAGCTTGTTGATGGTTGTTGTTGTGAGACATTCCACTTCTGCATTCTCTAGCAAAATGTCCCTTCAGATGGCATTTGTAGCATTCTACCTTTGATTTATCAAATCCTGCTCCATCTTCTCTTCTTTGTGAGAAGTTGTTTCTTCCAGTCCTCTTTATAAACTTCTTAACCCTCATGGAGAGCATGGCCATCTGCCATTTAATATCCATCTCTTCCAGATCATCAGGATGAAGTTGTTCTAAGTCATCATTAAACAAAGAGGAATTTCCATGATTGGAAAGAAAAGCTTCAAACACAGAATCAATGCCTTTATCTTGATTTGTTTCAGTAGCAGCATTAACTGATTCAGGGTTAGCAGTAGAATCAATTGATGCTGATAAGAGTGCAGCATTATGAATATATCCAGAAGGCTTCTTCTTTGCCTCCACCTCAGCTTCAAATACTCTAAGATCATTGTACAGATCATCAAGTTCTTTTTCTTCCAACTGATCATTCTGTCTGAATGACACAGTGTACATGGTCCATTCATCTCCAAGGGACCTTAAGAACTTTCTGTTCACATCATCTTGATCAATCTGTACTCCCATAGTAGCTAGTTCACCAATTAGTTTATTAAACCTGTCAAAAGTTTGAGTCATGGACTCATTCTTAGTAGAGATGAAGTTTTCATACTGCTGTTTTAAGATTGCCTTTTGATTTCTCTTGGTACTTTTAGTACCTGAGAATCTCTTCTCTAGAGCATTCCAGAGCATCTGTGCATCAGTACAATTGCAGAATTGGTGTTGATACTCATTTGGAATGGCCAAGAGCAGTGTGCTCAAGGCTTTCATCTCTATCTGCCTTGTCTTCCTGTCTGCATCTGTCTTTGGAGGGGTTCTTTTGCCATCTTCACCAATCTTTCCTGCATCAGATGGGCCATTCTCAATGATGTCCCACATAGAGTAATATGTGAGGAGAATATATTGCTTGATTCTGATTTTCCACATGTCAAATTCATTGGATCTGAGCATTGGAACTTTTGAGACCAAAGTACTGCTTGATTCTGTAAGATTTTCCATGATGAATAACTGTTTCTGAGAGAGTTTGGCTCTGATACCACTTGTCAGGATCGAATTCTCAACAAGAATTAATTCTCAGAAACAATATCAAAGAAGTTTGCGGAATAACACTTTGATATTCAATGAAACAGTAAATCAACACAGTAAATATGAATAACAAACTGTAAGCTTTTATTGAATGCTTTGAAGTTACAAGATTACTCACTCAACCTCAATATTGATGAACAGGCTCACCAATACGAATTCTACTTCTCTAGAATTAGGATCTATGCCTTGAGGTTGATTCTCTAAAAAGAATGAAAACTGAAATTTTAAAAAGTTATCCCCTATTCTAAACAATACTATATATATATACTGAATACAAAGATAATTACAATGAATAAAATATCTTCAGTATATCTTCTATGTATATCTCTAAGCTTCCATGTATATCCTTTCATACGAATCTTCATCATATAAGCAGTATTAATCTTCAGCAGCATTAACTTCCTTCTAGCAGCATTAACTACTAAGCAGTACTAACCACTAGCAGTACTAACTAGCTAAGCAGTACTAACTTTGTTCAAGCAGTACTAACTTTGACTAGCAGTATTAATTAACACTAGCAGTAGTAACACTCAGCAGTACTAACCTTTATGTCTTCTAGCAGTATTAATATTGAACCAACAGCATTAACCACACTTGATGAATTCTTCAGTTCCCAACACTATGCCAATTTGAAATTTATAAAGCTCTCAAATACATAAGTTTTATAACAATTAAACGTGTGTGAAAATACAATATAGTGCATTCGATAGGTTTCAAGATTTGGTCACCAATGCCACACATATAAAACCATTTTCAAAACTCATTTGATCAGTACTTACTCTAATAAAACGATAACGAAAGATGTGTAACAAAATTTTCAAACGGACTACCAGGGTCTTAGTATGCATCAGTTTATGCTATGCATATGAAAAATAACTTCCGTCCCATAACATATGCAATAAAAGTTTGTACAACTCATAAAAGAGGATTTCACAACAAAACTTGCATGCGACCGTTTATTTCACAAAGCTAGTAGATAGATATGCGTATGCACCCGGTTAAAACATGAAATAATTTATGTCCTTTTCGAGTTCAAAGCCAAATATAAACATGCTCTCATCGTTCTAAAACATTGGCTAAAATACCATGACGGAAATTTCCAATAAGATATGCATACATGACCCAAAGTATAATTAACTAAAATCTCATTGCTGGTTGAGACGAACCATTTTTTTTAAAGGAACTCATATTCTTATGTTTTTAAAATGCCTCATAACACAATAATATGTATTTTCTGAAAAAGGTTTATAAGATCAAATACACGAAATGACACTTACGTCAATTGAACTCCAATTATATATGTAAAATCATCGAGGAAACATCTCAACATGATTTATTTACCAAAATTCCCAAAGATTCCAAAATGGATGACTCAACATGTTTATAAAACTAAACATTTCAAATAATCAAAACTTCCCATTGGTTGCAACAAAATGTTTTCCAAATGAACTCTTTCTCTTCATGTTTTCAAAACGACTCCTAGTTCAATGACACGAATTTTCCAACGGTTTATAAAATCGTATGCACCAAATGGACAATTAAATATCAAAAATACAGCGACCAATAACGGGGATACCCGTATCCATTGAGAGCGGAAGAGCACGAAGTATGCTACTCCTACAACGTTCATCGTATGACATCTAACGACATGAAAGCCCAAGTGTCCCTACGAATCCTTGACAAGTTCCACCAAAGGGACGAGATACCTTGATGCCACAAAGGACACCCGAAAGGCCCGGCACGTCCGAGGACTACTACTGAGGAAATTCCCCTACGGCAGAGATCTAGGCGCACACCCACACAGTGTCGCCCAAGACTACCTCCTCCTAGTGCCTACTTGTCAAGTTTTGGTCATAAAACATGAGTCCCGGAGTCCAACCCCATACTACCCAATTGACCATCCAATAAGACTGACTCACGTGCCTATGGATCCATTGCAACACAGTCTAACCTTCTCGGACTAAACATGAATGACCAAAGCACTCAAGTCCGTAACCAACCTCAATACGCATCACAGCGCATTAATACGTACGTCATAATTGGACTCTACATTGAGCCATATAAAACCGGACAAGTGTCCTCGAGACTCCTTTAATACGACATCGAGCCAAAATGCTCAAAACCTCTTTTGACCAAAGATTACGTTTTGCAAGTAATAAACTCACTCAACCCATACCATGAATTTACATGCTCCAAAATACTCGAATGGACTCCAACACAGTTTAAGTCGGGTCAAAAGGTTTTCCAAATAGATTTATGCTCCTTATCCTTTCAAAACGTCCCATAACACAAAATTGAACCTTTTACCCCAAACAACGCTAAAATGCCTTTTAACCAAATAATCTCATTTATGCAATAAGTTACCAAACACACCCATTTATGACCCATTGATCAAAATGCCCAAAAATCACAAGAATGTGTGCTATACAAGTTTATAAAGTTAAACACTTTCAAAATAACCAACTGGTCAGCAGTTAACAATTTCATGTAAGATGTAAAATACTTTAAAATAACCATTTTGGAATGTACACTGTTTTCACAAATCAACTTGAACTCACGCTCCTCGATTTCTCTAGTTACACTATCGTCATCCAGATGCTCAACTTCTTAAGGCAAAACCACGGACTTCATAGGTTCACCTTACAATTTCTCCTCACATACATCGGTTCAAAAAGTCTATGGTTCTAATCCAACCAATTAACCTGACTCGAAACTGTCCACTTAATGTAATCACCATACTTACCGTTACTCCAAGTAACGAATAATAAAATCATCAACCTTTTCTAATAGTTACCCATTCAGAAATTTTGTTACTACCCCAACGGTCGACATAACAAGGCAGTTCGTACAAGCACGAGGATGAATAAGAAGGAGAGTAACAGAATTGAACACGAAGGAAACGTACTACTACGTCTACAAAATATCATAACATTAGTAAACCAAGCACAAGAGAACGTACTAATACATTACCAATTGTCATAGTAACAGCAATTCAAGCACCATCACGTATAAATATCCTCATAATAACATTAGCTAGGTGAGATTATGAACATATAATACATAAAGGTTCTCGTTGCCATCGCCACAACGCTTGATAACCATAGTTTCCGTCGACTCTAAGACTAACCCATCTTAGAAATTCTACCCATCTCACAAATCATTGCCTAACGTACTCAGTCTAAGTCTAGACATCTTACATCCATGCCTAGTTCACTTAAACTAGAGCTCTGATACCAACTTGTAACACCCTAAAATTTCAAGGTAAAATAAAACTTAAAATTTCTGCAATATAATGCCTAAAATAAGGCGAATCCAAAACCTGAAAACATGACGACTAAAAACCCAAAGGAGACGGGGTAGTTCTATAATGAAGTAGCGGAATAAATAAAAGATATACATGACAACCTATTCAATCTAGAACAATCAACAACTAGATTAAAATGGGTGTCACTATGACTTCAAAAGCACTCTTTCTCAAAACCCAAAAATGCCCGGTCCAAGGAGGAATCCTAGGTGCGATTCCGACTGATCAAGACATCCTACTCGCACCACTAACAGAACCTGTGAATCATTTAAACATGAACACAAGTGTTAGAACGAAGTCTATTGGTTGTTATGCCGATACCAATTATAATCCAAACAAGAACAATAATTAATTGTTACCGGCTCCCAAAGCATGGAGGTCAATGTCGAACCTCCGAATAGGGACATTGTAATTTCCTGTACAAATAATACACAAATATCTTCCATATAAAGCGGGATAACCCGCGATCTAGATTGGATTTCACCGTCCAGCCCGATTCTAGTTCCCATGCCACGCCGGACATCACAATCCTCAAACCCTCTCTGCCTCTAGTGCTTACCCCATCGGGTTACACCTCAAGGTCTTCCAGGCAAGGGTGCCTATCCAATTTAGAAGAGTGTACAACTAAGGGACTTGCGCCCCCCTATTGTCCACTCAAAATGCCCAACGGCAAAAATCATGCAATAATCATGCATACCATCTAAATCCTCGTGCACAAAGAAATAGATATAAGACTCCCACCAAGAGTTATAAACAATTATAGATGACAATCCTCATCCAAACATATTATTGGCCCAAATAGTGTGATCACGTTGGATACATATTCACCATAAGAAACTACAACTTATTTAACCACACACAAATCCCCAACTAGTATAGTGACCCTAACTGCTGATAAGAATATAGGCATTAGACATTTCACTATGTAGAGATGTAGACCTACACCATGTTTTGCACCTTTTCTATAAGACTTGTAAATAACACTCTTCCAAATGTTTATACCCTTCCACCAACCCCAAAACTTTATTTATTGAAGATAAGCGAAACCCTAGTTTTTAGGTCAACATCATGCATTTCATATATTTCAAATAAGCAAGTAATGGTGCAAGTATGCATGTACATAAGTTAAGAAAACTTACCTAGAGGTTCAATGAACAAACCCTAGAAGATTTGAGTTGAGAAGTAGGTGATGAGAACTTGACCTTCAAGAAAATGGAGCTAGTTTACCAAACGAGAGGAACCCTAGTTAGCATTAAATATACCTACCCAAGATCTTAGAGAGGAGTAAATGTGGAGGAGATGAAGATTGGGATGAAGAAATCTTACCTAGGTGAGAGCAAAATCGGCTGCCAAGAAAATCCCAAAGTGAAATAAATGAAGTCTCTAGAGAAAGTCAGGCATTTAATGCCTTTTACCCCGTCGGCGATTGTGACATCGCGAGAGTGACAGGGCACTCTCGCCGGTCACTCTCGCCGAAAATGTACCGAGACTTCGGCCCGAGCGACCAAAAATGGGACTCCGCGATAGTGACACCGCGAGAGTGACCCTGGAACTCTCGCCCAAAATGTACCGCGAGTCCGACAAATTCCTGACGCGATTATGACACCGCGAGAGTGACATGTCACTCTCGCCAGTCACTATCGCCCAACCTGTTCCCCTATCGAAATTTAGCGCTTTCCAAATACGCAGACACGGCCAATAAATGACGATCTTAACTAAGCAAAACCAAATACATTTACATTTACGAATTAACCCATAATCCAAGATTTGGGGTGTTACAAACAAGATGTTGTCGACTTTACCTTGAGAGTACTTGTCTTCTAGCAAAAAACTAGACAAAGTATCATACCAAGATTGGGGAGCCTGTTTGAAGCCATATAGAGCTTTGTCCAATTTATACCCATAGTCAGAATATGAAGGATCTTCAAACCCATGTGGTTGTTTCACATAGATTTCTTCAGGAAAGAGAGATGGAAGATCGACAAAAATAGGTGAAGAAAGAATGTCTGGTTGAGAAGGTGGGATGATTTGTGGTGAGTTTTGAGGTTGAGAGGAAGATGGGAATGATGGAAAAAGGAGAAGTGATATGACGTGAAATGGGATCGACTGGTGTGAATTATAATGATGGAGGAATGTTTAGGTTGAGTGAATGGGGGATCTTGATCTTCAGAGATGACTATCTGAAGATCAGGGATTGAAGATGAGAAGATAGGTAGGTCACCATTTTGATGAGATGTGTCTGAGGAGAAATGAACATATGGTTTTGAGCAAGATGAAGGAGTTTGAGAATCTTCACCAACACATGATGAAATCCACCAATCATCATCACATGAAGAGATGATGACTTAAGATCATCAAACTTTACATGAGTAGATTCATTCATGCATTTTCTCTGAATATTGTAGACCCGATAGGCTTTTGAAGAGATAGAATATCCTACGAAGATTCCTTCATATGATTTGTTGATTCTCAAACACCTGCAATCATAGAGAAATCATTTCTTTGGTACCCATTTGGAAATGGGTCCTTTTAAGTTAGAAGAAGATGGAGAATCCTTGGAAGTATTTATGTCAATTCTTTTCACAAGGACAATTCTTAGCAAGATGGAAGGTGTCACTACAGTTATAACATTTTCTATAGATAAAAACGTTTTTCGAGCTTTGATCAACTTCCTTGTGTTGACTGATCACATTGACTTTTATGGCCTTTGAGGATAGAGAGGAATCAAGAGGCTTGGGACACAATATACCTTTGCTAGAGTTAGCTGAAGGAGTACAGGAGGGTATCTTGGGATTTAACTTTTTCAACATTACAACTCTGAGAATAGGAAGTGTGGAGTTTTTCTTAGAATCTTTCTTCGGAAGTTTTCTTTTGGAAGGAAGATCGGCAACGAACTTTCCTTTTTCAAAGGAAGAAAATATTCTTGAACATGGTTAAGGATCTCAGGTTGTGATCTTAGAGGGTTTGGATTTAGGAGAGGAAACTTCATTAATTTTCAAGGATGTCATAGACTGAAGAATGGGTTTAGGAGGGTCATTTGATCTTTGGGCTTCCTCTCTTTCATGAGGTGATCCAATGCTCTTGGCTTTAATGAACATTCCAAACTTTAGATTTTCAGAGAGATAAGAATATTCTAAGGGTTCAGAGTTGTCAGAGTTATGTTAAGAAGATTCATAGAATGAAGAAAGATAGAAAGAAGCATGGGTATCAGAAGGAGGTTCAAGGTCAGATTTCCCAAAGCCAAGTCCAGACTTGTCATCACAAGACATTTGATCTTGAAAAATATTTTCTAAGTTTTTATAGGAACTTGTCCACCTTTTCACAATTTCTTTCTCCTTTAAAAATCTTTTGAGAAGTTTATTTTTATCTTTTGCAAGAGTGAAATTTATGGTTTTCAAATCTTCAAGCTCAGCCTTGATTTTGTCAAAATGTTTCAGTTGAGAAAGACAAATTTGAAGTTTGAAGAGATAGATTTTATCTGAGTATTAGCTTTTTTTTCTTTGCATCTTTGGCTTCATAGAAGTCAATAGTCAAGGGGTCAAATGCCTCAATTTTTTCAGCATTTGAGAGAGAGAAAAAGGGATGTACCTGGGTAGATGAGGTAAAACACTCAGCAGACACAAGGGCCATAGAGAAGGATTGAGCTTCATTTTCATCAACGTCATCTATTTTAGCCATCAAGCAAAGGTTGACCATTTCTTTGTCACTTTCAGAAGTGGGTTCATCTGCCCAATCATGGGTTTCAGTCATTTAACCTTTTCCCTTTTTGAGCAAGGTTTCATTTCTCTCATTCTCTCTCTCTTATATTTTTCCTTGTATTTCTTAGCACGTTCAGAGTTTGAGGAGACAAACATATTAGGATTTTGGAAATAAGGTTGGTAGGATTCATACTTGGTTTTGACAGACCGAGAGGAGATACGACTAGAGGAGGATAGTCTGGGTTCATCAGATGGTTAACTTCTACACTCAGAAGTAAAGTGTCCCTTTCTCCCACATATTTAACATTCCTCATTTGATTTTTCAGAAGAAGCGGTTTTAGAAAAAGTAGAAGAGGATTTTCTTGAAAATTTAGATTTTCCAGAAGAGAAGCGAGGTTTAGCTTTTGAGAAACCTACTAGCATGGCAACACCATCTGACAACTAAAACAACAGAGGTCTCCTCCCCTTCATCATCAGCCTCACTAAGATAGGCTTTTGAAAGAACATTAGGGTCCTCTTGGTCAGACTCTGAGGGATAGGTTATTCCTGGAACACACATAGAGTTTTTGGAAGAATCACTTACAAGGGCTAGAGAGGAGCTCCTTATATCTTTAATGATAGACTTCCTTAGCAGTTTAGTCTGCTCATAGTTGAAAAGAGTACCATACAAAGCTGTGAGTGACATAGAATCGAGATCCTTGGTAGACTTGATACAAGTACAAATATTTTCCCAAAACTCAGGAAGACAATCCAGGAACTTGCACAAGACTTCCTCATTGTCATAGATGCGACCCTCAAGTTTTAGATCGTTAAGAAGACTGTTAGAACGATTGTAGTAGTCTGAGAGAGATTCACCCTTCTCAAGCGAAAAGAGTTCATTCTTTATTACAAGAGCAATCTTTCTTCTCTTTTTCACTTCAGACGTACCTTCATAGAGAACACACAGAGTGGATCATATTTCTTTTGCAGTAGAAAAGTTAACAAGAGAATGGTAGACCTCATCAGGTAGAGAAAGGGCAATGATGGCTCTTACTTTAGTATCGAGAGCTGTAAGACGTCTGTCTTCATCATTATATTTGTTGGGATCCTTTACAATGTATCTCCCATTTGCTGGAGTTCTTTCTTCCCTAGAAGAGTCCTCATCAGCGTTTCCCTTATTTGCCTTTTTGGCATTCTACCGGTCCCAAACTCTAGGAATAAAAGGACCTTCATGTGAAATAGTAGGATATCTGTTGTCAACTCCTTCTAAGAATAGTATCATACTACTTTTCCACAGGAAGAAGTTATTAGGGTTAAACTTTGGTGTTTTAGCTATAGAGTCATTGTCGTATGATACAACAGTGGTGTTTTGAGAAGAAACATTATTCAAAGAAGAAGAAGAAGAAGAAGAGGATGCCATTGCGGATCTAGTTTATTGAGTTAAGCTAAATCGCTCTGATACCACTTGTTGGTCCCAAATAGAAGTAAATAAACAATAAAGGTATTGTAGAAGGGGTGTTGAATGCAATACACACAGTTTTTCAATTAATTTAATTCTTATTGATTTGAAATCAAGAATTACACATAGAAAACTCTGATTGTTGCCGAAGGGAACAGATGAACTATGTTCAAACAATCTTACACAAAGAGAATGAAGAACAATTGAAAAACACTTAGAAAACAATTGAACTTCGTAGAGAGAAAGTTGCCAGGAACTTAGAGAACTTGAAGGGCTTGTAAAGCTGGTTCACTGGTTATCTTGCATGTTGAACCATCCTTCATATTTATAGTGACTCATGCATTTAATGCATGGGACACCAGTTGAGCAAGGTATGGACACAGATCTTCAGCAATGTACATGATGTACCTTTTGTATTTAGATGTTTTGTCTTGAAGTGTTGACCTGCAGACGATGGTGTAGACCTTTTCTCAAAATAGTGTAGGAGACAAAGCTCACTTTTTCTGATCTTCAGATGAGGTCCACGTCATTGCAAGATATCACAAATATACATTCTCAGAGAAGTACAATGTGTTTGTGCCGATGATATTTTCCCACCAAAACTTATCAAAGACAAGTTTGGTGAATAATGAGACAAGTCGGCACATGTGAGAAATCTTCGGGCTCTTGAAGATGTGAGGAATCTTCGGTCTCCTAAAGATGTGAAAAATCTTCTGGCTCCTGAAGATGTGAGATCGGTACCATCCTGGCCGATGGTGTTGATCACAGAGGCATGCTTGGTTTTAGGCTTAGAAGTCCATCTTCAATCCGCTTTGAGAGATATACTTCTTCTTTGTCTTTTTCGGCTAATCTTCGACTTCACCGAACATTTGTATAGAAACCAAGCTGATAGTAAGAACCTCCAAATATTCTAAGTATGATGATACAAAATGGAAGATCGGGAGGTCATCTTCAAATCTTCAGATGACCCAACAACATAAAACAGATTTCCCACTATTATGCTTTTGATTTCACTTACTTTTGACCCTAGACCCGAACTAATGAGGACTTTTCCCCACATCAAGTCCGTATGTTCTTCCATGTTGCAATTTTTAGTCTTTAATACATTTCCCCATTTGGTTGCAATTCCCATGAACGACGTCTCTTTCCAAGCATGTAACGATATGCCTTCGATCCTTAGCCATAACAGCCTTTCCGATGCTCGAAATCCTATCGTCCATCTCCTAAGGTCCTTAATCCAATGATGTAATCCATGCACTTAGTTGCTTAATATATTATTCAATGTCTCCTTAGATTCGAAACTTATTAAGATGTTCCTTCCTCCCACTAATTTGACACCGCACCCCTCTAAATTTTCCGATTTAAATAGTGATTGAACCGCCTCTAAGTTGTCCATCGAGGTAAGATTTCCCACTACACATATTTGAAGTACTTCCATCTCTCTTTCACTTGCTTCCCATGTTCCTTCAATCTGCGTATGAGTATCCTCTCATTCTTTACTATTTCTTCCTCTCATTCTTTAGTATTTCTACTTCCTTTTTTCACCACCTTTGCGAAGGAGGGTTTAACTACATTCCCCTGCATCTGTCCTCCTTTCTTGATTGTTTCAGCTGTATTTTCATTACCCAGTCGAGTCTCTCCTTTCTCCTTTCTTTTTCTTTTTTTGTTTTCTAAGAAAACTCTTAGTCTAAATGTCCCTATCCCCATTTCATTCAATCTCTTCTATGCCAATTCATTATCAACGAACTTGAACCGTATAAAACCAAATTTCTCTCCATTTGTCATCCTTTTTCTTACCATGTAGATATCTGAGACTGCTCCAAATCTCTTGAAAGTCTTCCATAGATGACTAACTTCTCATTTTTTTGAAAAATTGAAAAAAAGTACGACACCTGATTTGGATTCTTGTTGCCATTGTTCCCTCGATCCTGTAGAGATTCACTATACCTAATCTTGTTCCTATTCCCTGACTCTCTCCTCAACCCCACATTCTCCCCCTCTCGTTCTCTCTCTCCCCTGTACACTCTCATTCTCTCTCTCTCTCTCTGTGTATGTGTGTGTGTGTGTATTCAGGTTGAAGTATTTTTTCTTGGCTGCAAAATATGTAGTTGTCTTTGTTTGTATGTTAAAGTCTACGAAAAAATCCTTTGGTTTATCGCTGTTTATAGACAAATTAACATATGAATACAAGTTCTGAGTAAATTTCAAGGATGATTTTCATTTCTCAAGGGCAAGTTGTTGACAACAATTAATGTGCAACAACTAATTTACAACCTTAATTATCTATAGGTCTAGGTGTTAGTAGTCTGTTTTAAATATTGTTAGTTAGTTATCCGCTTTATTTCCTTTCTATAAATGGGAGTCCCTCTCTCCTCTTTGTATTATTCATTCAAGCAATTAATACAATTTATCTCGCCTCACCAAACTCTATGTACAATCACATGGTATCTGAGCACTCTCATTTTTTTTCATTTCTTGATTTCTTCTTGATTTCTCTTTGAATATGCGGTTTCTTTTTAAAGCAAATCCTTCATATCTATTCTTGATTTTTTCTTTCTGATTCCTTTGAAATCGTGAGTTCTCAAAGCCCTAATTCGACATCTGTTGATGGAAATAGTACGAACGGAGGCAATATGAATGCTTCAGCGTATTCTAATTTGTTGTTTCTGAGCCACAATGATAATCCAGGAGCAGTGATCGTGTCACAAAAGTTTGATGGTAAGCGTTTTCGAGCCTGGAAGCGAGCTATGATTCTTGCTTTATCAGTCAAGAACAAATTAGAAAATGATCCAACCTATGAAGATTGGGAGATATGTAATTCAATAGTGATTACATGGATCTTAAATATTGTAACTACAGAGATCTTTGAAGGATTGATCTATTACACTTCTGCTAAGGCGAACTAGAAATAGTTGCATCTTATGTACGAACAATCAAACTTAGTTGTGATTTTTCAGTTGCAGAACAAGTTGAACCAAATGTCTCAAGGAAGTGATTTGATCACTATGTATTACTCCAGATTCAAAAGAGCTTCGGATGAATTTGCATCCATGGATGATATGCCAAAATGTAATTGTGTTGCTGCTGAACTCTGGATGAAGTGGCTTGACAGACAACCACTTATGCAACTCCTCTTTGGTTTGAACGATAGTTATGCTACTACTAGAGGAATGATTTTTCATATGAAACCTACACCAATAATTGCATAAGCCAATGCAATTTTGATTCAAGAAGAACAACAACGGGAGGTAAGTGGACCTCTTATGATGAATATTAATGTTGTTGCCATGATGGCAAATAAAAATGCTTCTGCTAGTGGAAAATCGTTAATGAGTCCAGAGATGAGGAAGAATGTCGTTTGCAATTATTGTAAGAAAAAAGGACATATCAAGGCATAATGTTACAGGATGAATGGATTTCCAGAAAATTCAAGGAAGTCAACTACAAATTTTGTTATTGATGGGAGAAGTGATGGAACATAGATCACTATTAAAGATTATAATCAAATCATGTAGTTTCTTAGTCAATGCAAGATTAATGATCCTGTGAATGTTTCTGCAAATGTTATTCGACAGACTGCTCAAGTTGATACTAGTTCTAACTCGCAATCTGAACATCCACTTATGGGAGAAACAAGTGGTTTTGCACCATGAGCAGGTAAAAGTTTGACTAACTCGATTTCTAGTTTTTGGATTATAGATTTTAGGGTGTGTAACCACATGTGTAGTGATTCGTCTATGTTTTCTTCCCTCACAAGACTTCTTAAACCACGTAGTGTGTCTCTACCAAATGGAAACACATTGTTCGTTGAATATGTGGGAACTGTACCTTTATTCAATCACTTGATCTTGACTCATGTACTGTATGTACCTTCTTTTCATTGTAATCTTTTATCTGTGCCTAAGCTATGTTCTCAGCTTAAGCGTTTTGTTCTTTTTACTGATATACAATGTTATAGGCAGGACCTTCTCACCAAGAAGCTCTTGGTACTTGGTAGAAGGGCTGGCAACTTGTATCTTCTGGATTCACTCCAATTCAAGCGAAATTCACTTTCCATTTTGTCTTTCTCTAATTCTGTTTTGGTAGACAAGTTTGACAAAAATGTCTCTACATGGAATTTAAGATTTGGTCAATTCCTGTGTACAAGTTGAAAAAAATGAATCTTGATTTGAATAAATGTGACAATAATATGTTTCATTCATGTGTTATGTATCATAAAGCAAGACAACATCGATTGCCCTTTCCTATTAGTAAATCTTGTTCATCGGAGATGTTTGATTTGTTACATATAGATGTTTGGGGACCTTTTCATACCCCAACATATGAAGGTCATCGTTACTTTCTCACTATGGTTGATGACCATAGTAGAACTACTTCGGTTCATTTGTTGAGTCATAAAAGTTCAGCTTTCCTATTATTCAATCCTTTATTCAGTTTGTTCAAACACAATTTCATAAAGTCATCAAAGTCATCTGATCTAATAAACACAATAAGGAAGGCAATTGTTTCTTTGAATCCAAAGGCATTGTTCATCAACTATCATGTCCTTATACAACCTCAACAGAATAGTCTAGTTGAACGTAAACATAAGCCTTTGTTGGAAGTGGCACGATCTTTAATGATTCAGTTTGGTTTACCCTTGGCATTCTAGGGGGATAGCATTTTAACAGTTGCTTATCTTATAAACAGAATTCCCTCAAAAATCTTAAACCAATCCTTACCCTTTGAGATTCTTTTCAAGATTAAACCCGAGTATAGACATTTAAGAACTTTTGGATGTCTATGTTTTGTTTCCACCAATTCTGTTCAAAGACATAAATTTCAATGAAGAGTCGAACCACATATTTTTTTTTTGGATTTCCATTTGGTAAAAAGGCATACAAAGTTATGCATTTAACCACTAAATAAATATATTACTCCCGAGATGTCCAATTTTGTGAATCTGTATTTCCTTATCTCAAAAACATTCATACTGCTTCTTCTGATCTGCCACTTCCCATTCACATTCCAGATGCAACAGATTCATTCATTCCTACACATCTTAGTGAAACCAATCCCATTCCTAACCATACTATCACTCCTAACCTAACTGAAACCACTACCATTCCCAACCCAATTGAACCCACAGTTTATGACCTATTCAATCTTCTACTCAAGATGTTGCTACTCAACCCACTATTGTACCCAATTCCGAAGTAATTTCTGTCCTCCAAAGATCTGAAAGAACTCGTAAGTTTCCTGCTCATCTTTATGATTTTATTTGTCATCAAGTGTTATCTGATTCATGTGCTTTTCTCTTTGATTCTTGTCATCATACTATGACTAACATGTGCATTTCAACTCAGAATCTAAATCCAATTGCTCTATATAGTATTAGTCAATCTTTTGTTGCACATATTATAACTGTTACTGATCCTAAAACTTATGAAGAAGTTGTTTCTAATCCTTTTCGGCAAGAGGTTATGGCAAAAGAATTTGCAGTTGTTAGATCTGTTTTTATAGTAATCATTGTATTTATTTTCTAGCTTTTACTGTGCTTAATGTTCTTATCTGTATTGTAAAGGCTATGGGTATTTAAGTCCCCTTAGAGCCTTCGTTTTGAAACTTTGGACTTACATTTCAATACATCAGATTACACTTTGCGCTTCATACTTTCTCTCTCTACTTTCTCTCTCTAAAAGATTTAGAGATTCTTGGACTCTCAATTGGTATAAGAGCAATCTGAATCTTGAGAGGATTGAGAGATTGTTTTTCTGTATCTGAATTTGTGATTGAAATCAAAAATTTGATTGATTTTCTTGAATTTTTCAAGAAAATCTCGTTTTCTTGATTTCTCATAAAATTTGGATCTGTTTGTGGTCGAATTATATTGTTCTTTGGTTCATTAGTCTTGATTTTGATAATCAATCATTGTTGCTTCGTGTATTTTTGCATAAAAATCTTGTTTAGACTGTTAATTTGGAGTCTTAGTGATTTTCTGGAAAAACGTATTCTCGTTCTGTTCTTTTTCGAAAGTGTTGATTTAGTGTTTTTTTAATCGAAATTGTTTGATAAAATTTGTTAGAAAGAAGTTTTCGAAGTTCAGTGTATGCTTTTCTTGGTTAATTTTCAAAGTTGTAGTTGATCTTGCGTGAATTGGTTGAGTTTATGAAGTTTGCGTCTCATTCATGTTAGTTTGCGCTTCATTCATATTAGTTTGCGTTTCATTCATATGAGTTTGCGTGTGATTCATATGCTTTGCGCCTCATTCATTCATTCATAGATTTTGTGATCTAACTCGTGTGTTAGTAAATTTTTCAGGTTTGCGGTTCACATTGGAAACGCAAAGCCAAGTTTCTCGGTTCTAGTCTGATATGCAAACCATCAGTTTGCGTTTCTCCTTTCAAGTGAAAAGATCTTCGTGCATCAAGTTTTCGCGTCTCTTGCAACGCAAAGTTCTTCACCCGCAAAGTCTTTCACGCGCAAAGTAACAGTTTGCATTTCATACCTGCAACGCAAAGTCTTAACCCGCAAAGCTTCATCTTGCGCTTCACTAAGCAAACGAAAAACTCAGTTTGCGTTCCCCTCTGCAAACGCAAAACCTTCTTTTCCCTCCTCATAGCATACGCAAACCTCTAGTTTGCGGGTCTCTCATACTTATAAAATTTTTCTAAATTTTCTGATTTTTTCACAAGATGTCTCTACAAGCACAAATCTACAAAAATGACCTCATGATGTCTTTGGGGTCTGATACTCGTCCACCAGTACTGATCAATGAGAACGAATTCGAACAATGGCAGGATCGGTTTATTAATTTCAGTGAAAGACAATCAAATGGGGAGAACATGATGAAATCACTGACTCAGGGTCCTATAGAAATACCAAGGAAAGTTGTTCCAGCTACAACAACTTCTGTTGCTACTTCTGTTGAGAAAGCTTTATGGGAATATGATGCTGATGAAATGTTACGACATCAAGCTGATAGCCAGGCCAAATCAAATCTGATCCTTGCTCTTCCCAACTCCATCTATAACAGAATCGATTGCTTCAAACATAACCCAATGATTATGTGGACACAACTTGAGAAGATTATGCTTGGTACTGTTATGTCTACTCAGTTACGACAGACCAGGTACATGAACAACTTTGAAAAGTTCAAGGCCAAGGATGGGGAAGTTTGAAAAATGTTTTTGATCGATTTTGGGCTGTTATCAATGATCTCTACAAGATTAAAGTTAAAAAGACTGAATTGGAGGCTAACTTGAAGTTTCTGAACGCTTTACAACCTGAGTGGAACAAGTCATGCCACAGAATGAGAAACGATGTCAGAATCTCAACCATGCCAATTCAGGAGTTATACGAAATCTTGATGACAGATGAATCTATGGTTATGGAGAAGAAGGCAAAAATGGATAAGAAGAACAAGCCTCTGTCAGTAGATCCCATTGCTCTTATAGCTAGCCAACTGGCTGAGCAAGCTTTGACTGAATCAACTTATCAAGGATCAACGGATGATGATGGCGAAGCTCTTGAAAAAGCCATGATACTTTTGACTCAGCACTATCAGAAGAGATTCAAGCACAGATCTGGTTCAAACAACCTGCGGTTTACTTCTGGTTCTAAAAAGATAGAATCTAGTGCTCCTTCAAAGACATACATTCCTAAGTATGAACCAGATAAGGTGGTTGAATAGAAGAAGGATGAGAAAAAGGTTATGAATTGCTTTAACTGTGGAAAGCCTGGACATATTTCTAAGGAATGCAAAGTCAAAGTGGTAAAGGATGCTGTTTTTTACCGAAAGAAGTTGGCTTTGGCTGAAAAGAAGGAAAGTGGAACTATCCTGTTGGCCGAAGAAGAATACTGGTTGGATCATTCGGACAACGAGGATGAAAATGAAGAAACTGCGGCCATGTGCTTTATAGGTGATGACAAATTTGATGATGAGGAAGAGCATACCTCATCTGATGGTTCTGAGGTAATATTTGAGTTTAACTATAATTTCTTCTTATCTCAAATGAATGTTTTTATCACTGCTTTGCATGATTTGCGCTCAAAGTTTGTTTCAAAAAAGTTTAAAAGTCAAGAAAAGTCTGATTTAATCGAAAAACTGCAAATTTCTTTAAATGATGAAAAGTCAATTTTAATTGATACAAAAGAGAAATTTAATAAGCAGTTGGTCGAGTTAGAAAATTCAAATCAGACTTATCATGATTCGTTGACTGAACTGACTTCTTCAAATAAAATTCTTTCTGATAAGATAATTGTTTTAGAAAGGAAATTGTATAAAAGAGAACAGTCTGAACAAACCATTTACATGAATAAACCAAGGAGTGAAGAAGCTATATAAGAAAAGTGGGGACTTGGTTTTGAAAACCCGCATTTTTTAAATCATGCTAAAAATGAAGTTCCTACTTTATATGAATATGATTACTTTACTCTTGCAAGATATGCTCCTCAGTTTAAATTCTTTTGGACAACTGAGAAAGAAATTTTGGAAGAAGAAAATGTGAAAAGAATGAAAAACAAGAGGATGGAAATGCCATTTATTTACACCTCTGAAAATGCAAAGTATTTTCCTGATCAATCTAAGAAATCCAGAAAATTTCAAAATCTTTTAAATATCAAATCTTCCAATAAATCTTCATTATCAACAGATTTTGTGGATATTTTTGCTAGCACTGATAAGGAAAATGTATCTCCGGTGTCTTATGATACTAAGAAATACATTCCCCCATTAGTGTTAGAAGGTAAGATTGTTGATCTTGAAGATAGATTGGAAGAACAAAATCTTCAAACTTGTTTAGAAAACGATTTATTTCTTTTTATAATGAAAACAAGTTTTGAAGATAAAATTTCTTCTGGATTGTCAAATGATTCTAAGGAAAATTCTAAAGTTTTGAAAAACAATGGCCATTTGCGTTCCACATTGGAAACGCAAACTGAAAGTTTGCGCATACAGTTGGACGCGCAAAGCTCAGTTTGCGCCTCCAATGGGAAGCGCAAACCTCCTCCAGAATTGCAAAATTTTGAAAATTTTCACTCCAAAGCTAGTTCTTCAATAACAAATGCTAAGACTGATTTCTTTGATAAAATTTTTTCTTCTGATTCAATTATCGATAATTCTTTACTGGTAAATGCTCAATTTTATAAAAAGAAGTGTAAAAGAAGAAGATCAAAGAAGTCAAAGAAACATGATACTGTGTTATCTGAAAATTCTAATGTTTCTGATTTTTCTTCTTCAGATCGGACTGTGAGGAAGTCACCAAGGCAGATTTGGAGGATGAAACAGCAAATTTTAGAATTTGAACTGTTAGGAGTTAATTGTGTAGACAATCTTTGTGATGCTGATACATTTGATACATGTAATAAAAATCCAAAATATTCTTTTCAGCAAATGTTTGATATATCAAAGAATATATCATATGCTTCTTCTAGTTCTGATTCTGATAATTGTGTTTTATCTTCTATTGATAATTACTTTCATTCTTGCATGAAAAATAAATCTGTGAAAAATAAAAGATATAAATCTAACAAGGAACCCATAAGCATATGGGTACCTAAAAAGGTGTAGTTTCTATGTGTGCAGCTTAGTCAATTATGGTATCTGGACTCGGGATGTTCAAAACATATGACTGGCAACAAATCTCTTCTGTCTAATTTTAAAGATAAATGTTGCGGTCGTGTGAAATTTGGTAACTGTGAGATAGCTCCGATTCTTGGTTATGGTGATCTAGTTCAGGGTAACATAACTGTCAAAAGAGTAAGCTACGTCGAGGGTCTAAGTCACAACCTTTTCAGCATAGGACAGTTCTGCGATAAAGACCTTGAAGTCAGCTTCAAATCCAAAAGAGTTGCACTGAAGAATGATAATGGCAAGGATCTTCTAGTAGGAAAAAGGCAATCAAATTTGTATACCATTGATCTTTCCAAGATCAAAATTCCTTCAGATATCTGCTTGCTTTCTAAAGCTTCAATTCAAGAAAGGTGGATTTGGCACAGACGTTTAGCTCATATCAACTTCAAGTATATGGATCGCCTGGTCAAGAATGATTCAGTGAGAGGTCTTCCAGTTCTCCGTTTCCAGAAAGACCATCTATGCCAGGATTGTGAGAAAGGAAAAATGAAGAAAGCTCCTTACAAGCCTAAGCCTGAACACTGCACTTCGGCTATTCTTGATCTTTTGCATGTTGATTTGTGTGGTCCGATGAAGACAAAGAGTTTAGGACATAAGAAATATGTTTTGGTGGCTGTTGATGACTACTCCAGATATACTTGGGTAAAATTTTTGAATTCAAAAGACGAGACTCCTGAAGTACTCATCAATCTCATCAAGACAACTCAGACAAATAAGCAGAAGCAAGTGAAAGTGGTAAGATCTGACAATGGCACTGAATTCCAAAACAGTATTCTTCAGGCATTCTATGAATCTCAAGGAATACAACAACAATTTTCTGCTGCACGTACTCCGCAACAGAACGGTGTTGTTAAAAGAAGAAACAGAACGCTTGTTGAGTCCGCCAGATCAATGCTTGCTTATTCAGGTCTACCTTTGTCTTACTAGGCTGAAGCAGTATCAACTGCCTGTCATACACATAACAGATCAATTCTGCATCGTCGTTTCAACAAAACACCGTATGAACTTATGAACGGGATCAAACCGAACATCAAGTATTTCAAGTCATTCGGGTGTAAATGCTACGTTCTGAATGACAGGGAGAATCTCAACAAGTTTAGTCCAAAGGCAGACGAGGGTGTATTTGTGGGTTATTCTTCAAACTCTGCTGCTTATAGAGTTTTTCTGATCTCTGCAAGAAAGGTCATAAAGAGTGTCAATGTAAAATTTGACGAAGCTGCTGATTTGGTTTCTAGTCACTCAGGCTCAAAACCCGCTTTTACTGGAAATTCAGTTTCTGAACAAATCAGTTCAGAACCTGCTCTTTCACTGGATAACCAGGATTCCTCTCCTCCCTCTCCTAATCTTTCTGATCTTGATTTTCTGTTTGAAAATTTTTATGATGATGTGCCTAGATCTAATTCTGAAAATGTTTCTAATGTTTTGAATCAGGAAACTGAGAGCTCATCTATTCCAAATTCCGCTGCATCTATCTCTGCCAATGATGCTGCTCCAGTCTCTCCTGTTCAACAAGAACCGGAACAACAAGTTTTTGTTCAATCAGACAATGTTCAATCAGAAACTGAGCCTTTTAATGAAGATCATACTCAAGAAGAGTCCATTCAATATCAACCTGTTCAAGAGGAATCACTTCAGGAAGAAGTACAAAATGATGTTATTCAACAAACTATTCCTGAATCTGATTCAGAGATTGTTGAGATACCTCCTCCTCAAGTTGAAACTATTTCTATCTCTTCTTCTGATGTAGAAGTTTCTGAATCTCCCCTTCTTCAATTAGAAGTGGTTCAAGATGTAATTGATCCTCTCCCTCATACAACAAAATGGACAAGATCTCATCCAATTCATCAAATTATAGGAGATCCTCAAGCCATTGTATCTACACGCTCCAAGTCGGCTACTTCCAACGAATGTCTCTTCACTTGCTTCTAAGCAAGATTGAACCTACAAAAGTTTCTGATGCTTTGGAAGACCCGGATTGGATCATTGCTATGTAAGAGGAGATCAATCAATTTGATGCGCTCAAAGTATGGAGACTTGTACCGAGGCCGAAAGGAAAAAGCATAATTGGTACAAAGTGGATATTCAAGAATAAAAAGGATAAAGATGGTATCGTTGTGCGTAATAAAGCAAGATTGGTAGCCAAAGGATATCGACAAGAAGAAGGTATTGACTACGATGAAACATTTGCACCCGTTGCCAGATTGGAAGCTATCCGAATGTTTCTTGCCTTCGCTACTTATCGCAACTTCACAGTATATCAAATGGACGTCAAGACGACATTTCTCAATGGCAAACTGAAAGAAGAAGTATATGTATCTCAGCCAGAGGGATTTGTTGACAAAGATCGTCCAGATTATGTATATTTTCTCGATAAAGCATTGTATGGTTTGAAACAAGCTCCACGGGCGTGGTATGACGAGTTGTCAGCTTTCTTGGTCAAATCCGGCTTCACCAAAGGGTCTATCGATACTACTCTTTTCATTTATAAAACTAATCTTGATATCTGCTTAGTACAAATATACGTAGATGATATTATTTTCGGTGCGTGTGTGTTCCAGATTCTAGTTTCTAATACAAAACAATCAAACAAACACAAGATTAACAATCAATTACCTGTTTGATTACTTTGAATTCTCAAAATTACACTTTCTCTCTCTAGAACTCCTCTCTCTAAAACGTATTTTCTCAAATCTGTTAACTCTGTTATGCGTTTTTTTTAGAAAATACAAGAAGAAAAATATTTATACCTAAAGCTAATACAAAGGCAACTAAAATACAACAAAACAAATACAAAATACATTGACTTTTATTACAAAAGACTTTTAATGAGATTTGACTTTCTTCAGCTTTGACTTTCTCAACTTTGACCTTCAGTCTTCTTGATCTTGTATCCAACAGATTTATGCTCTAACAATCTCCCCCTTTGGATTCAAGATCATTGTAGAAAGATCTATCAATTAAGTCTTCACTTTAATCTCTGTCAAAATAATCTCCCCTTTTTCTTTGACGGTCTTCTTTCCAAAACTGTCTTCAAACGAGTAACAATCTCCCCAAAACTTTCACACAACACTTTCAGACTTTGGAAAGAAATTATCTTCAGATTCAGCTCAGATTGCTTCAGTAAATAATCTTCAAAGAAAATTTCTTCAAATCTTCAGAAATTCTTTGATTATCTTCAAATCTTCCCTTTGAACTTTCTGACTTGAACATTTCAGAAAATCAACTTCACAAAACTTTATCACTTCTTGATATCATCTCTTCCAAACTTCAAAACTTTAACATTTCTACATATCATCTCCCCTTTTTTGATGATTTGAGCATCTATATCATCAAAACTTTTCGTCCAAGAAATGTCTTTGACCATTCTGATCTTTTCCAAACTGAGCCTCTGATTCGGTGATCCATAACCAAGTATTCATCTAGATCTTTGCAAATCCAGACTAAATAAGAATGGGTAACTCCTGAATCAACAGATGAATCAGTTAATATGCCTGTCAGTAACACAAAGTCACTGTGTGTAACGAATACACAATATAAAGGAGCTTTTTGATGTTCACTCCCCCAGGGCTTCCATCCAATCATCGAAATACCACAAAGACAATTTCTATGAATGTTATGACAAAGAAACGAATTCTTTGTGTGTTTGTGCATGTGTAGAAAGAATTAATCACGAATAATTGCTTTTAATAATGCTCAACATTGTATAAACCACTGAGACAACAGTAGATAAACACAGACTCAATGTGCATGATTGAAGTGCGAAGGTGGGGCAGACTTCCTTCTTTTTCAATATCCAGATTTTCCAAATGAAAACCAGATAGATTATATGCTGCATCCCCAGAAAAATATGAAACATTTTCTTTTTGAGAAGAAAATGAGTGGTTGGTGGGGTATTAAGCAAGAGTTGGCATGGGCTATTTGCCTGTTTCAATAATATTCACGAAAGAATTGTGAAACATTAGTAATGTGGTTGCCCGACTCAAAAAGTATTTGGTGCAGAGTTTGATATTCTTTTACTCTGATCTCACACCCTCTTTCTTTTAATCATTAAGCTCACTACTAACCAATCTCTCATTTCCATTTTACCTCGTCACACCCACACTCATTTCTTTTGACTCCTCACACTCAATCACTAAGGGATTAACTTCTTGGGTAGAAATCACTGGTTAACGTGATTTCATAGAAGTTCAGATCATTCCTAGCACAAAGAACCCATATAATCCTAATAAGCATGTGTTGCTGAAGATGGTTTAATTATATCAGTTAAAGCTCATATACAAATGTCAGATGAATGTATGCTCAGAATATAATCATGAAGATATGAGCATTTTAAAAACATCGAAGTATTTTCAAACAAGTATACTGAATGAATGATCATGAATGCAAAAGACTTGTTTGAAAATCTGACATTGTATGAAAATGATCAGAAATGAAATGATATATCAATCAAAGCTTAAGGTCAAGAATAATGGATATTGTCTATACGAAACAAAAATATAGACATTCTTGAAATAACGTTTCGAAATGAAATAATGCTCAAAATTCTTTGAAGTACAAGAGGAGTGTCTTACCATCGAAGAAAAATTGTTCCAATTTAGAGACATGGTAAGAACATGTTGAACAAAGTCAAACCGGTGTGTGTGAATACTTGAAAGTATATAGAAAAGACAATACGCAAGTATTTATCTTTGGATACACACGATTTGTTTATCAATTAATCACAAAAAATAAAATGAAAACATTTAAAATCACACTTCCAATTCATGAAATCTGTTTAAGAATCGGGAAGTGGTTTGAACATTTTAGAACATGTTTTCTATACCTGAAAGTTGTCCTTCTTTCAGATACATTTGAGATTAAGATACGAAATTTACCTTTTCACACAATCTTAATTCTCAGAAATTCAAGCTGTAGTCATTTAGATATGAGTTTGTCAGCTTCTCTCATCCTGCACAAGTCTCAAAGTCTAGTCAAAAATTTATTCACAAAATTTATTCGAACAATAAAAGTACATAAAACAGTAAAACGATTAAAGAACGAGTTCTGATCTTAAGCAATCAGAAATCATAGTCTTACTCCTTTTGACTTATAAGCTCCCCCTAAAATCATGCATCACAAAAATTTTGTCAGTTAAGTATAATGCAGAAATTAGTTTTGCTCCTCCTCAAATGAATGTAGATCATCTAAAATCTTCTCTTACTCCCCCTGAGATCATGAGCAAACAATTAAAGTGCAGATATCCTTCAGACATAAAGATAAAGAAAATGATGAAAAATAACAATACGTAACTTTATTATGTAACAACCGATTATGTCTTAAGATTTAACATACCAAGCTTAGAGACAAGAAAATTAAATCTCTTTTCATCTAATGGTTTGGTAAATAATTCTGCAAGTTGATAATCTGTTTTTACAAAATAAAGTTCAATTGTTCCTTTTTCTACATTATCTTTTATAAAATGATACCTGACATCAATGTGTTTGGTTTTCGTATGCTGGACAGGATTAGCAGATATCGCGATTGCACTCTTCGAGTCACAATATATAGGAATTTTATCGAACTTGAATCCATAGTCTCGCAGCTGTGTTCGCATCCACAAGACTTGAGAGCAGCAACTGGCAGCAGCTACGTACTCTGCTTCAGCAGTCGATGTGGAAACGCATAATTGTTTCTTTGATGCCCAGCTTACGAGCTTGTCTCCAAGGAATTGAACATGACCTGAAGTACTCTTTCTGTCCAACAAGCAACCTGCATGATCTGCATCTGAATATGCAGTCAGTTGAAACCCAGTATCCTTAGGATACCACAGACCAAGGTCTGTAGTCCCCTTCAGATACCTAAAAATCCTTTTGACAACAGCCAAATGGGATTCTTTGGGAGCAGCCTGATATCTAGAACATAAACATGTTGAAAACATAATATCCGGCCTACTTGAAGTAAGATACATTAATGAACCAATCATACCTCTATAAGTTATAACATCAACACTTTTACCCGAAGGATCAGTGTTAATCTTAGTACCTGGTGCCATCGGGGTTCTAATTGATTTACAATTTTCCATTTTGTACTTCCGAAGAATGTCCAAAATGTACTTAGATTGGTTAATAAAAATCCCCGTAGAAAACTGTTTAACTTGTAGTCTGAGAAAGAAATTCATCTCTCCCATCATACTCATTTGAAAACGTGACACCATGAGGTTAGAAAAGTTTTTACAATATTTTGGATTAGTAGAACCAAATATTATATCATCAACATATATTTGAATAAGGATAATATCAGCTTTTTCCTTCTTTATGAATAAAGTAGTATCAATCTTACCTTTAGAGACACCAGACTTGACCAAGAATTTGGATAAGACATCATACCATGCTCGAGGGGCTTGTTTTAATCCATAAAGGGCTTTGTCCAAGATGTAGACATGATCTGGCTTATCTGAATTGACGAACCCTTCTGGTTGAGACACGTACACTTCCTCTTTAAGAATGCCGTTCAGAAAAGCTGTTTTCACATCCATCTGAAAGACTGTAAAGTTTTTATGAGCTGCGTAGGCAAGAAACATTCTGATTGCCTCTATACGCGCTACTGGAGCATACGTCTCATCATAATCGATGCCTTCCTCTTGCCGGTAGCCTTTGGCAACAAGTCTAGCTTTGTTTCTTATGACGATACCATCCTCATCCTTTTTATTCTTGAAAACCCATTTAGTGTCGATCACGGTTTAACCTTTCGGCTTAGAAACTAATCTCCAAACCTTTAGGGGTTCAAACTGATTGATCTCTTCTTGCATAGAATATACCCAGTCCGAATCAGCAAGAGCCTCAGATACCTGTGTTGGCTCAATCTTGCTGAGGAACGAGTCATGCATACATTGATTAAGTGTCGTTGACCTAGTCTGTACAGGCTTGTTGAGATATCCAATTACTTGATGTAATGGATGCTCTTTGGTCCAGCGATGCTCATGAGGGAGTGGAGTAGATGAATTTTGAATATGATCATCATTTAGAAATCCACTTTCAGAATCTTCTGTTTGAATATCATGTGGAGGGTTCTCAGTTGAAGGTTCATGTGCAGAAGTATCAGTTGGAATAGCAGACTCTGACTCAACTGAAACAATTACTTCTGGCTCAGCATTAACTTGTGGAACTTCAACTCTAGGAGTAACATTAGGAATGTGAATTTCTGACTGAACGGGGGATACTTGTTCAGTAATGACCTCTGAAGTGACTGGATGATGACAGCTTGTATCTTTAAACCTGTCAGTCACAGCAGATTTAGATACATTAGTTCCAAGAAACTCATCATAAAAGAATTCAAATAACAAATCTAAATCAGTTAAATGAAAAATAGATGTAGAAGCATTATCCAAATTTTTCGCTGTAGAAACAGGTTCTGGACTGATCTGCCCAGAAGCTAATACTCCTGTGATAACGGGTTCTGAACTGAATTGATCAGAAGCCATCTCTTCATTAAATGTGACATTAACACTCTCAACAACTGTCTTTGATTTCTTCAGATAAACACGATATGCTGCTGATGTTGAAGAATAACCGATAAAGATGCCTTCGTCCGCCTTAGCACTGAATTTATTCAGACTCTCTCTGTCATTAAGCACAAAACATTTACACCCAAATACGTGAAAATATTTGATAGTTGGTGTTCTGTTGTTGATTAGCTCATATGGAGTCTTCTGAAATCGGCGGTGTATCATGGAACGATTTTGAGTATGGCATGCAATCGACACAGCTTCTGCCCACAAAAATAGAGGTAAGTCCGATTGGCTAAGCATAGTCCGAGCGGCCTCGACTAGCGTTTGATTTCGCCTTTCGACTACTCCATTTTGTTCAGGCGTTCTAGCAGCAGAATACTGATGTGAAATCCCAACTGATTCGAGATATTCATCAACAATCTTGTTCTTGAATTCTGTGCCATTGTCAGTACGAAGAAACTTGACTGGTCGCTGCATTTTCACCTGGGTCGTCTTTAAGAAAGTAATGAGAACTTCCGGTGTCTCATCTTTAGATCGAAGAAATTTGACCCACGTGTATCTTGAATAATCATCCACAATAACAAACACGTATTTCTTTCCTCCCAAACTCTGAGTTCTCATTGGACCACACAAATCCATGTGTAACAATTCTAACGGATAACTAGTGCTTGGTTCAGGCTTCGGTTTATGTGCGGCTCTCTTCATCTTACCTTTCTCACAAGCTGCACATAAGTGTTCTCGTTCATATTTCAGCTCAGGAAGTCCTTTGACAAATTTCCCACGAACCAGCTTGTTGATGTAACGAAAGTTTAAGTGAGATAAACGTCTGTGCCAGAGCCAACTTTGTTGCATTGAAGCTTTTGTCATCAAGCAAACTTGATTGTCAATCTGTACTTTGGAAAGATTGATGGTATAGAGGTTTGTCTTTCGATTTCCAGATAAGAGTTCTGTTCCATCTTCAGTGCGAACTGAGCAACTCTTAGACTTGAAGTTGACCTCTAACCCTTTATCGCATAATTGACCTATGCTGAATAAGTTGTGCCCCAAGCCTTCAACATAACTCACCGTACTTATCGTTATGTTATCTTGAATGATGTCACCGTATCCTAAGATAGGTGAAAGATGATCGTTTCCGAATCTGACATTACCACTGAACTTCTCTGTATAGTTAGACAATAAAGATTTTTGCCCAGTCATATGCTTGGAACATCCACTATCCAAGTACCACATATACCGGGTCTGCAAGAGAAATCAGGAGACAATAACTTTAGGTACCCATTTAAAAACGGGCCCTAACGGATTAGCACAAGATTTTGGTATCCATTTAAATATGGATCCTCCTTTTCTTTGAAAATCTTTTAAAACATTTAATCTTGAAGAATTAACATGATAAGATCCATACCAATCAGAAGAATTATGAGAATAAACAAAATCAGTTCTCCGATAATTAGAATAAAATGTAGTAGGAATAGGAGATAATTGAATCAATTGCTTTATTGAATATTTCTTGTAAGAAGTTACAAGGTTTTGTTTATTTGAAGCAAATTGATCAATTACATCATTATCACTACTAACTTGACTAGTAAAAGAATTATCAGAAACTGATCCGGCTATCTCATCCTTCTTCCGTTTTGGTCTCCATTCGGATTGAGCTTTCAACTTTTTCTTCCTTAAATCTGAAACATAAGATATAGATTTATTAGGAAAAACAGATTTCCGGGATTGAGTTTTCTTTTGTGTACCAGTGTATTTCTGTTTCTGTAATCGCTGTTTCTTTTGTTTCTTACCGTGAGCATAGTAATCAGCAGTTACAGAAACTGAATCACCAACCTTAGTTTATGTTTCACCAATATGATCATCACTTGGTAACACTCTTTCATTTTTAAGACAAGAAGAATGATCAGGAAGTTTAGAATGGACATCAAACATATCCGATTATTCCATGCACCCATTATCAGAATTAAAAGAATCATTTGCAGACTTAAATAAGTCATCAGAATTATCAGAGAAAGTTTGAGGTGCCTTTGAAACTGTAGAACACTTTGTTGATTTAACTTGAAAAATAGTGTTCTTTAAAACTGTAGAAAATAAATTTTGTTCTATATCAACCAAAAGTTTTTCATCAGATAAAACATTTTCAAGCTCTACTATTTTGCTTTCAAGAATAGATGTAGGAACATAAACCTTTGCAATTGCAGGTTTTTCCTTCATCTCAGAAGTAGAATAACTAACAAAATAGTCGTTTGAAAGAACTTTTGGTGTTTCTGAAAGATAACTATCATTTAACTTTACATAGTTAAATGGTAGTTTCATTTTCTTTTTATTATTTCTGTTTTCAGTTTCTTTGGCCTCATCTTCTTCCGTTAATTTGGTAACAAATTTGGGTTTTAAATGAGTATGTTTATCAGCACAAGCAAGAAAATCATAGTTATAAAGTGCCGGCTGTTTTCTGATGGCTTTCTTAAGATAATGGGGGTTTTCAAAACCAAGTCCCTATTTCTCTTTAACATCAGCCTCTTCATTAGGTGCATTGAGAAAAATAGTTTGATCTGTTTGACCTCTCGCATAAAGTTTTGCTTCCAGACCATTTACCTTCTTATTCAAATTCTTATTTTCAACCTGCAATTTATAAACAGTTAGTGCAGATTCATTTTTCTCAAACTCATATTTAGATACTTTACCTTCAAACTCAGAAATCCTCTTTTCAAAACAATCTACTTTAGATTTAGAATCAAAATCAGACTTGCGTAAAGAATCAATCAGATCTTTGTTTGAAATAACAGACGTATTAAGCTCAAAGATCTTCTTGTTCTTTTTAGCAACTTTTTCTTTTTCCTTTTTTAGATTATTTTGTAAATTTTGTAGCTCAACCACCATGGTTTCCATTTTGGTAATAAGATCTTTTTCAGATAAGTTTAATACCTCATTAACTGCCTCATCATCTAACTCGTCATCCTTAACTTCTTTGCCCATGAGACAGATATGAGTTGTTTCTTCTTTCTTGTCATCCTCTTCTCCTTCTGAGTAATCCAGCCAAAACTCATCTTCAGCCATTAGAGCAACACCCGCTTCTTGTTGTCTTGCCAAAAGCAACTTGTTCTGATAGTACTGAGAGTTGCGAACTTTCGACTTTCGACAATCTTTTGCAAAATGACCCATCTTGCCGCAATTGTAGCACTTGATTGAATCAGTTGTTGGCTTTTCAACAGCGGTGAAGTCATTCATAAACTTCTTCTTCTCATCTGATTTCTTCTCCAACATATCTATCTTCTTCATACCTCTTACCTTCCACTTTTTGTCGGTGCTCGTGGTTCTTTGAACTGGATGAAGAATAGCGTTGAGAATTTGATCCCGACTTCTTGTAAAATTTCTTCTGAAATGCACGGGTCAGCAGCAACATGGCTTGTTTAAAATTCTCTCCATCATCACTATCTGAAACAGAATCTGACTCAGAACTGGTAAGAACTTTCTTCTTTTTCTTCTCTTTCTTCTCTTTCTTTTCTTTCACCTTCTCTCCAGCTACTAAGGCAATAGGATCAGGAACTTGTGCTGCCTTCTTCTTCTCAGCTCTTTTCTCTTCAACCTCTTCTTCATTCTGTTTCAAGGTCTCAAATACCTCATGTAGTGGTATTTCATTCAAATCCTTCATCTGCTTCATCCTTCTTGTATGCTTTTTCCATTCCGGACGTAGGATACTCAAAAATTTGACATTGTTTTCCAGCTGCTTCTTTTTGACTTTGTTCTTTGTCAGCTCATTCAGAAGCAATACAAACCTCTCATAGGTATCTTCCAGACTCTCATTCTCCTTAGCTTTGAATTCCTCATAACTATTAATGCAGTTCGCCACTTTCATCTGATTTCCGACCTTTGATCCCATCATCATCTTTTGCAACTGATCCCACATCTTCTTAGCATTGGCTTTATAACTGTCAATCTTGATATAGATCTCGTTTAGGATGCTTTGAAGAAGTAATGATCTTGCTTCTTTATCTGCTTTGTATCGGCTTTTCTGTTCTTCAGAATACTGAGAAATATCCACTGTCACTGTTTTCATCTTTTGCTCTCTTTCCTCAGTCCCATCTTCACTATCAGAAGAATCAACATCAGGTACTTGAACTGTTATTGGAGCCATTGGACCTTCAGTGATAGACATAAGAATATTCTCTCCATTTGAATGCCGATTTATGAAATCCAAGAATCTGTCTTTCCATTGTTCATACTCGCCTTTGAATAGAACTGGAGGCTTTACATCGGTGCCAATTGAAAGTGCATCTTTGGATGTCATCTTCTTTAAACCTGTTTGAAAAATATATCAAATAAGAAACTAGAACTGATCGTTAGTCCAAAATATGAAATCACAAGAAAAATTTTGAAATAAAAATCTAAAAAAAAATTCAGAGATTTTGATCACAGAAAGAACTTTTGTCCCCCTAGGCAGACTTAGCGCGGGTGGGGTCAAGGGGCAACGCCCTTGTGGGGTCTAGGGGCAGCGCCCCTAGAGAAAAAAAATTCACTATTAAAGGCCATATTACAGTTTTGAAAATTTCTCAAAAAAATATTCTAAGTATAGAAACTCGCAAGTCCCTATTCAAGCTTAAACTCGCAGACTGAGAAACACGCAGATCGAGATTTGCGCGTTTGATAAACTCTCAAGCAAACTCGCAGACAAACTCGCAAGCAAACTCGCAGGCAAACTCGCAAGCAAACTCGCAGACAAACTCGCAAGTGCCTAAACTCGCTAAAAACTGTTCACGCTGAAACTCGCTAACAGAGGCTTGCGCGTTTACTAAACTCGCTCGTCGAAGAACTCGCAAACCACCAAACTCGCACGTCGAAGAACTCGCTAACCACTGTTCCTCTCCAAACTCGCTAGCTTCGACTAGCGCGTTTGGAGAACTCGCAGATAACTACGTGCGCGTTCTGGTCCTTAGAAAATTTTCCAACTTTTCCAAACTCGCAGACTTCAACTAGCGCGTTTTTAAAACTCGCTAGTCGTTACTTGCGCATTTTGACCAAAATCGATTCCTTTGACTTGCGTGTTCTAGCTGATGAACCTTGCGCGTTTCACGAAGAACTTGCGCGTTTGAGAGATCTAGCGCGTTCTTCCTTTTGTCGACCCAAAAACTAACTTTTCCATCTGTTTACGAACCAAACTTGATCCAAATGATCTGAAACTCTGGACGAAGCTTTGTAATCAACCCAAGAACGTATTCCAATACACAATTTTTACAAACAAACACTTACAATCCAACAAAATCGATGAAACAGTAAAAACCAACTCGTGTACAAAACTTAACAAAAATCACAAAATTCGTGTGATTTACAGTGCAAAACAGAAATTGAATTACAAAGACTCGATCTATTACACTTTGCGATCAAAACCTAACCAAAATCTGCTCCAAAAACACTCTGAAACTCAGAATTCGATTTTCTCTTTCAAGAACAGTAACGAACCAAAGAAATCTTGAATTCTTGATTTGATTTCACCTTTTTGGATCTGCTCTGATACCAATTGTGTGTTCCAGATTCTAGTTTCTAATACAAAACAATCAAACAAACACAAGATTAACAATCAATTACCTGTTTGATTACTTTGAATTCTCAAAATTACACTTTCTCTCTCTAGAACTCTTTCTCTCTCTAAAACGTATTTTCTCAAATCTGTTAACTCTGTTATGCGTTTTTTTTAGAAAATACAAGAAGAAATATATTTATACCTAAAGCTAATACAAAGGCAACTAAAATACAACAAAACAAATACAAAATACATTGACTTTTATTACAAAAGACTTTTAATGAGATTTGACTTTCTTCAGCTTTGACTTTCTCAACTTTGACCTTCAGTCTTCTTGATCTTGTATCCAACAAATTTATGCTCTAATAGTGCGACTAACAAATCTTTGTGTAATTGGTTTTCTGATTTAATGACCTCTAGATTCCAGATGAGCATGATGGGAGAAATCAACTTCTTCCTCGGCTTACAAGTGAAGCAGCTTCCTGATGGTATCTTCATCAACCAGTCAAAGTACGTATTTGACATTTTGAAGAAATTCAAGATGGACAAATCTACTTCAATCGGCAGGCCAATGGCTCATGGTGCCAAACTCAGACTCGGTCCAGATGGAAAAGCTGTGGATCAAAACACATACAGAGGGATGATCGGATCACTGATGTATCTAACTGCCAGTCGCCCGGACATAATGTTCTCCACGTGCTTATGTGCCCGATTCCAAGCTAAACCAAAAGAATCTCATCTTTTAGCAGTCAAACGCATTTTTAGATATATTAAAGGAACTCCTTATTTAGGATTATGGTATCCTAAAAGTTCTGACTATAATTTGATTGCTTATTCAGATGCAGATTTTGGTGGTAATCAATTGGACAGGAAGAGTACTTCTGGTCATCTTCAGTTTTTAGGTGACAGACTGATAAGTTGGGCGTCGAAAAAGCGAAACTGTGTTTCAATATCAAGAACCGAAGCTGAATACGTAGCTGCAGCTAGTTGCTATGCTCAAGTGCTCTGGATGAAAATGCAAATTCGTGATTACGGAATGCTATACAAGACAGTGCCGATATATTGTGATAGCAAGTCTGCAATTGCGATATCGGTCAATCCAGTCCAGCACACCAAGACCAAGCACATAGACATGTGGTATCATTTTATAAAGCATCATGTGGAAGATGGTATTATTGAATTATATTTTGTACCAACTGAATATCAACTTGCTGATATCTTTACAAAAGCCTTAGATGAAAAACGTTTCAATTTTTTGCTTTCAAAATTAGGCATGTTGAATTTAAAAGTTTAAATCTTTACAAATTTTATTCTATAAAATAAAATTTTACAGTTTTTCTTTCTTTTGAATAAAACGTATGTTTAGGGTCTTTAACAAGTTATTTGTTTATATTAAAGTTTTATATGTTCAACTTTCAAATCTTACAAAAGCCGAAAAGTCAACAACATGTTTGTAGCTTTTAATACTGCTTTAAAGATATGTGAGTCTGAATTTTTATAGTTTACTTTGCTTAGACTACCTAAATGATCAGAATTATAGATTGGAATGAAAATATGGGCTAAGCATTTAGACGTTGATCTGAGTGCTTGAGATGAATAATAAAATTTTAAAATACAGAAATCTCTGAGTTTAAAAGTTTGTACCTGTGACCTTTCTAGTTTGGGAAAGTAAGTTCCTCGGGATGCTTGTCATCTGGTCCCCTAAGGTCATTTGGTCTGGGAGTGATCGAACAGAAATCCTTCTATAGAATCAGATCGAAAGTCATGTTTTACTGGTATGAATGGGTTTAGAATATGTCGATGTAGCCTTTCTGATCTGGGAAAGTAAGTTCCAAGGGGTGCTTGACACCTAGTCCCCTAAGGCCAACTGGTCTGGGAGTGGCTGACTCAAATCCTGCAATAGGGTCAGATAGAAAGTTACGTTTACGGCATGTTCTTTACTGAATGAACTCTCTGATTAAAAGATGCCAAAGTGCACGTGCTTAAAAGATGCCAAAGAGCACACTCATGTTAAGATGCCAATGTGCACACTGCTAAAAAGATGCCAATGAGCGCACATCTCATGATACTTGGTGATATGTTTGAGTTGTGATAAACCTGTAAATTTGTAAAAGTCTTAATTTTTGATAACTTAGTGTCAGTTCATGCAAAGTTTCCTATATTAATTTTAGAACTGCATTTTTCTTGAAGCTAATTGAAGTTTAAATGCGAGCACACTGTATAGACAAATGGAAGTTTTTGAAACTGAACATGTCTTAACTTGATATGCAATTATACTTGGTCTTGCATCCAACAACATATGCTTGATTTCAACTGATTGATAAATCTGTGAAATTTTACTGAGTAGACTTTAATTTGTTTAGTGTTTAAAAGTTTATATATTCAGTTGTTACAAAATTTATATTCAATATGATCATCTTTCATACTGATGTCTTTATGTTTGTGTAGGGGGAGTGAAAGGATTTCAGGTATATTTTTTTATTTTTATTTTTATTTGTTATGTTTTTTTAGATTTAGTTTTGTTTTAGTTTTCTAGGTTTAAATAGTGTTTTTCTTTTCATTTTCTTTTTCCCGCCTACCTGTTCTTAGTTTTTTTTGTCTTTTCGGCTCCCTCATTCTCTCTGTCGCTCTCTGTGTTCAAGGTCTTAATCTGATTTCTTTCAGATTTTACTTCGAGAAATCAAGATTGTGATTTCGTGCATTTTGTCTTAAATCAAGTATTGGGTTTTGCTTAGAACTGCTATTCGATCATCAGGTCTATTATGTCTTCTAAAACCAATACAGATCCCATGATTCAAGACGAGAATGCCATTCTTGATGATCCGTCTGATCGAGCATCTCATGATACTCCCATGCCGTCACATCATTCTGTTGTAGTCGATCTTTCTGCTTCTCGTCGTACACCAAATGATGTGTTCCCAACCATCATGTATATGCCTTACAAGCCGAACAACTATCATGTGGACTTTGACAGAATTAAGATACATCCAGTGATACGAGCAATTCTCAAAGGTCATCCACTTGCCCATGCTCCTAAAGTGTATCTACAACATGCTTGGCATACAATAACAAAGAATGAAATGGCTCGTCCGCATCACTTTGATCTTCAAATCGATCAATTTGAATCTTTCCTTTCATACAAGCGACTGAGATTGATACTGGAGCTTCCTGAACCGAACTCCAGACCAGGCCGAACTACCTATGACAGTTTTCCATCAGAAGAGGAAGTATATGAAGGAATAAGGAATCTTGGATATGTTGGTACTTTGAACAAACCTACAGACTTTGACAAGTCTAATCTACCTCCAGTATGGTATGCACTGTTCTCAATTATCATCAGGTGCCTGACATCGAAGCATTCTGGCACAGACAGTGCAAGTTTACTATATCTCCGATTGTTCCATGCAGTCGTCTATGACTTGCATGTCGACTACACTTTTATTTTTTGGACCGAACTCTCAGAGGTGGTACATGACAAGTTCACCAACAAGAAACGGAAGTTCATTCCGTTCGTTAAATTTCTGAAGCTTATTGTTCGGAGCATGCTCCGCAGCAATCCAGCTATTCCTCGCAGGTTATCTTGGCCTCAGGTTCCAGACTCTGAAATGACTTACATTCAGAAGCAAAAGAGGTCTTTCAACTATTCTATGACCATTCCGTATGCTCTTATTGCCAACTACGCTGATGTTACAGATGAGGATGTCATAGAATATTGTTGGGAGAATGAGTTCATGGAAGCTGTACAAGATGAGCCTTCTCATGACAATCAAGCTGTTGAAAAAGATGTTGAAGTTGAAGCAGCTATTTCTGAACAAGCGCCTGAAGATGAAAAAGAGGCTGAAGATGAGCAAGATGTTGCTATTTTTGTTGAAGAAGAAATAGTTCAAGAAGATTTTGCTTCTCAACAAATTGAGAATGTTATTGTTGATATTGGTACTGAAGCTACTGATGTTACTGCTTTTGATTTTGAAGATGAAGATGATTCTGCTGCTGATATTACTCTTTCTGATGATAAAGATGGTGAAGATTCTGATCATGATGATGATGATGATAGTGATAAACCAAGTCTCAAGGTTTATGAAAGGAAGGTTAGGACACCGGAAGTGGTTGTCTCAACAGAAGTTCTATCTGAAGATGATTATGTTCCTGTTAATCCTTCAGTTGCACATCTTCAAGTAGATGAATTGGATACAACTTTTGATCAAGCTTCAGCTCCGGTACAAAGTCAAGCTCCAGCATCTTTGTTTGCGGCTATTCAAGTTCCATCTGTAGAGCTTATTTCTGATCAAGCTCGGGTTTCTGCTGAAAAATTCTCTACTTGGAACGATATCATTCTTCAGTTATCAGAGAGAATGGATGCAGAAAAGGAAGCTCAAATTCTGAAGTTGAAGACTTTCTTCAAAGGAAAGATGCCTGAGATTGATACTTCAGTGATTCCTCCAGAGATTCCTTTCAGACGACCAACTGGTGTAGTTCTTCGTGAACCTTCTTCTGCTGTGCCTACATCTACTTCTCCGGTTGTTTCTCTTCCGTTTCCTTCGATGGTTTCTTTATTTGCGGCAATTCCTATGACTGCTCCTTCTTGTACATCTTCAAGGTCTTCTCTTTATGATCTTCCCATTTCAGAGTTGACAGATTTGCTCTATGCTCGACTTCTCTCTATGTCGCTGCCTGAACATCAAGATCAAGATCTTCTTTCTTTGCTTCAGAACTTCCAATCTACGCCGCCTCCAGTTCCTTCTTCTGAATCTGACCGGATTACAGCTTTATCTGATGAGTTTCATGCATTCAGACCAGAGGTTTAATCAAGTTTTGCTGATCTCAAATCTTTTATGTCTCAATCCTTCTCTGATTTATCTTCAAGGCTTGATTCTCATGAACAAAGCTGCAGAACTGAAGCTGGCCCGTCTCTTAAGCGCCGACATGACTAAGATGATCCTGATCATCAAGGCCATGAGTGGGAGATGGCAAAGAGACCAAGAGTTGAAGGATCTTCTGAAGCTAGAGAAGATATTCAAGAAGAAGTGGCTGGTGATAAAGGAAAGGGTGGTGAATCTGTTGAAGACTGCAACATTCAGATTTTAGTGAATGTTATGATTGAGAATGTTGATCTGTCTTCTTTGCATAATGAACTGAACATTTCTGAGAGTAATATTAACAATAATATGCAAATTTTTGTTTATATGGATCCAGATGTTTCTGCAAGTATTCATGATGTTGAAGAATCTGAAGCTGCAAATGACATGAGGTCATTCTTCGCTAACTTCATAGAGATTAATTCTGATGATGATGAAGATGTCAGGTTTGAAAATATTTGTCAAGTCAATGAAGAAGACTGTGATGACATCATTATCATTTCAGATACAGAAGATGACTCAGTGTTCATGGATGCTAAAGACGAAGAAGAAGCAGATTTGTTATACAGTGATCTTCCTGCTCACAATGAGATTCCTGAATCAGCTAATGTCACATCTACTCCTGTTGCTAGTTCAGCTCCGACTACCACTATTCCATCAAGATCATTTGAAGTTGGTCAGTCGTCAAGAGCAGAAGCTGATGTTCCATCTTCTGATCCTGTAATTCCACCATCTATTTTAGAAGAAGGACCAGCTTTATCTAGACGTCAAAGACAAAGGAATTTGTAACGTAGATATTTGGCATCAAGGCAAAGATCAGCCTTTCTAGAAGACACTTAGAGAAACATCTTTGTCTCTAGAAGAAGGGCGATTAACATCTATGCAATCCTTGAAGTAGAGAAAGAGTCAGATGCCTATCAATATGAGTACTTGATGTTCATCAAGTGTCAGTGCAAAAGGAATAATACCGTTTCTTCTCAACATTTGATTGTTCGAGTCATCAGTATCACAATCAACAAGTTTGTGAATATCTGGTATCCCGATTTTGAAGTTGAAAGAAGAGACTGCAAGCGGTTTAAATTTTCAGAGGCAGACTTCGCTGACCTTTCTATAGATGATGTTGAATTCTTATATGATCACTTCAGGAATCTGTATCATAGATCTCAGGATATTTCACAAGCTTTGTTCGTCATTAAAAGATTCATTCGACGATAAATCCGATTCTTCGGAGTTTTTGATTTTCAGATGGCTGTCGAAAGTTTCCAACCAGTTGTTAATCTTCTCAGGCCTAACCGAAGCTTATCGAACTTAGAGTCTTATCCTTTTCTCTTTATTGTTAAAGATCCATATGGAGTTGTGTACAAGAATGGCTCTAATGAAAAATGTTTTCTCATGATTGAATAAATTGCTCACTACTCCGATGGAACCTTAAAAGTGATCAAGCTACAGTTAGAACAACGTCTGAAAGAGGCCAAAAGAAGATTTTTAGAAAGAAGAGAAAATGCTTTCCTGGTTGATAATGATGAAATACGTCTTATCCAGAAGACTTTAGATTCAATTCAAGAGAGATTGAATCTACACTCAACTTTAAGACGACTGGAAGTTTTAGTTGGTTTGAATAGACTTCGTCAACGAGAAGAGCGTCAGTAATTCTCCAAAGTCGCCTGGTTGGTCTATGCTGTTTTTGAAGATTGTTTTTGAAGACCACGGCGCCAATGATTACTAAGGGGGATATTGTTAGATCTGTTTTTATAGTAATCATTGTATTTATTTTCTAGCTTTTACTGTGCCTAATGTTCTTATCTGTATTGTAAAGGCTAGGGGTATTTAAGTCCCCTTAGAGCCTTTGTTTTGTAACTTTCGACTTACATTTCAATACATCAGATTACACTTTGCGCTTCATACTTTCTCTCTCTAAAAGATTTAGAGATTCTTGGACTCTCAGCAGCATTAGAAGAAAATCAAACATGGAAGTTGGTACCTCTTCCTGAGGGAAAACGTGATATCGGGTGTAAATGGGTTTTCAAGACCAAGTTCAAGCAAGATGGGTCGATTGAAAGATATAAAGCATGGTTGGTAGCACAAGGCTTCACTCAATGAGCCAATCAGGATTACTTTGAATGTTTTCTCCTATGGTCAAATTTACTACAATCAGGTGCATTGTTGCTCTCGCTGTCAAGAAACAGTGGAACATTCATCAATTGGATATCAACAATGCTTTCTTACACAGATACTTGAACGAAGAATTGTATATGAAAATACCAAAAGGAATGTCATGTTCTAATCCCAATTACGTTTGCAAGCTGGAAAATCCTTATATAGGCTCAAGCAAGCCTCACGGCAGTGAGGGTTTTTGCATTCCAAAAACGATTATTCGTTGTTTCTGAAGAAGAGAGTTTCCTCATTTACCATTGTGGCAGTTGATGTTGATGATGTTATTATAACTGGTGATAATAACTCTGAAACTGACGACTTGAAGACTTTTCTGCATGCTACATTTAAGATCAAGGATTTAGGTCAGCTAAATTATATTTTGGGATTATAGTTTCTTCGAGGAGATGACGATATGTTTTTAACCCAAAAGTACTTACATAATTACTTCAAGATTATGAAATTGCTCGTCTGAAGGTGTTACTACTCCTTTACCTTGTCATTTGAATTTGATGTCTGCAAGTATCGACAATTGGTTTGTAAGCTCAATTTTATGGTTCATACGCGTCCAGACATAGCTTTTAGCATTCAGTATCTAAGCCAATTCAATCAAAATCCTTCACGAGCTCATTGGGATGCTGTTATTCATGTCTTGAAGTATATATAAGCTTTTGATTCTTATGGGTTATTCTTTAATAATAAATAAGAATTTTCCCTTAATGCTTACTGTGATTCAGACTAGGCTTCTTGTCCGTTTTCTATATGATCTGTCAACGGTTACTTTGTTTCTTTTGGGGGAGTCCAATATTATTGAAATCAAAGAAACAAGTAATAGTTTATTTGTCTTCTGCTGAAGCTGAGTTTAGATCAATGAGGAGAATAACTGCATAACTTACTTGGTTGAGTAGATTACTATCAGATTTAGGAGATGAATAATTGCAGAGCTTTGAAGAGTAACAATATGGCCAGCATACATATAGCAAACAACCCTGTCTTCCATGAGAAAACTAAGCACATTGAGTTGGATTGCTATTATGTGAGAGAGCAGTTGCAAGCTGGAGTTATAATTGTCGATTTTACACCAACAACTTCTCAGTTAGCTGATGTGTTTACAAAATCTTTATCAGGGCCTGCTCATTCGTGTGTTATACACAAGTTGGGATTAACAAAACCTCCAGCTTGAAGGGTAGGGGGTGTTAGTAGTCTGTTTTAAATATTGTTAGTTACTTATCCGCTTTATTTCCTTTATATAAATAGGAGTCCCTCACTCCTCTTTGTATTATTCATTCAAGCAATTAATACAATTTCTCTATCTTCACCAAACTCTCTGTACAATCACACTAGGCAACTAATTCTCACAAGTGATAATAAGAAAAATGGATCAAAGACAATATATGTTAAACAGTGAAAGGAAGCTGTGAAAGTCCTAAAGAAATTACTTCTCAAAATCAATAAATATTAAGAAATGAAAGCTTTGGGCATGGATGAAACATTGTGCATTTAGGGAGGTAATATATGAAGCCATTTTTTTTTGTAATTATAAGTGTTTAGACAGTCAGGAAACTCCCAAATAGGAGAAGCCTCAAGACCTAGCTTTTATTTGTCTTTTGAATTGACCCTCAAGATTTTTGAAACGAAAAGTTAGCACTGTAGGACGGAAGTAATTTGGTCGCGTGCTTCTTATTTAGCTAGCTTGCAGTTTGGTCTAAATTGTCTTTGGAGTTTGGAGGAACTTTAATTTTGTTTGAACAACTTCAATTCTTCATCGTCTTTTGGTGGTTTGTCTTGGTATTTAACGTTTGCATCCAATTTTTTTTGTTTTTAGTGGATGGTTTTGTATATTGTAATCATCCATTTGGTTCCCTGATTTGCCTTTTCTATTTCTCTAGGATTGGAATCAGGAGGATTTGAAATTGGGAGAATTTAAAATTGAAAGAATTTGGATTATTTGATGTGTTTGATTTGTAGAATTTGTAATGAAATCGAATTCCATTATTTAGATACTATAATATATAAAAAGAATTATAACAATATTAAAATTACTCTTTTATTAATTCATTAGTACACAAAAAATGTTTTAACATATCATTACTAAAATTAATCGTATTACCTACAACAGAAACAATAGGTAAACCGTCGGAAACAAACTTTATCTACGGTTTTCCAACGAGAAACGACCGTCGGGAAAAGTTGGTCGGTAATATTTAGCGACAATTTATCAACAACAACTATCGACAACTTACCAACGGTTCCAGTTCCCGACGGCCTTTTGACTATTCATAAACGATGATTTCCGACGGCTAATATTACCGACGTTTTTTCGATTATTTTTAATAAAAAAAAAACTGTTTAACTTGCGACCGCCGGTTTTATGGATTTTTGTTTAAACTGTTTTAAAAGAAAAACCATATTTGTTGCATTTTAATCTCTCTCTCTCTATATATATATTATAATATTACATACAAAATGTCAAAATCCATATATATATAACAAAATTTTACACAAACATCCGTACATATATCCATGCAAATCCGTACATATATTGATAAAGATCCATAAAAATCCTACATATATCAAATCCATACATATATCAAATCTATGCCATCATCAAATCCTACCAGAAAAGGAAGGATCATGAGAAGTGGGGTCATCATAAGGTGGTGGTGGATATTGTCGATCTAACATCGCCTCGATAACTTTTAGTTTGTTTGCCATCCGTATATTTTCCTCCTTACACCGAGTGTTCTCTTCTCTCTCAACTGCTCGGTGATCTTTTAATTCTTGCCCCTACAAAAATAAAACACATAATGAGTAAATTGACATGTTTTAATTAAATAAGGAACAAAAACTTAACCTCGCTTGAACTGGAACCGGTATACGATCTACCGGTACTCAACCCGCTTGACAAACCAGTTACCACGTAGCTTGGGTTCCCACACGTACCAACGTCGAACATCCGACACCTCTACCTTCCTCCCGCACAACAGTCCCAAACTTCAATATCTCCAAGTGGATGGGTGCTCGTGTTAGGTTTGTACTTCTTTATCATTTCGTGTTGATAGTCATCCTACGATAAATGATTACAAATTAAAAATCGTTTGGCATTTTTTTTAAATTTCGGCAGCATAACAACTGTAAATTTAACATTTCCATCCATTCACAACCTATCTTAAACATTTAACATAATAAATGAACTTGATAACTCCATCCAATAAACTAATTTGTATGTCATATAAGACATGCTAACATAAAACTATAGGAGTATTCGAAATGACATATTCATCTTGCAAACTAATGAATGAGTAATTACTAACCACAAAATTTTCATCCCTTGAGGTAACTGTCTGGTGCTAGACCCTGACAACTCCCCCGACCTTTTCGTCTTATGGATCATTTCAAACATCTCATGGTTGTTGGTTCACGGGCCTCTGATTGCACCTATAAAGTTTGATCGATTTATTAATTTAGTCACTAAAAAAAGTTCTTAAACATGATTAAAATTACGTTAACTTACAAAATGCCATCTACGTCGTGACATAGAAATGGAACCCCCAGTATGGACACCACTCCCTCATGCACTGTTTTCATATTATGTTTTGCAACCTATGGCTTCTTCTTCCATTTGTTTGCATTCCATTTATATATAAAACAAAATTAATTATAAAAACACAATAGAAGAGTGTAGATATAATGTAATTCATAAATATTACATACCTTTGTGATCATGTCACGCCAATAGTCCAGGTGAATCCATAACAGGCTAAATGGGATCAAAGCTTCATAGTTAGACATGGTAAATACTACATATGCATCAAGGGCCTTCTCAATGGCATATTCCTTGGCGTCATGCATAATATCTGGCACACGCCTTTTCAACACGTCATCCCATGATGTGCGAATGAGTCCATCAATATCGTCATCCCATATGTAGTTACTCTACACATACATCACATGCTCAATTAATTTAAGATATCAGTGAATAGTTTATGATTTTAAATATCATAAGTACAAACCTTAAAACAATGGAAAAAATAGCGTGTGAGTCGCTGTCAACATCTCTCTAGGATGTCCAAGAACCCATAAACATTTCCATCAATAGTTTGATGACTTTACGGCCAACTTTTTGTTTAGCAAAACTGTTACATTTAACATTAGTATTAGTCAACAAAGTTTGATATATACTATTAAAAAACATAAGTAATATACGTACTCAAGTACCGACATCTCAATCATCGGCCTCTGTGAAGGTCTATGTGATACTCGCATGCCGACATTAGGCCCCTGATGGATGTGATGAGTTTGCAACAACATCCTCATGAATGGCGTCTAGACCATTTGACTTGTGGGTCTCTAGGGTGTCAACGTGCTCAATTAAAATATTGGGACCCGCACCGCCAACATATGAAGAAATGTAGACACCTCTACTGCTGCCTTGGCTAGAAGCACTATCTCGGCCTCCACTACAACCATTACCACGACTGCCAGTACACGTCAAACTACGATCCATAAAAAATTGTCTGTTACAAATTAATGATGAATTAACTACAAACATACTTTTAAACTAACACATGTATAAAAATAAATCAAATAAACACTCACCGATTTGAAGAAACTAATCATCAGAAGAGTGGTCGGATAAAATAGGTTATTCATCATCTTCATCTGAATCATATGTACCTTCAAACTCTTGTTCCTCGTCATTTGCATCATCATCATCATCATCATTTTCATCATCATTAATAGTCGCATTGGCATCAAGTTCAATTAGTGATCGTGGTGTGACAAGACTAACGGGTTCCACATATGCATCTATACTTATGGATGCAGTACAGTTAAACCTTTCGTTCCCTGGAAGGAAATGTTCCCTATCTAGATTATCATCATTTCCTACTTCTGTAACACGTTCTCCCACATCATATATCCCCCTTAGCTACGACTTCAAAACAACCCACCAATCTTTCAAGTCCTTGGTGTTCGAAGGATACGGTGAATAATAAAGTTCTATTGCTTGTGATGCTAAAACAAATGGGTCGTCCATTCTTAATCTAGACTTGTATTTTATATCTACCAGGTAATGTTTAGCAGAAACTCTAACACCATTGACAATATCAAAACAAGTATAATTGAATAACAGAATAATGCATCGCCCTGCTCCAGGATATTTGACCTCTAGAATGTCATCAAATAACCCATAATAGTCGGACTCATAGTTATTATAACACGACCTTTTCACACATACTCCACTATTGTGTAACCCTCCCATCATCGTGTTTTGTTGTGTCAAACTTGTAACCGTAAACAAAATATCTCTTATGAGACCAAACATAACGTATTGGTCCTCGTGCTAAAACCTACAAGTGTAACAAATAACAACTTCTTATGCCTATCAAATTCTCCATCTTCAATATGGGGTTCTTCATGTCTGATCCACTCATGAAACAACCTTACGAAAGGGCAAACTTCCACACAACTAAGCAAAATATAGGTATGGGCATTGTCCATCTCCTAATCAGTAAAGGCTCTTCGTTTTCAACCCTTTTCAAATAATCTTCGAGACGGAACTTTGAAGATGCTTAATCGAGAGTCGACCTTCGAAGAACTTGGAATATCTGGGGCCATATTACGAGGCTCGCGATTTAGGTGTGTTTCTATTGTTCACTCAAAATATAGGGAACAATAAGTAGTGTTAGTGCACAAATATGTTGGATACAAGATCATAAAGTTGAAAGGAGAGAGTCAAAGTCAAAAGCTCAAGTTAACTCTCAAGTCAAAGTCTTTGTAATAAAGGTCAAAGTCAAAGTGTTGTGTTTTGTCTTTGTAAGTGTTAAAGTATAAATAGAGTTTTTGTTTGTAGACTCATTAGGTTAGATGTGTGTATATGACTAGAAGAAGGTTATCTGCATGTACTTGGTTAGTGAGAGAAATATTGTGAGAGTTTTTCTGTATACGAATTGAATTGATTGAATAGAAATTGTTTGATCTTAATTCGTTGTCATCTTGATTAATTGCACTCATTGTTGGAAACACAATTGGTATCAAAGCAGACAAAGATCAGAAATCAAGATCATAATTTGAGATTTTGACTGATTTGTTTAAGAACTTTCAGTTCACTATTCAAGATTCGAATTTCTTGATTTTATGTTATTTTGGATGTAATCTTTGTTGTATTGTACTCATTTTATGGTCTAGAACACAATTGATTTGTATCACTTCGTTCAATTCACAACAGATTGAGTGAATTTTGGATTTGATGTGATTTTCATTCGAGTTTGTAAAACGTACTGTAATCACTTCAAATTTCAATTGTTGTTGTTTTTGTTTTTAATTGATTGTTTGTAAAGTGTTCAGATTTTTCTCGAGATCAAATTGATGAAGTTTCAAAACCTAATTCAAGAGTTTGGATCGATTTTGGATTGATTTTAGTGTTTTTGGGCCGAGATCTGAAGAATTCACATGGGAAAACGAATAACTCGCATGATGAATGTATTTGAAAAAGACTTCGCATAGAACTGAGTTGGTGAAAAAGCTAAGGAAAGAATTTGCATAAGGTTTTGTGCGAATTGTTCAGAATTCGCATAGCTCGGTATACGAAAAGTTGGAAAAAAAATTCTAAGGGCAAATTTCGTATAGTGCTACGTGCGAAAAGTAAGGATTTCGCATATAGTAGCATACGAATTCCTAGAATTCTCATTGTGCTTCACGCGAATTGCTCAGAATTCGCATAAGGGTTGCATACGAATTCCTCAGATTTCGTATAGAAAGTTGGAAAATTTTCCAAGTCTAGAATTTGTATCGATACGAATTGCTCGAGGTTGAAATAGTTTCTAAGTGCAGAATTCGTATCTCTCTGTTGTGCGAAAAGTTACGTGCGAATTGTGAGGTTGTGCGAAATCTGTTGTGTGTGAATTCCTAAGGTTGTGCGAATTGTGGCTTCTGTGTGTTGTGTGAAAATTTCATTTTTAGACAAATTTTTGCAAACTGTAATATGGTTTTACAAGGACCCCTGTGCTAAGTCTGCGGAGGGGAACAAAGTTCTCATTGTGATCAAAGTTTTTGATTTTTGTTAACGATCATTTTGTGCAAGTATTTTTCAAGATGGGATATTTTGATGATCAAGTAAAAATAGATAAACTCACAGAAGAGAATATTGAACTCGAAAGAAGGAATAATATGCTTGAGACAACTATGGATAAATATGCTATAATTTGCAAAAAGAAAGAAGATGTTAAGAAACTACTCGGTGAAGAACTCAGTGCATTAAAGAATATAATTGAAGAGCTCACAAAACAGATTTCTGATTTACAGCAAAGTGATAATAGCAAGGAAACTGAAGGGAAAGTGTAACACCCGTGTTTTAGGTACGTTTTCAATTCTGACTTTTCCTTTGCAATTATTTAGAAGTTCGAGATCAGGATCCTCGTGTTGAGAACAGAAGAAATTCGGGTTCGGGGCATCTAGGCGACTATGCCCGCGATTGTGACAAAGGTCACTCTCACGGGGCATACTCGCAGAGGGTGTACCGTGTGTGGAGGAGAGGGTGCGACAATGCCCGGCAAAATTGACATGTGTCATTCTCGTAGGGCAATGTCGCCGAGGATGTACCGCAAGGTACTGAACGCGGGCGACTATGCCACGCAAGAATAACCATGTCATTCTCGCAGGGCAATGTCGCGATCGAGTGCAGGGCTTTAAATGCCTTTCATCCGATTTTCAGCTCATTATTTCAGTTTGGAACATTTTGAAGGTGCGATTTTAGAGGAGTTCAAGGTAGGGTTTCTCTCTTTCATCATTCAATGCTACCATTTCGGTATCTTACTTGCTTTTATTTTGGGTTCATTAGGTTGGTGAAGTGATTAAGATATTGTAGTTGGGAGTATCAAGTTTCCTTCCTCATTCTACCCTCAAGTGTGGATAACTATGAGTTTTGAAGGTGAGTTTTCTTAACCATATATCTATAATAAATGATAGGGTTTAGATGTTGGTAATCTTAAACCTTACCTTCTAATCACATTTGGGTTTTGTTGGGTTTTGACCTAACTATGAGTTTTGAAGATATCATGATTATTTGATTAAATAAAGTTTTATGGGATGGTATATTAACGAAATTAATGACTTCCATGTTTACCTACTCATTTGTTAACTAATATATGTTACTTGGAATATTGGCATCATTTGAAGAGAAAACTAGGGTTTTGGGAATATTGTGTACATTAGACTAATTATTGGGCATGATGGCTTTTTAAACGAGATTATGGTATTATCATTGATGGGGTTGTGCTTATGAAGTTTCTTAACCCATGTGAGATGAGCCATGTTAGTAACTCCTATAATTGGGATTTGGTCTCATGAATTACATGCATGATTTAATGTGGTTGTAATAGCATGTTTGGTATTTGGTTTAGTGCAATGGATCCATAGGCACGGTATTCCAATGTCTTGTCCGGACATTCGGTTACCCTTGGCACGGGATAGGCATCAGGCTCCATGGTAAGTAGGGTGTGGGAGGTCGGGCAGCGTCCCATGGACAGTATGGTGTAATCCCATTGTGCTCGAGTTTCCCTATTTTGGGAACTCTCAAGAATAGACCTGGAGTGGTTGACTTGATGTTTTCGAGCAATAGAGTTGGAGTAGTTGAGCTTGCTATGTGGTTTTGAACTGTTGTCAGAAATTATTTGATGCTAATGGTTTAGTGGATTTGTTTTGATTTAGCTCACGGCTAGATCGGCTACATGACTTCAATCGGGTTTACTGTTTAAATTATTTTCCGCTTATATGTTCTCACTAGGCTCTATCCTAACACTTGTTTGATTGTCATGTATGGCAGGTCACTCTAGCGGTGGGACACGTCGGGATTGAGTGGACGGCATTGGGGTCGAGTGCGGTCTTTTTGATGACTTAGTGACTGATATTGAAGTATATAGACATTATACCTTTTGGAAGAATAACGACACCCGACATTAATCTTGCTTGCACAAGTTAGATTACTAGGTTGTCGAATTGTATTCTTTTTTTGTTCTTGGGTTGTAATGGCCATACTTGGTTCCCCCATGTTGGGTTGACGTACATTGGATTAGTTTGTTACACTCTTATCTTACAGGTTATTGGATCTCCCTTTTTGGGTAGATTGGTTTCTACCAGTTACAGACGTTATATAGCCGAATTTTCAATTTTTAAATTTACCCCAAGTTCTAGGATGTTACAATTTGGTATCAGAGCATTAGTTTAAGGGACCTAGGTATAAATGTAAGATTCCTCGACTTAAACTGAGATTTTAAGTTATGACTTATGAGATTTGGGTAGAATTCCCAAGATAGGAAGGTTTCAAAGTCGACGAAACTTACGTAAATTGAAAGTTGTAACGATAGTGATGGGAACTCTTACGTATCAAGTATTCATAATTTCACTTAGCTAACGTTATTATGAATATGTTTTACGTGGGCATACTTGATCTACTGTTGTTATGGTGAATGTAGTAGTATGTTTCTTAATGTTACTCATGCGGTTCACCTCTTATTATTTATCTGGCCTTGTGTGGCAGGTAATGGTTACCACCAGGAATAGACAGGAAGGACAAGACGCCACGGCATCTACGGCCGATCAACCACGGGTGACCGTGGTGGAAGATCCCTCACGTCCAGCTAATGTGTTAGCGGGAGACCCGAACACGTTCCCCGGCGCAATTTGGAATCAAGAGAGCCTATCTTGGAAGAATTGACAGTGGAGATGAGGATGATGGACAAGATGATGGTAGCCATGAACTGAGCTATGGCGCAACAACAGGAACTGTTCTTGAAACTTCTGGAAGACCGGGACAATCACAACAACCGTAGGCATGAAAAGGTGAACGAAAACGTTGTCGTGGCGGGGTCCGGGGGTACTGGACCTGTAATCCCTACTGATGCTACCATAACCCCGAGAGTTGGGCAAGTGGCGAAAACTTTCACGTTCAAGGCCTTTCTGGGTTGCGGACCACCGGAGTTTAAAGGTTCGGATGATCCGTCAGTCTGTGTGGGTTGGATTCGGGAGATGGATCAAGCATTCCGTTCTAGCGAGTGTGGGGAAGGACATAAAGCAATATTTTGCTCGCAAATGTTGAGAGGGACGACCCTCACTTGGTGGAATGTGTATTCCGCTTCCTTTGAAGCGACTGTTTTGGCCCAACTGTCTTGGGCAACGTTTAAAGAAAAGCTACTCGAAGAATACTGCAACTAGAGGTCAATGGACCGAATCAGGGAAGATTTCCAAAACATGAAGATGGGCAACCGATCAGTAAAAGAGTACACTCGAATATTTATGGACAAGTTGGGATTGGTGGGACACCTGGTCCCTATAGAGAAGGAAAAGATCAAAGCCCACATTAAGGGGTTTCCGTCCGACATGATGTTGATGGTTAGAGTATCGAAGACTTCTACTGTCCGGGAAGTGATTGAGGAAGCACAGCTAATGAAGGATGCTTTTATCTTTAAAAAGGAAGAAGGTTCCCGCCTAGCCGATAAGAGAAAATGGGAAGGAAATTCCTTAGCCTCCAGGAAACCAAGACCGTTCAACAACAACAACTATCAACGAAGAGCAGACTCTAGGCCCGAGGCTAAGTGGTGTTCCAAGTGCCGAAACAAACATTACGGCCCATGCAACTTCGTTCCCGGGGCTTGCTTTAAGTGCGGAAAGCCCGGGCATGCTTATAAGGATTGTCTCATGAAGGGGCGCTTGTATTACGAGTGCAAAGAGCCGGGCCATGTTAGAGACGAATGTCCGAAATTAAAGACCGGTGGAAGTGGCGGGAAGAAGACGGATCCTCCAAGAGCGGCCGGAAGAGCTTTTCAAATGTCTTCCGATGAAGCCAAGGCCTCTACTGATGTGGTGTCGGGTACGTTTCTCCTAAACTCCGTGCCTACACGTGTATTGTTCGATTCGGGTGTTAGCTTCTCATTTATATCCGATACTTTTTGTCAAAAGATTGCCATGCCTATGAGTAGCTTAGATGAAGCCATTGTGGTAGAAATAGCTAACGGGGGCCAAGTGATAACTCGGGATGTGGTAAGCGATTGCACTCTTGAGTTTGACGGCATAAAATTTCCGGTTAGTTTGATGCCTATGCAAATAGGCGGGTTCGATGTAGTAATAGGGATGGACTGGTTATCGGAGAATCATGCCGAGATTGTATGTTCCAAGAAGATGATTCGTTTACCCGTAGAAAACGGAGAGGCGACAATCATTTACGGTGAAAGGAGAAGTGGCGAGGTGGCGATTACCTCAATGATCAATGCGCGGAAATTTTTGGCGAAAGGATGTTCATCCTTCTTGGACTATGCCATCGACACCAAACTCGAGAAGAGGAAGCTAGAAGAGGTAAGGGTGGTACGCGAGTTTCCTGATATATTCCCGGAAGACTTGCCCGGTTTGCCACCCGACCGACTTGTGGAATTCAGAATTGATCTCATTCCGGGGGCGACCCCGATTGCCCGAGCTCCCTACCGACTGGCTCCTACCGAGATGCAAGAGATGATGACCCAACTACAAGACCTTCTTGAGAAGGGTTTCATTCGACCGAGTTTGTCACCTTAGGGAGCACCGGTTTTGTTCGTCAAAAAGAAGGATGGCTCGATGAGGATGTGTATTGACTACAGAGAATTGAACAAGGTAACGGTAAAGAACAAGTATCCACTTCCGAGGATCGACGACTTGTTTGATCAACTTCAAGGAGCGGGTTGTTTTTCAAAGATCGACATGCGGTCGGGGTATCATCAAGTGAAGGTGGCAAAGGGCGACATTCCAAAGACGGCGTTTAGGACGCGTTACAGTCACTATGAGTTCCTAGTCATGCCGTTCGGTCTAACCAACGCGCCGGCTATGTTCATGGACTTGATGAACCGAGTGTGCCGGCCATTTCTTGACAAATCGGTAATTGTGATCATCGATGATATTTTGGTTTATTCCAAAGACGAGGAGAACCATGAGCAACACCTTCGGGAGGTGTTAGAGGTTCTAAGACGAGAAAAGCTTTACACGAAGTTTTCAATGTGTGAATTATGGCTTCAAGAGGTGCAATTGTTGGGGCACGTGGTTACAAAGGAAGGAGTGAAAGTGGATCCCGCTAAAATTGAGGCCATGATAAATTGGGAACCACCCAAGAGTCCGTCAGAAATCTGAAGTTTCCTAGGATTGGTGGGATACTATCGAAGGTTAATCCAGGATTTTTCTAAGATAGCCTCAGCATTGACGACCTTAAATCAAAAGAACGTGAAATTTGTATGGACCGCGAGTCAAGAGAAGGCGTTCCGAACTCTGCAGAGGAAGCTTTATGAAGCTCCCATTTTATTTCTACCCGATGGGACGGAAGAGTTTGTGGTTTATAGTGATGCGTCAAAGATGGCATTGGGTTGCGTGCTAATGCAAAGGGGTAAAGTAATCGCTTACGCGTCTCGACAACTCAAGGTTCATGAAGTCAACTACCCAACCCACGACTTGGAGTTAGCGGCAGTGGTGTTTGCCTTAAAGTTGTGGCGACACTACCTTTATGGCACGAAGTGCACCCTTTATACGGATCACAAGATTCTGAGGCACATTTTTGATCAAAAGGAGTTAAACATGAGGCAGCGAAGGTCGTTGGAACTATTAAAGGACTACGACTGGGAGTTTCTTTAGCACCCGGGTAAGGCAAATGTCGTCGCCGATGCTCTTAGTCGAAAGGACTACGGGGGAAATTCCAAAGCTACTTTCACGCGGATCGAGTTGACATTATCACTCATCGACCGGATTAAAGCGTCACAAATGAAATCTTTGCTAGAGGAAAATCTCAAGGGGGAGGTCATGTCAAAGCAACATCTACTCTTGACGGAGGATGGCCGAGGAGTAAAGCTCTTCAATGGGAGAGTTTCGGTGCCTAAGATCGGGGGCAATCGAGAACTTCTCCTCGAGGATGCCCACAAATCGAAGTATTCTATCCACCCGGGGAGCACAAAGATGTACCGGGATTTAAAGTTACATTATTGGTGGCCAGTTATGAAGCTCGATGTTTCATGTTATGTGGAGCGATGTGTTACTTGCTTACAAGTGAAAGCCGAACACCAGCGACCTTATGGCAGCTTGCAATCTTTAGAAATTCCGGAATGGAAATGGGAGCACATCACGATGGATTTCGTGACGAAATTGCCAAAGACCGTGCATGGTCATGACACCATTTGGGTGGTAGTGGACCGTTTGACCAAGAGCGCCCATTTCTTGGCCATGCGGGAGACCCTACCCATGGACAAGCTAGTGAAATTGTATATCGATGAGGTGATACCTCGTCATGGTGTACCGCTATCTATTGTCTTCGATCACGACAGTCGGTTCACGTCGCACTTTTGGGATGGTTTGCAAAAAGAATTGAGCACGCGTGTGAAGTTGAGCATAGCCTATCATCCTCAAACCGACGGTCAAAGCGAGAGAACAATCCAGACGCTAGAAGATATGTTGTGATCTTGTGTAATCGACTTTGTGGGTAGTTGGTACTCGCACCTACCTTTGGTGGAGTTCGCATACAACAATAGCTACCATTCAACCATTGGAATGGCACCGTTTGAGGCTTTATACGGTCGCAAGTGCCGAACTCCCCTATGTTGGCTTGAAACGGGGGAGAAACAATTCGCCGGACCTGAAATTGTTCAAGAAACGACGGATAAGGCGAAAGAGATATGTGAGCGCTTAAAAGCGGCTCAAGATCGACAGAAAAATTATGCGGATAAGAAGCGGCGGCCGATAGAGTTTCAAGTGGGAGACCGTGTTATGCTGAAGGTGTCTCCTTGGATGGGGATTATTCGATTTGGAAAACGTGGGAAGTTGAGTCCCGGTTTCCTTGGGCCCTTCACCGTGCTTAAACGAGTAGGGCAACAAGCTTACCAGTTGGAACTTCCTCTAGAAATGAGCGGAATTCATAACACCTTTCACGTATGTTACCTCCGTAAATGTCTAGCGGAAGAGGAGAGCGTCATTCCACTCTCCGAGATCAGAGTTGATGAAGGGAACCGATGCGTAGAGGAACCCGAAGGAATTTTGGAAATAAAGACGAAGAAGCTTCGTCATAAGGAGGTCACAATGGTCAAAGTTCAGTGGAAGCACCATCGGGGTGCCAACATAACTTGGGAAGCCGAGGAGGACATGAAGCGAAGATATCATCACTTAATTCTTTAGCCTAGATTTCGAGGACGAAATCTTCTCCATGTCGGGGAGGATTGTAACACCCGTGTTTGAGGTACGTTTTCAACTATGACTTTTCCTTTGGAATTATTTAGAAGTTCGAGATCAGGATCCTCGGGTTGAAAACAGAAGAAATTCGGGTTCGGAGCATCTGGGCGACTATGCCCGCGATTGTGACAAAGGTCACTCTCGCGGGGCATACTTGTGGAGGGTGTACCGTGTGTGGAGGAGAGGGCGCGACAATGCCCAGCGAGATTGACATGTGTCATTTTCGCAGGGCAATGTCGCCGAGGATGTATCGCAAGGTACTGAACGCGGGCGATTATGCCACGCGAGAATGACCATGTCATTCTCGCAGGGCAATGTCGCGATCGGGGTGCAGGGCTTTATATGCCTTTCATCCGATTTTGAGCTCGTTATTTCAGTTTGGAACATTTTGAAGGTGGGATTTTGGAGGAGTTCAAGGTAGGGTTTCTCTCTTTCTTCATTCAATGCTACCATTTAGGTATCTTACTTTCTTTTATTTTGGGTTCATTAGGTTGGTGAAGTGATTAAGATAATGTAATTGGGAGTATCAAGTTTCCTTCCTCATTCTACCCGCAAGTGTGGCTAACTACGAGTTTTGAAGGTGACTTTTCTTAACCATATGTCTATAATAAATGCTAGGGTTTAGATGTTGGTAATCTTATCCTTACCTTCTAATCACATTTGGGTTTTGTTGGGTTTTGACCTAACTATGAGTTTTGAAGATATCATGATTATTTGATTAAATAAAGTTTTATGGGATGGTATATTAACGAAATTAATGACTTCCATGTTTACCTACTCATTTGTTAACTAATATATGTTACTTGGAATATTGGCATCATTTGAAGAGAAAACTAGGGTTTTGGGAATATTGTGTACATTAGACTAATTATTGGGCATGATGGCTTTTTAATCGAGATTATGGTATTATCATTGATGGGGTTGTGCTTATGAAGTTTCTTAACCCATGTGAGATGAGCCATGTTAGTAACTCCTATAATTGGGATTTGGTCTCATGAATTACATGCATGATTTAATGTGGTTGTAATAGCATGTTTGGTATTTGGTTTAGTGCAATGGATCCATAGGCACGGTATTCCAATGTCTTGTCCGGACATTCGGTTACCCTTGGCACGGGATAGGCATCAGGCTCCATGGTAAGTAGGGTGTGGGAGGTCGGGCAGCGTCCCATGGACAGTATGGTGTAATCCCATTGTGCTCGAGTTGCCCTATTTTGGGAACTCTCAAGAATAGACCTGGAGTGGTTGACTTGATGTTTTCGAGCAATAGAGTTGGAGTAGTTGAGCTTGCTATGTGGTTTTGAACTGTTGTCAGAAATTATTTGATGCTAATGGTTTAGTGGATTTGTTTTGATTTAGCTCACGGCTAGATCGGCTACATGACTTCAATCGGGTTTACTGTTTAAATTATTTTCCGCTTATATGTTCTCACTAGGCTCTAGCCTAACACTTGTTTGATTGTCATGTATGGCAGGTCACTCTAGCGGTGGGACACGTCGGGATTGAGTGGACGACATTGGGGTCGAGTGCGGTCTTTTTGATGACTTAGTGACTGATATTGAAGTATATAGACATTATACCTTTTGGAAGAATAACGACACCCGACATTAATCTTGCTTGCACAAGTTAGATTACTAGGTTGTCGAATTGTATTCTTTTTTTGTTCTTGGGTTGTAATGGCCATACTTGGTTCCCCCATGTTGGGTTGACGTACATTGTATTAGTTTGTTACACTCTTATCTTACAGGTTATTGGATCTCCTTTTTTGGTTAGATTAGTTTCTACCAGTTACAGACGTTATATAGCCGAATTTTCAATTTTTAAGTTTACCCCAAATTCTAGGATGTTACAGAAAGCCCAAGTCTTGAAAATTCAAAATGCAGAGCTGGAAAAGCAGAATTCAGAATTGGAACAAAAGATTTCCAAAGACAGAGATGTATTTGAAAAAGAGAAGAAAGGTTTTGAAAGAAAAAAGAAAATGTTTGCAAATAAATTCTCTGAATTTTCAAGGAAATCATTTGAAGAGAAGAAAACTATTGAACTTAAAAGTGCAAAACTTTCTCAACAAGTGACTGATTTTGAGAAAGTAATCATCATTGAAAGGGTCAACAAATTTGCAAAAGAGAGGAAGGTAATTAAACAGAAAAATGTTGGAATATTCAAATAAATATCTGATCAGAGAAGGATTTTCAAGAAGAAAGAAAAAATTTTGAGTCAGAGATTAAGAAGCTTACAGAAAAGCTATCTGAACTATCAACAAAGGCAATAAAAGAGCAAAATACGAAGTCTGAATTCCTGAAGAAGATTGATCTACTCACGACAAAAAGGAACAATTTATCTTCCAAGATAAAAGAACTTGAAGAAGTTATCTCTAAGGTGGTTGTGACTGAGCAGAAGACTCCAGATTCAATTCTTCAAACACCTAGAGATGATTCAACTGATTCTGAATGCTCATTTAAGACAACATCAAGTTCATATCATACAACTGTTTCTACAAAAAGGTCAGTCAATATTAAAGATCGGATTCGTACTACTAGCCTTTTCTATGATCGGAATGTGGATGGTTTAGGTACATACAGAAGAAGAAGAAAAGGAAATGAGAAGTTTGTATGGAGAGTGAAAGCAACTTCTGATGAGAAGTATGATCAGAAATCATTTGTGCATACACTCAATGCTACGAAGAATAATGTGCCAAAAGGTAAACTTGATTTTGTTTATTCTAGAAATCAATTAATCAGGTTATCTAAAAAGAAGAGTTATTATTCTTACTGTCGTGAAAATGATTTTGTTCATAAATCTTCTGATCATTACTGGTATGGTTCTTATTATATTACTCCTAATAGAACTGCAACTAACAAACATGGACCCAAATACTAGTGGGTACCAAAGCCAAAAGATTCATCTGTGTTGCAGGTACTTCAAGTCAAAGGGGAGTAAAATAACTTAGGCTTATTAATACAACAATTCAGAACACGTGCTTCAATGAATAATGGCTCTTAGATAATACTGTTCAAGACCCGTTCTTCAATTATAAGGAGTATGACTTCTAAACACAACTGTTTAGGACTCGTTCTTCAATGATAAAAAGAGATGATACTCCAGTGCATATATGAGATTGTACTCCGATGCATAAATGAAATGATCAACCTTCAAGGGGGAGTACATATTTTTTTCTTGTTAAATATTGTGAATGCAATATTTCAAGGGTAGTAAGAAAATTAATTTCTGATTACATCTGATCAGAACTCGTTCTTAACAAGTTTTATTGCTTTCATGTCATTATTTTTTTTCAATAAAGTTTGTGAATAAGACTATGTACTTTGATGACTTTTGACTGAATGTAGATTTTGAGGGGGAGCTTACATGATCATATCAATCATGACTTTCGAGATGACTTTATGAGATCCAAGCTGAGCGTAAGGAATATTCTAATTTTAATCTCATACATGTTTGAAAGAAGGACGACTTTCATACATGAAAACATGTTCTTAAATGTTCAAACCACTTCTCGATTCTTAAACATATTTCATCAATTTAGAAGTGTGATTTTAAATATTTTCATATTATGTGCTTCAATGTTAAACTAACCGTGTGTTTCCAAAGATAAATACTTGTGTTTTATCTTTTCCATATACTTTCATGTATTCACACACACCAGTTTAGTATTTTTTTTTTTGTCATCACCATGTCTCTAATTATCTAATTTTCCGATGGTGATACACCCCGTTTTGTACTTCATTGATATTTGAGCGCGATTTCGTTCAAAACGTTTCTTTCAAGAATGTCTATAATTGTTCTTATAGACAACATCCAATTTTCATGACCTAAGCTTTGATTGTTAAATCATTCATATTTGATCTTTTCATACAATGTCAAATTTTCAAACAAGTTTCTTGTATTCATTTCATTCATTCAATATACTTGTGTTGAAAAATCTTTAATGATTAAAAATGCTCAAATCTTCATGATTACCTTCATGAGCATACAAATATCTAACATGTATTTCTTATTGTGCTTTAACTGTAAAGTTAAACCATTTGAGCAACATTGTGCTTTTAGGACAAATACAAGGGAATTGTGTGAGTTTAACAGAACTTCTATGGATTCATGTTAACTAGTGTTTCCTACCCAATAAGTTATCCTTGAGTGATCGAGAGGCAAGGCGTCAATATATGAGTGTGGGTGTGTGATGAGCGGAAAAATGAAAAGAGAGTTTGGTTAGAAGTGAGCTCAAGGATAAAAAGAAAGAGGGTGAGAGATCAGAGTAAAAGAATATCAAACTCTGCACCAATTTTTCTGAGTTGGGCTGCCACATTACTATTGTTTCACAATTTTTCGTGAACATCATTGAAACAGGCAACTAGCCCATGCCAACTCTTGATTTAAACCACACTAGCTACTCATTTCTTTCTCAACAAATGAATGTTTCAATTTTTCTGGGGATGCAACACATAATCTATCTGATTTTCATTTGAAAAATCTGGATAATGATAAATATGAAGTATGTCCCACCATCGCACTTCGATTATGCACAATTGAGTCTGTGTATTACTGTTGTCTCAATGGTTTACACATTTTGAGCCTAACTGATAAAGCAATCATCATGCTTAATTCTTTCATACACAAGCACGTATACACATGAAATTTGTTTTTATGTCTAAACGCTCACAGAATAATCTTGTGTTATTCGATGATTGAATGGAAGACCTGGGGGAGTAAACATCAAAAAGCTCCTTTTCAATGTGTATTTGTTACACACAGTGACTTCATGCTACTGACATGTATTTTTTTAACCGATTCATTTGTTGATTCAGGTTTTACACTCTTATTTGTCTGAATTTGAAAAGATTCGGATGAATACATTATGAATTGACGGATGATAAGAGGTTCATGTGGCAAAGATCAATGGTCAGAAAAGATTAATGATATTTCTTGGTGAAGTTTTGATGATTTCTCTGCTCTACATCATCAAAAAGGGGGAGATGGTCAAGAAATGTTTGGAATGGAAAGGAAATTAAGGGAAAAAGAATTTCAAGAAGTATGATTTGAAGAAAAATTGTTGCAAGGATTTGTCAAAGAATGCAAGTTATAAGAAGATTGCACTAAATTGAAAGAAAAAGTTCAAAGAATTCACAATGTTCGCTGAAATTTGCTGAAATTTTCTTTGAAGTTGATTTGCTGAAGTAAAAAAAGCTAAATCTGAAGATAATTTATTTCTGAAGTCTGAAAGAGGTTTCTACAACCTTTGGGGGAGAATGTTAAAGATTATTAAATAACATTATCATAGACTTTGGGGAAGATTACAAAAAGTTCTGAAGACAATTCAAAGGAAAGAATGATTGATTTTGAGCAAAAGGTGAGATTGTTCTTTGATTCGAAATTTCTGAAATTTAATTCGAATCCAAAGGGGGAGTTTCAATGCATATCTTTTTGAAGATGATCTTATATCTAAAGGGGTAGAATGTTAGTGCACAAATATGTTGGATACAAGATCATAAAGTTGAAAGGAGAAAGTCAAAGTCAAAAGTCAAAGTCTTTGTAATAAAGGTCAAAGTCAAAGTGTTGTGTTTTGTATTTGTAAGTGTTAGAGTTTAAATAGATTTTTTGTTTGTAGACTCATTAGGTTAGATGTGCATATATGACTAGAAGAAGGTTATCTGCGTGTACTTGGTTAGAGAGAGAAATATTGTGAGAGTTTTTCTATATACGAATTGAATTGATTGAATAGAAATTGTTTGATCTTAATTCATTGTCATATTGATTAATTGCACTCATTGTTGGACACACAAGTAGAAAGTTCATTTACAAGATGGGCCTCGACATTATTGAAAACCAATCCTATGAAATTTCAAGATATACCAACTACCTTAATGAGATTTCTAATTAAATCAGATGTTTGTGAGATTTCATTGAAATCCGGATATTTTAATTCTTGAATTTTCTCTAAACCATATGCGGGATTGAAATGTAATCAATTTCCAAATTTCACCAAATCCTACTAAATCTTGTAAACCAAACGGACCCATACATTGTGTTCTCGAGTTCTTTTTACGAAGGAAAGGAAGGAAAAATGAAAGAAAGTAGGGGGAAACATAAAATATTATGTTCTCAACACTACTAGAAAAAGAGGTATTAGTGACGGAAAATCGGTGACCGAATATTATGTCGCTAATTAGTGACAGATTAGCGACGAAATAATATTCGTCACTAATTAGCGACAAAACAGCTTATGTCGCTAATAAGTGACGGATTAGCGACGGAATACATAATTTTCTATTCGAAAAATAATTAAAAATAAAAATCCACGTGTTCGTCGTTAATCCGTCGCTAATTAATGTTTGTGTGTGCCTGTTTAATTAAATGTTAAACAAATTTGATTAATTAATAAAAAATAAAGTTTAAATGAAAATATGAAATAGTGAGAATAAAGTGCATGTAACAAAAACGGCAACCGATTGTTATAAAATAAAATTGATTTTTTTCTTCAATTTTATTAAACATCTTTTAATTTTAAGCTTTAAGAAATCAATAGATAAAAAATATTAATTTTAGAAAATTTCAACCTAAACCTTTGAAAAATAATATCATGTACTTGTCAATAACTTTAATGAATTACGATTATTTTAATAATTAAAGTTACAATAATTTTTAGAATATACAATTTAATTAATAGAAAAATAAATGTCTTGATAAAATATAATAAATAAAGAAAAAAATAAAAATTAAAAAACGTAAGCTATGTAATTTAAGGATAATATGTAAAAATTGGTATACCATAAGACTAAATATGTAATTTGCTCAATCACTTTTGGATGAATTAACGCCTAATTTCAACAGAGTTTAATTGAGGGACAAAAATGGAAGAAAAATGGAAACCACATGGACGAAAAAAGCAGTTTTTAAAGACCAATGACGGAAATCGTTATAAATATCAAACCACAGGGACGAAAATCGTAGTTTACTCTTGGTATAATTTGTTACTCATCACAATGTGGTAACATGTTTTGTGACGTACTTTTGTAGTTATATGCATTAGGGTATATCGATCTACTAACCACCTACGGGGGTACCATGGACATGTGATTGTGGCACCGATGAAGTGACACCATCTACGACGGTGTGATCAGTCCACGACGTCTGCTAACCACCTACGAAGTTCTCATTTGATTAAACACCTATATATATATATAATATGGGTATAATCATGTGAGAACCAAAAACAGATGAGAACCGATCTAAGCTGTAATTTGGTTTTGATCATATGGTTTTAAATTAAAACTATTTCACCACTTGAAATGGGCATAATTGTCATTTTGATAACAAGATTCACCATATGAAACACACAGATTCACCATATGAAACACTCAGATTCACTAGATGAAACACATAGGGGCTGTTTGTTTTTATAAAATAAGTACTTAAAGTGCACTTTTCACTTTTTTGGTCAGATTTAAGTGAATTAAGTGTGTTTGTTTTTTCAATTGTTTCAGACCCACTTTTCACTTAATTAGGTCTTACCGAATAAGTGATATTTCATTCACTTATTTTCACTTTTTCAAACTTTTTCACTTTTTCAAACCCCACGCCTCCATCACGCCTCCTGCTTCAATCCAAATTCAAGATTCATCTACTGCCTCCTCTTCAATCGATCGAACACTCACCTCTCAAATCAATCTTCTCTCCTCTTCAATCGACCGAACAAACAGCCCCTGATTAAAACTCGTTTTGTATTTACAGGTAGAGTGAGGTACATAATGGTTTTTGGAGAAATTGTTAATGGCGGAATAATGGCGTCGAGAGGATGCCAGAGTTGGAGAAAATGAGAAATAATGACGAAGTTGGAAAAAATGCGGAATAATGGCGTCGCTTCGACAGTCCTTCAAGATCTCTCTCTCCCCGATATCTTCTTTGACCTTTTCACCTCCTTTTTCATTATTATCGGTTTCTTCATCATCGTCTCCATCATCTTCATTATCGGTTTGTTTCTTTGACTTTTTCACTCCTGGTTTGTTCATCATCGTCTTCATCATCTTCAAACCACCTACTGGGTTTTCTTAGAAGGTGATTGCTTTTGGTTGAGTTGTTGTTGGGGATGAGTTTGGTTGAAATGGGTTTTGTGGAATTAAAGTTTTCGAAATATGTTTTGTGGAACTTGAAGGTTGGAAGTGGGTTTATGGAATTCATATTTGAAGTGGAATTTGCAGTGGTGGATTTGATGATGTTTTTGTTCTTGGTGGGTTTTAAGAATTGATTAAAAAGAATTGTTAAAAAGAATTGTTAAAAAGAATTGAAGTGGAATTTTCAATCCCGTAACATGTTGTTTTTTAAGAATTGATTAAAAAGAATCGATTCAGATTTCAGATGTTTATCAGTTTATAAAAACAAAGAGTCTTATTGTTCCAGATTTCAAAATTCAGCAACACCTCTTAAAAATCAGAAGTGAAATCAGACTTCAGACTTCAGCACCTCTTAAAAAACAAACGTCACCATACTAACCTTATTTCATTCACCGCATGAAATCAAAGACAAAATTTATAAATATTCTATTTGCACCTAATGAAATCAAATACAATTTATGTCTATAATCACCGATTTGTATCCAATTTCATAATAACGGTGGACGGGACTCCCTGGCTGCCGGAAAGTGTAACACCCTAAAATTCATTGTAAAATAAAACCTGGAAACCTAGCAACATGACATTCGTATTGATATAGACCTCCCATAAAGGGGATCAATCCTTAAGAGTTTACAAAACCTGCACAGAGATAGGATTCATCAACAAACTAATCTAGACACCTCTATCAAGATTACATCAGTTGACAATCCATAATTCATCAAAAGAATGGGACTTAACAAATGCCCAGTTACAATACTAGTCATCTCAAAATTCCTCGAGACCAAACCCGTCTCTCAAAACCCTGGCAACCCACCGCTAAGGGAAACCTGTTATACACATCATTTGAGAAAAAGTGTTAGGCTTAAAGCGTAGTGAGAACATACAGTTCATAAATCTCAAGAGATAAATCAAATGCATCAAAGTAAATCCTTCCAAAGGTTTAGTTATGCAAAATACAGTTCTTTGATAATATACGGACAACCGGTCTAAAACACATCTTCCGATGACGGGGATTACCCGATTTACCAAGGATTATAGTGGAACACAAAGTAAGCCACAAATCCGAGTTATGAGCTAAATACATGGAACCATGGCCACAAACGCTTCGGTCCGTACTATGATGTCAGGGAGGCTCCCAAGGAACCAGTCATACTCTTTCGTTAGACTACATTTGATCCATGGCTAGTAACGGGTCTCACATAACCGTACTAAGTGCCCCCGAAGATCAAATGTATATACCTACAACATAAGGGGTACAAACATCCCAACAATAAGCCGACTCGATACCTAGGGATCCACTAGTATAGTCATGACTTGTCACAATATTTCATGTGACCATTTTAAAGTTAGATAAACAGCTTTCAACACATTTATATTTCAAAATGTCATTTTCCAGACCAACTGTTGGTAAGAAAGATAATCATAAAACCAGTTTATATACATTCTTTCAATAAGCCACAAACATGGGCAAGTAAAACATCATTTTACTTCTAATAAGGCGGAACCCGTCATTTTAGTCAAAACTGATCGGGAACCCCGAAAATCACCAAAAACTTCATTTATATCAAAATGTAGAGAACATGAAATCATACCGTAGAAATACTTCGGATTTCGCAAATAAGAGTTTTGACATGTATAAAGTTTGTAAAATGGTAGTAGGAACTCACCAGTAGGTTTTAGAATAAAACCCGAAAAACCAGATATCGATCACGACGAAGAGGTGAAGCTTAATACACCGACCCCTTGCTAGAAACACCGCAAATTAGCAAACAAACGAGACTCGAAGATCGACAGAAGAAAAAGGAAAAAGAAAGAGAGAGAGACTGAGATTTGAGATCTTTTAAAAAAATCAACCAAAATGAGATATTTAACAAAATATTTCATCAGTCCCAACACAGCGCACGACCCGTGCGCTTTCAAAGAAGGGAGGGTGCACGACCCATGCGGAAGACCACTGTCGAGCCCCTGATCCTTGTGCACGACCCGTGCGAAATTCATGAAGGACGTGCGCCCTATAGACCAGCACATAAACCTCCTTTTTCTCAATTCTTGATCGCAAAAGACCAAACGAAATTCGGGGTGTTACAGAAAGAACGATCTTGGCACCGTCTTCATATTAGTCATTGTGTACATCATCTTCACACTGAAAGAACGATCTTGGCACTGTGTTCAAAGGAAGATAGATAATAAGAAAACTCAATCAAAATCAAACCAAAGAATCAAATGTGAAACCAAATTAAAACCCAACCTTACAAATCCATAATGGAATCAATCAAATTTCACAATTTCCCCAAGTTAAACTCTAACTTTTTTCCTTTCCTCAATCCAAACTTACAGATCGATCATGGAATCAATCAAAAGTAATAGCGTAAAGAATAACTTTATAGTAAAGACATGGAAACAGTGTCGTTCCTTCCCCATGAGTCACAACAGCTGAGGCAGTGGTATTTGAGGTTTGGCGAAGAGCAAATCATGGCACAGGAACGAGATGATGCCAAGGAAGAAGAAAATGGCGCCATAACAGTTTTTTCCGGTATACCTGGCCAGAGAAACAAAGGTTCGCCATCAAGACAAAGCTCGCTAACCATCCTTTGTGTCGATATCGGCGTCGAGTGGCTCCTGGACGGTTTCCCAGATTAGATTAGTGTTTAACCATGGGTTATGGAGGGATCGGGTTTGCAATCGCGTGGGACGATAGTCCCAATGCTTGTTCTAAACGTCGCTGCGACCATCCCTGTTACTTTGGTCAGATAAGATGAAGATCTATTTTTTGGTGGTGGTCGTCGGGTGGTCATCTTGCTAGGTTGAAATGGAAATTTCCATTGTTGCGTCATGAGGTTCACCAAATTCTAGATTCGTTTTAATGGGTTTTTATGAATCAAGATTCAAGAAGGATGTGGATTGGTGACAATGGCGTAAGGGAAGAAGATGAGGATGACAGAGGCTTAAATTATAAGCTTACCTTTAAACTTTTACTAGTATTACAATAAATGTCATCATTTTTAATGATCCTTGATTAAAACCCTTGAATGATTGAGATTCTCATGGTCCTCAACCTTTTTTATGATTCTCATTTAATTACCGTCCTATATATATATATATATATATATAGAGAGAGAGAGAGAGAGAGAGAGAGATGTTCAAATGAGAATGCTAATTATTTAAGAAAACAAGGAAACAACAAATCATGTGCAAAATCATATATGATTCGGCATTAACAGCCAAAAAAATGGATGTTGGCGACTTTGCACGCAACTTAAATGGCATGAATCATATATGATTTTGTACGTGAATCATATGTGATTTTGTATGTACTCAGTTGTTCTCGTGTTTTCTTAAATAGATATTGTTCTTGTATGAACCCACCCCTTATCTCTCTTTCTCTCTCTCTCTATATATATATAGAGAGAGAGGTCGGGGGAAAGTTCAATTGCAAACTCTATTTTCATTGTGAACATGAGGATTGATCTCGGCCTACATCTCTATTGATCCAATAACTCACATTAAATAGAGTTTTTAATTAAAATTATTAACTAAGGTGATTAGGGGTAAAAAAAAGTGAATTTCAATCCCTCGCCTACCTTATTTGACGTTTTATTTATTTTTTTAATTAAAAACTTTTAACCCCTTAAAGTTTAAGATTAATTATTTGTACTAATATTTGAATCAAACAAATTAGATAAAAACGAGAATTTTGTGCTATTCGATATGACGTCCATCTTGATATAGTTTTGTTTCTTTTCGTTTTAACCGTTTTTTACGTGAAATGTTATATATGTGTTATATTCATTATGAATATTTATGTACGTTCAAGTGTGTATAACAACTCGACATCGTAAGCCCGTAACTCGATTTCTTCAAAGTCATAAGGCATCGCCTTTTTCATCACTGTAACTCAACACCCATCGAGAGCAATCGAAAACACATCGAAATAGATCGAGAACCCATCGGGACCGATCGATACCAATCGAGACTAATCGAGAACCCATCGATACTAATCAAGAATCCATCTATTGACTTGGTGTGCGGTTGTGTATTAAAATCATAACCTAACACCTTCATTTTTTATCGAGACCGATTTAGAACCTATTGGTTATTTTATTATGTGTTTGTTTGTATAAAACCATAACCTACTACTTTTAACTTTTATCGAGATGGATCGGGAAATCAATCGAGACGAATCAAGAACTCATCGAGATCAATTGATAATCCAATGAAGAAAATGAAAGAAAAATACATTATATAGAGTTGAAACTGTAGTATATTCAAAATTAATAACATGTATATGCATGATGAATTTTATAGCGAACATTAATATTTATGATAAATATCATACTAATATAAATACTAGAGGGTTATTGAATACACGTGATGATACACAAATATTCATTATGAATAATATGTATATTCATGATAAATAATATATATATATATTCATGATGAATATTATAGTGAAAATGTACATTAATTATTAATATCATACTGATGTATGAATGTTGAAATGTTGTTGTATACATGTGAACATATATAAATAATCATGATGAATAATATGTATATTCATGATGAATAATATGTATATTCATGATGACTGTTACACTAAAAATGTATATAAATGATGAATGTCATAGCGATGTATGAATACCGAAGATTTGTTGAATACAAGTAAAAAATACATAACTATTCATGATAAATGTTATACTAAGTTGTATAATAATGATGAATATCATACTAATAGATGAACATTAAAGAGTTGTTGTAAACATATGAACGTGCATAAATATTCATAATTAACATAACACATATATAACATTTCACATAAAAAATGGTTAAGACGAGAAAAAATCTATATCGAGATGAATGTCATATCGAAGAACACAGAATTCTCGGGTTTTTTATGTAATTTGTTTGATTAAAATATTGGTAATTTTTGAGATAATTTATTTTAAATACTAAGGAGCTAATGTTTTTTAATTAAAAAAGAAAAAAAAAGTCAAATAAGGTAGACATTTATTTAAACTTCTTTTTTTTCCCTAATCACTTTTTAATTAACCTTATTATCTTTTAATCATTGATTAGTTTTCTAAATTTTAATCAATGACCAATTTAATTATCATCCTCTATATACCGAAATGCCTCTAGTGTCTACTCGACCTCTAAATGAGTGTCACCACAAAAGCCACAAGTCCCCGTATCCGGCTCACCATGGGCACCACCGCAAGACTTAGCTCCATATACAACTCTGCAGAGCACCAGCGCAAGCTTCCATAAAAACATGACTTAGGTACCACTCACTAGACTTCAAACACGGACACTAAATTCCACAATGAGTGACTAGACTGGATTACAAACAGGCATCGAGTTCAACCACCCACGATCTATACCTCATGCCCTTCAATAAATGTTACACGGCTATCGAGTTCAACCACATACCTCGAGCTCCCGCTAGCCAGAAACAATTTCCAGTCCCAAAACGGGGATATAGTCCCCAACTAAACCAACTGAGTGACTCATATGCCTATGCAACCAATGCATTACAGTCTAAAATGTTACATGACTCAAAAGAATGAACTAACACATTCAAAACATGTAACTCTTAAATAAGCTGAAACTAAGTACATCATACGTCCAAGGATCCTTAACGAGCTACCAAAACTGAACAAATGTTCCAAAGACCCATCTTAGTGTAAACCAAGCCCTAAAAGGCATAATGAACGTTTGGCTAAAATACATGAGCCAATAAGGTTACATAAACCAAAATACATCTTTTCCCAAAAATCTTTGTCTCTTAAATCACAATTGGCCTTCGGCACAAATTAAAATGGTTTACCATTTCTAAAATGTTCCCAAGGTCGGGAATGATCAAAATCAAAAGACTCACACATTCTTACCTTCAAAACGTCCCATTACATAAATGATGTATTTCCAACAAACACTAAAAAGCGCATTTTTGACCAAATATCTATTTATGCAATAAATCATCAAAACACATTCATTTATGACACATTTATCAAAATGCCCAAAAATCCCAAATGTGGGTGCTTTACAAAGTTTAATAGGCTAAACACTTCAAATAATCAAAAGTTACCTAATAACTCAATTGTTGACAATTTCATGTAAAACACATAAATACTTTAAAATGGACATTTTGGCATGTACAACGTTTTCACAAATCAACTTGAACTCACCTTTCTAGATTTAGACTAAATATAGATTTTCCCCCAACTTGAGCTCCTTGAAGAAACTTGGATCCACAAGCCAAAAACTTCAAAAAACCTAGATCCATATATTTCCAACCATAATTATTTACATCCAACCATAAAGAAGTGTTTCCTAAACATTTTACATGAAGATCTCCACTTATACCAAAACCCTAAATTCCATAGTTGAAGAGAAGAGAATATTACCTTTACCAAAGCTTGAACCCATCAACAATACTATTCTAGATCTTCCAAAATAAACCACAAACTTCTAATCTTCAAGATGGTGAAAAGGGTTGGATGAAACCCCAAGAAACTTGGTGAGGATGATGAAGGTGAAAGATTATGGTTCTAACCTCCAAACTTGCTAGCGGATAAAGAATCATTGATTTTAGAAGGGAAGCTCCCAAAAATGAGTTAGGGTTTGTTTGGGGAGGATGGGGATCGGTTTGGGAGAGAAAGGAGGAAAGTATATGAGGTTTTAGGTTAGAAAATGGGGTGGAAAGCCGGTTTCCCCCTTTTTATTCGTACAGTGGATCCACGCGGTTGGCGGTGTGGTTTGACTCGCGCGGAGAGTCGCGCCGGGTTCTAGAGTTGGGACGGGACAGAGGCTTGCGCGGATGACCGGAGGTTCCACTCGCGTGGAGAGCCGCACGGAACACTGTCGCGCTCTCTTTCATCCTCCTGGCTACTTCGCTCAACATCAGATTAGGATAAAAACTTCCATAATTCGGGGTGTTATAATCGGCTAATGAGAACGACATCAAGATCTGAGAGTGAAAATTCATTCTTTTCCCTATTTTTTCACCATCGTGCCAACTTTATGGCCTTTATTGACTCATTTGATTCTGCTATGTACAAACAAAGGAATAATCATAGGTTGCTTAATCATGAGACAAGAACAATGGTACCAAAGTTTAGCACACCCGCTTCTAATTGAGGTTCATGCTTATACTCGTGCTATATTCAGAGATGTTCAGAATAAGATAAATGAATCTGTTTGGTCATGTTTTCCAATCATCTGTGAGTTTGGTAGATAGTTCTGATGTTATTGTTGTGGTTGAAAAGAAGAAGGTTCAACATACAAGGAAAGATGATTAATGCAATTCAAATCTAGAAGTATATGTAAAGGAGTCTGATCACAAGGTTCGTTTAGTTTTTAATTTATTTTTATTATTCATTGATAGTCTTATTAATTAATTTTACGTAATTAAACTGTAATGAATACAAATTATTATTCATTGTGAGTAATGAAGTTATCTAAATTTATTGCAGGTTGTGCAATAAGTGCACTGGTTCTTTGGATTATAGCTACTTATTTTCATCATCATTATGGTTTGTTATGTCGTCATATTTTTTGCGTATTAAAGAATATGTGCATTGAAGAGATACCGTTGCATTATATAGTTGTAACAACCCAAAAACCAACGAAACATAAAGATAATATCACAACCGATAATGTCCCAAATAACAGGTTACAACAAATCCCGTACTGGAAAAAAATTTCTTACAAAAAGATATGACATCAACTAATATAGTCTAAGACTACCGGTACCGGGTTCCTTCCAAGTCTCTACCACATCACGCTCTCCAACGTCTCTTAAGTGAACTTCTAACTAGGCCATTACCTGAAAAGGTTTTAGTTTTGAAAAGCGAGGGTTAGACCTTGAGGTCTAGTGAATTCCCTCCCAATTATGAATTAAACGACGTATAAAACTTACGTCGCAACCAAAGCAATTAATAAAGTTATATAACAAATGATAATACAGGAATTAAATTCACACCGATAGGATTTCACAACGAACCACTCCATCACCTCGTGTTGTCCAAACGTGGGGCCCCCAGTAGATCCCCATTTTCATTTGGCCCCCCAGTAGATTCCATTAACATTTGGCGCCCCCCCCCCAAGTAGATGCCATTTTCGTGTGCGCGAGAAATGGATTCTAGGCACATGGCTCCAATCGGATCCTCGAGACTTCTCCACACAACGATAATATTCGACTTCACAATCAATCGGTAATTCAAAATGAGTAAACATAATAATCGTAGATAAAACGGTTAGCATTTCATTATAAGATCAGGTGGACCATAGATCACGCTCCGATCACTAACTACCCCGACACATTTCGAACATTTGACAATTAAACACATTTTCATGAGAACAGAAAAAGTGACAAGGGAACTCACCTGATGCTTCTCGCTGAAATCTTCTTGTTCATGCTAGAAGTCGGTAACGTTCCCTACAGAGTAATTAAATAAGTGTAAGTCCTCTAATTACGCTCGAAAGAACGGACGACCCGTCGAAACTTCCCCCTCCAAAAAGACAAACCTCCTCTCGGATCAAGTACGAGACTCGATTGCAGAAATAATCCAACTCTCAACTGGTTCCGGGTCAGACACCCTCGGGTTACCGATTGGTTAATTTACCCGACTCTCGTACTACCCGGGATCACCAGGTAGTAGGCTGCCCGGGTACACCCGGCTACAGGTCCCCCGGGATCGCACAGATGAAGAGCGCCCGGGATCGCCCGATTGAGGGCTCTCGGGTTCGCCCATTGGGGAAAATCCCAGCCTCAGCAGGGATTGCAGCGGCGGCGCTTGCACAACACACTGCGGGCCACATTTTTCAATCGATGGAAACCAACACTCAAAACCACCCTAAAACTGAAACTACACAGTCCCCCTTCATCCAATAGATTAGCGATTTAAAACTTAACCCAAAACCCCAAATAGTCCAAAACAACAACAGATTAAATCCCCCCCCCCCTTCAACTAATCAGACATAGAAAAATAAACAAAACCTTCTAGCACTAGCAAGCATCGACAAGAGGAACTTACTTGGAGAGGGTTACTATTGATTTGATTTCCCTTCAAAATGATCCTTTCTTCTTCACGTCTCCCAATCGCCATAGGTTGTCTCTATAACTCCCAAAACTTTCAGCCACCATAATAAAATGAGAGGAGCCCTTTTTTTGTTTTTTTTTTGTTTTTTATTTGCAACTTGGTCCCTCAACTTAAGGCTTGAATCAAAACTCCACTCAAACTCTCATCTTAAAGAGTTTAGACATGATTATTACATTATTCCCCCCTCAAAAGAATTCCGTCCGGAAATTCTATCGGTCCAACAATTTTGGGTACTAAGACCTCATAACCGTCTCCAGCTCCCAAGTTGCCTCTTGTCCTCTGTGATATTGCCACAACACTTTCACAAGGAGGATCTCTTTTGGTCCCAACATTTTTAACCTTACAAACAAGACTTCCTTAGACCCCATAATAACGGTTAACTTCTTATTTGTTGGCCTACCTTGTAAAGAGTATTGCCGAACCAACTTCCAACAGATGCTCTCAAAGAGTAGCGTGAAACACCATACCAACTTCCCATCGAACACTTCCAGATCTTACACTCTCTCCTACTCTTCGATAATTTCAAACTCTCGAAGAGATTGCAAGGCTCGACTCCTTTTCTTCCAATTCTATCAACTCAACTTCACTCAGTTGCCCAGAATATTCTGACCCCAAGCTACAACCATACCCTCTAAACAAACCAACTGTATCATGCCATCTATAACATCCCAGGCCAACTGCACCAGATATTGTCCACTTTGTCTACACACTTGGACTCACGGTTTTAAAACGCGCCTTTTTAAGGTTTCCACAATCCATTTCTCTACTTTACACAAACGAACTTACCCAGAGGTATCACCACAATAACATGTATCCCTGACTAAGATATACCCCTCTGTTGGGAACTGAAAGAATTGCTCAAGTACAGTTAATACTGCTAGCACAACATTGTTACTACTTCTGAAGTTAATACTGCTGAGAAAGATTAATGTTGCTAACCAAGATTAATATTTCTTGATGAAGTTACTACTGCTAAGCAATTTTAGTACTGCTAGTAGTTAGTACTGTTGAACTTAATACTGCTCAAAGTATTAATGCTGCTGAAGACTTAATACTGCTTATGAGATGAAGACTTCATATGGCAAGGATGACAGCTGTATTGATTGAAGATCATGGAAGGCTTGGAGATAAATATGGAAGATTATACTGAAGATCTTTTATTATTTTGTAGTTATCTTTTATCTTCAGTATATGTATAGAATAGTTTGTAATTTTAGAAAAGGCTTTTGAGTTTTTGTTTTCATAGAGAGAATCAACCTCAAGGTTTATAATCCTAGTTCTAGAGAAGTAGAATTCGTATTGGTGAGCCTGTTCATCAATATTGAGGTTGTGTGTGAAATCTTCTAGCTTTATAACCATTCAATAAAGTTTACAAGTTATTATTCTGATTCACTGTTCCATTGATCTTTGAATATTAAAGTGTTATTCCGCAAACTCTTTTAATATTGTTTCTAAGTGTTTATTCTTGTTAAGAATTTAGATCCTGATAAGTGGTATCAGAGCTAATATTCTCAGGAATCTTATTCATCATGGAAAACACAGTTGAATCAAACAGTACTCTGGTCTCAAAGGTTCCAATGCTCAGATCTAATGAATTTGACATGTGGAAGATTAGAATCAAGCAATACATTCTCTTCACAGATTACTCCATGTGGGACATCATTGAGAATGGCCCATCTGATGAAGGAAAAATCGTTTCAGATGGAAAAAGAACTCCACCAAAGACTGATGCAGAAAAGAAGATAAGGCAGACAGAGATGAAAGCCTTGAGTACACTGCTCTTGGCTATTCCCAATGAATATCAACACCAATTCAGCAATTGCACTGATGCACAGATGCTCTGGAATGCTCTAGAGAAGAGATTCTCTAGTACCAAAAGTACCAAGAGAAATCAAAAGGCAATCTTGAAACAATAGTATGAAAACTTGATGTCAACTAAAAATGAGTCCATGACTCAAACTTTTGACAGGTTCAACAAGCTGATTGGTGAACTAGCTACTATGGGAGTACAGATTGATCAAGATGATGTAAACAGAAAGTTCTTAAGGTCCCTTGGAGATGAATGGACCATGTACACTATTTCATTCAGACAGAATGAACAATTGGAAGAGAAAGAACTTGATGATCTGTACAATGACCTTAGAGTATTTGAAGCTGAGGTGGAGGCAAAGAAGAAACCTTCTGGATATATTCATAATGCTGCACTCCTATCAGCATCAATTGATTCTACTGCTAACCCTGAATCAGTTAATGTTGCTAATGGAGCAAATCAAGAAAAAGGCACTGAATCTGTGTTTGAAGCCTTTCTTTCCAGCCATGGAAACTCCTCTTTAATCAATGATGATTTGGAACAACTTCATCCTGATGATCTTGAAGAGATGGATATTAAATGGCAGATGGCCTTGCTTTCCATGAGGGTGAAGAAGTTCATAAAGAGGACTGGGAGGAACAACTTCCCCAAAGAAGAGAAGATGGAGCAGGCTTTGATAAGTCAAAGGTGGAATGCTATAAATGTCATCTGAAGGGACACTTTGCCAGGGAATGCAGAAGTGGAGTGTCTCACAACAACAACCACCAACAAGCACAGTCTGGAAACCTCAACCATAACAGAAACTCTGCTCAAGCCCTTGTTTCTCAACAAGGAATGGGGTTTGACTAGAGTGATCAAGCAGAAGAGGGTATCCAAAATCAAGCTCTTATGGCAGAAGTATCTGATCTCCCAACTGAGGTAAGTTCTAATATCTGTTCTAAAACTTGCATAGACACTGTTAAAAGGTACAGAGATCACAACCAGAACATGAGTGATGACCTTAAGAGATTAGCAAAAGATATAAAAGACTATGTGAGAATTGTTGAGAGGTTTGAGGAACAGATTAAAGGTTTTCAAGCCAATGAACTCCAACACTCATATGTTACCAATTGCTGGAAGTGGAAGAAAAATGATCTAGAACTACAACTGACCAAATCTAAAGAGGAGAGTGAAAAGTTGAGAGAGGAGCTAACCAAGGTTAAGCTTGATGTGGAAAAGTTTTCCAATGCTTCTAAAGCAATGGACTCTTTACTACAAACTCTGATTCATGACAAATTAAGAAGAGGAATTGGATATAATATCACACCACCACCATACAACAACAACTACACTCCTCTTACATCAGATTTGCTAGAAACCAAAGATAGGAAGGACTTGCCTGAGGGAGCCACTGAGATAGATCCCTTAGATGAGGTAGTTGTTGAGGACAAGACTGAGAAAGAGGTTGGTAAGAGTAAGGAGAACAATGTGAGTGGTGAGATTCCCTTAGAGAATCACATCATTACCAATGAGGGGTGTGGAAAGATTTAGGTCAAATCAAAGGACATAGAGAAGACAGAGGGAAAGTCTGGTAAGGTCCATTACAAACAGACCACAGTTGTGAATCCAGTTCCTTGCAAACAGTGTGCATGTAAGAAGACTGAGCCCCAAAAACATAATAAAAAGAGGGGAAATCAAAGAAACTGGAATAATCAGTGGGCACAAAAACAAGGGGTTGATTTGAGTAAAATCAATAAACCAAAACCTTGTTTTATCTGTGGCAAATTGAATCATTTTGCCAAATACTGTTATTTCAATCCTATGAACCAAAGGATGAATTTTCAAAGGATGAATTCTCAAAGATCTATGCAAAAACCCTTTGGTTATAGGAAGAAGGAAAGGAACCATGTGGCTAAGAAATCTGTTAAATCTAAAAGCCACATGAAGAAAAGGACTGTTAAAGAAAGTGTCAATATGTGGGTTCCTAAAAGCACTAAAACTGTTAGTACTGCTACCACAAATAGTGCTGCTGACAATGATGGTGCTGCTAGAAGCAATACTACTGCTACCAATGTTAGTGCTGCAAAGAGTATTAGTACTGCTAAAACTAACATGGTTAATACTTCTTCAAATGTTAATACTGCTAACTCTGTTAGTGCTTCTAACAAGGTTAATACTGCTAAACCTATTAGAGCTGCTAACTCTGTTAGTACTTCTAAAGTTAGTACTGCTTCTAGTGTTTGTGCTGCTAATCCAATTATCTTGACAAAGTACTCAAATAAAGAGTGCTCTGAGTTTAAAAACCTCATCAAAAAGGAATGTAAATACTTTGATGAGAAAGGGAGACCCAAGACCACTTTGGCTTGGGTTCTCAATCAATACTAATTGTTTAATCTTATGTGCAGGGCAACCAGCAGCTCAAGGGGAAGATCATCATAGTGGTTTCTCTAGGCACATGACAGGGAACATGTCATGCCTCAAGAATTTCAAGAAAATTGATGGTGGGCATGTTGCTTTTGGTAATACTCCAGATGGAGGTAAGATCAGTGGTAAGGGGGATGTAACCAAAGGTAAAATGACCTTTGAAGATGTATTCTATGTTGAGCAGTTAAGATACAACCTGTTAAGTGTATCACAGGTTTGTGACAAACAGCATAGTATATTATTTACTGATTCTGAATGCATTATCCTTGCTTCTGGATCCAAGGTAGTTGATGAAAAGATGATACTACTAAGAACTCCCAGAAAGGATAATGTATATTGCTTAGATATGGAAAGTGTTTCAACTGATTCATCCCTAAATTGTCTTATTTCAAAAGCTTCTTTGGATGAATCATCACTTTGGCACAGAAGGATGTGTCACATGAACTTTAAAACAATGAATAAACTTGTTAAAAACAACCTTGTAAGAGGTTTACCTTCCAAAGTCTTTTCATGTGATGATCATTGTGTTGCCTGTCTCAAAGGCAAACAACACAAAACTTCTCATAAGTCCAAAGAGTTAAACACTATCTCTAATTCTCTTCAGTTGTTGCATATGGATCTGTTTTGTCCTACAAATGTTATGAGTATAGTTAAGAAATCATACTGCCTAGTTATTGTTGATGATTACTCTAGATTTACTTGGGTATATTTTCTAAGGAATAAGGATGAGACAAGTGGACTGATCAAATCCTTTATTCTAAGAATTGAAAACCAAACAAATCAAAAGGTAAAAGTCATTAGGTCAGACAATGGTACTGAATTTAAAAATCATGACCTAAACACCTTTTGTGAGGAAAAAGGAATTAAGAGGCAATACAGTGCTCCTAGGACTCCACAACAAAATGGTGTTGCTGGGAGAAGGAATAGGACACTGATTGAGGCTGCTAGATCTCTGTTAGCTGATTCCAAACTACCAATTACTTTCTGGGCTGAAGCAGTTAATATTGCTTGATATGTCCAAAACAAGGTTCTAGTAGTCAAGCCTAAGAATAAGACACCATATGAGCTTTTAAATAAAAGAAAACCATTTATTGGATTTTTCAAACCTTTTAGGTGTCCTTGTACCATTCTCAATACCAAAACTCACTTAGGAAAGTTTGATAGCAAGGCAGATAATGGTTTTCTTGTTGGTTACTCATCTCAGAGTAAGGCTTACAGAGTTTTTAATTCTTCTTCTAGAATAATTGAGGAAAGTGACAATGTCAAGTGCAATGAGAACACACCAAATCCTATTGGGTCTGGTCCTCAGTGGTTATTTGACATTGATTCACTAACTAACTCTTTGGGTTTCAGTAGTGATTATCATGCAGGTTCAGGAAGTGGAGGATCAGGGGATGAACAAGTACAAGTACAAGACATTATTCCTCAGTCTGTGATCTTTCTCATACCTACAATAGAGCCTGTTGAGTTCTGTGAAAAGGAAACTATGACTGAACCAATTCAGAGTGAAGAAGAAGGAAGAGATGAGGAGAATCAAGTGCATGAAGATCCAGAAGCAGCTGATGAGATCCCCTCAGCTGACTTAAATGATTCCAATCTAGATGTGGGAATCAATGAAGAACTTAGTCATCAGACTAGAACTCAAAAGAACCATCCTCCAGAGCTGGTCATAGGAGACATCTCTTCTCCTATGATAACAATGAATCAAAGCAGACTTCAAGAGCTGCATGATCAGCAACACACAGTACTCTCTTGCTTTCTATCTCAGATTGAGCCTAAGAAGGTTTATGATGCAATCAAAGATTCCAGTTGGATAGAAGCTATGCAAGAAGAGTTACTGCAGTTCAAATTTCAAGAAGTTTGGGACTTGGTGGACCTTCCAAAAGGTCATAGAGCTATTGGCACCAAGTGGATTTTCAGAAATAAAAAGGATGAAAGAGGAATTGTGATTAGGAACAAAGCAAGGCTTGTGGCACAAGGGTACACTCAAGAAGAAGGCATAGACTATGAAGAAGTGTTTGCTCCAGTGGCAACGGTAGAGGCAATTAGGCTATTTCTAGCCTATGCCTCATACATGAAGTTCAAAGTATACCAAATGGATGTGAAGAGTGCCTTTCTTTATGGTACAATTAATGAAGAAGTATATGCCTGTCAGCCCCCTGGATTTGAAAATCCATCATATCAAGATAGAGTATACAAACTGAAGAATGCACTTTATGGTCTTCATCAAGCCCCAAGAGCATGGTATGATACACTGTCTACCTATCTCTTGGAGAATGGGTTTGAAAGAGGAATAATTGACAAGACCCTCTTCATTAAAAGAAGTAAGAAAGACATCCTACTTGTTCAGATCTACGTGGATGATATCATCTTTGGATCCACAAAAGATCAGATGTGTAGAGACTTTGAAAATTTGATGCACAAGAGCTTTAAAACGAGTTCAATGGGTGAACTTACCTTCTTCCTTGGGCTTCAAGTAAAACAGAAGAAAGATGGGATCTTCATAAGTCAATCAAAATATGTTAAAGACATCCTAGATAAGTATGGTTTAACAGACTCAAAGCCAGCAAGCACACCTATGGAGACTCATAAACAGATCACTGTTGATCTTGAGGGAAAGGATGTTGATGTCCATCTATATAGATCAATGATTGGATCTCTCATGCATCTCACAGCCTCAAGACCAGACATCATGTTTCCAGTGTGTTTGTGTGCCAGATTCCAAGTCAAGCTAAAGCAATCACATCTTCAAGCTGTTAAGAGGATTTTCAGATACTTAAGAGGGCAACTTAGATTAGGTCTTTGGTATCTTTATGAATCCAACTTTGACTTGATTGCATATTCAGACAGTGACTTGGGTGGTGCTAACATGGACAGAAAGTCTACTTCAGGTGGATGTCAACTTTTGGGTGCAAGACTAGTATCTTGGCAGTGTAAGAAGCAAACCACAGTGTCCTTATCCACAACAGAAGCTGAGTACATTGCTGCTGCAAGTTGCTGCTCTCAGGTTCAATGGATTCAGAATCAAATGATGGACTATGGGGTAACCTTTCTTCACACTCCAATCTTCATTGACAATAGCAGTGCGATAAACATTGTTAACAATCCAGTCAAGCACTCCAAAACAAAGCACATTGAGATCAGGTATCACTTTATTAGAGATTGTAATGAAAAGAAGCTTATTCAAGTTGCTAAAGTTCATACTGACAACCAGTTTGCTGATCTTTTCACTAAAGCTTTTGATGTGGGTAGATTCACTTTCTTGGTCACAAGTGTGGGCATGATCAATTCTGAATGAGCTCATGTTTAAAAAGTGATTGTATACCTGTTATTTGGTTGTTTTTGGTTGTTACTAATCATCTTTCTCAGGATGTATGTTGCCTTGTTCAGACCTTCACAAGCTTCAAAAAGTGTAAGTTAGTTAATACTGCTAGTAGTTAATATTGCTCTCAGTTAATACTGCTAGTAGTTAATACTGCTCTTAGTTAATACTGCTAGTTAGTTAATACTGTTAGTAGTTAATACTGCTCTCAGTTAATACTGCTAGTTAGTTAATACTGCTAGTGGTTAATACTGCTCTCAGTTAATACTGCTAGTTAGTTAATATTGATAGTGGTTAATACTGCTCTCAGTTAATACTGCTAGTTAGTTAATACTGCTAGTGGTTAATACTGCTTATGTCCCGAATCGTATAAATACACTCTTCGCCCGCCCAAAAGCTCATAACGACTCTTTTATTACTATTCATCTGCTCTCTAACCCTTTTTCTCTCAAGCTCATAGTAAGTTTCAGGCAAGAACTCTCAAAGCTCAATGGCATCCATGACATTCATTGATGAGCACAACGAAATTGCGATGCTACAAAAGCCAAAGCAGGCTGATGGATTTCACCAGATTATGGATTTTCTCAAGTCCAGCCACATTGCCCATGCTTTTACAGTGTCTCCAACAATATACATAGAGCATCAAAGACAATTTTAGGCGAATGCCACTGCAGTTACAGAAAATGGTGTGCAGTTAATCAAGACAAGGGTGTGTGACAAACCCTTGTCAGTTTCTGAAGAGGTGATTCGCATCTGTCTACGTCTAGACGATGCTGCAGGTATTACCTCTATTCCTAGTGAGGACTTGTTCTCCAATCTTTCAAGAATGGGGTATGGAGGCCAATTGGGTGGTTTCAAATTCTCAAAAGCTAAATTTTATACCCAATGGCGTTTTCTGGTTCATACCCTTATGCATTGTATTTCCAAAAAGACTACTGGATGGAGTGAGTTCAGTAGCACCATTGCTTGTGCTTTGGTCTGCTTGGCCACTGCCAGAAAGTACAATTTTTCTAAAATGATTTTCAATGACCTTGTGTCAAACTTGGGAAACAGAAAGAGTTTTTATATGTACCCAAGATTTGTACAGGTAGTTATAACCAATGAATTGACAGGTAGTTATAACCAATGATTTGTACAGAAAGAGTCACTTTGATGAGGTATATGTACCCAAAATTCCCAAAGGTAAGGTCTTTTCAAATATGAAGAGATCTCCATTGGACTCGGAAGGAGTTGACACCCCATTGTTCTCTACAATGATGGTGGTGTCCCACAATCCAGAAGGTATGGCTTCAGGGTCAAGGCCCTCATTAGACCATCCCACTGAAAGCCAATCCCAACCTTCAATCACCATATCAATCCCTCAGTCCCTTGTTCAAAAACCATCTTCACCAATCACCAATATATACATCAGGAAAAAGGTAAAGAAGGCTCCTTCCCTTCTTGTAGCTTCACCCTCAAAGCCTTTAAGCCCTCTAATGGAGAATTTTCCATTAGAGAATATCTATAGGGAAACCAAAGTGGTGTCACCCGAGCCCAAGGAGGTGATCAATGAGGAGATGTATGAGCATATGGGTGAGCAGGCTGCCAGTACTCCTGCTAGCACAGAGGAGTACAGTGGTAACATAAATAAGACCTCCCCCATGGAAACTTTGAATGAGCAATCATTCAAAGGTCCCGGGTGCCAAGAAACCAAGGTAGGCAGAAGACTTCCACTACTAAAAGATCCCATGATCCTTCAAAAGGGGGTCACACTCCTGGAGAAGGTGAGGACAGATATGACTATCATGAATTGATGGAAACAATGGGCAACATCAATATGGATGTAATCAAGCAGGGAAAAGACATAGAAGAGTTGAAACTGATAATTCTGTCTCAACAAGTACAAATTACCAACCTGAAGAAAATGGTGAAGAGATTGGTCCAGAAAAAGAAACAGTTTGTGCTCAGAAGAAGGAAACCAGTGGATGATGCTCCCAAAAAGGGGGAGTCAGAAGCTGATGTAAACATGGAAGATGACAAAGACAAGGGGGAGAAAGTTGATTTTGAGGGGTAGCAAGCAGCTGAAACAGAACAAGAAACAGTAACAGTTAATGCTGCTGAAACAAGCAAAGCAGCAGAAACTGTTAATACTGCTGAATTGAATGAAGTAGCAGAAATAGTACAAGAGGTATTAACAGACCTTGAGATAGCATAAACTTTAATCAAGGCTAAGCATGATACCCCCAAGGTCACTTCAAAGGCCAAAGGAGTTATCATCAAAGAAAAAGGTGAAGTGATCAAGAAAGCAAGAATTGAGAATGTGGTAAACAAAGACAAAGGCAAAGCAAAGTTAGTGGAATCTGATCAACCAATTAAAAAGCAAAAGTTGGTTGAGTCAGATGAAGCATTGGCCAAGAAGATTCAAGCTGAACTTAACCAAGCAGAATTAGCTCAAGTGGAAAAAGATAGAGAGATGGCTAAGGCTCTAGCAGCAGAGTTAAATGAAGTTTATCAACAGAGTTTGGCAACTGAAATAGCACAGAACAATACTGCAACCCTAAAGAAGTCTGTGTTGGTCAAAATGGCTGCAAAGAAGAGACAACCTTCAAAGAGCTACCTTGGTACTCAAGAGAGAAAGAAGATGATTACTTATCTCAAAAGTGCTGTGGGAGTCAGAAAGGAGATGTTCTCAAAGATGTCATTTGAACAGATCAAAGGGTTGTATGACTCAGAGATGATTAAGCTTCAAGGGAATGAACAAGCCAGAGTTGAAATGGAAAAGAGGATGAAAGAAAGTAATGATTTTCTGATAGAAAAACCTTTCCTTGATGAGCAAGAAACACCAAAGAAGGAAGCCACTCTAGGTGAAAGTATGAGGACTTTAAAAAGAACTAAAATGATGGCACGAAGAAAATCAGCCAAGAAGCCTAGAGTGGATAAAGAAGAAAGTGAGAAGGTTGCTGAAGAAGAAGGGGCACCTAAGTCAGTTAAACAGGAAGAACCATCAAGTACTGATGATGTGAATCTGTACATGGTAGTGATGGACAAATTGCCTGAACCTATTACAGCGGAACCTGTTGGTGTTAAGCCTCCAGAGATCATTCACTGGGATATATTGGAAGTTGATGGAAAAGAATATATCAGGCTCAAGAGGAAAGATGAGAAGTATGAAGTATATCATACTTGGGCCAAGATTGTCATAACATGTTCCAGATCTGATCTAAAGGAGATGTTTGAAGTAGGAATGAAGTTGTATGTTGATCAACTGAAAGCTCTAGGGATACCAATCACAAAACTTGTGATGTAGTATCTTTGTATGTTGTTCAAGCCCGAAGAAGTGAAGGACATTATCAGAAATGTGTTTCAAACAGTTAACAACTAGACTCTATATGAAACTAGTGGAGTATATGCTTTAGCTATGGATTCAAATCACATAGAATACTTCCTAGTGGATAGAGTGTACAACCACAGTAGATTGAAGTTGCATGCAATGTTGAAAAATAAGCTTGGATGTGTTCCAGATTCAGAAATGGCAAAGTATTTGATTCAAAGAACAATTAATCAAAGTTTGGGGTTGGATGCTAATACAGGGCTATGAATAATGGTGTTTTGGGAGCATCTGAAGAACTTGACTTCTCTTCCTAAAAGTCAAGTTAGGGGGAGATTGTTGGGAACTAAAAGAATTGCTCAAGTACAGTTAATACTGCTAGCACAACATTGTTACTACTTCTGAAGTTAATACTGCTGAGAAAGATTAATGCTGCTAACCAAGATTAATATTGCTTGATGAAGTTACTACTGCTAAGCAATTTTAGTACTGCTAGTAGTTAGTACTGCTGAACTTAATACTGCTCAAAGTATTAATGCTGCTGAAGACTTAATACTGCTTATGAGATGAAGACTTCATATGGCAAGGATGACAGCTGTACTGATTGAAGATCATGGAAGGCTTGGAGATAAATATGGAAGATTATACTGAAGATCTTTTATTATTTTGTAGTTATCTTTTATCTTCAGTATATGTATAGAGTAGTTTGTAATTTTAGAAAAGGCTTCTGAGTTTTTGTTTTCATAGAGAGAATCAACCTCAAGGTTTATAATCCTAGTTCTAGAGAAGTAGAATTCGTATTGGTGAGCCTGTTCATCAATATTGAGGTTGTGTGTGAAATATTGTAGCTTTATAACCATTCAATAAAGTTTACAAGTTATTATTCTGATTCACTGTTCCATTGATCTTTGAATACTAAAGTGTTATTCCGCAAACACCTTTAATATTGTTTCTGAGTGTTTATTCTTTTTAAGAATTTAGATCCTGATACCCTCAAATTGCCAACTTAACCTGATGTCAACCTTAGACATCACAAGGAACCCACCAATAAGAGTTTCTACATCAAGTATCCCGACATAGAAAAATAGCTCCCCTCAACACTACATATGCCTAACACGAAAAGTACTTTCTTTCCCGGGCTACACTCGTCACACCTCATTGTTGCTGCACAACTCATACACATTAAACATACATCGCCCTAACCATCATCACCCCCAAATTCTTTCATAAAGAAAGGTAGACTTCCACCATTCGCCACTTTCATAGCCCACCGGTTCCACTGACCGAATTAATATGATGCATCCTTCAATTTCTCATCGCACCCAACAACCGTCCGTCCATATTTGCAATGAGTCCATAATCCTCCCGTTCAAGCAAGGAGTGGCCATGCTCACGCCCAACTATTCCAATTAGCTTAACATTGGAAGATAGAATCACTTGGAACCTTTCCCTCGCAATATTAAGTCTGACTCAAAACTCATTCGCTCCGAGCCCTACATCCTACCACCTTTTCCACTTTCTTCTCAGAAAAACAACATGCTTTTAAAGATTGGCTCACATGCATATGTAAACTTTAGTCCACCCGTACGATCTAGGTTTTCCCAACACCATAGCCTTAACACACACTATAATCTTCTTCACACACCCTCGCTAGGGGTTCATAAATCCACCAACGGCCAATCAGAAAATATAGCACCACATTTATGTGTCATTTGCCAACTTCTTACTCTCAGATGCTCACTTTTCCGACCGCTCCAATGTGTAGAGAAACAAATTCACCTTTGTTAGATCACATATCTATTGGATTTAAGATCATCCAATCTAAATATCGCAATCTGAAGCTAAAGCCGGAAAGTCGACTCTCGATATTAAAGTCTAATGTTTATTTGTAATAAATGTCAAAGTATTGTTATTGTTATTTAGTTTACTTAGTTAGTTAGTTATTAGTTAGATATTAAGTTAGTCAGATATAATATCTAAATGTTAGATATTATGTAGGTTTATTGTTTAATATTGCAACTTGTTGTTGCAAGTGGTTTTAGGAAATGTGTCTTAGAAACTAGATATCATATCTGATATCTCAACAAATTCTCTAATCAAAACAGATCACTTTATCTCACACACTTAAGGTGTAAAACTAGAGAGAACACACAAGAGCTTCAAAGATCAAACCTTGTAACCATTTTCTATTAATCAATACAGATTGGTAATCCTATTGTATTGTTGTTTTATATAAACTTGATATAAACATTGTTGGACCGACAATTGGTATCAGAGCCTGATTAAGATAAAAATCAAGTTTTTTTTAAGAAAAACGACTCTGTGTTCTTATTGAAAAATCGTTTTCGAGATTTAAGGTGTTTTAGGTGTTAAAATCGATCAGGTTGTGATCGATTAGGTTGCTAGATCGAGTTGTTGTTGTTTGATTTCACTATAAAACTTTAATCGAGTTCCATTTTGTGATTTTAGTGAGAAAACAGTCGTGTTTAGAAAGTCACTGTATCATCAAATTATTTTCGAAAAAGTGTGTTTTATCGAGATCAAGTGGTCACATTCAGTTATAGAAGTGTTATTAGACTTATTGGTAAAGTTTGGTACTGCTAATCGACGAAGAAACAAGTTTTTAGTTGATTTTCGAAGTACAGGACGAACTTGCGCAAACCAGAAGACGAACACACGCAAAGCTTACTTTGCGAATCCAACACGCAAAGCCCACTTTGCGCATCTCAAGCAACACGCAAAGCATACTTCACCTAAACCTCGAACTTCACTTCTCGCAACAAGAAGGATACGCAAAGCTCAGTTTGCGCAACCCTCCTAATTCGCAAAGTGAAGTTTTCGCAACTCAATACGCAAACCACAGTTCAAGTGATAATCTCTTCACGAAAAGATCAAGTCCAGTTTACGCAACCCTCTCGAAACGTAAATTTCACTTTGCGCATCTAACGTGATACGCAAACCTCAGTTTGTGCATCCCGCTTGATACGCAAACCTCAGTTACCGCAACCCGTTTGATACGCAAAACTCAATTTGCGCAACCTACTTGACACGCAAACCTCCATTTGTGCACGCAAACCTTGATACGTAAACCTCTCTTTGCTCCAATCCAGACTTAGAATTTTCTTCAAAATGACATCCAGAGAAGCCCTTGCAATCGGAACTGACACCAAGCCACCAGTTCTCTTTAAAAGAGAATACGAACAGTGGAAAGATAGGTTCCTGAACTTTGTTGACAGACATGAGCTGGGTGATTTCATCAGGAAATCTATAGAAGAAGGGGTTATGAAACCAGTCATGACGACTCGTTTTCTTGGAACCGTGCCGACTCAGGTTGAACTTAAGTATCATGAGCTAGAAGATGATAACCTCAGAAGAGCTAAAGGCGACAGATTAGCCAAGTCATACATTCTACAAGGAATTCCAAACGAAATCTATGTAAAGATTGACAGCTACAAGGCCTCCGGCAAAGAAATGTGGGATCAACTTCAGAAGATGATGTTGGGTTCAAAGGTTGGGAATCAGCTTAAAATCTCCAACTGCCTAAATAATTATGAAGAATTTAGAGGCAGAGTGGGAGAATCTTTAGAAGAAACCTATGACAGGTTTGTGACTTTGTTGAACGAACTAAGCAAGAATAAGGTCCACAAATCTCAAATTGAGCTGAACGTCAAATTCCTGAGTATTCTACAACCGGAATGGAAAAGATTTGCCAGACAGATGAAGCAGATCAAGGATCTGAATGAGATTCCACTTCATGAGGTGTATGAAACCCTCAGACAAAATGAAGAAGAGGTGGATGGAATTCTAGAAGAGAAAAGGCAGAAAGGAAAGACAGTTGAAGACACAGTTGCTCTTGTTGTCAGGAAGAAGAAGAACAAGACGATTGTGTATGATTCAGAAGAAGATGAAGGTTATGCAAACTCTGACATGGATGAAAATGAACAACTGAAGCAAGCAATGATTCTGTTGTCAAATGCTTTTCAGAAAAAGTTCTACACGAAGCCAAGTTCAAATAGTCAGAGATATTCTTCTGGTCCGAACAACTACATCCACAAGGAAAGGGTTGAAGGAAGTAGATATGAAGGAAAGAGATTTGAAGGGAAAAGAACAGAGGAGAGGAAACCTGAACAAATAAGATATCAGTCTGAAGGAAAGAGAATAGAAGAGAGGAAACCGGAAGAGAGAAAGTTTAAAGCTGAAGGATCTAGTCAGTCAGAACCACCAACGTGCTACAACTGTGGCAAAATAGGTCACTATGCCAGAGACTGCCGAAGGCCAAAAGTCAGAAACTCCGATTATTACAAGAACAAGATGCTTCTTGCAAAGCAACAGGAGGCTGGTAAGGCACTGATGGCTGAAGATGAATACTGCCTTGATCATTCATACGAGGAAGAAGAGGAAGAAGAAAGAGATGAAGCCATCAACATGTGCTTGATGGGAAAGCAAGAATCAGATGCTGAAGCTGCTTCAGATGATGAAGAAGAGGAGGTATGTGATTTATCGTATTCAGATTTTATGAATAAAATGCATGCCATGATTTTAAAACAACAAGAGTTAGAGTCTAATCTCTGTGGCAACCGAAACAGAAGCTTGACATGACCGTTAAATCGTTTAGTAGTGTTAATTGTAGTAAGACTTCGCTTAGTAAAGATGTTTTAATTGCTGACGTTGTGATTTTGAACCCAAAACTTGCTGTTTCTCGTAAACAATATTCAATGAAGCAATTATTTCAGTTATCTTTATCTGCTAGAAAGTCTTCTATTTATAATAAACATGTTTCTATCTCTTGTCAAGATTCTGACGATTGGTTTGGCAATTATCATGTGCATTCATCTCATTCTAATTCTTCAAATGCATTTCAAAAGAAAAGAGGACCCAATTTGAAATGGGTACCAAAATCTTGTGCTAACACAGTAGGACCCAAATTCCAGTGGGTACCTAAGGCTAAATCTGTGTTGCAGGCACATCAAGTTTAAAAAGGGAGCTTACAGATATGACTTCTAGACAAAACAGTCTAGGACTCATTCCTCAAAGAAAATAGGTTCTTGAATACAACAGTTCAAGACCCGCACTTCAAAGATAAAACAATGGTTTCTGAACACGTCTGTTCAGAACCCGTGCTTAAGAAGAGAATATGGCTTTTGAACACATCAGTTCAAGACCCGCTCCTAAATGCTCAAGAGTCTTAATTCCATCTTTGTTTTGAGACTATTTAAATCAATTGTTTCATTATTTCTCTTGTGCAGATCCGTCATATATGGTACTTGGATAGCGGATGCTCCAAGCATATGACTCGACAAAAAGATACGATGTCCAATTTTAAAGACAAGAATTGCGGATCAGTCAGATTCGACAATGACCAGTTTTCTCCAATAATGGGATATGGTGATCTACAGCATGACAATGTCACAATCAAGAAGGTGAGCTATGTTGAAGGCTTACGGCACAACCTGTTCAGTATTGGTCAGTTCTGTGACAAAAGCTTAGAGGTCAATTTCAAAGCCAAGACGTGTTCAGTTTGTTGGGAACTGAAGAATTGCACAAGTACAGTTAATGCCGCTAGTAGATCTTGGTTAATACTTCTGAGGATAATACTGCTAGTTAAAGTTAATGCTGCTCTTCAAGATTAATGCTGCTAGAAGATATTACTACTGCTGAGCATGGTTAGTACTGCTGAACTTAGTACTGCTCAGAGTATTAATACTGCTGATGATTAGTACTGCTTATATGATGAAGACTTTGTATGGCAAGGATGACAGCTGGATAGATTGAAGATATTAAAGGAAGCTTGGAGATAATGATGGAAGATTATACTGAAGATCTTTTATTATTTTTTAATTATCTTTTATCTTCAGTATATGTATAGAATAGTTTATTTCATTAGTTGTAACTATCATTCTGAGTTATTAACTTTCTTAGAGAGAATAAACCTCAAGGTTAGAACCCTGATTCTAGAGAAGTAGAATTCGTATTGGTGAGTCTGTTCATCAATATTGAGGTTGTTTGTAAAAGCTTGTGACTTTCAATCATTCAATAAAGTTTGCAAGTTGTTCATCAGATTTACTGTTTGTTTACTGTTTCATTGAATATCAAAGTGTTATTCCGCAAACTTCTTTGATATTGTTTTCTGAGAGTGTGTTCTTGTTAAGAATTAACATCCTGACAAGTGGTATCCGAGCCTGTATTCTCAGAAATCTTATTCATCATGGAAAACGCAGTTGAATCAAATAGTACCTTGGTCTCAAAGGTTCCAATGCTCAGACCCAAGGAATTCGACATGTGGAAGATCAGAATCAAGCAATACATACTCCTCACTGATTATTCTATGTGGGACATCATTGAGAATGGCCCATCTGAAGCAGGAAAGATTGGTGCTGATGGAAAGAGAACACCACCAAAAACTGATGCAGAAAGAAAGACTAGACAGACAGAGATGAAAGCCTTGAGCACTTTGCTCTTGGCTATCCCCAATGAATATCAACACCAATTCTGCAACTGCACTGATGCGCAGATGCTCTGGAATGCTCTAGAGAAGAGATTCTCTGGTACCAAAAGTACCAAGAGAAATCAGAAGGCCATACTGAAGCAACAGTATGAGAACTTTACGTCAACCAAGAATGAGTCAATGACTCAAACTTTTGACAGGTTCAACAAGCTAATTGGTGAACTGGCTACAATTGGAGTACAAATTGATCAAGATGATCTAAACAGGAAGTTTTTAAGGTCCCTGGGTGATGAATGAACCATGTATACTGTCTCTTTCAGACAGAATGATCAACTGGAAGAAAAGGAACTTGATGATCTATACAATGATCTAAGAGTTTTTGAATCTGAGGTAGAGGCTAAGAAGAAGCCTTCTGGGTATGTTCACAATGCTTCACTCCTATCAGCTTCAATTGATTCTACCTCCAATCCTGAATCAGTTAGTGCTGCTACTGGAGCAAATCAAGAGAAAGGCACTGAATCTGTGTTTGAAGCCTTTCTGTCCAGTCATGGAAACTCTTCTCTAATTAATGATGACTTGGAACAACTCCATCCAGATGACCTTGAAGAGATGGACATTAAATGGCAGATGTCCATGCTCTCTATGGGAGTTAAGAAGTTCATCAAGAGAACTGGGAGGAACAACTTCTCCCAAAGAAGAGAAGATGGAGCAGGTTTTGACAAGTCTAAGGTGGAATGCTATAAATGTCATCAGAAGGGACACTTTGCTAGGGAATGTAGAAGTGGAGTGTCTCACCACAACAACCACCAACAAGCACAGCCTGGAAGCTTCAATAATAACAAAAACTCTGCACAAGCCCTAGTCTCTCAACAAGGTATGGGGTTTGATTGGAGTGATCAAGCTGAAGCAGCCATCCAAAACCAAGCTCTAATGGCTGAAGTGTCTGATCTCCCAACAGAGGTAATTTCTAATCTTTGTACTCAAAACTGCAGTAACACTGTTAAAAGGTACAGGGATCACAACCAGAAAATGAGTGATGATCTGAAGAGATTAGAAAAGGACATAAAAGACTATGTTAGGATTGTTGAGAGGTTTGAAGAGCAGATTAAGAGTTTTCAAGCCAATGAGCTTCAACATTCCTATGACACAAACTACTGGAAGTGGGAGAAGAATGACCTAGAACTTCAACTAACCAAATCCAAAGAGGAGAGTGAAAAATTAAGAGGAGAGCTAGCTAAAGTCAAGCTAGATGTAGAAAAGTTTACCAATGCTTCTAAAGCAATGGACTCCCTTCTACAAACTCAAATTCATGATAGACTGAGAAGAGGAATAGGGTACAATACCACACCACCACCCTACAACAACAACTACATTCCTCCTAGTTCAGACTTGTTAGAAACAAAGGATAGGAAGGACCTGCCTGAGGGAGCCACTGAGATAGATCCCTTAGATGAAGTAGTTGTTGAGGATAAAACTGAGAAAGAAACTGTCAAGAATAAGGACAGTACTATGAGTGGTGAGATTCCCATAGAGAACCACATAATTACCAATGAGGGATGTGGAAAACATTGGATCAAGTCCAAATAGATAGAGAAGATTAAGGGAAAGAATAATAAGGTTCATTATAAACAGACCACTGTTGTGAACCCTATCCCTTGCAACAAGTGTTCATGCAATAAATCTGAGCCCCAACAACATGATAAAAAGAGGGGTAATCAGAGAAACTGGAATAATATGTGGGCACAAAAACAAGGGATTGATCTGAGTAAAATCAATAGACCAAAACCCTATTTTATTTGTGGAAAGCTTAATCACATTGCCAAATATTGCTATTTCAATCACATAAACCAAAGGATGAATTTTCAGAGACCTACTCAAAAACCCTTTGGTTATAGGAAGAAAGAAAAGAACTATGTGGCTAAGAAAGTTGTTAAATCTAAAAGACAGATGAAGAAAAAGAATGTAGAAGACATTGTCAAGATCTGGGTACCTAAAAGCACTAAAGCTGTTAGTACAGCTACCAAAAATAATACTGCTGACAGTGATAGTGCTGCTATAAGCAATACTACTGCTACCAATGTTAGTGCTGCTAACATTGTTAGTAATTCTGCAAATGTTAATACTGCTAACTCTGTTAGTACTGCCAACAAGGTTAATACTGCCAAACCTGTTAGTACTGCTAACTCTGTTAGTACTTCTAAAGATAGTACTGCTTCTAGTATTAGTGCTGCTAGACCAATAATCTTGACAAAGTACTCAAACACTAAGTGTTCTGATTTTAAAAACCTCATCAAAAAGGAATGTAAGTATTTTGATGAGAAAGAGAGACCCAAGACCACTTTGGCTTGGGTTCCCAATCAATACTAATTGTCTAATCTTATGTGCAGGGCAACCAACAGCTGAAAGGGAAGAGCATCTGGCATGTTGATAGTGGTTGCTCTAAGCACATGACAGGGAACATGTCTTGCCTCAAGAACTTCAATAAGATTGATGGTGGGCATGTTGCTTTTGGGAATACTCCAGATGGAGGTAAAATCAGTGGTAAAGGTGATGTAACCAAAGGTAAAATGACCTTTGAAGATGTTTTCTATGTTGAACAATTAAGGTACAACCTGTTAAGTGTATCACAGGTTTGTGATAAACAACATAGTATACTGTTTACAGATTCTGAATGTATTATCCTTGCTCCTGGATTCAAGGTAGTTGATGAAAAAATGATACTACTAAGAACCTCCAGAAAGGACAATGTATATTGTTTAGATATGGAAAGTGTGTCATCTGATTCATCCCTAAATTGTCCTGTTTCAAAAGCTTCTTTGGATGAATCATCACTTTGGCACAGAAGGATGTGTCACATGAACTTTAAAACAATAAATAAACTTGTTAAAAACAACCTTTTAAGAGGTTTGCCTTCTAAAGTCTATTCATGTGATGATCATTGTGTTGCTTGTCTTAAAGGCAAACAGCACAAAATTTCTCATAAGTCCAAAGAGGTGAACACTATTTCTTCTTCTCTTCATTTATCGCATATGGATCTGTTTGGCCCTACAAATGTTATGAGCATAGGGAAGAAATCATACTGCCTAGTTATTGTTGATGATTACTCTAGATTTACTTGGGTATACTTTCTAAGGACTAAGGATGAGACAAGTGGACTGATCAAATCCTTTATTCTAAGAATTGAAAACCAAACTAATCAAAAAGTAAAAATCATTAGGTCAGACAATGGTACTGAATTTAAAAATCATGACCTAAACACCTTTTGTGAGGAAAAAGGAATTGAGAGACAATACAGTGCTCCTAGGACTCCACAACAAAATGGTGTTGCTGAGAGAAGGAACATGACACTGATTGAGGCTGCTAGATCTCTGTTAGCTGACTCTAAACTTCCAATAACTTTCTGGGCAAAAGCAGTTAATACTGCTTGCTATGTCCAAAACAGAGTACTAGTAGTCAAGCCTAAAAACAAGACACCTTATGAGCTTTTAAATAAAAGAAAACCCTTTATTGGATTTTTCAAACCTTTTGGGTGTCCTTGTACTATTCTCAATACTAAATCTCACTTGGGAAAGTTTGATAGCAAGGCAGATGATGGTTTTCTTGTTGGTTACTCATCTCAGAGTAAGGCCTACAGAGTTTTTAATACTTCTTCTAGAATAATTGAGGAAAGTGACAATGTCAAATGCAATGAGAACACACCAAATCCTATTGGGTCTGGTCCTCAGTGGCTGTTTGACATTGATTCACTAACTAACTCTTTTGGTTTCATTAGTGATAATTATGCAGGTGCAGGAAGTGGTAGATCAGGGGATACACAAGTTCAAGACATTATACCACAGTCTGTGATCTTTCCTATGCCTATAAAAGAACCTGTTGAATTCTGTGAAAAAGAAACTTTATCTGAGCCAAGTCAGAGTGAAGAAGAAAGAAGAGATGAGGAGAATCAAGTGAATGAAGAGCTAGAAGTAGCTGAGGTGATCCCCTCAGCTGACTTAAATGATTCCAATCTAGAGGTGGGAATTCATGAAGAACCTAGTCTTCAGACTAGAACTCAAAAGCATCACCCACTAGAATTGATCATAGGAGACATCTCTTCTCCTATGATAACAAGGAATCAAAGCAGACTTCAAGAGCTGCAGGATCAACAACACACAGTACTCTCATGCTTTCTATCCCAGATTGAGCCTAAGAAAGCCTATGATGCAATGAAAGATTCAAGTTGGATATAAGCCATGCAAGAAGAGTTACTTCAATTCAAACTATAGGATGTTTGGGACTTGGTGGACCTTCCAAAAAGTCATAGAGCTATAGGCACCAAGTGGATTTTCAGGAACAAAAAGGATGAGAGAGGTATTGTTATCAGGAACAAAGCAAGGCTTGTGGCACAAGGGTACACTCAAGAAGAGGGCATAGATTATGATGAAGTGTTTGCTCCAGTGGAAAGAGTAGAGGCAATCAGGCTGTTCCTAGCCTATGCCTCATACATGAAATTCAAGGTCTATCAAATGGATGTAAAGAGTGCCTTTCTGTATGGTTCAATTGATGAAGAAGTATATGTCTGTCAGCCACCTCGTTTTGAAAATCCTACATATCCTAACAGAGTATACAAGCTGAAGAAAGCACTCTATGGTCTACATCAAGCCCCAAGAGCATGGTATGACACTCTGTCTACCTATCTCTTGGAGAATGGGTTTGAAAGAGGCATAATTGACAAGACCCTGTTCATTAAAAGAAAGTAAGAAGGACATCCTACTAGTTCAGATCTACGTAAATGATATCATTTTTGGATCCACAAAAGATCAGATGTGTAGAGACTTTAAAGAGTTGATGCACAAGAGCTTTAAAATGAGTTCAATGGGTGAACTTAACTTCTTCCTTGGACTTCAGGTGAAACAGCAGACAGATGGGATCTTCATTAGTCAATCAAAGTATGTGCAAGACATCCTGGAGAAATATGGTTTAAAAGACTCAAAGCCAGCAAGCACACCAATGGAAACTCACAAACAGATCACTGCTGATCTTGAGGGGGAGGATGTTGATGTCCATCTATACAGATCAATGATTGGATCTCTAATGTATCTCACAGCCTCAAGACCAGACATCATGTTTCCAGTATGTGTATGTGCCAGATTCCAAGTCAAGCCAAAACAATCACATCTTCAAGCTGTGAAGAGGATTTTCAGATACTTAAGAGGGCAACCTAGATTAGGTCTTTGGTATCCACATGCATCTTCATTTGACTTGATTGCTTATTCAGATAGTGACTTGGGTGGTGCTAACATGGACAGAAAGTCTACTTCAGGGGGATGTCAACTTTTGGGTTCAAGACTAGTATCTTGGCAGTGTAAGAAACAAACCACAGTGTCCTTATCAACAACAGAAGCTGAGTATATTGCTGCTGCAAGTTGCTGCTCTCAGGTTCTATGGATTCAAAATCAGATGCTGGACTATGGGGTAACATTTCTTCACACTCCAATTTTTATTGACAATAGCAGTGCTATAAGCATTGTTAACAATCCAGTCAAGCACTCCAAAACAAAGCACATTGAGATAAGGTATCACTTTATCAGAGATTGCAATGAAAAGAAACTCATTCAAGTTGCTAAAGTCCATACTGACAACCAGTTTACAGATCGATTCACTAAAGCTTTTGATGTGGGTAGATTCACTTTCTTGGTCTCAAGTGTGGGCATGATCAACTCTGAATGAGCTCATGTTTTAAAAGGTGTTTCTATACCTGCTACTTTGGTTATTTGTGTACTGCTAATCATCTTTCACAGGAAGTTATTGCCTTGATTTGACCTTCATAAGCTTCAAAAAGAGTAAAGTATGGTTAATACTGCCAGTGCATTTTTAATACTGCCAGTGCATTTTTAATACTGCCAGTGCACAGTTAATACTGCTAGTTAGTTAATACTGTTAGTAGTTAATACTGCTCTCAGTTAATACTGATAGTTAGTTAATACTGCTAGTGGTTAATACTGCTCTTAGTTAATACTGCTAGTCAGTTAATACTGCTCTAGGTTAATACTGCTTATGTCCCGTATACTATAAATACCCTTTGCCCGCCTAAAAGATCATAACGACTCTTTGAATATTGTTTATTGTCTCTCTAATTCTTTCTCTTTCAAGCTCCTTAGTAAGTTTCAGGCAAGAACTCTCAAGAATAAATGGCATCCATGTCATTCGTAGATGAGCATAACGAGATTGCAATGCTACAGAAGCCCAAACAGGCCGCTGGATTCCACCAGATTGTGGATTTTCTCAAGACAAGCCACATTGCCCATGCTCTCACTGTATCGCCAACTATTTACATAGAGCATCAAAGGCAATTTTGGGCTAATGCCACCATCGTTACTGAGAATGGTGTGCAAATGATCAAGACAAGGGTGTGTGAAAAACCCTTAACAGTTACTGAAGAGGTGATACGCATCTGTCTACGTCTAGACGATGCTGCAGGTATAACCTCTATTCCTAATGAGGAATTATTCTCAACTTTCTCAAGAATGGGGTATGGAGGCCAGTTGGGTGGTTTTAAATTCTCAAAGGCTAAATTTTATACCCAATGGCGTTTTCTTGTTCATACCTTAATGCATTGTATCTCTAAAAGGACTACTGGATGGAGTGAGTTCAGTAGCACCATTGCTTATGCTTTGGTGTGCTTGGCCACTGCCAGAAAGTACAATTTTTCTCAAATGCTTTTTAATGATCTTGTCTCAAACCTGGGAAGTAAAAAGAGTTTTTATGTGTACCCTAGGTTTGTACAAGAAGTAATAACCCATGAATTGACGGATATACCTCATTTTGATGAGGTATATGTACCAAAAATCCCCAAAGGTAAGGTCTTTTCAAACATGAAAATATCCCCTCTGGACTCGGAAGGAGTTGACACCCCATTGTTCTCTACAATGATGGTGGTGTCCCACACTGAAGAAGGTATGGCAGCAGGGTTAAGGCCCTCATCAGACCATCCCACTGCTAGCCAATCCCAACCTTCCCACTCTATATCTATCCCATAGTCCCTACTTCATAAGCCCACTTCTCCAATCACCCAAACTTATACAAGGAAACAGGTAAAGAAGGCTCCTTCCCTTCTTGTACTATCACCCACTGAGCCTTCAAGCCCTCTAAGGGAGAATTCTTCTTTAGAGAATATCTACAGGGAAACCACAGGGGTGTCTCCCAACCCCAAGGAGGTGCTCACTGAGGTGGAGGTTGAGCATATGGGTGCTAAGGCTGCCACTACTCCTGCTAGCACAGAGGAGGTCAGTGGTAACATACATAAGACCTTCCCCATGGCAACTTTGGGTGAGCAATCATCCAAAGGTCGCAGGTGCCAAGAAACCAAGGGGGTGGATAGTGCTTCTGCTAGGCAGAATACTTCCACTACAAAAAGATCCAATGATGCTTCAAAAGAGGGTAACACTTCTGGAGAAGGTGAGGACAGGTATAACTATTTTGAAATTGATGGAAACCATGGGAAACATCAACATGGATGTAATCAAACAGGGTAAAGATATAGAAGAGCATAAAATGATAGTTCTGTCACAACAAGAACAGATTGTCAACTTGAAGCAGATGGTGAGGAAATTGATTCTGCAAAAGAAGAAGAGACAATTTGTGCTAAGGAGAAGGAAATCAGGGGATGATGCTCCCAAAAAGGGGGAGTTCAACATGGAAGAAACCACAGATAAGGGGGAGCTTGATGAGGAAAAACATGATGTTGAGGGGGAGCATGAAGAAGAAGCAGTAACATAATCAATAGCAGCAGAAACAGTTAATGCTGCTGAACCAAGTGAAGCAGCAAAAACTGTTAATGCTGCTGAACCAAGTGAAGCAGCAGAAACAGTGAAAGAAGTACTTATAGATTTTGAGATTGCAGAAACTCTAATCAAAGCCAAGCATGATACTCCCAAGGTCATCTCAAAGGCCAAAGGAGTTGTCATAAAAGAAAGAGGTGATGCTGCAAAGAAATCAAGCACTGAGAAGGTAATGAGTAAAGAGAAAGGCAAGGCAAAGCTAGTTGAATCTGATCAACCAATGAAAAAGCAGAAGCTGATTGAGTCAGATGAAGCTCTAGCTAGAAAGATACAAGCTGAACTTGAAGAGGCAGAAAATGTACAAGTGGAAAAAGATAGAGAGATAGCTAAAGAAATGGCTGCAGAACTGAATAAAGCCTATCAACAGAGTCTTGCAACTGAAATAGCCAAGCAGAAAGCCACATCTCTGAAGAAGCCTGGAAAAATCAAAATGGTTGCAAAGAAAAGACAACCTTCAAAGACATACCTTGGTGCTCAAGAGAGAAAGAAAATGATTACTTTCCTCAAGGGTGTTGTAGGTGTCAAAGTAGAAATGTTCTTAAAGATGTCTTTTGAGAAAATCAAAGGGCTGTATGATGCAGAGACGACAAAGCTTCAAGGAAATGAAACTACCAGGGTGGAGATGGAAAAGAGAATGAAGGAAAGCAATGATTGCATAGAAAAACCTTTTCAAGATGAACAAGAAACTCCAAAAAAAGAAGCCACTGTTGGTGAAAGTCTAAGGACTTTAAAAAGAACAAAGATGATTGCAAGAAGAAGGTCAACAAAGAAGCCTAGAATAGATGAAATAGAGGCATAGAAGGTTGTTGAAGAAGAAGAGGCACCTGAGTCATCAGAAAAGAAAGAGCCTTCAAGCTCTGAGAATGTAAAGATGTACATGGTAGTGATGGACAAAGTGCCTGAACCAATTTCAGCTGAACCTGTAGGAGTTAAACCTCCTGAAGTCATTCACTAGGATGTACTGGAGGTAGATGGAAAGGAGTACATAAGGCTGAAGAGGAAAGATGAAAAGTATGAAGTTTACAGTACTTGGGCAAAGATTGTTAGAACATGCTCAAGGTCAGATATTGAAGAAATGTTTGATATAGGGATGAAGTTGTATGCAGATCAATTGAAAGGTCCATGGATGAAGTGCTCTGATACCACTTGTCAGGATCTTAATTCTTAACAAGAACACACTATCAGAAAACAATATCAAAGAAGTTTGCGGAATAACACTTTGATATTCAATGAAACAGTAAACAAACAGTAAATCTGATGAACAACTTGCAAACTTTATTGAATGATTGAAAGTCACAAGCTTTTACAAACAACCTCAATATTGATGAACAGACTCACCAATACGAATTCTACTTCTCTAGAATCAGGGTTCTAACCTTGAGGTTTATTCTCTCTAAGAAAGCTAATAACTCAGAATGATAGTTACAACTAATGAAATAAACTATTCTATACATATACTGAAGATAAAAGATAATTAAAAAATAATAAAAGATCTTCAGTATAATCTTCCATCATTATCTCCAAGCTTCCTTTAGTATCTTCAATCTTGTTGGGAACTGAAGATGTGAACAAGTCTTTAATGCTGCTAGTTCAGAATTAGTACTGCTTAGGAGTTAATGCTGCCAGTTGTAGTTAATGCTGCTGTAACAAAGTTAATGTTGCTCTTCAAAATTAATACTGCTAGAGTTACTACTGCTCAGAGTATTAATGCTGCTTATGATTAGTACTGCTTATGAGATGGAGATCCGTATGGAGAGGATGACAGCTGGATAAACTGAAGATTATGGAAAGCTTAGAGATAATGATAGAAGATATTCTGAAGATATTTTATTGATTGTAATTATCTTTTATCTTTAGTATATGTATAGAATGTATAGAATAGTTTTATTATTCATTCTAAGTTTTAGTTCTAGAGAGAAAAATCAACCTCAAGGCATAGTTCCTAATTCTAGAGAAGTAGAATTCGTCTTGAAAGAGTCTGTTCTTCAAGATTGAGGTTGAGTGTGTAATCTTGTGATTTTAATCATTCAATACAAGTTTACAAGTTGTTAATCATATACACTGTTTGTTTACTGTTACATTGAATATCAAAGTGTTATTCCGCAACTTCTTTGATATTGTTTCTGAGTATTCATAATTCTTGTTGAGAATTCGATCCTGACAAGTGGTATCAGAGCCTGCTCTCTCAGAAACAACTATTCTTTCATTATGGAAAACTTTGCAGAATCAAACAGTACTCTGGTCTCTAAGGTCCCAATGCTCAAACCCAGTGAGTTTGACATGTGGAAGATCAGAATCAGATAATACATTCTTCTCACTGACTACTCAATGTGGGATATCATTGAGAATGGTCCTTCTGAAGCAGGAAGGATTGGACCAGATGGGAAAAGACCTCCACCAAAGACAGATGGTGAGAGGAAGATCAGACAGACAGAGATGAAGGCCTTGAGCACTCTGCTCTTGGCAATCCCCAATGAATATCAGCATCAATTTTGCAACTGCACTGATGCTCAGATTCTATGGAATGCTCTAAAGAAAAGATTTGATGGCACTAAAAGCATCAAAAGAAATCAAAGAGATGTTCTAAAACAGCAGTATGAGAACTTCACTTCTTCAAAGAATGAGTCTATGACTCAAACTTTTGATAGGTTCAACAAGCTCATTGGTGAACTGGCTACTGTAGGGGTGAAGATGGAGCAAGATGATATCAACAGGAAGTTCCTCAGATCTCTTGGGGATGAATGGACTATGTACACTGTCTCATATAGACAGAGTGACAATCTGGAAGAGAAGGAACTTGATGATCTATATAATGATCTAAGAGTTTTTGAAACTGAGGTAGAAACCAAGAAGAAGCCCACTAGGTATATCCACAATGCTGCACTTCTATCAGCATCTACGGATACTACTGCCAACCCTGAAGCAGTTAGTGCTGCCAGTGGAATGAATTCAGAAAAAGGCACTGAAACTGTCTTTGAAGCCTTTTTGTCCAGTCACAGCAACAATTCATTGATTAATGATGATCTGGAACAACTTCACCCTGATGACCTGGAGGAGATGGACATTAAATGGCAGATGGCCATGTTATCTATGAGGGTGAAGAAGTTTATTAAAAGAACAGGGAGAAACAACTTCTCTCAAAGAAGAGAAGATGGAGCTGGGTTTGACAAGACAAAAGTGGAATGTTATAAGTGCCACATGAAGGGACACTTTGCTAGAGAGTGCAGAAGTGGTTTGCCAAATAACAACCACCAACAAGCTCAGAATGGAGGCTACAATCAAAACAAGAACCCTGCTCAAGCCCTTGTTTCTCAACAAGGAATGGGGTTTAACTGGAGTGACCAAGCTGAGGAAGCCATTCAGAATCAAGCTCTTGTGGCAGAGGTGTCTGATCTCCCCTCTGAGGTAATTTCTAATCTTTGTACTCAATCTTGCAAAGACACTGTCAAAAGGTACATGGATCACAACCAAAACATGTGTGATGACCTCAAAAGATTAGAAAAGGACAGAAGAGATTATGTGTTGATAGTTGAGAGGTTTGAAGAATAAATCAAAGGCTTTCAAGCCAATGAGCTTCAACATTCTTATGACACAAACTATTGGAAGTGGGAAAAGAATGAGTTAGAGGCCAAACTGTCTAAGTCCATAGAAGAGAATGATAGGCTGAAAGAAGAACTATCTAAGGTTAAGCTTGACATAGAAAAGTTTTCATATGCTTCAAAAGCAATGGATTCTCTTCTAAAGACTCAGATTCATGATAAGATGAAGCTTGGTATTGGATACAATAACACACCCCCTCCTTACAACAACAACTATATCTCTCCTACTTCAGACTTGTTAGAGACCAAGGAGAAAAAGGACTTGTCTGAGGAAGCCTTTAAGATAGATCCTTTGGATGAGGTAGTTGTTAAGGATATGATTGAGAAAGAAGCCAGTGAGAATAGGAACAATGCTGTGAGTAAAGAGATACCCTTAGAAAACAACATTGTTACCAATGAGGGAGGTGGAAGGATCTGGGTCAAGTCTAAGGAGATAGAGAAGACCAAAGGAAAGGATAACAAGGTCCATTACAAACAAACCACTGTTGTTAATCCTGGACCTTGTAAACAGTGTGCTTGCAACAAATCTGAGAGCCTAAATTCTGGTATAAAAAGAGGTAACCAAAGAAACTGGAATAATCAATGGGCTCAGAAACAAGGAGTTGATCTGAATAAAATAATCAGACCAAAACCTTGTTTCATATGTGGTAAGTTAAACCATTTGGCTAAGTACTGTTTCTTTAACCCTATTAACCAACAGATGAACTTTCAAAGATTTGTGCAAAAACCTGTTGGTTATAGGAAGGCTGGAAAGAAACATGTGGTTAAGAAATCTGTTGAAACCAAAGGCACCATGAAGAAAAGGGTTTTAAAAGAAAGTATTAAAATGTGGGTGCCAAGAAGCACTAAAACTGTTAGTACTGCTGACAGGGATAGTGCTGCTAGAAGCATTACTGCTGCTACCAGTGTTAGTACTGCTAAAAATATTAATGCTGCTAATACTGTTAGTACCTCTTCAAAGGTTAATACTGCTAACACAGTTACTGCTGCTAACACAGTTACTACTTCTAACAAGGTTAGTACTGCTAAGCATGCAAGTGCTGCTAATGCAGTTAGTACTTCTAAAACCAGTACTGCTTCTACCAAATGTGTTTCCAAACCAATCATTGTGACAAAATACTCCAGAAATGAGGAGTCAAAGTTTAAAAATCTTGTCAAGAAAGAATGTAAATATTTTGATGAGAAAGGGGTACCCAAGACCACTTTGGCTTGGGTTCCTATTTCATACTAACTGATTTATCTTATGTGCAGGGCAACCAACAGCTCAAGGGAAGAGCATATGGCATGTTGATAGTGGTTGCTCTAGGCACATGACAGGTAACATGTCATGCCTTCAGGATTTCAAGCATATCAATGGAGGACATGTTGCATTTGGAGATAATCTTACAGGTGGTAAAATAAGTGGAAAAGGTAATGTTACAAAAGGTAAGATGACATTTGAGGATGTTTACTATGTTGATCAGCTAAAGTACAACCTGTTAAGTGTATCACAGGTTTGTGACAAACAACATAGCATATTATTTACTAATACATAATGTATGATCCTTGCTCCAGGGTTCAAGGTAGTTGATGAAAGCATGATACTACTTAGAACTCCAAGAAAGGACAATGTTTATTGTCTAGACATGGAAAATGTTTCAAGTGATTCATCCCTAAACTGTCTTGTTTCAAAAGCTTCTGTGGATGAATCCTCTCTATGGCACAGAAGGATGTGTCACATGAACTTCAAGACTATGAACAAACTTGTTAAAAACAACCTTGTAAGAGGTTTACCATCAAAAGTCTTTTCATGTGATGATCATTGTGTTGCTTGTCTTAAAGGCAAACAGCATAAAACTTCTCATAAGACCAAAGAGTTAAATACAATTTCTTCTTGTCTCCAGTTATTGCATATGGATCTGTTTGGTCCTACAAATGTTATGAGTATAGTCAAGAAATCTTACTGCTTAGTTATTGTTGATGATTACTCTAGATTTACTTGGGTATATTTTCTAAGGACTAAGTATGAGACAAGTGGACTGATCAAATCCTTTATTCTAAGAATTGAAAACCAGACTAATCAAAAAGTAAAAGTCATTAGATCGGACAATGGGACTGAATTTAAAAATCTTGATCTAAACACCTTTTGTGAAGAAAAAGGAATTGAGAGACAATATAGTAGCCCTAGGACTCCTCAACAGAATGGAGTTGCTGAGAGGAGAAATAGGACACTAATAGAGGCTGCTAGATCTCTGTTGGCTGATTCAAAACTGCCAATTACCTTCTGGGCTGAAGCAGTTAATACTGCCTGTTATGTCCAAAACAGAGTTCTAGTGGTCAAGCCAAAGAACAAGACCCCATATGAGCTTTTGAATAAAAGAAAACCCTTTATTGGATTTTTCAAACCTTTTGGGTGTCCTTGTACAATTCTCAATACCAAATCTCACTTAGGTAAGTTTGATAGCAAAGCAGATGATGGATTTCTTGTTGGTTACTCATCTCAGAGTAAGGCTTACAGAGTTTTTAACTCTTCTTCTAGAATAATTGAAGAAAGTGACAATGTCAAATGCAATGAGAACACACCAAATCCTTTTGGGTCTGGTCCTCAATGGCTGTTTAACATTGATTCACTGACTAACTCTTTTGGTTTCAGTAGTGATGATTATGCAGGTTCAGGGAGTGGAGGATCAGGGACTACACAAGTTCAAGATAGTATATCTAAATCTGTGATCTTTCCTATACCTACAGTGGATCCTGTTGAAGTCTGTGAAAAGGAGCCATCTACTGAACCAAATCAGAGTGAAGAAGAAAGAAGAGTTGAGGAGAGTGAAGAAAATAAAGAACCTGAAGTAGCTGCTGAAATCACCTCAGTTGAGTTGAATGACTCAAATCTAGAAGTTGGACTCAATGAAGAGTCTAGTCATCACACCAGAACTCAAAAGAATCATCCTCCTCAGTTGATAATAGGAGATATATCTTCTCCTATGATGACTAGAAATCAAAGCAGACTGCAAGAGATGCAAGACCAACAGCATACAGTGCTTTCTTGTTTTTTATCCCAGCTTGAGCCTAAGAAGGCTCATGATGCTATGAAAGAGTCCAGTTGGATAGAAGCCATGCAAGAAGAGCTACTGCAATTTAAGCTGCAAGATGTTTGGGATCTGGTAGACCTTCCTAAAGGCCAAAGAGCAATAGGCACAAAATGGGTCTTCAGGAATAAGAGAGATGAAAGAGGCATAGTAATAAGGAATAAAGCAAGGTTGGTGGCTCAAGGGTATACACAAGAAGAGGGAATAGATTATGAAGAAGTATTTGCACCTGTGGCTAGGATAGAAGCAATTAGATTATTCCTGGCTTATGCTTCTTATATGAAATTCAAAGTTTATCAAATGGATGTAAAAAGTGCATTTATATATGGCTCAATTGAAGAAAAAGTATATGTCTGTCAACCACCAGGGTTTGAAAACCCAACCTATCCAGACAGGGTATACAAATTGAAGAAAGCACTTTATGGACTGCATCAAGCTCCAAGAGCATGGTATGACACTCTGTCATCCTATCTCTTGGAAAATGGCTTTGAAAGAGGAGTCATTGATAAGACTCTGTTCATCAAGAGAAAGAAGAAGGATATCTTGCTGGTCCAAATCTATGTGGATGATATTATCTTTGGATCCACAAGAGACAACATGTGCAAGGAGTTTAAGGAACTAATGCATCAAAGGTTCAAAATGAGTTCCATGGGGGAACTTACTTTCTTCCTTGGACTCCAAGTTCAGCAGAAGTCAGATGGAATCTTTATCTGTCAGTCCAAGTATGTGCAGGACATTCTAACCAAGTTTGGTTTCTCAGATTCCAAACCTGCCAGCACACCTATGGAGACACACAAGCAGATAACAGCAGATCTTGAGGGGGAGGATATGGATGTTCATCATTATAGATCCATGATTGGCTCTCTCATGTATCTTACAGCCTCTAGGCCAAACATAATGTTTCCAGTCTGTGTATGTGCAAGATTCCAAGTTAGGCCAAAGCAATCACACTATCAAGCAGTTAAGAGGATATTCAGATATCTCAAAGGGCAACCCAGATTGGGACTTTGGTATCCTCATGACTCATCATTTGACCTACTTGCATACTCAGACAGTGATCTAGGTGGAGCAAACTTGGACAGAAAATCTATTTCTAGAGGATGCCAGTTTTTGGGTGCAAGACTAGTGTCATGGCAGTGCAAGAAACAAACCACAGTGTCCACGTCTACAACAGAGGCAGAGTACATAGCAGTTGCAAGTCGCTGTTCTCAAGTCTTATGGATTCAGAATCAAATGCTGGACTATGGGGTAACCTTTCTACACACTCTAATTTTTATTAATAATAGCAGTGCTATTAGCATTGTTAATAATCCTGTCAAGCACTCAAAGACAAAGCACATTGAGATCAGGTACCACTTTATAAGAAACTGCAATGAAAATAAACTTTTTCAAGTTGTAAAAGTTCATACTGCTAACCAGTTTGCTGATCTATTCACCAAAGCATTTGATGTGGGTAGATTCACTTTCTTGGTAACAAGTGTGGGAATGGTCAACTCTGAATATGCTCCTACTTAAAAAGTGGTTCAATACCCGTATATTGTTTATTCTTGGTGGTCCTAATCTTCTTTTTCAGGAAAAGTATAGCAGTACTCAGTCCTTCACAAAGCTTAAAAGTATAAGTATGATTAATACTGTCAGTACAGTTTTTAGTACTGCCAGTACAATTTTACTACTGCCAGTGTTCAGTTAATACTGCTCTCAGTTAATACTGCTCTCAGTTAATACTGCTAGTTAGTTAATACTGCTAGTGGTTAATACTGCCTTCAGTTAATATTGTTCACTGTTAATACTGCTTTCACTAAATTTTTAGGGTTAATACTGCTTATAATCCACAAGCTATAAATACCCTTTCCCCGCCTAAGAAGTTCATAACGACTCTTTGCATACTGTTCACTTGCGCTCTAACCCTTTTCTCTCAAGTACCAAGTTTTCAGGCAAGAACACTCACGTTCAATGGCATCCATGGCCTTCATTGACGAGCACAATGAAATCGCGATGCTCCAAAAGCCGAAACAAGCTGAAGGTTTTCACCAGATAGTCGACTTTCTGAAGTCCAGCCACATTGCCCATGCTCTCACTGTATCACCAACTATCTACATAGAGCATCAAAGGCAATTTTGGGCTAATGCCACCATTGTTACTGAAAATGGTGTGCAAATGATCAAGACAAGGGTGTGTGAAAAACCCCTAACCGTTACTGAAGAGGTCCTACGCATCTGTCTACGTCTAGATGATGCTGCAGGTATAACCTCTATTCCTAATGAGGAATTTTTCTCAAATCTTTCAAGAATGGGGTATGAAGGCCAAATGGGGATTTTTAAGTTTTTCAAAGCTAAATTTTCACCCCAATGGTGGTTCTTTGTTCATACCTTGATGCACTGTATTTCAAAGAAAACAACTGGCTGGAGCCAATTTAGCAGTCCCATTGCATATGCTTTGGTGTGTTTATCCACTGCTAGAAAATATAATTTTTCTCAAATGATCTTCAATGATCTTGTCTCAAATCTGGACAACAAGAAGAGTTTCTTCATGTATCCCAGATTTGTTCAGACAGTTATAACTACTGAATTGTCGGACATACCTCACTTTGATGGGGTATATGTACCTAAACCCCCTAAAGGCAAGGTTTTCTCAAATATGAGAAGATCTCCTAGGAACTCAGAAGGAGTTGACACCCCATTGTTCTCAACAATGATGGTGGTGTCCCAACCACAACAAGGTATGGCAGCAGGGTCAAGGCCCCCATTAGACCATCCCACTTCTAGCCAATCCCAACCTTCCCACTCTATATCAATCCCCCAGTCTCTCCTTCATAAGCCAACTTCTTCAATCACCAAACTTATCAAAGAAAACAGGTAAAGAAGGCTCCTTCCCTTCTTGTACCATCACCCACTGAGCCTTTAAGCCTTCTATTGGAGCATTCTCCAATAAAGAATATCAACAGGGAATCCAATAGGGTGTCTCCCAACCCTCAGGAGGTGCTCTCTAAGGAGATGGAAAAGCATATGGGTGAGAAGGCTGCCACTACTTCTGCTAGCACAGAGAAGGACAGTGGTAACATCTCTAAGACCTTCCCCATGGCAACTTTGGGTGAGAAATCATCCAAAGGTCCCAGGTGCCAAGAACCCAAGGGGGTGGATAGTGCTTCTGCTAGGCAGAAGGCTTCCACTACTAAAAGATCCAATGATCATTCAAAAGGGGGTAACACTCCTGGAGAAAGTGAGGACAGATATAACTATGACGAATTGATCGAAACCATGGGAAACATCAATATGGATGTGATCAAACAAGGTCAAGAGATTGAAGAACTTAAACTCATTGTTCTGTCACAACAAGAACAGATCCTCAACTTGAAGCAAATAGTAAGGAAATTGCTTCTCCAAAAGAAGAAGAAGCAATTTGTACTCAGAAGGAGGAAACCAGTGACTGATGCTCCCAAAAAGGGGGAGTCAGAAGCTGATGAAAATATGGAAGATGCAAAAACTAAGGGGGAGCAAGAGGAAAAACATAATGTTGAGGGGGAGAATAAGCAAGCAGCAGAAACAGAGCCAGCAACAGAAACCATTAATACTGCTAGTTCAAGTAAAGCAGCAGAAATGGTTAATACTGTTGAGCTGAAAGAAGCAGCAGAAACAGTAAAAGAGGTCCTTACAGAGCTTGAGATTGCAGAAACACTCATCAAAGCCAAACATGATACTCCCAAGGTCACCTCAAAGGCCAAAGGAGTTGTCATAAAAGAAAGAGGTGAAAAGGCAAAGAACTCTAGTATTGAGAAAGAAATGGGTAAAGGGAAAGGTAAGGCAAAGCTAGTTGAATCTGATAAACCAATGAAAAAGCAGAAGCTGATTGAATCAGATGAAGCTCTAGCTAGGAAGATACAGGCTGAGCTTGAAGAAGAAGAAACCATGCAAGTGCAAAAGGATAGAGAGATAGCTAAAGCAATGGCTGCAGAGTTAAACAAAGCCTATCAACAAAGCTTAGCAACAGAACAAGCTAAGCAGAAAGCCACATCTTTGAGGAAGCCTACTAAGATTAAAATGGCTGCTAGGAAAAGACAACCTTCAAAGACATACCTGGGTGCTCAAGAGAGAAAGAAAATGATTACTTTTCTCAAGGGTGCAGTAGGTGTCAAGGTAGAGATGTTTTCAAAGATGTCTTTTGAGAAGCTCAAGAAGATGTATGATGCTGAGATGATAAAGCTTCAAGGGGATGATCTTGCAAGGGTTGAAATGGAGAAAAGAATGAAAGAAAGCAATGATTTCTTACAAAAACCATTCCCTGATGAGCAAGAAACTCCAGAGAAGGAAGCAACAATTAGTGAAAGTCTAAGGACTTTAAAAAGAACAAAGATGATTGCCAGGAGAAAGCCTACAAAGAAGCCTAGATTAATGGAAGAAGAGGCTGAAAAGGTTGCTGAAGAAGAAGAGGCACCTGAGTCATCTACAATGAAAGAACCTGCAAGAACTGAGGATGTCAAGATGTACATGGTTGTGATGGACAAAGTGCCTGAACCAATTGCAGCAAAACCTGTAGGAGTTAAACCTCCTGAAGTCATTCACTGGGATGTTTTGGAAGTAGATGGCAAGGAGTATATTAGACTGAAGATAAAAGATGAAAAGTATGAAGTCTACAGTACTTGGGCTAAAATTGTCAGAACATGCTCAAGATCAGATATTGAAGAAATGTTTGATATAGGGATGAAGTTGTACACAGATAAGTTGAAAGCTCCAGGGATTTCAATTACAAAACTGGTGATGGAATATCTGTGTATGATGTTCAAACCTGATGAAGTGGAGAAGATCATAAGGAGTGTTTTTCAAGCAGTTACCAATTGGACTTTGTATGAAACTAGTGGAGTATATTCTGTGACTTTGGATAGAAATCACATTGAATACTTCCTAGTGGATAAAGTATACAACCATAGCAGATTAAAACTTCATTTAATGTTGAAGAAGAAGCTTGGATGTGTTGAAAATTCAGAGATGGCTAAGTATTTGATCCAAAGAACAATTAATCAGAGTTTGGGGTTGGATGCAAACACTGGAATATAAGCCATGACAAAGTTTTGGGAGCATCTTAAAGATCAGATCTGAAGAACTTGACTTCTCTTTCAAAAGTCAAGTTAGGGGGAGATTGTTAGGAACTGAAGATGTGAACAAGTCTTTAATGCTGCTAGTTCAGAATTAGTATTGCTTAGGAGTTAATGCTGCCAGTTGTAGTTAATGCTGCTGTAACAAAGTTAATGCTGCTATTCAAAATTAATACTGCTGGAGTTACTACTGCTCAGAGTATTAATGTTGCTTATGATTAGTACTGCTTATGAGATGGAGATCCGTATGGAGAGGATGACAGCTGGATAAAATGAAGATCATGGAAAGCTTAGAGATAATGATAGAAGATATTCTGAAAATATTTTATTGATTGTAATTATCTTTTATCTTTAGTATATGTATAGAATGTATAGAATAGTTTTATTATTCATTCTAAGTTTTAGTTCTAGAGAAAAAAATCAACCTCAAGGCATAGTTCCTAATTCTAGAGAAGTAGAATTCGTCTTGAAAGAGTCTGTTCTTCAAGATTGAGGTTGAGTGTGTAATCTTGTGATTTTAATCATTCAATACAAGTTTACAAGTTGTTAATCATATACACTGTTTGTTTCCTGTTACATTGAATATCAAAGTGTTATTCCGCAACTTCTTTGATATTGTTTCTGAGTATTCATAATTCTTGTTGAGAATTCGATCCTGACAAATCTATCCAGCTGTCATCCTTGCCATACAAAGTCTTCATCATATAAGCAGTACTAATCATCAACAGTATTAATACTCTGAGCAGTACTAAGTTCAGCAGTACTAACCATGCTCAGCAGTAGTAATATCTTCTAGCAGCATTAATCTTGAAGAGCAGCATTAACTTTAACTAGCAGTATTATCCTCAGAAGTATTAACCAAGATCTACTAGCAGCATTAACTGTACTTGTGCAATTCTTCAGCTCCCAACAAACTGAACACGTCTTGGCTTTGAAATTGACCTCTAAGCTTTTGTCACAGAACTGACCAATACTGAACAGGTTGTGCCGTAAGCCTTCAACATAGCTCACCTTCTTGATTGTGATATTGTCATGTTGTAGATCACCATATCCCATTATTGGAGAAAACTGGTCATTGCCGAATCTGACTGATCCGCAATTCTTGTCTTTAAAATTGGACATCATATCTTTTTGTCGATTCATATGCTTGGAGCATCCGCTATACAAGTACCATATATGACGGATCTGCACAAGAGAAATAATGAAAACAATTGATTTAAATAGTCTTAAAACAAAGATGGAATTAAGACTCTTGAGCATTTAGGAGCGGGTCTTGAACTGATGTGTTCAAAAGCCATATTCTCTTCTTAAGCACGGGTTCTGAACATACGTGTTCAGAAACCATTGTTTTATCTTTGAAGTGCGGGTCTTGAACTGTTGTATTCAAGAACCTATTTTCTTTGAGGAATGAGTCCTAGACTGTTTTCTCTAGAAGTCATATCTGTAAGCTCCCTTTTTAAACTTGATGTGCCTGCAACACAGATTTAGCCTTAGATACCCACTGGAATTTGGGTCCTACTGTGTTAGCACAAGATTTTGGTACCCATTTCAAATTGGGTCCTCTTTTCTTTTGAAATGCATTTGAAGAATTAGAATGAGATGAATGCACATGATAATTGCCAAACCAATCGTCAGAATCTTGACAAGAGATAGAAACATGTTTATTATAAATAGAAGACTTTCTAGCAGATAAAGATAACTGAAATAATTGCTTCATTGAATATTGTTTACGAGAAACAGCAAGTTTTGGGTTCAAAATCACAACATCAGCAATTAAAACATCTTTACTAAGCGAAGTCTTACTACAATTAACACTACTAAACGATTAACCAAGTTCTACTAGCAGCATTAACTGTACTTGTGCAATTCTTCAGTTCCCAACACAGTTCGCACTGAAGAAGGCGAAGAACTCTTGGTCGGCACAAGAAAGTCAGACCTCTACACAATTAACTTATCAAATATCCAGAACGACAACCAGGTTTGTCTATTGACGAAAGCCTCGAAGCAACAAAGTTGGCTATGGCATCGAAGGCTCTCTCAGCTCAACTTTAGGTACATCAACAATCTGGTCAGAGGAAAGCTCGTCAAAGGACTTCCAGCGCTCAAATATGAAAGAGAACATCTTTGTGCAGCATGTGAAAAGGGAAAGATGAAGAAGGCACCTCATAAACCAAAGCCTGAACCAAGTACAAGCGCTCCGTTAGAGTTATTGCATATGGACTTATGCGGTCCGATGCGAACTCAGAGTCTAGGCGGAAAGAAGTACATACTCGTGATCGTGGACGATTACTCGCGATACACATGGGTCAAGTTTCTACTTTCAAAGGATGAGACACCAGATGTTCTCATCACATTCCTAAAGACGACCCAGGTGAATCTGCAGAAACCGGTCAAGTTTCTAAGAACAGACAACGGCACAGAGTTCAAGAACCAAAAGGTTGAAGAATATCTCGAATCTGTCGGGATCTCACATCAATACTCTGCTGCTCGTACGCCTCAACAAAATGGAGTGGTCGAAAGAAGAAATCGAACGCTAGTCGAGGCTACCCGTACTATACTAAGTCAATCAGACTTACCTCTATTCTTGTGGGCTGAAGCTGTATCGACCGCGTGCTATACACAGAATCGCTCCATGATACATCGCATATTCAAGAAGACTCCTTATGCTTTAATCAACAACCGAACACCGACAATCAAATATTTCCATATATTTGGGTGTAAGTGTTTCGTTCTAAACGACAGGGAGAGTCTCAACAAGTTCAGTGCCAAGGCGGACGAAGGGATCTTCATTGGTTATTCCTCGACATAAACTACATTCCATGTTTATCTGAAGAAGTCAAAGACGGTGATTGAAATCATCAACGTCACGTTTGATGAAGATATGGCTTCTGAACAACACAGTTCAGAACCCGCTATAACAGGAATTCTAGCTTCTAGGCAAATCAGTCCAGAACCTACGTCTCAACAGAATAAATCAGATGAAGCATCAACTTCTACTAACCATTTATCTGATTTAGATTTATTATTTGAATTGTTTTATGATGAATTTCTTGGATCTAATGTAAAGAAATCTGTTGTGGTTGACAGGATAGAAGACTTAACGACTACTCATCCAACCAGTTCAGATGTTCCTATTGAATCCAACGCCCCGATTCAACAAGAAGTTCCAATTTAAATGTCGACTCCAACAGTTGAAGAAGTTCCATGTGATGAAGAGACAGAAGTAGTTGAACCAGTAGGATGTTCTATACAGATCCATCCACAGCCGGAACAAGTTGTACCTACTGAGCCTTCTGAACCTACCACTTCAACTGCAATCATCATTCCTCCTAAACAAGATGAAGAAGGTAAAAGTGGATTTATAGATGATACAACTGACATACATTCATATAATCCACTACCTCATGAACATAAATGGACCAAAGAGCACCCGATAAGCCAGATCATTGGCGATCCATCAAAACCGGTGCAAACTAGGTCAGCATCAATGAATATGTGCATGCATGACTCCTTTCTGAGCAAGTTCGAGCCAACACGCGTATCAGAGGCGCTTGCTGATCCAGAATGGGTGATCTCAATGCAAGAAGAGCTGAATCAGTTCGATGCACTTCAAGTCTGGAGACTCGTACTAAAGCCTCAAGGTAAAACCATTATAGGTACGAAATGGGTTTTCAAGATAAAGAAAGACGAAGATGGTACCATTATCCGAAACAAGGCAAGACTAGTAGCCAAAGGATACAGACAAGAGGAAGGAATCAACTATGACGAGACATATGCTTCTGTGGTGCGATTAGAGGCAATCAGAATGTTTCTAGCCTACGCAACCCACAAGAACTTCACAGTCTTTCAAATGGACGTGACGACAGCATTCCTGAATGGAATTCTGAAGGAGGAAGTCTACGTCTCTCAGCCAGAGGGTTTTGTCAATCAAGAGAAGCCGAATCACGTTTACATTCTCGACAAAGCACTCTACGGTCTGAAACAAGCACCTCGAGCCTGGTATGATGTCCTTTCTACTTTTCTAGCCAAGTCTGGGTTTTCAAAAGGTACGGTGGATACCACTTTGTTTATCAAAAAGGAAAAAGCCGATATCATTTTAATTCAAATCTATGTAGATGATATTATCTTTGGCTCTAAAAATCCTAAGTACTGTAAGAATTTTGCAAACCTTATGGTGTCTAGATTTCAGATGAATTTGATGGGAGAGATGAATTTCTTTCTCGGTTTACAAGTAAAACAATTTTCATCGGGTATTTTTATCAATCAATCAAAATACATTTTGGATATTCTTCGAAAGTTCCCAATGGAAAATTCAAAACCGATTGGTACCCCAATGGCACCAGGTACTAAGATTGGCACTGATCCTTCGGGAAAGGCTGTTGATGTTAGGACTTATCGAGGAATGATAGGTTCTTTAATGTATCTTACTTCTAGTAGCCCAGATATAATGTTCTCAACATGCTTATGTGCAAGATATCAGGCCAATCCTAAAGAAATCCATATGTCTGCTGTGAAGCGCATATTTAGGTATCTAAAGGGCACTGCAGATCTTGGTTTGTGGTATCCTAAATATACTAGTTTTGAACTAACAGCCTACACAGATGCAGATCATGCAGGTTGTATGTTAGACAGGAAGAGCACGTCGGGACATGTACAGTTCCTCGGCGACAAGCTCGTAAGTTGGGCATCGAACAAGCAAATTTGTGTTTCAACCTCCACGGCCGAAGCAGAATATGTAGCTGCTGCTAGCTGTTGTTCTCAAGTCATATGGATGAGAACTCAATTGCGCGACTACGGTTTCCACTTCAACAAGATCCCGATATACTGTGACTCCAAGAGCGCCATCGCAATATCAGCGAATCCTGTTCAACACACCAAGACTAAGCACATAGACGTCAGGTATCATTTTATTAAAGATCATGTTGAAAAAGAAACAATTGAACTTTTCTTTGTAAAAAATGATTATCAACTTGCCGATTTGTTTACCAAACCTTTAGACGAAAAGAGGTTTACCTTTCTTGTCTCTAAGCTTGGCATGCTAAATCTAAAGATTTAATCAGTAGTTACCTATCAAAGTTTTCCAAATTGTATACTTTTTCATCATTTCTTCATTCTTAACTGTGATTGATATCTGCACTTCTCTATTTTGTTCATGAACCAAGGGGGAGTATGAGAAGAAATTGACAAGTGGTCAATATTACTTCGAGGGGGAGCTCATAAAATTTTGCATGTACCTTTTAATGCCAAATTTTTTTTGTAATGTAAGAATTTAGGGGGAGCTCTTCAAGACAAAAGGGGAGTACGGATATGACTTCTGATTACTTCTGATCAGAACTCGTACTTTAAAAAGTTTTACTGCTTTTTGTCTTTTCAATTTAAGTGAATAAATTTTACTTTGACTTGACATAAGACTTTTGCAGAATTTTTGAGAGATGCTTACAAGTTTATATGTTTATGACTTTAAGCTTAGCTTCATGAGATGGAAGATCGTACATAAAGGTATAATTCTATATCTTCATCTCATAAATGATTGAAAGAAGGATAACTTTCAATCATTTGAAAACATTGTTCTTAAAAGTTCAAACCACTTCCCGAATCTTACAATGATTTCATTATTTGGAAGTGTGACTTTAAATGTTTTCAAAATCAACATTGTGCTTTAACTGAAATAGTTAAACCAATCTGAGCATCACGTGCATCATAGGAAAACAAGAATTTCTTTGTGCTAGGACTTACAAGAAATTTCTATGGAATCACATTAACCAGTGATTTCTACCCAAGAAGTTAATCCATAGTGATTGAGTGTGAGAAGTCAAAAAGAAATGAGTGTGATTACAGTAAGCTAAATGTTTAAAAGAAAGAGCGTGTGAGAACAGAGTTAAAAGAATATCACAACTCTGCACCAACTTTTTCTGAGCCGGGTAGCCACATTACTAGTGTTTCACAATTCTTTGGTGAACATTATTGAAATAGGCAACTAGCCCATGCCAACTCTTGATCAAACCTCACTATCTACTCATTTTCTTCTCAACAATAAAGTGTTTCACATTTTCTACGGGGATGCAGCACATTTACTATCTGATTTTCATTTGGAAAATCTAGATATTGAAAAGAAGGAAGTTTGCCCCATCTTCGCACTTCAATCATGCATATTGAGTATGTGTTTAACTTACTGTTGTCTCAGTGGTTTACACAAATTTGAGCCAAATAAGCAATCATCAAGTTCTTAATTCTTTCTAACACAAGCACGAACACACAAGGAATTAGTTTTTTTGTCATAACGTTTATAGAAATTACCTTTGTGGTGTTTCGATGATTAAATGGAAGCCCTGGGGGAGTCAACATTAAACAGCTCCTTTCCAATGTGTATTCGTTACACACAGTGACTTAGTGTTACTTACAGGCATGTTAACTGATTCATTAGTTGATTCAGGTGTTACAAGACTAATTTGTCTGGATTTGCAAAGATCTAGATGAATATCTTATGAATTGACGAATCAGAGGCTCTAACTGAAGGACATTTCTTCCAAAAAGTTTTGATGAAGTCATTGCACTTATCATCAAAAAGGGGGAGAATGACTACACAAGAAATGGCAAATATCACATGTTTCAAGAATCACGTCCAAGATTGAAATCTTCAAAAGCAAGTATCCTGAAGACATACTGATTTCAGAGCTAGAGAAAGAGATTGCATCTTCTAAGCTGAACAAGAAGACTGAATTGCTAAAATCTTTTTAGTAATGATCTTGATCCAAAGGGGGAGATTGTTAGATCACATATCTATTGGATTTAAGATCATCCAATCTGAAGATCGCAATCTGAAGCTAAAGCCGAAAAGTTGACTCTTGATATTAAAGTCTAATGTTTATTTGTAATAAATGTCAAAATATTGTTATTGTTATTTAGTTTACTTAGTTAGTTAGTTATTAGTTAGATATTAAGTTAGTTAGATATAATATCTAAATGTTAGATATTATGTAGGTTTATTGTTTAATATTGCAACTTGTTGTTGCAAGTGGTTTTAGGAAATGTGTCTTAGAAGCTAGATATCATATCTGATATCTCAACAAACTCTCTAATCAGAACAGATCACTTTATCTCACACACTTAAGGTGTAAAACTAGAGAGAACACACAAGAGCTTCAAAGATCAAACCTTGTAACCATTTTCTATTAATCAATACAGGTTGGTAATCCTATTGTGTTGTTGTTTTCTATAAACTTGATATAAACATTGTTGGACTGACAACCTTACTATGCTTAGCCAAACGATTACCCAAAATTCTCACGCGAGTTGTTCAACCAAACTCTCCCAGCATCATCCACCGCTCGAAGTCTCAATTCTCACTCCCCAAACAGGATTGCCTTATCTGCTAAAGTTCCTTTACATTCAAGGGATGCTTCGACACTCCCATGAGTCTACTATAACGCATCATGAACTAAACAGTTCGACATTCCCCATTAATTAAATAATTTTTTTTACCGAAATAAGATGAACTCGCCCAAGGTTCCTCTGTTATCCCAGATTTAATCTAGTTGGTAAATAATCAATCAAGTAATCAAGCAACACAATAATAATCAAGAGATATATAAATCAGAGTAACATACCAATCCCTTGAATAAACAATGAAACCTTGAGTGTTCTTGATACCCTTTGAATACAGAGAAACCTTCACCTCACTATAATATGATTATTGTAAATATGAGGATTAAACCCTAAAACTAATTAATCAAAACATTAAATACCTAAGCCTTATGGGCTTTAAGCTTAACAGGCTTTCTAATGGGCTTGGGCCCAATAGCTAATAATTATTAAACTATTACAATTTAAACCCTTTAAATAACTTTAGCACAATTGCAGTTTAAACCCTTAACTTTAACTTTAATCTTGAATACAATTTATGATCCAACAATCTCCCCCTTTGGATTCAAGATTAAAAAAAATTTTGCAATTGTCTTCGGGTCTTCTCTTGTCTTCACTTTTCTCTTGAGAATATTCAGATATGACATTGATAGCTTCAAAACTTCAAAACTTGATATCTTTAAACAATCTTCAAATCTTTAAAATCTTTGAAAATTTGAATATCTTCAGATCTTCAGTTTGTATTCTCCCTTTTTGTATCTTCTCCCCCTTTTTATATCTTCTCCCCCTTTTTGATGAGTGGTGAGAATCAACATCATCAAAACTTGGAAAAACAATCTCCCCCATTGTGTATGATCACTTAAGCACAGTCTTCATATAACGAGCCCTGTATGGAAATAAGAGCAGTCTTCCCAGATGGAAAGAGTGATTATTTCAATCTTTTCAGATTAAAATAGAAAGTAGTAACCATTTGAATCTTTTCAACTTCAAACAGTTTAATAAGTGTAACCCTGAATCAACAAATGACTCAGTTAGAATGCCTGTCAATGACACAAAGTCACTGAGTAACACAAAGTTACTATATAAGGAGCTGGTTTGATGTAGACTCCCCAGGTCTTCCATTCAATCATCGAATAACACATGGTTATCTATGAACGTTCTGACAGAAAACAAATTTCTGTGTGCTCGTGCATGTGTATGAAAGAATTAAGCATAGATAATTGTTTTTCAATAAAGGCTCAAAGTATGTAAACTTGTTGAGACAGCAACAAATTGTACAAAGACTCAATGTGCATGAGAAAGGGTGCGAAGGTGGGGCAACTTTCCTTCTTTTTCAATATTAGTATCTTCCAAATGAAGAACCAATAGCGTATGTGCTGCGTCCCCAGAAAATGTGAAACATTCTCTTTTTGAGAAAAGAATGAGTAGCTGGTGGGGTTGTATGCAAGAGATGGCATGGGCTAGTTGCCTTTTTCAATGATGGTCACCAAAGAATGTTAACCAATCAGATTATGTGGTTGCCCGACTCAGAAAGAAGTTTGGTGCAGAGTTTAATATTCTTTTACTCTGATCTCTCACCCTCTTTCTTTTAATGCTCACGTCTAACCAATCTCTCTTTTTCATTTTACCTCTTCACACACCATCACTCAATTCTTTTGACCCTTCTCCCCTCAATCACTCAGGGAATACTTCCTGGGTAGGAAACACTGGTTATCGTGAATCCATGGAAGTTCTGTTAAGCTCACACACTGAATCCCATGTATTTTCCTAAAAGAAACATGTTGTTCAACAGGCTATTGTACATGTAAGCACAAATACCACTTGTTACATGAGAAATAAGACTTTCGGAGATGTCAAAACAGTTATGTATGACGATGCAATTCTCCCCCTCAAACTAAAAGAGTTTGACAATTAAGCTCATATCATTTTGTCATGAAGAATAAGATTTTGGAGAATCAAAAACGAATGTTGTTTATATGAACAATATATAAACATATTTTCAATGAAAGCACATGAAATGACGTTTGATTCAATCAACAGTGAATACAAATAACGTGAGTATTACCATAGAAAGATTTTACTTTTGATACATGGTAATAACAAAGTCAAAATAGAATGTTCTGAACCGTTATGTGTATGAATACTTGACAAAGTATATTGACAAGATAAAACGCAAGTATTTATCTTTAAGAACACACGGTCAGATAAGCATTTAAGTATCCAAAAATCTGTTAATATCACAGATATTCTCCCCCTTAAATCACTATTGGTTTTTTTTTTTTTTATAAATAAATTAGGAAATAAAGCATATAAAAAATAGATAGAGCACTGAAGTGCGGGTTCTAATCCGATGTGATTAGAAGCCATAGTCACTTGAACCAACCTGCATAAGTGAAAGAAACAATGGTAATCATTTATGAAAATGATTCCTTTCTCGTTAACAATAGTTGGAAAATAATCACACTATCAAGATTTGGAATACTCCCCCTTGAATCATGAGTAAGGTTTAAGACATGTTCAACATACCAAGTTTGCTGATTAGAAATTGAAATAGCTTTTCATCCAATGGCTTGGTGAAGAGATCAGCTAACTAGAAGTCAGTTTGAACAAAGTGCATTTCAATATTACCTTTTTCTACATGATCCTTGATGAAATGATAGCGTACATCTATATGCTTGGTCTTCGAGTGTTGTACCGGATTAGCAGTTATAGATATTGCACTCTTGGAATCACAATAAATAGGAACGCGCTTGTAGTTGTATCCAAATTCCCTTAACTGTGTCGTCATCCAGAGGACTTGAGAACAGCAGCTAGCAGCAGCTACATACTCAGCCTCGGCAGTGGATGTTGAAACACAGTTTTGTTTCTTTGAAGTCCAACTCACAAGTTTGTCACCTATGAATTGACATGATCCAGAGGTGCTTTTCCGGTCTAGCTTACAACCTGCATGATCAGCATCTGTAAAGGCAGTTAGTTCAAAACGAGAATCCTTTGGATACCAAAGGCCTAGATTAGGAGAACCTTTGAGATATCTAAGGATTCGCTTAACAGCAGTTAAGTGCGACTCTTTAGGATTAGACTGATATCTCGCACAAAAAAATGTGGCAAACATTATATCCGGGCGACTGGCAGTCAGATAAAGTAAAGATCCAATAATGCTACGATACACCTTTTGATCAACAGGCTTCCCGGAGGGATCCGCGTCTAAGAGTGTACCAGTAGCCATTGGTGTTTTCATGACTGAACTATCTGACATATTGAACTTTTTCAAAATATCTTTTATATATTTAGCTTGATTAATAAATATGCCTTCGGGTAATTGCTTTACTTGTAGACCAAGAAAGAAATTTAATTCACCCATCATCGACATCTCAAACTTTGTTTCTATTATCTTTCAAAAGTTCTTACAAAATTTTCGATTTGTCGACCCAAATATTATGTCGTCAACATAAATCTGAATAAGAATCAAGTCATCACCTTGCCTTTTAAGAAATAAGGTTGTATCTACTGTACCTTTCTTGAAACCAGAAGCAAGTAGAAATTTAGTGAGAGTTTTATACCAGGCTCGCGGTGCTTGTTTAAGACCATAAAGCGCTTTTTCTAAAACATAGACATGATCAGGGTGATGAGGATCAACGAAACCTTCAGGTTGAGCCACGTAGACCTCCTCATGCAGAACGCCGTTCAGGAAAGCCGACTTTACATCCATCTGATAGACTGTAAAGTTTTTGTGCGCTGCATAGGCTAGAAAGATTCTGATGGCTTCGATTCTTGAAACCGGGGCGAATGTTTCATCATAGTCAATGCCCTCTTGTTGACAATACCCTTTGGAGACTAAACGAGCTTTGTTTCTCACGACTACTCCAGCTTCGTCTTTCTTATTTCTGAACACCCACTTTGTTCCAATAACGGATTTACCTTTAGGTAGTGGGATCAAGCGCCATACCTTGTTCCTTTCGAATTGTAGAAGCTCGTCTTGCATAGAAGAAATCCAGAAAGGATCACGTAGAGCTTCAGCCGCTTTCTTTGGCTCTAAGGAACTGAGGAAGCTTGAAAACATGCAGAAGTTAGCTGTTGCAGATCTTGTTGTGACACCAGATTGTACGTCACCTATCACGTTTTCCAGGGGATGATCCTTAGTCCAACGATGTGTGCTTGGTAGTGCATCAACTGCTTGTTGCGTATTTGATGCATCGTTGTCATCTTGTACGACAGGTTGCTCCACAGATGTACTCGGGACATCTTGTACTGGTGTTTCTGACACTGAAGCTTCTGGACTAGCGGTTGAAGTGCTCGAGACTTCGTTTCCAGATGAACTATCTGTAGAGACAGATTCAGTATTAGTAGAGTCAGAAACTAATGGTGTAGTTGTACCTGATGGAGTTGAAGTGTCAGTGACTTCGTCGGAAGGTCCAGGCATGTCTTCAGAGATAGTAGGGACCTCCGAGTTTGTACCACTTGTTATTAATGTTGATATGCCTTTTTCAAAATCTGCACATATATCATCAAAGGCATCAATAAACAATAAATCTAACTCAGATGAAGTAGAGTTAGAGTTTGAAGAAGATGATCTTGTTATAGTTGGTTCTATTCTTGCTTGAATAGAAGCTTTGTCGTTAAGACCGAGTTCTGAACTGTTGTGTCCAGAAGTCCTTGTAGAATTCTCATCAAAGGAGACATTCATGCTCTCAACAACCGTCTTAGTTCGAATAATGTAAATTCGATAAGCTTTGGATGTCACAGAGTATCCAACGAGATATCCTTCATCCGCTTTCTTATCAAACTTTGATAATCCTTGACGCTCTTTTTCTTCGACCTTGCAGAGGATACAGAACCTTTGCCGGCTATGAGAGCCACAGAATCCTTCAGATGATTAGACTCCTTATTCATAGATCTCACCTCATCCTCATGTTGAGCAAGAGTAGAGAAGATATCGGTGACATTTTCTCGAGCCATATTCTTCGACATCTGGAGGTTGATAGCAAAGTTCTTCCATTCTGGATTCAGATTCTTGATGAACTTGTAGTTTATCTCAGAAGCAGATTTGGCGATTTTGTTCCTCCGCAAGTCATTGAGAATAATGTTGTACCTATTATAGGTATCTAAAAGCAGCTCTCCTTCTTTGGCATGAAATCCCTCGTAAGCATTTATGCACAGATTCTGCTTAGCTTGAATAGAAGCTTCACTTCCTTCAAACTGCCTTGCTAGTTCATCCCAGATTCCTTTAGCAGTACTCTGACTGTCGACACGATTGTAGATGTCGTTTGGAATTGCCATCGTCAGATAGATTAGAGCTTCTTCTTCTAACTTGAGTTGGTCTTTCTACTTTTCAGTGAAGAACTGAACAGGTTTAGGAATATCTCTGTCAGGGATTTCAGGAGAGGAATCTGTAGCAGGTTAACCCTTTACTGTGATCATTGGAGTTTTGGGACCTTCAATGATTATTGTCATGAACTCTCTGTTCTTGTGATTCAGAAACTGAATCATTCTTGTCTTCCACTGCTGATACTCATTTGCCACGAGGACAGGAGGTTTGACTTGAGAACCCATCGAGAGAAGCTGATTCGACATCTTAGCTGTACGGTTAGTAAATAGACTTTACTGTACCAAGACAACCAACTAGATGAGATCGTTAGAATCAAAAGTAAAGACTACACTCAAAAATTTTCAGAAAAAATAAATTTCCAAAAATAATCAAATGCAGTCCTCGCACACAGTATGAAGCACTAATATCTATGAATAAAATACTGAAAAATTAAGAAGATTTTGATCAAGAGCAAATCTTTGTCCCCCTTCGCAGACTTAGCACGGGGGTCCCGCTACCCGGTTAGCGGGTGGGGTCAAGGGGCAACGCCCTTGCGGGGGTATGGGGGCAGCTCCCCTAGAGAAGAATGAACTGTACCGGGGATGAATACCCTATCACAGTTTGCAAAAATCGACCGGGGATGTGCTTCGAAGAATGAACTGTACCGGTCGAAGGAAAGACCAACGTATGCAAGTACCCGGTCGAATGGCAAGACCGGAGTAACAAGGTATCCGGTCGAAAGGCGAAGACTAAAGTAACAAAGTATCGGTCGAATACTAGACTGGAAACCACTAAGGTCCGGTCGATGCACCTACCCGGTCGAAGCAAAGACCGGGGAATGCTAAGGTTCGGTCGAAGGGAATGACTGGAGATCACAACTACCCGGTCGAAGTAAGGACCGATGTTTACAAACTCTCGGTCGAAGACTCAGGTCGAATAACTATCGGTCAAAGCAATAATATTGATAACCACAGTAACAGATATGATCGATTAACTCATAAGACCGATAATCATGATGAATAGAACGAAGAACACGATGAATATCTGGGATTCGACCGAAACCAAACCCAGAAATTTTAATCGACCGATGAACACAATTAAACCAACAAATAAGCAATCCTTCGATCGAATGTAACACAAAAACACAAATAATCAAATATTAATCGACCGGATGCGATAACAGATTCATGAAATAGGATGAACAGTACTTCGCATGAATAGTATTTTTCGATTAATAGTAATATCATAAAAAATTGATTCTTAGGCTCTGATACCAATTGTTATCCCAGATTTAATCTAGTTGGTAAATAATCAATCAAGTAATCAAGCAACACAATAATAATCAAGAGATATATAAATCAGAGTAACATACCAATCCCTTGAATAAACAATGAAACCTTGAGTGTTCTTGATACCCTTTGAATACAGAGAAACCTTCACCTCACTATAATATGATTATTGTAAATATGAGGATTAAACCCTAAAACTAATTAATCAAAACATTAAATACCTAAGCCTTATGGGCTTTAAGCTTAACAGGCTTTCTAATGGGCTTGGGCCCAATAGCTAATAATTATTAAACTATTACAATTTAAACCCTTCAAATAACTTTAGCACAATTGCAGTTTAAACCCTTAACTTTAACTTTAATCTTGAATACAATTTATGATCCAACATCCTCCATGAAGTTTTCACCAACCCTCACTCGAACACACATTTTAGCAATACCACTATACCAACCAACACCCACAAATCTCAACCACATATTTATCACATTTGCATAGTTAAACAAAAATCTCTGAACCAGGATTCTCACCTACGCTCAACCCAAAAACAACACAAGCTCTCTGCTTAGTCTCAAAGAAACTCCTTGCCACACTAAAGACTTGCACAACCACTTTGGCATCAATAACACTAACTCATCCATCACCCTACTTGTATGAAGTTTCATATTTGATTTTTAAGTAGAGCGATAGAGATTTCATTTCACTTAGGTTAATCTAGGCTAGAGGCATACTTACGTCAAGATAACCTCCCTTGAAAAACTTTCGTAGCATCTAGAATAACAAGCGAATTACAATTCTATTGTACTGCAATTGGTGCATTGATCTTTGCAGCGTTAATGCTTTTTGCTGGTTGGTTTCATTATCATAAAGCTTCTCATCATCATAATAGCGTCAAAATTCCCGCGACCACTTTGTACGCATAAAAGTTACCGTCCTTTTCATGCCGATCATAACCCCAAAAATTGAGATAAATTCGTTTCACGACTTTGTCTCGCTCGAATTTGGATGACCCACAAAATCATGATCATTTAAACCACTCAACATGATCTCATTCCTGGTCTGCTCATCATGATCTGCCAGGAACAAACTCAGGTAGTCTATAAGATTAAGCATACTACCTCGCAGACCTAGACGCTCGAAGTGCAACCACTTCAGTGGTGCAATAAATACTTCACTCTTACACAAACCGACAGAACCTCACCTGGCCAAACCAGCGTTTTCCATTTTTGCTATACCCACCCGAGGTGGTCCGACACCATGCCAGTACACACCTTTCTCGTATAACTCCTTGCTTTCTCATGAACACTCAGCAAAAATGACCATGGGTGCTTCCTCATTTTCCACATCCCGATTATGACATCAACAATAGACCGTTGACTTCCACAATGCTTCTAACCCATGAGCATTCCCAAGGAACCTACTCCTTCCAACACATCATAACCATCTCGTTGCCCCACCGGCTTCGCCCGTTAATGCACAAGACTTACTTGGTATAATCTGATTACTAGTCCACCGCCAACTCCGTCTCGACGTCAATGACTTTTCATCCAAAATCACAACACTACTTATCAACATCCTGCTAAAAGAGGTATGTTAACGGCTTCGAATTCCACCCTGACAACACCACTCGTCGACTACCATATCTCTAGTTATCGACAGAAGTGTATGCTACCACAAAACGAATCATTCTCAACATCAATGGCTAAGGCTCCTGTTAATCCCTGCCTTTCCCTAGTGGGAATGCCACGGTCATGAATCGACCAACATCGGCTCGAACGCCACCCTTTCACTCTCCACACCTTCCCTCATCCTTAACCACAATGCTTCCTTACGACCTAGAGAGTTCATAGCCTTCATGTATGACACACCATAAATTTAAACTTTTGACACATTTGAAAATTTAGTATGTACCACATTATGAAACAAGTTTGAGTTTACACCACACTACACCGACATCATTGATTGACCAAGCACAACGATCTAGAGAATCATTCGTTCTCAACTCCACGACAAATTACGTCTCACCCCACCCCAAAATCGATGTTGGCATAATTGAAATTATTGTCGCTGAACATTACCCACGCGATTTATAAAATAATTACTACAAAATTGCTTACGCTGAGTGAGTCAGATGACTCTCACCCTCATTGATATGACAACACGAGTTCATACCGAAATCACTTATAAAATCATGTGATTAAATACTGTTATGATTTTCACAACAAAAGTTAACTCATTTATAAAGAGATAAAATAATTCTCCCACATCAAAATCGAAATTTACCACTCAACGCAATAAACTTGTCTTTTCAATTCAAACACCCGTTTACACGCATCGTCTCATTTTCAAAACAAACTGTTGGGAACTGAAGAATTCATCAAGTATGGTTATTGCTGCTAGTTCAAAGTTACTACTGCTAGAAGACTTAAAATTTAATACTGCTGAGTGTTACTACAGCTAGTACTAGTAATACTGCTAGTCAAAGTTAGTACTGCTTGAACAAAGTTAGTACTGCTTAGCTAGTTAGTACTGCTAGTGGTTAGTGCTGCTTGGTAATTAATGCTGCTAGAAGAAATTTAATGCTGCTGAAGATTAATACTGCTTATATGATGAAGATTCGCATGAAAGGATATACATGGAAGCTTAGAGATATACATGGAAGATATACTGAAGATATGTTTATTTTTTTGTAATTATCTTTTTGTTTAGTATATGTATAGAAGATACATAATAGTTTTAGAAGTGATTTTTTATTCTAAATTCTAGAGAGAAAAACAACCTCAAGGCATAGATCCTAATTCTAGAGAAGTAGAATTCGTATTGGTGAGCCTGTTCATCAATATTGAGGTTGAGTGTGTAATCTTGTAACTTCAAAGCATTCAATACAAGTTTACATTTTGTTATTCATATTTACTGTGTTGATTTCATTGAATATCAAAGTGTTATTCCGCAAACTTCTTTGATATTGTTTCTGAGAATTAATTCTTGTTGAGAATTCGATCCTGACAAGTGGTATCAGAGCCAAACTCTCTCAGAAACATCTATTCATCATGGAAAATCTTACAGAATCAAGCAGTATTTTGGTCTCTAAGGTTCCAATGCTCAAACCCAGTGAGTTTGACATGTGGAAGATCAGAATTAGACAATATATTCTTCTCACTGACTTCTCAATGTGGGATATCATTGAAAATGGTCCTTCTGAAGCTGGAAGGATAGGAGCAGATGGAAAAAGACCTCCACCAAAGACAAATGGTGAGAGGAAGATCAGACAGACAGAGATGAAGGCCTTGAGCACTCTGCTCTTGGCCATCCCCAATGAATATCAGCATCAATTTTGCAACTGCACTGATGCTCAAATTCTCTTGAATGCTCTAGAGAAAAGATTTGCTGGAACTAAAAGCATCAAAAGAAACCAAAGAGATGTTCTAAAGCAGCAGTATGAGAATTTCACTTCCTCAAAGAATGAGTCTATGACTCAAACTTTTGATAAGTTCAACAAACTCATAGGTGAACTGGCTATTGTAGGGGTGAAGATGGAACAAGATGATATCAACAGAAAGTTCCTCAGATCTCTTGGGGATGAATGGACTATGTACACTGTCTCATATAGACAGAGTGACAATCTGGAAGAGAAAGAACTTGATGATCTATACAATGATCTAAGAGTTTTTGAAACTGAGGTAGAAACCAAGAAGAAGCCCTCTGGTTATATTCACAATGCTGCACTTCTTTCAGCATCCACTGATACTACTGCCAACCTTGAAGCAGTTAGTACTGCCAGTGGAGTAAGTTCAGAAAAAGGCACTGAAACTATCTTTGAAGCCTTTTTGTCCAGTCATAGCAGCAATTCTCTGATTAATGATGATCTGGATCAAATTCACCCTGATGATCTGGAGGAGATGGATATTAAATGGCAGATGGCCATGTTATCCATGAGGGTGAAGAAGTTCATTAAAAGAACTGGAAGGAATAACTTCTCTCAAAGAAGAGAAGATGGAGCTGGGTTTGACAAGACCAAGGTGGAATGTTATAAGTGTCACTTGAAAGGACACTTTGCTAGAGAATGCAGGAGTGCTATTCCAAACAACAACCACCAACAAGCTCAGAATGGAGGCTACAATCAAAACAAGAATTCTGCTCAAGCCCTTGTTTCTCAACAAGGAATGGGATTTGACTGGAGTGATCAAGCTGAGGAAGCCATTCAGAATCAAGCTCTTATGGCAGAAGTGTCTGATCTTCCCTCTTAGGTAATTTCTAATCTTTGTACTAAATCTTGCATTGACACTGTCACAAGATACAGGGATCACAATCAAAGTATGTGTGATGACCTGAAAAGATTAGAAAATGACAGAAAAGAGTATGTGTTGATAGTAGAGAGATTTGAAGAGCAAATCAAAGGCTTTCAAGCTAATGAACTTCAACACTCATATGACACAAACTATTGGAAGTGGGAAAAGAATGAGTTAGAGACCAAACTGTCTGAATCCTTAGAAGAGAGTGATAGGCTGAAAGAGGAACTGTCTAAAGTTAAACTTGACATAGAAAAGTTTTCATATGCTTCAAAAGCAGTGGATTCTCTTCTAAAGGCTCAGATTCATGACAAGATAAAGCCTGGTATTGGATACAACAATACACCTCCTCCTTACAATAACAATTATATCCCTCCTACTTCAGACTTGTTAGAAACCAAGGAGAAAAAGGACTTATCTGAGAAAGCCTTTAAGATAGATCCTTTGGATGAAGTAGTAATTAAGGATTTAACTGAGAAAGAAGCCAGTGAGTATAGGGATAATGATGTGAGTAAAAAGATCCCATTAGAAAATAACATTATCACCAATGAGGGATGTGGGAAAATCTGGGTCAAGTCCAAGGAGATAGAGCAGACAAAAGGAAAGGATAACAAGGTCCATTACAAACAAACCACAGTTGTGAATCCTGGATCTTGTAAACAGTGTGATTGTAGTAAAGCCAAAAGCCTAAATTCTGGTTTAAAAAGAGGAAATCAAAGAAACTGGAATAATCAATGGGCTCAGAAACAAGGAGTTGATCTGAATAAAATCAATAGACCAAAACCTTGTTTCATATGTGGCAAGTTAAATCATTTGGCTAAGTATTGTTACTTTAACCCTATTAACCAACAGATGAACTTTCAAAGATTTGTGCAAAAACCTATTGGTTATAGGAAGGCTGGAAAGAAACATGTAATAAAGAAACATGATGAAAGGAAAGGCCCCATGAAGAAAAAGATTTTAAAAGAAAGTGTCAAAATGTGGGTGCCTAGAAACACTGAATCTGTTAGTACTGATGACAGGGTTAGAAGCACTAAAATTGTTAGTACTGCTAACATGGTTACTACTGCTACCTGTGTTAGTACTGCTGAAAATATTAATGTTGCTAATACTGTTAGTACCTCTTCAAAGGTTAATACTGCCAACACAGTTACTGCTGCCAACACAGTTACTACTGCTAACAAAGTTAGTACTGCTAAGCATACAAGTGCTGCTAAGGCAGTTAGTACTTCTAAAACCAGTACTGATTCTAGCAAAAATATTTCCAAGCCTATTATTGTAACAAAGTACTCCAAGAATGAGGAGTTAAAGTTCAAAAATCTTGTCAAGAAAGAATGCAAGTATTTTGATGAGAAAGGGGTACCCAAGACCACTTTGGCTTGGGTTCCTAATTCATACTAACTGATCTATCTTATGTGCAGGGAAACCAACAGCTAAAGGGAAAGAGCATATGGCATGTTGATAGTGGTTGCTCTAGGCACATGACAGGCAACATGTCATGCCTTCAGGATTTCAAGCATATCAATGGAGGACATGTTGCATTTGGAGATAATCTTACTGGTGGTAAAATAAGTGGAAAAGGTAATGTCACCAAAGGTAAGATGACATTTGAGGATGTCTACTATGTTGATCAATTAAAGTACAACCTGTTAAGTGTATCACAGGTTTGTGACAAACAACATAGTATATTATTTACAAATACTGAGTGTATGATCCTTGCTCCAGGGTTCAAGGTAGTTGATGAAAGCATGATATTACTTAGAACTCCAAGAAAGGACAATGTTTACTGTCTAGATATGGACAATGTTGATAGTGATTCATCTCTAAATTGTCTTGTTTCAAAAGCTTCTGTAGATGAATCCTCTCTTTGGCACAGAAGGATGTGTCACATGAATTTCAAGACTATGAACAAACTTGTTAAAAACAACCTTGTAAGAGGTTTACCTTCAAAAGTCTTTTCATGTGATGATCATTGTGTTGCTTGTCTTAAAGGCAAACAGCACAAAACTTCTCATAAGACCAAAGAGTTAAATTCAGTTTCTTCTTGTCTCCAGTTACTACATATGGATCTGTTTGGTCCTACAAATGTTATGAGTATAGGCAAGAAATCTTACTTCTTGGTTATTGTTGATGATTACTCCAGATTTACTTGGGTATATTTTCTAAGGACTAAGGATGAGACAAGTGGACTTATCAAATCCTTTATTCTAAGAATTGAAAACCAAACTAATCAAAGAGTAAAAGTCATTAGATCAGACAATGGAACTGAGTTTAAAAATCATGATCTAAACACCTTTTGTGAAGAGAAAGGTATTGAGAGGCAATATATTGCTCCTAGGACTCCTCAACAGAATGGTATTGCTGAAAGGAGAAATAGGACACTAATAGAGGCGGCTAGATCTCTGTTGGATGATTCAAAATTGCCAATTACCTTCTGGGCTGAAGCAGTTAATACTGCTTGTTATGTCCAAAATAGAGTTCTAGTGGTCAAGCAAAAGAACAAGACCCCATATGAACTTTTGAATAAAAGAAAACCTTTCATTGGTTTCTTCAAACCTTTTGGGTGTCCTTGTACAATTCTCAATACCAAATCTCACTTAGGTAAGTTTGATAGCAAAGCAGATGATGGATTTCTTGTTGGATATTCATCTCAGAGTAAGGCCTACAGAGTTTTTAACTCATCTTCTAGAATAATTGAAGAAAGTGACAATGTCAAATGCAATGAGAACACACCAAATCCTGTTGGGTCTGGACCTCAGTGGCTATTTGACATTGATTCACTAACTAATTCTTTTGGTTTCAGTAGTAATGATTATACAGGAACAGGAAGTGGAGGATCAGGGATCACACAAGTCTCATAAAGTATATCTAAATCTGTGATATTTCCCATACCCACAGTAAATTCTGTTGAAGACTGTGAAAAGGAATCATTTACTGGACCAAATCAGAGTGAAGAAGAAACTAGAGATGAGGAGACTCAAGAAAATAAAGAATCAGAAGTGGCATCTGAAAACACTTCAGTTGAGTTGCATGACTCTAATCTAGAGGCTGGACTGAATGAAGAACCTAGTCATAACACCAGAGTTCAAAAGAATCATCCTCCACAGCTGGTAATAGGAGATATCTCTTCTCCTATGATGACTAGATATCAAAGCAGGCTTCAAGAAATGCAAGATCAACAGCATACAGTCCTTTCTTGTTTTCTATCCCAGCTTGAGCCTGAAAAGGCACATGATGCTATGAAAGAATCTAGCTGGATAGAAGCAATGCAAGAAGAACTGTTACAGTTCAAGCTACAAGATGTATGGGATTTAGTAGACCTTCCTAAAGGTCACAGAGCAATTGGCACAAAATGGATTTTCAGAAACAAGAGAGATGAAAGAGGTATTGTCATAAGGAACAAAGCAAGGCTAGTGGCTCAAGGATATACTCAAGAAGAGGGTATAGATTATGAAGAAGTTTTTGCACCTGTGGCTAGGATAGAAGCAATCAGATTATTCCTAGCCTATGCTTCTTACATGAACTTCAAAGTCTATCAAATGGATGTAAAAAGTGCTTTTCTCTATGGCTCAATTGAAGAAGAGGTATATGTCTGTCAACCACCAGGGTTTGAAAACCCAAGCTATCCAGACAGGGTATACAAATTAAAGAAAGCACTTTATGGGCTACATCAAGCTCCAAGAGCATGGTATGACACTCTGTCATCCTATCTCTTGGAAAATGACTTTGAAAGAGGAGTCATTGATAAGACTCTATTTATCAAGAGAAAGAAGAAGGATATCTTGCTGGTCCAAATATATGTTGATGACATTATCTTTGGATCTACAAGAGACAACATGTGCAAGGAGTTTGAGGATCTAATGCATCAAAGGTTCAAAATGAGTTCCATGGGGGAACTTACTTTCTTCCTTGGACTCCAAGTTCAACAGAAGTCAGATGGCATCTTCATCTGTCAATCTAAGTATGTGCAGGACATTCTAACCAAGTTTGGTTTCTCAGAGTCAAAACCTGCCAGCACACCTATGGAAACACACAAGCAAATAACAGCAGATCTTGAGGGGGAGGATATGGATGTGCATCATTATAGATCCATGATTGGCTCTCTCATGTATCTCACAGCATCAAGGCCAGATATAACGTTTCCAGTCTGTGTATGTGCAAGATTCCAAGTTAGGCCAAAGCAATCTCACTTTCAAGCTGTTAAGAGGATATTCAGATATCTCAAAGGGCAACCCAAATTGGTATCCTCATGACTCACCCTTTGACCTAATAGCATACTCAGATAGTGATCTAGGTGGAGCAAACTTGGACAGAAAATCTACTTCTGGAGGATGTCAGTTTTTGGGTGCTAGACTAGTTTCATGGCAGTGCAAGAAACAAACCACAGTGTCCACATCTACAACAGAGGCAGAGTACATAGCAGCTGCAAGTTGCTGTTCTCAAGTCTTATGGATTCAGAATCAAATGCTGGACTATGGGGTAACCTTTCTACACACTCCCATTTTTATTGATAATAGCAGTGCTATCAGCATTGTGAATAATCCTGTCAAGCACTCTAAGACAAAGCACATTGAGATCAGGTATCATTTCATAAGAGACTGTAATGAAAAGAAACTTATTCAAGTTGTAAAAGTCCACACTGATAATCAGTTTGCTGATCTATTCACTAAAGCCTTTGATGTGGGTAGATTCACTTTCTTGGTAACTAGTGTGGGAATGATCAACTCTGAATAAGCCCCTTCTCAAAAAGTGGTTTTATACCTGTATATTTTTATTCTTGGTGTTACTAATCTTCTTTTCCAGGATATGCATAGCAGTACTCAGTGTTTCACAAGCTTAAAGGAGTAAGTTAGTAGTTAATACTGCTAGTTAGTTAATATTGCTAGTTAGTAGTTAATACTACTAGTCAGTTAATACTGCTAGTTAGTTAATACTGCTAGTTAGTAGTTAATACTGCTAGTTAGTTAATACTGCTTTCAGTTAATACTGCTAGTAGTTAATACTGCTTTCAGTTAATACTGCTAGTTAGTAGTTAATACTGCTAGTTAGTTAATACTGCTTTCAGTTAATACTGCTAGTAGTTAATACTGCTAGTAGTTAATACTACTCTAGGTTAATACTGCTTATGTTCCGAATACTATAAATACTTTTTGCCCGCCTAAAAGTACATAACGACTCTTTGCATACTGTTCACTTGCGCTCTAAACCCTTTCTCTCTCAAGTTCGAAGTTTTCAGGCAAGCTTTTCACTAAGATCAATGGCATCCATGACATTCATCGACGAACACAATGAGATTGCGATGCTACAAAAGCCAAAGCAAGCTGCAGGATTCATCAGATTGTGGATTTCCTCAAGTCAAGCCATATTGCTCATGCTCTTAGTGTATCCCCTATAATCTATATCGAGCATCAAAGGCAGTTCTGGGCTAATGCCACCGTTGTTGTGAAGAATGGTGTGCAAATGATCAAGACAAGAATCTGTGATCAATCACTAACAGTTACTGAAGAGGTTATTCGCATCAGTCTACGTCTAGACGATGCCTCTAGTATAACTTCTATCCCAAACGATGAACTGTTTTCAAATCTTACAAGAATGGGGTATGGAGGCCCATTGGGTGTTTTCAAATTCTCAAAAGCCAAATTTTCACCCCAATGGCGTTTCTTTGTCCATACTCTCATGCACTGTATCTCCAAAAAGACTACTGGATGGAGTGAGTTCAGCAGCACTATTGCTTATGCTTTGGTGTGCTTGGCCACTGCCAGAAAGTATAACTTTTCTAAAATGATTTTCAGTGATCTTGTCTCAAACATGGGAAACAAAAAGAGCTTCTTTATGTATCCCAGGTTTGTTCAAGAAGTTATTACTCATGAATTAACGGATATACCTCAACCTGTTGGGGTATATGTACCTAAACCCCCCAAAGGCAAGGTTTTCTCAAATATGAGAAGATCTGCTGGGGACTCTGAAGGAGTTGACACCCCATTGTTCTCTACAATGATGGTGGTGTCCCAAACCAATGAAGGTATGGCAGCAGGGTCAAGGCCCCCATTAGACCAACCCACTGCTAGCCAATCCCAACCTTCCCTCTCAAAATCTATTCCCCAGTCCCTTCTTGAAAAACCAACCTCTCCTATCACCCAAACTTACAAGAGGAAACAGGTAAAGAAGGCTCCTTCCCTTCTTGTACCATCATCCCCCAAGCCTTTAAGCCCTCTATTGGAGCATTCTCCAGTAGAGAATATTCAAAGGGAATCCACAAGGGTGTCTCCCAACCCAAAGGAGGTGCTCTCTGAGGAGGAGGTAGAGCATATGGGTGATGAGGCTGCCACTACTCCTGCTAGCACAGAGGAGGAAAGTGGTAACATAAATAAGACCTCCCCCATGGCAACTTTGAATGAGCAATCATTCGAAGGTCCCTGGTGCCAAGAAACCACAGGGGTGGATAGTGCTTCTGCTAGGCAGAAGACTTCCACTACTAAAAGATCCAATGATCCTTCAAAGGAGGGTAACACTTCTAGAGAAGGTGAGGACAGATATAGTTACCAGGAATTGATGGAAACCATGGGAAACATCAACCTAGATGTTATGAAACAAGGAAAAGAAATAGAGGAGATGAAGCTGGTCATTCTGTCCCAACAAGTACAGATTGCTAAGCTGAAGAAGATGGTGCTAAGTCTGGTACAGAGGAAGAAGAGAAAGCAATTCCAACTAAGGAGAAGGAACACTGAGAATGATGCTCCCAAAAAGGGGGAGATCAACATGGAAGAAGCCACAAGAAAGGGGGAGCTTGATGGAGAGAAATTTAATGTTGAGGGGGAGCAGGAAGCAGAAACACAAAGAAATTCAGTGCCAATAGAAACACAAGAAGCAGCAGAAACAGTTACTACTGCTGACATTAATAAAGCAGCAGAAACTGTGAAAGAAGTTTTAACAGATCTTGAGATTGCAGAAACCTTACTTAAAGCCAAGAATGATACTCCCAAGGTCACTTCAAAGACCAAAGGAGTAATCATCAAAGAACAAGGTGAAGTGATCAAGAAAGATAATAGTAAGAAGGCAATGAGCAAAGACAAAGGAAAAGCAAAGATGGTGGAATCTGATCAACCAATCAAAAAGCAAAGGTTGGTTGAATCAGATGAAGCCCTAGCTAGAAAGATGCAAGATGACATTGAAAAGGAAGAAAGAGTTCAGATGGAAAAGGACAGGGAAATGGCAAAAGCTCTAGCTGCTGAACTGAATGAAGCTTATCAACTGAGTCTGGCAACTGAAATTGCACAGAAGAAAGCTGCAGCTATGAAGAAAGCATTGGTAGTAAAAGCAGCTACAAAGAAGAGAAAACCCTCAAGGACATTCCTAGGTACCCAAGAGAGAAACAAGATGATTATATATCTCAAAGGTGATGTAGGAGTAAAAAAGGAGATGTTCTCCAAAATGTCTTTTGAGAAGATAAAAGAGTTGTATGAGTCAGAGATGTTAAAGCTTCAGGGAAATGAAACTGCTAGGGTGGAGATGGAGAAGAGGATGAAAGAAAGTAATGACTTTGATTGTCAAAAGCCATTTCCAGATGAGCAAGAAACACCCCCTAAGAAAGAGGCCACTCTGGGAGAAAGTCTAAAGACTTTAAAGAGAACAAAGATGATGGCTAGAAGAAAGTCAATCAAGAAGTCTAGAGTATCTGAAGAAGAGGCTGAGAAGGCTGCTGAAGAAGAAGGGGCACCTGAGTCATCTAAACAGAAAGAGCCAGCAAACACAGATGATGTAAATTTGTATATGGTAGTGATGGACAAAGTGCTTGAACCAATTTCAGCAGAACCTGTAGGAGTTAAGCCTCCTGAGGTCATTCACTGGGATACATTGACAGTAGATGGAAAGGAATATATAAGGCTGAAAAGAAAGGATGAAAAGTATGAAGTGTTCAACACATGGGCAAAAATTGTCAGAACATGCTCCAGGTCAGATCTTGAAGAGATGTTTGAGATAGGAATGAAGTTGTATGCAGATATTCTAAAGGCTCCAGGGATTTCAATTACAAAACTGGTAATGGAGTATCTGTGTATGATGTTCAAACCTGAAGAAGTAGAGCATGTGATCAAGAATGTCTTCAAATCAGTCAACAGTTGGACTCTATATGAAATTAGTGGAGTATATACAGTGACTTTGGATTTAAATCACACTGAATACTTCCTAGTGGATAGAGTGTATAATCATAGCAGATTGAAGCTACATGCCATGCTGAAGAAAAAGTTAAGATGTGTTCCAGATTCAGAAATGGCTAAATACTTGATTCAAAGAACCATCAATCAGAGTTTGGGATTGGATGCAAACACTGGAATGTAGACCATTATGAAGTTTTGGGAGCATCTTGAAAAGAATCTTGAAGATTAATTTTGAAGAACTTGACTTCTTGTCCTAAAAGTCAAGTTAGGGGGAGATTGTTGGGAACTGAAGAATTCATCAAGTATGGTTAATGCTGCTAGTTCAAAGTTACTACTGCTAGAAGACTTAAAAGTTAATACTGCTGAGTGTTACTACTGCTAGTACTAGTAATACTGCTAGTCAAAGTTAGTACTGCTTGAACAAAGTTAGTACTGCTTAGCTAGTTAGTACTGCTAGTGGTTAGTGCTGCTTGGTAGTTAATGCTGCTAGAAGAAATTTAATGCTGCTGAAGATTAATACTGCTTATATGATGAAGATTCGCATGAAAGGATATACATGGAAGCTTAGAGATATACATGGAAGATATACTGAAGATATGTTTATTTTTTTGTAATTATATTTTTGTTTAGTATATGTATAGAAGATACATAATAGTTTTAGAAGTGATTTTTTATTCTAAATTCTAGAGAGAAAAACAACCTCAAGGCATAGATCCTAATTCTAGAGAAGTAGAATTCGTATTGGTGAGCCTGTTCATCAATATTGAGGTTGAGTGTGTAATCTTGTAACTTCAAAGCATTCAATACAAGTTTACAGTTTGTTATTCATATTTACTGTGTTGATTTCATTGAATATCAAAGTGTTATTCCGCAAACTTCTTTGATATTGTTTCTGAGAATTAATTCTTGTTGAGAATTCGATCCTGACACAAACGACTCGCAAGGCGCACACACACCAATAAATATGACATGAAAGACTCAAGCAACTTATTCAAAAACACCATGTATGACACTCTTTTACATTGAAGACTATTCACTCTCGTAAGGTCGGCCGCTTACACTCGTAACAATTTATCACCGATCCTAACTTCCGACCAACCAGTCAGGTCTCTCACATTTGTGACCACCTTCAGCACCAATGTTTCCCAACATGCTTGCATGTCTAAATACTCTTTTGCCACCGCGACTAAAGATTTGCAGGTCAAGTAATGTCACTTTGACCCCAAACGAACTTACCAACAATAGCTCATTTCCATCTGATCCTCACTACATTTTATCAGTCAACACTGATATCGTCTCTCAACTACCCTTCAATTAACTATAGCTCCAAAAGCCTCATTTATATCCTTCGATTATTGGGTTAACACTCTCCCGATTCCCATTGATCGACATAACAATCTACCAACCCGAAAACTCCTATGAAGAGAAAGGCTCACATCCAATCGTTATTCTTTTCCTTATGGACCCAAAAGGTCCTTTCTCAAATGAAATATCTACATCCCGCATGATACTCATCCCAAACGGTATTAATCTTAAAACCATAAGCGAACTCACATAGCACGTGAGACCAACACTATCATTTCAATGATAGGACTCTCTACCAAAAACTATACCCATCAAATAACTCAACAATAGAAATCGAGTAAACCCATGCACCTGTAAATTCATAATGGCATTGGCCAGATGCAATTCTGAATTTACCTTACATGAGAGTACTCACTATCGTTGTCACGACTCTCGATAATTAAGGTCTTCCTTAAAGGCTTCCTAAATCTCAGTTGCGTCCCCCTATTCCACAGTTTAAGTTTAGGCCCATCCGGTCACCTAAATCCCTTAAACTATGGCTCTGATACCAATTGTAACAACCCAAAAACCAACGAAACATAAAGATAATATCATAACCGATAATGTCCCAAATAACAAGTTACAACAAATCCCGTACTAGAAAAAAATTTCTTACAAAAAGATATGACATCAACTGAGATAGTCTAAGACAACCGGTACCGGGTTCCTTCCAAGTCTCTACCACGTCACGCTCTCCAACGTCTCTTAAGCGAACTTCTAACTAGGCCATTACCTGAAAAGGTTTTAGTTTTAAAAAGCGAGGGTTAGACCTTGAGGTCTAGTGAATTCCCTCCCAATTATGAATTAAACGACGTACAAAACTTACGTCGCAACCAAAGCAATTAATAAAGTTATATAACAAACGATAATACAAGAATTAAATTCACACCGATAGGATTTCACAACGAACCACTCCATCACCTCGTGTTGTCCACACGCGGGGCCCTCAGTAGATCCCCATTTTCATTTGGCCCCCAGTAGATTCCATTATCATTTGGCCCCCCAGTAGATGCCATTTTCGTGTGCGCGAGAAATGGATTCTAGGCACATGGCTCCAATCGGATCCTCGAGACTTCTCCACACAACGATAATATTCGACTTCACAATCAATCGGTAATTCAAAATGAGTAAACATAATAATCGTAGATAAAACGGTTAGCATTTCATTATAACATCAGGTGGACCATAGATCACGCTCCAATCACTAACTACCTCGACACATTTTGAGCATTTGACAATTGAACACATTTTCATGAGAACAGAAAAAGTGACAAGGGAACTCACCTGATGCTTCTCGCTTAAATCTTCTTGTTCACTCTAGAAGTCGGTAACGTTCCCTACGACGTAATTAAATTAGTGTAAGTTCTCTAATTACGCTCGAAACTTCCCCCTCCAAAAAGACAAACCTCCTCTCGGATCAAGTACGAGACTCGATTGCAGAAATAATCCAACTCTCAACTGGTTCCGGGTCAAACACCCTCGGGTTACCAATTGGTTAATTTACCCGACTATCATACTTCCTGGGATCATCCGGAAGTAGGCTGCCCGGGTACACCCGGCTACAGATCGCCCAGGATCGCCCGGCTGAAGAGCGCCCGGGGTCACCCGGTCCATGCAACAGTGCCCGGGCTTCCCTTATTGAGGGCTCTCGGGGTCGCCCGGTGGGTAAACTCCCGGCCTCGGCAGGGATTGCACCGGCGGCGCTTGCACAACACACCGCGGGCCACGTTTTTCAATCGATGGAAACCAACACTCAAAACCACCCTAAAACCGAAACTTCACAGTCCCCCTTCATACCATCGATTAGCGATTTAAAACTTAACCCAAAACCCCAAATACTCCAAAACAACAACAGATTAAATCCCCCTTTAACTAATCAGACATAGGAAAATAAACAAAACCTTCTAGCACTAGCAAGCATCGACAAGAGGAACTTACTTGGAGAGGGTTACTGCAGATTTGATTTCCCTTCAAAATGCTCCTTTCTTCTTCACGTCTCCGAATCGCCATAGGTTCTCTCTATAACTCCTAAAACTTTCAGTCTCCATAAGGAAATGAGAGGATTAGGGTAACCCCCCCCCCTCTTTTTTTATTTGCAATTTGGTCCCTCAACTTAAGGCTTGAATCAAAACTCCACTCAAACTCTCATCTTAAAGAGTTTAGACACGATTATTACAATAGTGAAGCATTGGAGAAAATATCTCATTTCTTCTGAATTGTTGAAGAAACGTCATTGGTATGGAGAAAGAAATGAGCGTCGTGATAAACTTGAAAATGATGCTTAAGCTACCTTTGATTATTGCATTGGTCTAGTAGTTGATGATATGTAGAAGCTTGAATACTTTGTTTTGAAAATACAAAAGTTGAAGAGTAATTTGGAGGCCAGTGAATATAGTGTTCCTCATCGCAATGGAAGAGGTGATGGGGTCTTTCTTGGTGTGTCAAAACCAGAAGTTGTTGATATTCATAATCCTAAATCAATAAGAAACAAAGGTTGTGGTACGGGCAAAAAAGTTGAAGAGTGGTAAATAAAAGGCAATTGAAAAGAGTAAAAAGGCAAAGAGATTGTGTAAGCTGTGTAGTAAAATGTCTAACCATGACTTATGCAATTGCCCATCGAGAAAAGATGTTAGTAAATAGAATTCTTTTAGTTTATAATAGAGCTATTCATAATTAGTTTCCTTTTTTATTCATTTTCAATATTGAGTAATAAAATACTTCACATGATGATTTTTTTGAATTTCAATAATATTTTTGACATATCTTATCTTTTTATTCAATTGAATTTTTATGTATTATTGTGATGATGATGATGATAATTAATTATGATGATGATGATTGTTGTACCCATATGGGATATGTATTCCTTTTGGAATATATTTATGAAACATACTTTGAAATTACATGCTATTATGATATTTATATTTTAATAATCACTTTTTACTCACTATGAATGAAATAGATTCACCATGAATAAAAGGCAACATCCAGAACAAGTTATATTCACTTTGAATATTAACTATTATTCAGAGTGAATAAAATTACATGTTTTTTCACTATGAAAGTAATAGATTTATTCACCATGAATAATATCTATTATTCATAATGAATAAAATTACATGTTTTTCCATTATGAATGTAATAGATTTATTCACCATGAATATATATTTTTTTAATTCAGTCCTAACAAGTTATATTCATTTTGAATATTATTCTATTTCAAAAATTACATGTTTATATATGATATTATGTATATTATTCTATTTCAAAAATTACATGTTTATATATGATATTATGTATAAAAAATAGTAATCATCATTAACAAATTTATATTTGTGAATCTAAATATATGAAATCAACCAAAACCAACATTAACATTGTTATATTTCAACAATCCATGAAAACAACCATTGTTTAATTGTTCCAACCCATTTAAACAACCTATCAAACCAACCAAAAACTACGACTATTGTTCAAAAAAAAATGACATAATTGTTCTTACATACCAACCCACCGAATAATATCATACCAACCCACCGAAAAAATTGTTCAAGCCATTAAAACAACCAAAACCAAATGTTCAAACTACCTTACCAATCTTCATCCATCTTCTTAACGCCTACACTATGCTATGTTTGTTCAAGCGTTCTTTCTTCGTCTTTTCTGCATTACCTTGTATTCGTTTGAGTTTTTCCTGTGGCACTTCTCCAAATGCATTTGCCTCCATCATCCATTCCTTTCTTTCATTCATTATGACAAAAGCATTTTTGTCACATATCTGTATCGTAGTTTTCTCAACTGTGATTTTTGTGCCACTGACTCCTCCTCCAATCCACAAGCCCAATTCTTTACCGGTCCTCCAATGAAGGTCTCCATGTCTCTCATCATGAATATAAAAAAATCTTTGTGATTTTCTTTCGTTCTCCATTTCATCGCTTCTCGTTTAGGCACTATTCGAGTGAACTTCTTCAATCTTCCATCCCCAAGTTTTTCTAGGTACTTGATAAAAATATTTTGCTGCATTATGTATATATATATCATATTATTATTCATATTACAAAATAACATAATCATTATTAATGTATATTAGATAATATAGTATTCTACTTACAATTGTTTTTGGTACAATCCCGTATTTTGCAGAATCTAGTACATCAGTTACACTGTTTTGTTTTCCAGGATGTGTGATGCTCCATTTTTCAGATCAAAACATAATACATAAAATGTTCATGCTTAACAACCGAGAAAAATACGTGCATGAATATTTAATGTAAAGTATATATAATATATGACATAAAAATAACTGAAATGATTTTTGTTAATCTATTTGTTTCATACCAATTCAACTTTCTTCAGAATTTCTAACTATGCCTTCCCCTTCATGTTTTCACAAAAGTTATTTGTGAAAAGCTTTAAATTCTTATCCAGAGAAACTTTGCATATAAACATTTCATCTAGCTATTGAAAAAAGAAATGATAATTTAATATATATATATATATATATATATTTGTAATTTAGTTGAAAATTGTAGTGAACTTACAGAACTTCTGTTGTGCAGAATAATCTTCATGGAGAATCCTTTCTCTTTAATCTTTCTTCATGATTAAGTAAGGCTGACCATCAGTCAATAACATTTGCAAATGGTTCTAATTTAGGAATCAGACTTTCAAACATTACTCTAAAACTGGTTTGTCCATCCTTTGTTGCAAAGACAACATTCCTGTTAAAAATTCAATTAAAGATTTAAGTATTTTGTTGAATAAAATATGATATAAGAAGATGATGAATGCATATGATATTCATAATGAACATCACTATTTATTCATTAGGAATATTTAGTTTTATATAGTCTGAATAAAAGATCATAATCCACCATGAATAAAGATAATAATCCACATATGATTAAATATTAATTTTTAAACTTACAATTGTCTCCTTGCAATGCAAATATCCAAGTGCCAACCTTGTTCTTTGTTGTTGTATTTCTTGTTGGATCCACTTTTCTTTGAAGATAAGGGGATTTTAGTTGATCACCTATCTTTTCTATTCTCTTTTCTTTTTTATCAGGGTCATTCACATCCTTTTGTTTTAATCTCTTTATTCCCCTCCTCCTTATTCTCGTTCTCTTCCTTCTTCTCTCTTCCTTTTTCTTGTCTTCCTCATTCTCTTCCTTCTTATCTTCCTCTTTTTACTCTTCTATTCCCTCATCATTCACCTTTTCGTTTTCACTAACTTTTTGTTGCCTCTCAATATCTACAACAACATCGTCTATAATTTATATAGCTTCAATCTCAAATCTTTCTTGAACTGCATCTTGGTTTTCTTCATTAGCAGTCTTAAATGCATCATCAATATCTGTTGATGTTCTTAAGTCATTCTAATATTGTGTGTCGGCAGCCCATATTACCTTCTTCCCTTCATTCTCATTTTTTGATATTTCCTCTGTAACATCATCATCCTTTTCACTTTCTGTCATCTTCTTTTTTCCTGTTTCCATCTCATTTGCTTTCTCTGCTTCTTCACAAACTTTCTTCTTGGCTTTCTCTTTTTCTTCACAAACAATTGTCTCTTCTTTCTCTTCTTTTTTCGTTCTTATTTCTGTCTTCTCCATCTTCTTCATTCTCTTCTCCTTCCCTAACATTTACATCCACCTGTCTTTTCTCCAATATCTACATTCTGCTCAACAATCATTTTTGATTTTAAGAAAAAAGGATTTCTCATAACTTGATTTCTAGTCTATCAAAGAACTATCTTCTGGATACAACATTATTGCTTGTTTTAGGTTGTATTCAAGTTATGCCTTATCTGCATAGAGTTCTTCTAAACCTTCATCAAACATCTTCAAGTAATCGTGTTTTTTTATAGATATTTTAGTTATCAAACTAAGTACTATAATGCAAATGTAAATATATTTTTGTACCTTAATTGTCTTCTTCTTTGTTGAACTTGCTTCTGTTTCTTCTGTTTCGACATACTTTTCTGCCAATTCCCCTCTCCCAAAACCTTCAATGCTTAATTCCATTTTCTCTCTCATCTTCATCCTCTCTGTATTCGATGCTTTCAGTGCATGCCTTATCTTCTTATGCTTCATTCCATTGCATGTTGTTGAGTTAAGATACAGAAGCTACATTTTGGTAAAATGCAAATATGTAAATTTCAAAAATGTTTTATTATGATTTGTGAATTCCTTATTGAATAATAAGGGTATTCATGCTTAAACCATTCCATATTCAATAGATTAACATACATATCATATTTATTCATACATGCATATCAAACTTATTCTTACTGAATAATATTTATGCTTAACCTAATCCATGTTCCATCAATTAGCATGCATATCAAACTTATTCATACTGAATATTAAATGTATTCATGCTTAACACATTCCATAGTCTATCAATTAGCATGCATATGATAGTTATTCATACTGAATAATGAATGTATTGCTTGCTTAACCCAATCCATAATCTATCAATTAGCATGCATATCAAACTTATTAATACTGATTAATGAAGGTATTCATGCTTAACTATTATATCAATTAGCATTCATATCATAGTATTCATGTTTAACTCATTCCTAACTAGCATATTAATCTTGAAGAAAAAGAGATATTAAAGTTGATTGCGTACCGTCAAAAATGTTATTGTCCCTGCGTAGAAGGTTGCGTCTGATTCATTGTTCCAACCAATCTTGCTTTCTTTTGCGCAACCTATAATATATTTGCACCAATTGACATTTTTGAAATACAAATTTTTTCCAAGATGTGAAAGAATGGCACGATTTCATGTCCCCATCTTCATAGATATTGTCATTGTATTCACAAACAAAACAATGAAATTTAACTTCAAATTCCAGTCTACGCTGTTTGAATCAATTATCTTTTTCACAACATCGTTCGGTCTAATCAAGGGTTTTTCAAACTGTACTCTTCAATCTTTTATTATCCTATCCCACTCCATGTCTGTCTCAATTTCATTAATATCAACTCGTTAATCTTTGAGTCATAGAATGTGATTCACTGACTCCTTTGTAACTTGATAGGCCCTTTTCTTGTTTTGATCACCATGTCTACCGGGTCAAAGTTGTACACAATGTGATGTGCCAACTTTTCCGGAATTGAATCAATCTTCATATCTAAGAAGCTTCTAAATCCCATCTGCTTTATGCAGTTGATTTGTGGCATTGACATTCTCATCTTCCCAGTTATCAGCATTAGATTTTTCGGAGTTGTTCTTATCAAAAGAGCTCTGTGTTCTAGCTTCTTCTTCCCTTTTTTTCTTTTAGTTTCTTCAGATTTTCTCTTCTTTTCTATGTTGCTAATATCTTCTTCATTCTTCTTTGTTTTTTTTCTTTCTGTTGGTGCCTTCATCCTTTTTCTGCTTTTTAAATGATAAATAAGAAGTTTCCTTCTTCTTTTTACCTATAAACATTTTTGATATTCATAAAAAAAATGATTAAAATATGCCTTTTGTTAATTTTTATCAATATCGGATAAATGAATCATAATAATACCTTTTTGACCGTCTTTGATTCTCTTCTTTGATGAAGATACTTCATTCTTCCTTTTTATTCTTATTTTATTTAAATTCACGCAGTTAATAAATATATGATTTAATCAGTCTGAATAAAATGTTTATGATTAAAGGTTGAAGTGATATTCATTTTGAATATCTATCTTTATTCAGTCTGAAGAAAGGTGGATATTCAAAATGAATATAACTACTCACAAACATGATAACAATGCTTTAGCAATAATAATCAATCACATTTTATTTGTTTTATTCGATCTAAATAAAATGTTTAGATTAAAGGTTGAAGTGATATTCATTTTGAATATCTACCTTTATTCAGTATGTAACAAGATCTAACAATATATCTCTAGTTTTAGTATAAATCTTCATGAGTAATGTTTCTAATAATCATTTTACAGATAATCTATTTATTTATGATAAATTATTTTGTATTCATAATTATTACACACTTCATTTCAAGAATTTATTCATGAAATGTAACAATATCTAACAATATATCTTCTCATAAATTTAAGCTCATAAACAGATGCTTATTGTACTAGTAAAATCTATTGTGTTCTTCATTGTTTCCGTTTTTGGGTTCTTCGAATGAGATTTTGCTTTTATTATTGCTTCACTTCCAACTTTATCTACTAATCCTTAATCAGTAAAACTTGAAAACAAACCCTAACTATTCAGGATCGACAAATTTTTAAACATTAAAACTTACCTCTTCTAAAAACTTGAGAATCGGAATGTTATCTCGTTGTTCTTCACTTGTATCGCTCATATTTCATCCTTTTTTCCAGTAAGAAGTCTGCATAAATAAATGATCGGCGACAATGGCGAATTTAGTGAGAGTATTTCGTCGATAATGGATTTTTTTAGTGAGAGAATATGTGGCGAGAAATTATGAAGAAGCCGTATTACAGATGTATGCATTATGATTATATCTATATCTGATTTTGAAACATCAATTGATTTTTACAATATTACCCCTACGCGCTAAATATTCATTAAGACATGGACATAGTTTTGATCTTTTTTACAAGAATGTCACTTTTTATGATCTATTCACCGTTTTTTTAATCAACGGTTGTTATGTATCCTCGCGTGCACAATGAAAGATGAGTTTTCATTTGAACCCACCCCTATATATATATATATATATATAGAGAGAGAGAGAGAGAGAGAGAGACTCATTCTTTTGTTAACCATTGGTATTGGTGTTAACTGTATTAACCAATTTCCACCAAACCTTTATATCCACTTTCATGCCTAGTAAAGTTGGTAGGGGTATAACTGGTATTTTCAATGATTATAATACTAATTAAATAGTATTTTCAATGATTATAATACTGATTAAATAGTTTCCATATTTTTCTCATATTTAAAGTTGGTAGTTATCTTAATATTTTATCTTGTAAATATGATTACTAAATAAGTTAATGGATCAAGATGAATCTTAATATTTTTCTAATATTCGTGACTGGAAGTCAAGAAACCTAAGTATTTTTCTGAATCGAAGAAGTCTAAATTTGGGATACATCAGAATGAGTGGCACACGTTTAACGTGTGATGTTGATAACGAGAGTCTTTTAGAATCTATATTTGAAGAACAAGATGCTCCCCCGACCCGACGTGATAATGACTTTGTTCAATCTCGGATTATAGGATTAACCCAAAAGTTTGGTAATACTATTGGGCTTGATGACATATTCGTCGACGAATTCAATATCGAAAATCATCCATCTTCTAGTTCTCTGTTTCGAGAATCGAATATCGGTTTTGATAGCGGTAAGGTTTTTTTACAAGATCATAATATTGTGTTTGATTCAGATGCATTTATATCTAACATTATATAGGATTATCTGGAAACCATAAAAAATTGTTTTTAACTTTTTGTTCACATGATATTTGTATTGTGCACATATGCACAATACGTAACATACATATCTTAAACTGCAAATTGTGTGCATGTATGAACTTGTAGATGAATGTAGTAAATAATTGTACATTAAATTAGATGTACATTAATGTGGGTATATTGATGAGTTCTAAGTTTTTTGTTAAATGTTTGGTGAGTTTTTATCTGTAGTGGATGAGTTGGATTTTGATGTTGTTGAGACTCCTGATGGTAGCAAGTTATGGATACCTTAAGGTACCAGATGAAGTTAAGCCCAAGTTGGGTGACCAGTTTCCATCTATTATTGAGGCCGAATCTATGTACAGAAATTACGCAGATAAGGCGGGGTTTGATGTTCTGTTGAATGTAAAGAAGACAAACAAGAATGGGTCGGTTCAGACGCGATGGTTCGTTTGTAGTAAAGAGGGTTTCCCGAAGAAGAAGAATTTTGATTCTCTTGATATTCGTCCCGGTGATCGTCGTGTCCGTAACTCATATGTAAAACGTTCCGGTTGCAATGCTTTTGTAATGATACATTTGATAAAGGACAAATCTCGATATAAGGTTTACAAGTTTATCGAATAGCATAACCATGTGTTGTTTAATAGTAATAATCGTCGTTTTTCATGGAAAAATAGGAAGATGCAGTACACCTATAATAACCGGACTTTTATATCAAACTTTAAGTGAAAATTAGTGTTTGGAGTTAGTCATTGCTTTGTATACTTGTACATATAGCATATGGACTTGAACCGAACTAACATTGTCAAACATGGACATTAGAGGGGTTAAACATGGATAAGTGAAACTATAATTAAACCAAATGAGAAGAAATTCTCTAATCATTGTCAGGATGCAATTCAGGAAACTTGATGGACCAAAAGTGAAAATCTGAAAATATAAAAACGAAATTTGAGATTAATAATCTCATAATCAGATTATATTTTCATCTTCTTCACGTCTCTTCTTCAAACCCTAAGTCAAACCCTCTTCCATGAAATTAAGCCTCATATATTGATCATATGATGAAATATTGAAAATTTGAAGCTAAAGCTTGAAGATAAACCATTGGGTAAGCTTATAATTTTGAAATCTAGATTATTTGATGAAGATACATATTAAGTTTGTGTGTGCACTTGGTGTTAGGGGTTGGAGTTTGTAAGGGATTAAAGGAATCTACATCTTGAAGATGTTGTAATCATCGTTAAGGTAAGAAGTTAGTAAATCTTTGATTACCTATTTGGTAACATAAATTTCTAGTGAGTTTTTTATTATGTGTTGTTCAAGGCTGAAAAACCAAAATAAAAATACTTCAAATTGGTTCATAGATGGTTTAGAATTGTTACCAAATCAAGTGGTAGTGTTGATATATTAAAAATTGTTAAATTTGGTGTTGTTGGAAGGAAACAAAAAGTTGTTGATGGTTTAAAAATATGTCTAAAATTGACCATTGATCCAATTGAGGTGTGTGATATATGGTTGGAAATATTAGTGTGTCTAGTACAACTGTTATGAAGAGTCCGAAAGCTAATTTTAACCTTAAGTGTGCTAAAATACTGAATTATAGTAGCTGGTCTCAGTGTATTCGGGATTTGCACACTTTAGTATAATATTCATATAAAATCGATCATAGCTTCAAACAACATGAATCTAGGGGACTGCAATAACACCAAATTCAGCTCCTAAGTATGAGTAAAATGTGAAACACAGAGATGGACAGAAGCTGAAATGTGTGCAGGGGACTGCAATGTTTTCTTTGTTTGATTAACCCACACCATCCTCTAACCAACACTAGCCATGAATTATAAGTTTATTAGAATTTTAATAAAGCTTAATTAACATAAAATAAAGGTACAAATAGATTAATAGATAAAACAAACATGGTATAATTCTAAGTGTACATTACTTGTGATAGAAAATCCGACTAGCAAGGATTTTGGAAACTTTGGCATTTGGGCATCATGTTTCGATTATCTCGACTATATAAAAGTACAGATCTCTTATTATCTTGAAACGGGAATGACCTATTATTAATGGTCATTCCATTCGAAATTGATTTACCTAATGATAAACTTAAGGTATGAAAATACCTCAATAATGTTGATTCTTGGATTTTGTTCGTTTTATTCCTTTGTTGAATTCCATTTGGTGTCCCATTAGTTGACCATGACCTAGGAGTGTTTCAAAGTCAGTTGCCCCTAATAGGGACCGTGGCTCGGTTCTTGAGTTTTACGCTGAATGCTGAGGCGTGAATGAAATGTGATGAATATGATTTGTTGACTCGGTCCAATGACCATGATATTATCGGATTGAGAATGGCACGACTAGATATAATCAATCCATATTGACTTGTTCATTAATTGTTGTTATATCTTTGTGATTCAGTTAGATCATATTAGTTGTGATCCTTTACCCAGACACTTCGTCGAGGGCACCGACCCTGTGATGCTTCCATGGTAGCTATAATCACTAGGGCATCCTTGTGTATGTATGAAGTACGCTAGCCCTGATCCTGCCATGGGGGCGAATGGTTATCCTAGAAACATAACAGAACTAGGACTGCTTTAATAGTAGACGAGGGCTAGTAGATGTCGTGCCCACACTGCTAGTTCTCACTTATGCCCATAGAACCGTACATTCTTTGGGAACAACGTTTAGTGTATGCGGGTGATTTATGTGAACTTGAATAATACGATGTACGGAATGGGTGATTACGTGAACCCCTTTGTTCTATCTTTGTGATATTCGATTATTTTATTTTATTGTTTCATGATTATAGGGATAATTTGTACTTACCCTATATTGTTTAGTGTTGATTTTGTGGATCTGTTCACTAAGTTATTTCTCAACAACATTTGTTATTTTGTGGCAGGTTCTAGAGACAGACTGGGGGATTATCCGGGTTGAGAGACCAGGAGTGAATATTTTGAAGGCTAACTTACCGAACAACCTCACTTTTGTATAGAAACTTTTGGGATTGTATATATATGTACCTTAACGTCCGGTTGTCTATAATTATTACTATTTTTTTGTAAGTTTACATAGTTGATCTGTATGCGTTTAAGCGAGTATGGCTTGTATGGGATGTTACAACACCGACTGTAGAAATGTATTGAATAACTCTAGTTATAAGGTCGGAACAACAAGAGATCATCGAATACAAATAGCTTTGAATGGCGGAATTGAACACAATCGTTGTAGTGTTGTTGATTACCATAATTTTAAGAGAGATGTTGATATGTTTGTCGGGAACAAGGATGCGAAAATGTCGATTAATAAGTTGACAAATAGAAAAGAGATAAAAAGTGACTTTTTTTTAGTATAAGTGTCACGAACGTGTGTTACATGCAATATTTTGGGCGGACAAAGTTGCTCGGATTAATTACAGAGAGTTTGGAGATGTAATATCGTTTGATGCTACGTATAGGGCGAATGAGTAAGTGTTTTCGATAAAACACTTGAATTGGCATTTTTTTATTTTAATGTTCTATTTTATTTTTAGGCATGCGTTGGCTTTTGTTCCTTTTTTGGCGGTTGACAATCATAAAAATTCGGTTGTCGATGGGTCCACGTTTATTGTTGGAGAGACGATCGAGAATTTTAAATGGGTGTTAAGGGCCTTTTTGAGATGTTACGGGAATGAGTTGTAAGTCATGATTACTGACCAATGCTATGCGATGAAACAAGTTGTCCCGTTTGTGTTCACTGAATCTAAGCATCGTTTATAAATATGGCATATAATAAAGAAAGTACCTGCCAAGGTTTTTTTTTATTATTTCATATTATGTTAACTTTAATTTATCGATATTTTTAGTCATTTATATTTATTTTTATGTTGTGGGTGTTGTGTTAGGTTAGCTTTGTATTAAATCAGGATCCAGAGTTTAATCGCGTTATAAACAAACTTGTTTGGAATGTGCATATCAGTCCTGAAGTGTTTGAGAGGCAATGGAATTTGATGATTGACAAATTCAACCTTGTCAGTGACCCGTGGTTCACTGAGATGTACGACATTCATCATTCATGGATACCTTCCTTTTATAGAGATACTCCGATCTCAGGTCTAATGAAGACACAAGATTCGAGAGTGCGAATGTTTTTTTTAATATTTATGTAGCGTGGAACATTGACCTTGTTGAATTTCTTAGCAACTATGATAATGCAATTGAGAAGCAATCTGAGATACAATCTGAGATACAATATGGTAACAAAACGTAACCAGGACGACGTATCCACAGTTGGTTAGTCCCTTGCTAATTGAAATGCATGGAGCCAAGTTGTACACAAGAAATATATTCTTTGATTTCCATAAAGAGATAAAGAAGGCTATGTTGGCTTGCGAGATTGAAAGGGTTGAATGTTCCGGAGATATGAAGACGTATATCATTAGCCATAAGAATAAGTTGGCGTTGTCGAAGGTATTTTACAAGGTAGTTTTCACGTCTTCTTTTTAAATATTAGCCTTATTTTATGTTGTTTTAAATAAGCATTTATAATTTCATTTATTGTTATGTTATTCGTAGTTTAATATGTTGTCGGAAGATGGACTCAGACGTTGGTACCTATCCAAGTTCAAACTGCTCGTGTAATATACGGGGAGGTCGACGCTGAAAAAGATAACTTATTAAATGGCGTCTATTCGAAGATTGATGGCATTGTTAGTCGTGCTCGAAATGATAAATCATGTTTAAGAAAGCTTTCCCAAGTTCTTTATGAAGTCAAAACCGAAATATATCATCAGTTACCATACGAAGATCCATGCAAGCAGAAGGTCGATGCAGTTAATGAGTATTTGGGGGTTCTGGTTATGGATGAGGTTGACATGTTTCCCCCTACGGGTCTTAGGAACAAGGGATGTGGTACCAGAAAGCGTTTGGTTGGGATGTCCAAGAATATTCAGTCAAAGAGTAAAAAGGCAAAGCGTAAATGTAAGAAATGTGGACAGTGCACAGGACACGATTCCCGCAATTGTCCATTGGGTTCACGATCTCAAAATGCATTTCCGCTATTCCTTAATTTAATATATAGAAGTTAGGATAGGAATAATATTTTTAGATGAGTTATCAATAATGGTTATTATTTTGATTGTTCAAGAAGTAGAACATTGCATTCAATATTTTGTTTTTTTGCAGTAAAACAACCTGTGCAGGCTATAGATGCACGAGATTTCAAGGAAATGCAGCTTAACCACCAAGAAGAGGAAAACGCATATCTTCGTGAGATGTTATTGGTTGTTTGATGGAAACTTGCCCATGCGGAATGGGATAAGAATTCGATCGAGAATGAGTTCTTTATGTACGAAGTTAATTGTACATGTAAGGAATAGTCGTATATCTCGTTTAGTTGCTTAGTTGTGTTGGTGTTATGATGTTTTTTTGCGTCACCACACACATTCCTTTTATAATCATTTATCTACGTATTTCGTATGTTATCCATGATGTATGCATTGTGCTAAGATCAAGTAGTAATGAAGTTTTAATTTTAATGAAGTTGCACTTTTAATATTATTTTGTGATTTTATTTTGTTTTAAATTGTAGTAAAGTTACCATTTATGCTTTTACATAAAATTATGTGAAGGTTAGTAGTATAGGCCGAAGGTGGTATTGTTGCATGCATTTTAATGGTTATGTTTAATGAATTAACAAGAGTTATTGCACATAAGTATTGTGTATAGGCCGAAGGATTGCATATGTGCACGTTTGAGTAAGTGCTTATGTGCACATAGAGTATGTGCATATGTGCACATGCTGCAAAATAAATATGTGTATAAGTGCATTTGGTGAAGCACTGCGTTGTAAAGGATGTGCATGTATGCACAATGTGTTTGTACCCAAATGCAAATGTGTATTTGTGCACAATACGAATTTTTGGACATTATTAACAAAGCATTGTTTGAAATCAAAAGTAATTTAAAACATACCACGACGGAAATTAAAGTAATCCGTGTCATTAAAAAAATACTATAGAACAAAAAGTTCTCAAAAATCAACAAGCTAGACTTAAAAGTTCCCATAAATTAAACCCAAACGCCATTCTTTCAAGTATTTAACAACGTGTCCTTCTTGCCTTCAAAGTTGTGTCCACCGCGATAAATATTTGCACTTCCATAAGGATTGCATGTTTTCTGATGTTTACCTCGCTTGTCAGTATCTTCATTATGTATTTCAAACCAAGATCCTTCAGCTACATCTTTTGTTTTGTGCTTTCCTTATATAGGCCGGTTTTCCACTTTGTACCTTCTTCACCATAGTACATCTCCATTTTCCTCATCATGATGATGCCCTTGTCATTTTTGTTCTCCTTTTCCCTCCATCTCAGCTTTAACACGTCTTATCCAATTTCTTCAAATATATGCCAGTATTTGTTTTTATAGATTCGGAGATCATGAATCATCATTGTTTGCTGGTAAACAACAATTTAAAGTAGTTGTCATTTTTCGTATTTTAAAGGCAATATTATTAATATATCCAGAGTTAGTACATACCAATGCATCTGACTGCATTTCGTACAACTCATCCAAATCCCCTTCTCGCTCCTCGTTGTGTATGATTGAAATAGATGGGGTTTTTAAGTTGACCACAATGAGATAGAAGTGTATGCCATCTACAATCGGGAAGAAAACCTAAAATGAGTAAATAAAATTAGCGTACTGTTATTTTACACACGAATAATTAGTTCCAACTAGTCGTTTAACATACCATATCCACATCCTTCATTGTTATCAACTATGCATTATATTTTCCCCAATGATTGACATGTTGCCGAAATACTTCGTACCGTTTTTCCGCGGGTAGTTGTTGGTCTGTGAGCACTTGCTCCAACTGTTTTAACATTATTTTGTAAAAATTAATTGATGCTTTCAGGAATATGTTTTCCAATTTGCATATGTGCATATGCTAGTAACATCTTATATGTATGTATCAAAATGTGCATATATGCACATTTGTGGATATGTGCATGTGTGCATAGAAGCATATGTGCACGTTTGAATATGTGCATGTTAGGACACAGTCTCATTGGATTCAAGATCATCCAATACAAAGATCGCAATCTGAAGTTAAAGCTGACAAGTCACTCTCAACAATAGTCTAGGGTCATTTGTAATAAAGTTGTCAAAGTTAGTTTTAATATCTTAGGGTATCTTTTAATTAGATGCTTATTAGATATTATGTTTTAGATATTATGTTTTTGTTTGAGATATTTATTATCTCACAACTTTCAATATCTCAGATCATCAGATATCGACTCAAGAACACATCAGAGAGAAAGTGAGCTTCAAAGTGTAAACAAATCAACCTCTGTAATCCGCATTTGTAATCTAAACAGGTCGGTTTATCGTTTATGTTTGTTGTTTGATTTATCTGGTAACGATCACGGACTCACAATTGGTATCAGAGCCTATACCAGATCAAAATCAAATTATTAAAGTCTCTGTGTTCTTCATTTTTCATACACACTGTGCTATCAATCCAAATCTTAAAATTGTGGTTGTTTTCGAAATCAAAGTGTTGTAACATGTTGTAGTTGGTAAGTCGATCGTTTTGTCAAAGTTTGGGGCTGTAAAACGAATTCTAGGCAGTTCAATTTGGGAGTTGCAGGGCCGATTTAACGAAGAAGAAACACACCTCGGTCGAAATCCATCGAATTTATCGGTCCAGAGTTGAAGACCGGTCGACCCACCAAGCATCAGGTCCGGTCGAGAGAAAAGGTAACATACCGGTCGAACTCCTCAATTATCCTCACTGTTCACATACCGGTCGAGATAAGGCCAAGGTACCGGTTGAAGAAATTGCATGGTACCGGTCGTATACCGGTCGACCAGCATCCATATTACCGATCATTTGCATATTACCGGTCCAAACTCATACCGGTTGCACATCAATACCGGTCGACTGTCAGTTTCAATTACTTTCAAACCGGTCAAGAACATTACCGGTCAAGAGCAATACCGGTCTCAGACCAGGTCGCAGCAACCTCCGGTCGATCCAACTATCCGGTCGCAAGACCCCGGTCGAAATTGTTTTGCGCCAATCACTGTTCCATAGAATATTTTTTTCTGAAAAATTTTCAAAGCTGTAATATGGTCTTTAATTTAGCGGGAACCCCGTGCTAAGTCTGCCTAGGGGGACAAAATTTCTTGTGTGATCAAATTTTATCTGGATTAACGATCATATTCAAGTTCTTTTTAGAAACAGATATTCAAGATGGAATATTCTTCTGATAGTACTGATGAGCAGATTGCAAAGCTGAAAATAGGAATGAAGAAAATCAGTTCAGCTTATTCAGGTTACTACAATAAATCACAAAGATATCTTAAAGAAAGAAACTTACTAAGGAAAGAAGTAAGTACATTAAAGGCAGTCAATGAAGAACTTCTGAAAATGAGTTCTGGGCTTTGTGAAGATAAGATAAAAATTTTGGAAGCTGAGAACACTGATCTTCAAAAGAAAATTTCAGAATTTGAGAAGAAGTTCTCAGATCTTTCAAAGAAGAGTGCCAATGAGAAGAAGGCAAATGAACTAAAGTCAGATGGATTCTTAAAAGATCTATCAGAAAGAAGGAAGGGTGCTAAGAAGGGATTTGAAGAAAAGAGAAGCACCTTTGAAGCTGCAATTAGGAAGCTTAATGCAAAGCTATCTGAATTGTCTAAATTTACACAGAAAGAGAAGAAAAAGAAGTCTGAGCTTGAGACGAAGACTAACCTTATTGTCAAAGAAAGAGATAGTTATTCTTCAAAGGTAAAAGAGATTCAAGATATTATTTCAAAGATGGTGGTGGTGACTGAGCGAACGACTCCAGAGTCAAAAATCCACTCACCTAGAAATAATTCAGTTGGTTCTAACAAACCAACCGCAAGCTCACATCAGAAAACTGCTCTTTTCAGAAGGTCAGTTAAATCTTCTAATCAGATTCATTCTACTAATCTTTTCTATGACAGGAATAGAGATAGTTCAGGTATACATCAAAGAAGGAGAAGAAGCTTCCAGGAAGAAGAACTGGTCTGGAAGAAGACACCAGTTAAAGAAGAGCTGAAATGTAAAAGCTCATGTGTACATACGCAGAATGCCAAGAAGAACAATGCGCCTAAAGGTAAACCTGATTTTGTCTACACGAGAGATAAATTAATCAATTTGTCATGTAAGAAATTCTATTGTTCTTATTGTCGTACACATGATCCTATTCATAAAACAAGTGATCATTACTGGTACAATTCTTACTCAATAACTCCTATAAGAACTGCAACTCACACACATGGACCCAAATACCAGTGGGTACCAAAGAAGGATAATGATTCTGTGTTGCAGGCACCTACTGCCAAGGGGGAGTAGGAGAGAAAGAGGTTCTTGAATACAACAGTTCAAGACCCGCACTTCAAAGATCAAAAGACCTTACTCCGTGCTAAAAAAAACTTGTACTCCGATACTCGAATGAGGAAATCCACCATCAAGGGGGAGTACATACATATTTGTCTGAAATTTTATGCATATCTTTTACAACTGATAATGTACTGATGCATAATTTCAGGGGGAGTAAAAAGGTGATGACTTCTGATTATTTCTGATCAGAACTCGTACTTTCATAGTTTTACTGTTTTTTATTTTTTTTCAATTTAAGTGAATAAATTTTGCTTTGACTAAGACATAAGACTTTTGCAGTTTTTGAGAGATGCTTGCAAGATCATATCTTTATGACTTTAAGCTTAGCTTCATGAGATGTAAGATCGCACGTAAAGGTACAATCCTTTATCTTAATCTCATAAATGGTTGAAAGAAGGATAACTTTCAATCATTTGAAAACATTATTGTTAAATGTTCAAACCACTTCCCGAGTCTTATTCTGATTTCATGATTTGGAAGTGTGACTTTAAATGTTTTCAAGATCTACATTGTGCTTTAACTGAGATAGTAAAACCATTTTGAGCATCATATGCATCATAAGAAAACAAGGATTTCATTGTGCTAGGAATTAACACAGCTTCTATGAAATCATGTTAACCAGTGATTTCTACCCACGAAGTTAATCCATAGTGATTGAGTGTGAGAAGTCAAAAGAAATGAGTGTATCAAACAGAGAAAGAAATTTTGGTTAGAGTGAGCTTAACGTTTAAAAGAAAGAGGGTGTGAGAACAGAGTTAAAAGAATATCACAACTCTGCACCAACTTTTTCTGAGCCGGGCAACCACAATTCTAATGTTTCACAATTCTTTGGTGATCATTATTGAAACAGGCAAGTAATCCATGCCAACTCTTGATCAAACCTCACCATCTACTCATTTTCTACTCAAATAGAAAGTGTTTTACATTTTCTAAGCGGAAGCAACACATTTGCTATCTGATTTTCATTTGGAAAATCTGGATATTGAAAAGAAGGAAGTCTGCCCCACCTTTGTACTTCAATCATGCACATTGAGTCTGTGTTTAACTTACTGTTGTCTCAGTGGTTTACACAATTTCGAGCCTATAAGCGATCATCAAGTGCTTAATTCTTTCTATCACAAGCACGAACACACAAGGAATTTGTTTCTTTGTCATAACGTTTATAGAAATAACCTTTGTGGTGTTTTGATGATTAAATGGAAGCCCTGGGGGAGTCAACATCAAACAACTCCTTTCTATTGTGTAGTCATTAGACACAGTGACTTAGTGTTACTGACAGGCGTTTCTAACTGATTTGTTTATTGCTACAGGTGTTACATGACTATTTTGTCTAGATTTGCAAAGATCTGGATAAATATCTATTGCATTGACGAATCAGAGGCTCATTATGAACAACATTTCTTGTCATCAAGTTTTGATGAAATCGTTACACCTCTCATCAAAAAGGGGGAGAAGATCTACCCAAGAAATGGAGAAGAGCTAACCAAGAAATCACATGTTTCAAGAATCACGTCCAAGATTGAATTCTTCAAAGAACAAGTATTTTGAAGATATGCTGATTCGAGAGAAATTTTCTTTGAAGATACTTTGCTGAAAAATTCCGAGCTGAAACTAGAGATAATTTCTTCCCGTGAACTGAAAGAGAGAAAAACTACATCTTTTGGGGAGTTTACTATATCTTGAAGACTAAGAGAGAGATTGCATCTTCTGTGTTGAAAGAGAAGATCGTATTGCTAAATCATTTTCGTAATGATCTTGATCCAAAGGGGGAGATTGTTAGGACACTGTCTCATTGGATTCAAGATCATCCAATACAAAGATCGCAATCTGAAATTAAAGCTGACAAGTCACTCTCAACAATAGTCGAGGGTCATTTGTAATAAAGTTGTCAAAGTTAGTTTTAATATCTTAGGGTATCTTTTAATTAGATGCTTATTAGATATTATGTTTTAGATATTATGTTTTTATAATATCTTAGTTTAGTTTTTGTTTGAGATATATAAGGTTATGAGATATTTATTATCTCACAACTTTCAATATCTCAGATCATCAGATATCGACTCAAGAACACATCAGAGAGAAAGTGAGCTTCAAAGTGTAAACAAATCAACCTCTGTAATCCGCATTTGTAATGTAAACGGGTTGGTTTATCGTTTATGTTTGTTGTTTAATTTATCTGGTAACGATCACGGACTCACAGTGCATACGTGCACTTGTGACCATGTGCATAGGTGCACACATGTGTATGTGCACATATGCACTTGCTGCAAAATAAATCTGTTTTTAAGTGCATTTGTTGCATAGGTTTTCAAAAGTGGGCCTAGCCAAACATTTAGTAAGATCGGTTATAGATTGTGCATATGTGCTTAAATTGCGCAACATCCGAAAGATGAGTAATGGTCTAATGATATATCAATAGATAATTGTACAAATTACTTACGGTACGTTGCATGTGAAGAAGAATCTGTGTAGTGAATCATTGTTGCGAAACCTCTCTTCGTAATTCATAACCATCACCCATTCGTCAATTATTTGTCTTGGAATGTCCACTTCTCCAGCTAGAAACTGCATATCCCTAGGATCTATCGTAATATTCAAAGTTTATTATTAACATTTTAAATGAATATATATGTAGGAACTTACATTGTGCTTCCAATATTGCCTCCAATACCCCTCAACACCCAAACTCTTAAAATTGTATCGTCCATTGTTACATCAAAACTCACCGATCGTTTCACGTAAGGTAACCGGAATAGGGGGACCAATTTTTTTGAGCTCTTTGCAACTCTCTCATTTTCGGCTTCTTCTGCACGATCTTCCCTGGTACACTCTTTTCGTGCCTCCACGTGAGTCTTCGGTGGGCTTATGCCTAGGTCGAAGCTGGGGCCGAAAAGCTTGCGAAAGTTACTAGTTGTGAATTGCATGACCTATCAACCATTATTTGCTTTCCTTTCTCGACACTTGGAACAGTTTCTTCGTCTTTATCTTTTTGGGCTGCCTCGTCATTCACATTGTAAACGGGTTGACACGACACGACACAAAAATTAAACGGGTAAGGTCAGGGTCGAATTTTTCAACTCGAAAATGATCCGAATAACTCGTATATATATATATATATATATATATGATATAAGTTTTCTTTTTAAGAATTTGGATTTTTAATGTTTTAGATTTAGCTAGAATTTATAAGTTTGAACTATAAAATTTGGATTTCTAATCCTTTCATTTGAATTTTGGATTTGTATTTTTTTGTGAATTTTTGATTTTTTTAATTTTTAGTTTTATAAATGTTAAACGGGTTAGGCGGGTCGTGTCGGATTAGGCGGGTCGGGTTAGGGTTTGGGATTTTCTGTCCCGTTTATTAAACGGGTCGGGTTAGGGTTAGACACTCTCAACCCGTTTAATTTTGAACACGACACGACACGAACCTGACACGACACGTTTGCCAGGTCTAGTTCCAGTCTTATGCGCCGACAACATATCCAACTCTATATGTACTGTTGGACTCTCCCAGTATGGTGATAACAGTAAATCGGCGCCCTTTTTGGTTATTGGAGTTCTATTGCCCATTGGAAAGACAATAATTGCTTTTTCCTCATTTTGTTTCTTGAATTGTGGGGACGATGTTTCTGTTTGCATTGTCACTGGTGGCTGATCATGTGATTCTGGTGGATTATTTTCCCCGTCTCCATTATCAAATACTTCCCATTTGCTGTTCTTGAACATGCTGGCTAGGTCTAGTTTGAATTTGTCAAAGTCGGTGCCCCAAGGAATTCTTCATCAATTGCTACAGTTAACTCGATGTCTGCTTCCCATCTTGATTCGTGAATGTTCAATATTATATCATCTAGTAAAAGGCATATAGTAAATGCAAGTTAAGATTCCATTAAAAAAAGGAAGAAGAAGCAAGGTAAGAAGTTTCATAATATGAACAAAAAGTGAAGTCAAGAGACTTCCCCACCATGCATGACCCATTGTCGACTTTTCTATTCCCTCAAGATTTGATATATCCATCGAATTGTCCTACATATACGGTCCCACACTACAATGTCGGGCGAATTAAAAAGGTGGATTCTATCCATACCCCCTCCTATAGGGGTATGTGAGTGAGGTAGGAGGGGGTATGTAAGTGAGATAGAAGGGGGTATGGAGGGTTTTGTGAGTGAGATAGAATGGGGTATAGATAGCAACACCCATTAAATAAATAAAGTTTTCAATTCTTTTTATTTTTTTCCCTTAAAAGTTAAAAGACTTTTAAGTATTAATTTTATGTTTTGATTTTCTTTTAGTTTATAATTCAATTAGCAAATACGCATTTGTCTTTCTTTTTGTCTTGGTTAATATAAAGTTGTTAAAGTTATCTATAGTGGTGCAGATCCATGATTTTTGTCTAGTAGGGGCATCTTTAAAGTAGATTAAAGCCCGTACATTAAAGTCGTTCTATGTATTTTTAGCTTAATTCCACCGTTTCGAGGGGTTTTTAGATTTATTTATTTTTGGTTGATTTCAGAGATTTTTAAGTTTTTTTTAATCGATTTCGGTGGACTTTTTAAGTTTTTTGGTTGATTTCAGGAGGTTTTTTTGATTCATTTTTGAGGTACTTTCTTTGGTTGGTTGGGGTGTTGCTGAGAAATTACCGGGAAAATTTTGCTACAAAGTTAAAAAAAATAGTTTTTAACCTAGGTAAATTATTTCTTTTAAAGGGAGCCCTTTCCCCACTTTTTATACACGTGATCCGCTACTAGTTTTCTATCTCTCTCTCTCTCTCTCTCTCTCTCTATATATATATATATATATATATAGGGAGATTTTCATTTGAGAAATGGTAAATATATGAGAAATAGTATATCAAGTTCTTAGATTAACAACACAATAAGATTACCAACCTGTATTGATTATAACAAATGGTTACAAGGTTGATCGATTCAAGCTACTTGTGTTCTTTGTGTATTCTCTCTTTTTACACCTTTTAGTGTGTGTTTTTATGTGTGAATTCTTATCTGATCTTTTTGAGAGTTGTTGAGAGACACAACTAATATCTAACTTAGTGTGTCAAACACACTACCTAACATAATATCTAGAATTAATATCTAGATATTATTTCTAATAAACTAAATAACTAAACTAACTAATAATAACTAACTAAGTTAACTAATATCTAACAAACTAGATATTAATTTAACTAATACAATTACAAACAATTACATTGATTACTTTGACATTTATTACAAACAACATTGACTTTAATATCGAGAGTCGACATTTCGGCTTTAGCTTCAGATTGCGATCTTCAGATTGGATGATCTTGACTCCAATAAACAAGAACAAGTGAAAGAACGTGAGAAAGACCGACAACAAATACCATAATCGTCACAACATGGCCAGAGAAGATCTATTGGCATTCACTCTTCAGTCTTCACTCTTCACTAATCCTATCTTTTGGAGTGTTGATTACAATTTTAGTTTGGGTAAAACAAATGTATTACGTGTAACGTGTTGGATGCTTAATTTCATTGTATGTTATATGCATGTATGTGTACAATTAGTGTTTCCGCTTGTGTTTGTGCGTAGACAAAATATACGAAGATAGTGTTGTATTATTCATTTTCTTTTTCTTCACTTGCATTTATACTACAAAGAGTTATAAATACTACAATCATTGATGACTATATGTTGAGTCATTGTGGAAGTCAACATGTACATCTTATACTTTCACACGTTTTTCATATTATATACATAAATTTACATATTTTCCTTGATTTTTTTTTATCCATATACGCTTTTACATTCATATCAATTGCACACTTATGTACATAGTAGTATTTTTTTTAAGGTTATGACTACTTTTATTATACAAATAGCTTTGAAATGTGACATATCGTGACAAATTTTACCCAACTAACATATTTTGATTTGAATAATTTGTAGTTTTTAAATATCAATTACTTTTTAAATCACTGTAATTGATATATTTTATAAAAATACAATGATAAAATTCATATCAATTTCGTATGCATTTGTAATTTTTCACGTATATTGTTTCTAAACTTTCAAAAGCTTAAATTTGGTCCCTTATATTAATCAATTTTCAACCGTTTTAATTTCTCCGTCCAACAGTCGTTAACTTTTTTTTATTAAATTCAGTTAAATAAGGGGTATTTTAGTCTTTTTTTTAACTATTTCATTAATTTTAATTGTATTAGAATTAAGAAATATATTATATTTCTAATTTTAGATTGTAAAAAAAAGATAAACAACCTCTCCTCCCTCTTCAAATCTACGTTACCTAGATTAAAAGCAATCGGCACCAAATATATAATATGTATTTTTTGATTGTAATGTAAAATAAAGAGAATTATGAAATGACTAAAATAACTTTCATTTAACCGGACTTAACAAAATAAATTAACCACTGTTAATTAGAGGGATCAAAAACAGTTGGAAATTAACAAATGTAATGAACTTTTAAAATTTATGGACGATATTCTTTGAAAATTATAAATGTTTGTGCCCAAAATTGGACTTGTTTTTATTAAATTTCATATTAAATATTTAATAATTAATCAAACAATAAATAAAATAAATTATAAGTGGTTTGGTAACATCCTGGAGGGTCAGTGGATGGTATCCTTGACTACCCGGGTTCGAACCCCGTGATGAGCACGTTGTGATATCCAGATCATGGGTCTGCCACTTAGTGGTACCCTTAATTTGGTTGGGTCGTGGTCGACGGGGATTAGTCGGGTGACACCCTTAAATGGAAGCCCGGATACCCCGAGAACTTGTGTGTGTATTAACTTGTCGTTCAAAAAAAAAAAAAATTCACACCAGTGGTGATACTGTGTCCAGTTCATGCTGAATAATTAATAATTGGAACCCTGCATCCATGGCTGGTTTCTGACGAATGCATGCATGTCTCTAGAGTCCAACAACAATGTTGAAATTAGACTCTTTCTACGTTGTCTTCTTGCTGGTGTCGTCTACCTCGTTTATTTATTTATATTTTTAATTTCTTCCTGATCGTAAGACTCACATTAAAAAATACAGAATTCAACAATTAATATACAATGAATGTCTTGATACATTATTCATTCTTTTATTTTTTTTTATTTTTTTGGACGGTTTACAAAGAGCTATATATCTATGTAAGAAAGACGAACACCATATTGTTATATTTAAAATAGAATAAAATTAATTAAATCTAAATTAAGTTTTATAATAATTGAAAAGGTTTAATTTATTTACCGACGGATTAATACCGAGGTATTTTATTTAATTTAATAATTAAATTTCATCAGTAAATTATAAATTCAACATTTTTTTTTAAATTTAAATAAATTCATCAATAGAATTTAAAGTAAATTACGTTTTTAGTCCCTGCGGTTTGTTAAAATATTTTATTTAAGTCCTTATGGTTTAAAAAATATAATTTTTATCCCTATGATTTATAATTCATTATCTTTTTTGTCCTTATTATTTACATTTAAATAAATTCATCAATAGAATGTTATTGCTTTTCTATAGTTGAATAAATTTGCAATTCATTTCTATTTTCATGTCAATGAATTTATTCAACATTTTTTATTTTTTTAAATTTAAATAAATTCACTGATGAAATTTATTTAATTAAATATTCCGTAGGTAATCAATCGGTAAATTTATTCAATTTAAAAAAATAAGTTTCTTGAATTAATTTACCGATTGAATTAAACTAAATTAAAACCCATCGGTAATTTTATCGATTAAGAAGTTATTTTTAAAAAGATTTAATGATAAATTGCAGACGGATTACCGACGAAAGTTAATGGATATAGGTCAAATGTTGACCTTGAATGATCGGTTGGTGATCCATCACGGATACCGATTATCACCATCAGAAAACTCTGTTGGTGAAGGCCATCTGTTTAGTACGTATTGTGTTACACCCAAGTGTTTGTAATACCACTACAACTAAATGAGTTTTTAAATTAAGCGTCTAGCTAGCTAGCCATTTTTGGGCTCAAGGTCTTAATTATATTTCTGTTGAAAATAGGCAAGTTGGAGACTTAGGGGCAGTTTACTCAAATATTTACTCGGTAAGTGTTTATCGATAAAACTCGATACACTAACTTAACTTTACTGGGTAAGATTATAATCATCACAATGGTATTGTATACAACAATTTACCCGGTAAACTCTTACCCAGATAAGAGTTGTCACTCTAACTTACCGGGTAAGACTCTCAATCCTTATTATCGCTTTTACCGGGTAAGATTCTCTGCTCTTGCCATCTTTATCCGCTAAGATAAATATCCGGGTAAACGCTTAAGGGGTAAGTATTTAGTAAACGACCTCACGTAAGCGCTTACCAATATCATTTACCTTAATGATTGCATATGAGAAGGACCGAGAAGCTTATCCGGTAAGAGGCAATGCAAGGATCAAGACTCTTACCCGGTAAGTATGAAAAACGACTCTTACCTGGTAAGCTTACCAGGTTTAAAATGCGTACCAACAATCCATTTTAACGGCCGAGAATGTTATACGATAAAGTAAATGAAGGTGATATCTCTTGCCAGTGAGCTATTACCCCCAGTAAGAATTTGGTAAACGACCCCTTAATAAACCATTTTATATTCCACTACAAGAAGCCGAATTTGTAGTTCCTTAATAACCCTCGTAGTATTTCAATTCAATGCCATGTATATACACTATAAAACAAAGGCGATTCATCAATGGAGTTTTCTGTCCGTGATGGTCAACCAACACTTGAGATAAATGTTTTCTTGATTTTGGAGCACATAATGATGTAAATTATTATTATGTTTTTATTCATGATGCTAGCAGTTAGGTCAAGATCCAATGTCATAGCCCAAGTAGTGAGCCCAAATTTGTAGCAGAAATGAGTTCGGCCTTAGTCCTTTTATACAAATAGGGTTGAGAGTGATTGTTCCAACTTTGGTCATTCAAGGAAAGAGGGAAGGGGTGGACCGTTTATTAAACACTTACTTTGGTAATTACTTGTTGGTTCAATTACTTTATTGGATGAACATAACAAGGACCAATAATCTTATCCCGATAAGAGGGAAGGCAAGAATCTAGAGTCTTACCCAGTAAATGAGGGTGATGACTCTTATCTGGTAAGCATTATTGGTTTTTAAAGGCTTACCACATTAATCCATTTTGATGGCCTGCGATGTTACCCCATAAGATAAATGATAGTGCTGACTTATTATAAGCGCTTGGTAAACGACCCATAAAAAATTTAAAGTAAGAATCAATCTAAGTTCAAGTAGAAATCTGAAGAGATCAAGTGGCAGCAGAAAATCAAGAGATAGATAAACTTCTGCGTTAGGAAATACAGAATTCAATAGAAGTAATGGATTTTTCATTCTGATAAGCAATTAAACAAGAGCAATCTAACTCAAAAAATGAGTAGTTAATTCGAACTCGGCGGGTTGTCTCCGATCCAACATCGTATTTAGGGTTGTAAAACGACTTTTTGATAGCGCCCGATAGCCCACTCAGAATAAATTTATATATAATTCCAATGATCCAGATCAAACTACATAGAATAGGAAAACAACACGAAGATTGAAAATCGTTAGTTGCACAAGGTGAAAAAAGGGCAAAGAAAGGCATAGCCTAAAAACTATAGAATCAAACTAATATCACTCCATTGCCTCGATCCTTGACAAAAGCATAAAAAAACTTTGTGTTTTACAATAACCACAAGCATACGATGTAGCATAAGGGTTGAACTATAATGGGAGAGAAATTTGGAAAGAGATCTGATTAACATTCCAGAAAGAGGAAACAACTATTTATAGTACAGGAAGAAAGACCAGACTACTGGAATAATAAACAAAAAGAATATAAAGACTATAATGCCCTTTAACACTAATAATCCCCCTCAAGATGAACCAGGGGAAAAAGGATTTTGGAGGTTCATCTTGGATAAGAGAAACTGAAGTTGCGGCCGAGGTAACGGTTTGGTGAGAGCATCTGCCAATTGATAAGCAGATTCAATCGACATCAATCAAACAAGCTTGTCCATCACTTTTTCTCGAACAAAATGACAATCGATGTCAATATGCTTTGTTCTCTCGTGGAATGTAGGATTAGAAGCGATTTTCCTTGCCGACTTGTTATCGCAAAACAGAAGTATGGATTGTGAATGTAGCACGTCCAAGTCTTTTAGCAGCTGTTTAATCCAAACTAATTCACATGTTGCTACCGCCATAGCCCGATATTCGGACTTGGTTGAGGATCTTGATACGGTAGGTTACTTTTTCGATTTCCAAGATATCAACGACTTCCCAAGGAAGATACAATATCCTGTCACGGACCTCCTCGAATCCATACATTTACCCCAATCGGAATCACAATAAGCTTGTATTTGTAATGATGACTCGGATGAATATAAAACACCACTTCCTGGTTTTTCCTTTAAGTATCTTAACAAATGTTTCACAACTTGCATATGCCCCGTTCTCGGTTGTGAAACATATTGAGAAAGCTTTTGGACAGCAAAACACACATCAGGCCTTGTGATAGTCAAATACAATAGTCTGCCAATCATTCTTCTGTATTGAGAAGCATCAGTAAGTAAATCTCCATCATCATCAGTCAACACATGTCGTGGGTCCATCGGTTCTTTGATGGGTTTTGAAGCTAGCATGTCACTATCTTCAAGTAATTGTAGAACATACCTTCTTTGTGATAACAAGATTCCTTCTTCAGATCTGATAACTTCCAAACCTAAGAAAAACTTCAAGTCACCCAAGTCTTTGAGTTTGAAAGTATTACTCAATTGATCCTTTAGCTTAGCAATTCCACATTTAGATGCCCCCGTGATAATTATATCATCAACGTAAACCAATAAAGCGACGAAATCTTGTCCATGACCTTTGTGAAATAACGAATAATCGGCTCTTGACTGCGAGAACCCAATTGACAACATGAAATTTGAAAACTTAGTATTCCATTGCCTTGAAGCCTGCTTGAGTCCATAAATGGACTTGTGAAGTTTGCAAGCTAACTTTGTTCCAACGGGAAACTCCCCCTAAACCTTATATCCTAGATGGATATCCATATACACCTCTTCTTCAAGGTCTCCGTTGAGAAACGCGTTATTCACGTCTAGCTGAATGAGACTCTAACTATTGATTGATGCCAATGCTAAAATAGTTTTAACGGTAACCATTTTAGCGACCGATGAAAAAGTATCAACAAAGTCCACGCCTTCTTGTTGATGAAATCCCTTGGCAACGAGCTGAGCTTTATGCCTCTCGATGACACCCGAAGGTCCATATTTCAACTTGTATACCCATCTGCATCCAACAGAACTTTTTCCTTCAGGTAATGGAACAACAGTCCACGTTTTGTTTAACTCCATGGCTTTCAGTTCTTCTTCCATTGCTGAAATCCACTCTGAATTTTCAGCAGCTTGCTTATATGAGGAGGGTTCCATGTTTGTTGATATTGCACAAGCAAATTTTCTTTGTGTCTCTGTTAGGTGTTGATATCCATAATACTTCGACAACGAATGTGGCAAGGCGTTTGAACTTTCACCATGAACAACATTACAATGATATTCTTTTAGATAAGTAGGAGGTCTCCGATTTCGAGACGATCTTCGATTACCATTCTCTGACTAATTACAACCAACAACTTCTGTTGATAATGATTCATTTTGGCACTCCATTGGCTCACTGAAAATTGGCTCCCCAAGTTCATCTTCATTTTCCGGACTTTGAACATGCTCCATGCGAGTTGTATGCCTCTCATTATCTTCGTAAAAATCATTCATTGCAACTGGAACAACAATATCTGAGAATGGATTATAATCCTTGTCAACTTGTCCGCCTTTATAAGGAAACACATTCTCGTTAAAAACAACGTCACGAGATTGAAATACTTGCTTCATCTCTAAATCCAACAGCTTATAGGCCTTCATTACCACGGGATAACCTACAAATAAACACGCTTTGGCACGTGGGGTGAACTTATATCGTTGATTAGTCAATGTTGACGCAAAAGCAAGACACCCGAACGTACGCAACATAGAAAAATCTGGTATCTTACCGTGTAAAATTTCATACGGAGTTCGATCACCAAGAGTTTTAGAAGGCGTCCTATTAATCAAGAACGCAGCCGTCAAGATAGATTCCGACCATAGAAGGAGAGGAACCTTAGATTGAAACATTAAGGAACGAGCCACATTCAACAAATGTTGATGCTTACGTTCCACAACAGAATTTTGTTGGGGTCTCCCAACACAAGGCCTTTGATGTAATATTCCTTTGTCTAGAAAGAAATTCGTAAAACTCAACTCCTGAGCATTGTTGGTACGGAAGGCCTTAATTTTTATTCCAAATTGTGTCAACACCATATTGTAGAACCATGGGATTACTTGAATGGCATCATACTTGTTTTTAATTAAAAATACCCATGTATACCGGCTGTGATCGTCAACCAGTGTCAAGAAATACCTGTGACCATTAGTGTCAAGAAATACCTGTGACCATTTTTATCAGGCATATGAAATGGACCCCAAGTATCAAGATGTACTAAATCGAAAGACTTATCACAAACATTGTTCAATGAAATAAACGGGAGTCGTTTCTGTTTCGACAAAGGGCAAACAATACAACTACTATCTTGTGAGTTTTCTTTGACATTTAACAAGGACTTTATTACAAGTAACTGCTTATTTGATGGATGACCAAATCTTTGATGCCAAACATCTAAAGGAACAGCAAAAACTTGATTCACAGAAACTTTCTCCTCTTCATTTAATACGTACAAGCCTTGACATAGATCAGCCTTGCCAATTGTTCTGTTGATCTCCTTTTCCTGGATTAAACCATGATCATAATCAAATCGCACCGAATACTTTCGATCAGAATTTAGTGCACTTACAGAAACCAGGTTCAAATGAAATTGTGGAACGTATAAGACGTCGCGTAGCAGTATATTGCCATTAATCATAACATCTCCAATCAGATTTACCCGAACAGATTCATTCGTAGGAAGAGTAATAGAGAAATTTGAGAAACTTCTTGAATTGACAAATCTCTTTAAATCCCTACAAATATGCTAAGACGCTCCATAATCTAATATCCATGTTTTAGGGGATATAAATTCAGTCCTACATGAAAGAGAATAGCACATACCTGAGGATTCATCACATCGATCCTCATTTTCAGTAGCAGATATAGAGAAACCAGTCAAATGTCCAGATAAGGCTGATAAAAGCTGTTAACATTGAATAGATGAGAGGCCCTTGATCACATTACTCAGATCTTCACCACAAGATTCACCGTTACCATTGACATTATTTTCAACAACAACATTGTTAACTCTGGATCTTGACTTGTATCCAATAGGATATCCGTTCAACTTATAACACTTCTCCTTAGTGTGTCCTTGCATCTGACAATGAGTACAAAAAGGCTTTTCTCGAGAAGAAAATCTGTTACCTGAGTTTGATGATGGATTGTTGGTAAATTTCCGTTTCACTCCAGATGATCCACCTTTCACATTCAAGACCATGGACTGAGTATTTATAACCTGTTGTTGTGGTTGTCCAACACTCCTTTGACGTTCTTCTTGAGCAACTAAAGAGAACACTTTATCAATTTGAGGTAAAGGTTCCATCAATAAAATTTGGCTACGAATCTGAGAATATGACTCATTGAGTCCCATGAAAAAATTAAGAACATGCTCCTCTTCATAATGTTTCTCGATCTTCCCATTTCCACCACAATCACACTTTCCACAATTGCAGTGAGGACGAAAAAAAAGCCAATTCTTCCCACAGTGATTGCAATTTTGTGAAATAAATGTTCACATGATCTTGATTATGTGATAAATTCATCAAATCTCTTCTAATTTGGAAGATTCGAGGTCCATTACTATCTTGAAATCGATTCTCGAGAGTCGTCCAAATTTTGTATGTTGTATCCAAATACATGATACTGCTTGCAATTAGTTTGGACACAGAGTTCATCAACCATGAAATCACCATATTATTACATCGAATCCACGCATTCTGCAACACAAGATCTGAAATAGGTTTGGCTAAGGATCCATCAATAAATCCCGTTTTGTTCTTCACAGAGAGATAAATCATCATAGATCTGCTCCAGGTTGAATAGTTGTCCCCTTCAAGAGGTTGAGAAACAAGAATCATACCTGGAATGTCAGAATAATGGAGAAAATAGGGATGTGATCGATCCTCAATAATAGCAATCGAAGAATTATTGGAAGAAGATTCTGGATTTGCCATATCTGGTTGAGGCATTCCAGATCTGATCTAAAAGAAAGAGCGCAGAGAGAAAGGAAGGAGCGTATCGCTCTGATACCAAATAATGGGAGAGAAATTTGGAAAGAGGTCTGATTAACATTCCAGAAAGAGGAAACAACTATTTATAATACAGGAAGAAAGACCAGACTACTTGAATAATAAACAGAAAGAATAAAAAGACTATAATGCCCTTTAACACTAATATCCATGTATTTTATGTTTTGTTATTATCCATGTACATTGTAATCTTGTGATAGTTAGGAATCTATGTAAATATGATAACGGCTTGCCCTAAACGGGAGCTAAGATATTCTATATATAAGGGTACAAGAGGATACAAGGAATTTAAAATATTTACATGACAACCCCTATAGATACACTATTACACTCCCTCAATCTGTGCAGGTGAAAACACGTGCAAATTGGAACGGAGAAACTCAAATCGCTGTCACGAGAGACTCTTAGTGAAGATGTCGACAAGCTGCAGCTGTGTGGGAACATATCGAACTATTAAGTCACCATGTGCAACCCGTTCCTTGACAAAGTGGTAGTCAATAGAGATGTGTTTGCTTCCAACATGTTGAATGAGATTAATCGTGAGATAAGAAGCAGACACATTATCACAATAGAGGCGAACTGGTTGACGAATAACAATACCCAACTCAGCTAGAATAAACTATATCCAATGTGTATATTGAATCGTTTAAGTAATCACACGATACTCCATGAAATTAGATTATCACCAGGAAAAATTGCATAGTCATACACCCAGCCCGATCAACATCAAAGTAAGATATGACCACAGAGAAATTCTACATGGGTCTTAGCCACAAGCCATGTGATGTCGTACCTTGTAAGTACCTAAAAATATGCATGCTTGACAACCACAAGGTTAGATGTACGAGGAACATGCGTAAAATGGGAAACTAAATGTACAATGTTAGCAATATCAGGTCTAGTCATATTCCAGTATTGTAATGAACCCACGATACTGAAATACTCGGTCGAGTCTGGTACCCATTCTCCATCGGTGTGAGACACATTGATATGGGATGAGCACAAGTTTGGTAGTATGAAGATGAAGCTTTTTGAGAAGATCAATGACATACTTTTGATGAGTAAGAAATAGACCTTGAGAATTGTGCACCACCTGAACACCCAAAAAATAATGCATATCCCCTTGATCTTTCATGGCAAATTGAGAGGAATGGATGGTGATAAGTTTGAAGATAAGAGATGGGGAGTTGCCAGTGACAATAATATCATCAACATACAAAAGTAGATAGATCACAAATTGACCCTAACGAAAAATGAGCATAGAATTATCGGAATGACAAGCTGAAAGGTCCTTTTGTAATAAAGATATTCCAGATGGATAAAACCAGTAGGTTGCTTCATGTAAACTTCATCAATAAGGTTACCATGAAGAAAAGAATTTTTAACATCTAATTAACGAACAACCCAACCAAGAGATATAGCAATAGATAAAAACTAATTAAACGTACAATAGTAGCACAAAAAACAGGGCTAAAAGTATCCACCCCAGCTTGTGCTTAAACCCTTATGCAACCAACTGAGCATTATAACTGCTCAACCAATCCGTCAGACTTATACTTTGTCTTATAAATCCACTTTGATCCAACCAAGTTTTTATTAGCATCAAATGGTACCAATTTCCATGTGTTTCTTTTTTTTGCAATAAGGAAATTAAACTCTTCAGCCATGGCATCATGCGACTGGGGATATTTTGTAGCTTAGGAGAAATATGTTGGATCGGGTGAAGTAGACACAGTGTTTAAGTTAAAAATTATTTAGGTTTCATGATCCCAATGGTATGTGTATTACCAACATTCATAGCAATAGACATAGAGGGAATATCATTAGCCGAGTGGGAGAAAAAGAAGATGAACTAGAGTTTAACGTCTTACATTTTGGATTTGGTATCAGTTGAGGAGTTGTGGCTTTCATCGATGGTGTAGCCGTTGCCACTGGGGATGCTGCATAATACTAGTCATACGTTTAATTAGGTGTTGATGATGTCAGTTAAGTGAACAAGCCATCAACATAGTCACGAGTTGGTGATCAGTCCAGACTAGTAGTTGGTGCAGGGTAGGTCAGACTAATAGCCGTGGGAGAGAATTGAGAGGGAGGTAAGGACATTGGGGAAGGCTGAGACAAGACTAATGGTGGGAGAACTGACAAACAAGGACCTAAATCGTAGATGAAGGAACTACATTAGTTGTAGTCCAAGGGCGAGCTAATGACGTCACATTAGTTGTAGACACATCATCAGCAGGGGACGCTATGTCTACCTAAAAAGGGAAAACAGTTTTGTGATACTTTACATTTCGACTCACATAAACACGACCACTATTAGGATCTAAGCAATGGTAGCCTTTGTAGCAAGGAGAATACCTGAGGAAGACATACCTAAAAGATCGATGGAAGAGTTTATTAGACGATGTCGCGGAAAGTTAGGGAAACATTGACACCCAAAAACACGCATAACTCCCGTGATTTTCAAAACAATTTCTCACGGTATACTGCCATCCAGAATAGGTGTGGTTAGACGGTTACAGTATACATAGAGGTATATACAACATCAACACAAAAATAGGGGGGTTGAGGGGGATTTGCTGCACTAAGCATGGTACGTGTCAAACTCAATAAGATGTCGGTGTTTGTGCTCGAGGATACCATTTTGCTGTTGAGTGTCAGGGCATGACTTTCTAAAAGAGATACCACATTTAGTAAAATGTTAAATAAATTGAGAGTTTTCACATTCCCGACCCCCATCACTTTGAAAACTTTTAATTTTTATTTCAAGTATATTTTCAAGAAGATTTTAAAAACAAAGAAAATGCGAAAAGACTTCATATTTATGTTTCATGGGATAAATCCAAGTGTACCAGGAGTAGTTATCAATGAAACAAACATATAGAGATAAGCAAGGTTAGAAAAAAGAGGAGATTGCCAAACATACGAATGAATTAATTGCAATGGTTTGTCTAAAGAATGAAATACATCATTAAAAGGTCACCGTTGAGATTTCCCTAAGCAACATGACACACAATTGTGAGAAAAACTCAAAGAACTAACAATAGCCTTGTTGTGTTGAAGAGCTGATAAAATTATGTCACCACAATGTCCTAGTCAGCTATGCCAAATAGGATCGGAGACCGAAGTGGAGAATAGAGCAAGTGGAGACAAAGAATGCCAGACATAAGTTGTGATAAGGTAGGCATTGTTTTTACTAGAAGCTTGTAGAAGAGTCCTCCGTATGTGATTGTCCTTAATAAAAACATGAGACTTGTCAAAAATCACAGTGCAATCATTGTCATGGCATAGTTATTGAACAAACATTAAGTTGTGTTTGAAATGAGGAACATGATAGACATTGTTAAGACGTAAAAGGTAAGTTGGTGAGCTTAAAGTGATATTGCCAAAATGTTCAATAGGAATATGAGTACCATTTACTACTTGTACTTTTGCTACTAGAGTAAGTATATTTAGAATAAAGCATACCAAAATTGTGGGTCATGTGATTGGATGCTCCCGACTCTGGATACCATACCGACTCATACCATACCGACTCATTGGTTCACCTGAGGGAAAAACTACAAAAGCCATAGAATTTGCCTGGATTTGAGCATAACGAGACAAACAGGTGGGAGCAACATGACCTGGATGAAAACAGATCTGACAACCTATGGGAGGATGATTAGTACCAAACACCCCTTCAACTGAAGAATTACCTGCAATCGACATGTTAGTAACACAGGATAGAGAGGCCATAATACTTTTAGATGAAAACACCGAGTTGCAAGACACTATGCCTGAGGTCTGAGATTGCAGTGAGGATTACATGTTCTTGTACCGCTCCACGTACTTCCAACGAGAGCATCTATGACCCCCATAACCACGATGAACTCTCCAAAAATGACCACCCCTGGTATTAGAGCGCCCATACGATTGTGGAGGATGTGAGGCAACTTAGACAGTCCACTGGATCAGAAGGTAGCGAATGCTTGATATACGATACTGATAAGGTCTTCTGAAAAATGTGATTGATTCATTGTTCTTGAATTAAAAGTTTGGCATGAAGGTCGTCAAAGGTAAGTTACCCACGAAGTAAGTAATGGCGGTGACGAGAGATTTATATTTAGCACCAAGACCCATAATAGTATATTGAACAAATCATGAGAGGTGACCGCGGAGTTAAATCAGAGCAAGGTAGTTAAAGATCATCTTAATATGGCGCAAGTACTGATCCAATGACTATCCATCAGACTTAGTAACGGTAGAGAGTGAATGCTTTAATTCCATGGATCAAACCAAACTGTCAGACATGAAATGAAGCTGCAAGTGTTCCCAGATCTTACCGGAGAACTGAACATCATGAACATTAACCAAGGTGTCCTTAGGCAAAAGTGGCAAAAATCCAGGAGAGAACATTTTGATCAATACTTAACCAATAAGAGTAATATTGATTCAATACCACTTGATTGTAGGCGTCAAAAGCTTTGATAGTAGGCATGGGAATGGAACCATCAATCATAACTAGAAGACCATGTGAGACTACAAAAGATACAAACTGTGTACGCCATGGTAAATAATCATTAGCAGCAGTTAGTACAATGGTGACAATATTCTTTACATTCGAGGTTGCAGAGCCCAAAGAGGCACTTAATTAAGCCAATGAAGATACAACCATTTGTGTTGAAGGGGCTCTCTAAATGGTCCATCAAACATCGGACCTCCAAAAGAAACCGAGTGTAGTTGGGATAGACCCTACACGGTGGGAGGTAGTGGTTGAAATAAACACTTGACACGACACTTGGTAGGAATGCAATCCATGTGAAGACTGGACTGGGAAGAGTATTCATGCTAGAGACCCCCGTCGATATATGAGATAGAGGTTGATAACACAATACCTGATTGATTACTAGTGATTCAATGGTAGACGACACTGAAAGATGCACGTTCGGAATAAAAGGGACACTAGAGAAAGTCATCATGCTCGATGTTTGAATCAATGATTCACCGGAGAAAGAGGATAATAGTAATAACCTCTTTTTGGGTAAATAAGGGAATTTTGGTGGTGTGAAAACCTAAAGCCAAAAATAGGAGGGGGTTAGTTGTAAAAATGAGGAAAAGGGGTTAAACCTACAACTCTCTTTCTTTTCTCATTATTGTGTGGTGGCGGCTAGGAAGCATCAGGGAAAGAAAATGGGTGAAAGCTTGGAGGGTGATTTTGGGGAGAAGAAATCAAGGGAGCAGGTTGCAATCGTTCTGAAGTTAGAGCAATCATCATCAAGGTAAGTTTCTTTTGTTGATACTTGCAAATAGTAGAGGGTTTTTGGTTTCCTGTTCTAAGATTGTTTGGATTGGGGAGAATAGTCTGATGTTTATTTTGTTAAGAATTAGAGGATTAGACCCTTGATTTTAGTTGAATTTTGTTGTTAATCGTTAGAGATTAAGAGACTGAGAAGTCTCGATGAGTGTTGTTGTGTGGCAGTTTTCATTGCCGGAAATCGTCATCGCCGTGGGGAGGGGGGTTGCACAAGCAGCGCCGATAAACCCATATTAGATCAGGTCCGGGAGTTGTCCCTACCGAGCAACCCCGGGAAGTCTCAACCGGGGAAGCCTGGGTGCTGTTGTAAAAAGGAGAGCTCTGGGCTCGTTTGACCGGGTAATCCCGGGAGGTGGTGCACCGAGTTACCCCGAGACTTATTGTCCAGATGATCTCGGGAGTTGAGTGAAAACCCGGGTCGTGAGCCTGGGAGTCGAGGGATCCCAGGATGTGCTAGACCCGGGAGGCGAGCGTGGAAACCAGGCGGGGAACCCTGAGAGTCGGGGAGCCCGGGGGAGAGAGAGTGAACCAGGAGAAACCAAGGGTTACTCGGGACCTCCTTCGAACCAAGAATCGGTCGGGTTCGGTGTCCAATAGCCTTCAGAAGGAAACTTAGGTTTCTTGAGTGTTTGGTAGTCCAAGTTTTGTGTGAGGCCTTGTGACTCAAGAAAGAGAGAGAGTGAGAGAGAGTGAGAGAGAGAGAGAGAGAGAGAGAGTAACCGTCAATATCTAGTTAGCGAGTTTAAGGGGAGTGTCTTACCAAGTTATCGATGTTATCATTGGTTATGAGATTGCTAGAGTGAAGAAGTAAGCAAGGACTAAAGGTGAGTTTTCTAACTAAAATCTTTCTTCGTTAAAGTGGTTAAAGATATGCAGAAGTTCATTTAAAGCAATTTATTATTATATGAGCTTTATACATGCGAGATTCTCTATCAATTGATATTATACTTTTCATTGTTGGTTAAATGTATGCATACATTATTGTGAGCAAATACGGCCATAGTCGAGGGGTGTGTCCCGTAAATGCCAATGGGGTGTGTGTCCCTGTTAAGACAATATAAATCAGACACGCTGTCACCTTCGGGTGACGGTAGTGTGTGCTAGAATCATGGTTGTAGGTGTTGAATTGTTTATAACTGAATTGGTTTATGTTTTTATAATTCTTTTCTATATTTCTGTTATTGAGCTATTGTTACAGGGGACTCACTATACCTTCGGTCTAACCCTCGCTCTTACAAAACTAAAAACCATTTCAGGTAGGCGTGAGGTATGAGGATCGAGCAAGGGTAAGGAGAAGGTGTGAGCCAGAGCTGGGTTAGAAGACGTCCATTTTAGTTTTAGTTCCTTGTATTCTCAGTTGTGTAATAGGTTGTCTTTCCGCAAACCTTGAATTTTAGATGTTGTTTTGGGCCGTTTGGCGTTGTTAATTATTAAAGTTAGTTATGATTTATATCGTGAGATTGGGTTGTTACAATTGGTATCAGAGCCATAGTTTAAGGGATTTAGGTGACCAGATAGGCCTAAACTTAAACTGTAGAGTTAGGGGACACAACTTAGATTTAGGAAGCCTTTAAGGATGACCTTGATCATCGAGAGTCGTGATAACGATAGTGAGGACTCTCATGTAAGGTAAATTTAGAATTGCATCTGGCCAATGCCATTATGAATTTACAGGTGCATGGGCATACTCGATTACTATTGTTGAGATAACCGATAGGTGTAGTTTTGGGTAGTGAGTTCTATCATTGAAATGGTAGCGTTGCTCTGGCGTGTTGTGTGAGCTCGCTTATGGTTTTAAGGTTAATACCGTTTGGGATGAGTATTATGCGGGATGTAGATATTTCGTCTTGAGGAAGAACCTCTTGGGTCCAAAAGGAAAAGAATAACGATTGGAGGTGAGCTTTTCGCTTCAAGGGAGTCTCTGGTTTGGTAGTTTGTTATGTCGATCAGTGGGAATTAGGAGAGTGTTAACCCAAGAATCGAAGGATAGAAATGAGGCTTTCGAATATGTTTTTATTTGAAGGGTGGTTGAGAGACAATATCGGTATTGACTGATAAAATGTAATTAGGACCGGATGGAAATGAACTATTGTTGGCAAGTTTGTTTGAGTCAAAGTGAGGGCGTATGATTTGTGAATCAATAGTCGCGGTTGTAATTGGTAATTAGGACATTCAAGGATATTGGGAATCGTTGGTGCCGGAGGTTGTGGCAAAGGTGAGGACCCCGACTGGTTGGTCGGAAGTAGGGAGTCTGGGATAAATTATAGTGAATGCAAACAGTTGACCTTGTTAGAGTAAATAGCCTTCAATGTCAAGTGAGTCTCATGCATTGTGTTTCAAACAAATTGCTGGAGTCCTTCATATCATTCATATCATTCATATCAGATATCTTGGCGTCTGTGTGCCTTGCGAGGTATTCATTTTGAAAACGTGATGATACGTGTAAACGTTTCTTTGTATTGAAAAGACAAATTTATTGCGTTGGGTGATAAATTTTGATTTTGGTGTGGGATAATCATTTTATATCTCTTTATAAATGAGTTAACTTTTGTTGTGAAAATCATAACAACGTTTGATCACATGATTTTATAAGTGAATTTGGTACGAACATGTGTCGTCATATCAATGAGGGTGAGAGTCGTCTGACTCACTTAATGTAAGCAATTTTGTAGTATTTTTATAAATCGCGTGGGTAAAGTTCATTAAAAATAATTTCAATTGTGCCAACATCGATTTTGGGGTGGTTTGAGGCGTAATTTGTCGTGGAGTTGAGATTGAACGATCCTTGAGATCGTTGTTCAAGACTAACTAATGATGTCAGTATAGTATCGTGTACACTCAAGCTTGTTTCATAATGTGGAACCTACTAAATTTTCAAATGTGTCAAAAGTTTAAATTTATGGTGTGTCATGCATGAAGGCTCTGAACTCTCTACGTCGTGAGAAAGGTTGCAACTAAGGATGAGGAAGGTTTTGAGAGTGGAAGTGGGCGTTCGAACAGTGGGTGGTCGATCCATGAATTTGGCGTTCATGTTAAGGAAGGGTGGTGAACAGCGGAAGTGGTTATTGGAGGCCTTGATCTTTGACGTTAAGGATGTTTGTATTATAATGGCTTACCCCGCTTGTTCAGTGACTTGAGATGTGGATGTCGGCAGATGGTTGTGTCCGGGGTGGAATTCGAAGTCGTTAAGATACTTTTTATATTAGTAAGTAGATGTATTGGAAGAGGTAGGTTCCATTAGGAATCCTTGTTGGTGGGAAACATGGTTGAAGTATCACCATGTCGACTGTTGATGTTGAAGCCAACGACTATTTTCGAGGTCAATGACGGGACACTGAAAATGAAGAAGTAGCTATGGATGGTTTTGTTAAGTTTTCGTGAGGAAGAAAAGAGTTATTCGGAAAAAGGTGTGTACCTGGCGTGATGCTGGACCACCTTGAGTGAGTATTACGAAAATGGAAGACCTCTAGTTCGGTCAGGTGTTTTTCTTACATCATATTATGTGAAGGTTTACATTTTTCACACTTCTCATGAAATGGGCTTGAGCTATTATCTTGCAAATGGGCCCTATATAAAGAACTCCATTGGATCATCGTCATCAAGAGAAGCAGAACTTGCTACATTATTTGAAGATGTACTTGATGATGAAGAAGATACCATCAGAATCTTTCTTCACTCTGTTGCGCACAAAGGTTTCAGAGTCTATCAAATGGATGTTAAATCCGCCTTCTTGAATGGTAAGCTACAAGAAAAAGTATATATCCAGCAGCAACCACCTGATTTTGAGAGCTTTGGGAATCCCAACTATGTATATTATCTTGACATTTGTATGGGCTAAAGCAAGCACCAAGGGCATGGTATGAGCGTCTCTCTTCCTTTTTACTTCAAAACAAGTTCGAAAAAGGTACCATCGATACTACTCTATTTATAAAAAGACATAGGAATGATATACTTCTGTCTTCTAGTGCAAATTTATGTGGATGATATAACTTTTGGTTCTACAAATCAAACCTATTGTGAAAAGTTTTCTAAGTTAATGAAGAGTGAGTTTGAAATGAGTATGATGGGGGAATTAACTTTCTTCCTCGGACTTCAAGTTAAGCAAACCACAGAGGGCATGTTTATCAACCAGTCTAAGTATGTCTCTAACATCTTGGGAAAATATAAGATCTCTGACTCTTCTTCTATGAAAACACCAATGGCTACAGGTCCAAGCTTGACTTTGATCCCTCTAGAAACATGTGGAGGAAAAGCTCTACAGAGGCATGATTGGTTTACTATTGTATCTATCTACAAGTAGACCGGATATTATGTTTGCCACTTTTCTTTGGGCCAGATTTCAGTCTAAGCCAAAGGAATCTCACCTAATTGCAGTTAAGAGGGTCTTTAGGTATCTAAAGGGACCCAACATCTTGGCCTCTGGTACCCTAAAGACTCTGGTTGTGATCTAATAGCGTATATAGATGCAGATCATGGAGGATGCATACTTGATCGAAAGTGCACTTCTGGGAGTTGTCAACTTCTTGACAATAAGTTGGTGAGGTGGACTTCAAAGAAACAAAACTTTGTGTCAACGTCAACCGCAAAAGTTGAATATATGGCTGTTGCAAGTTGTTGCTCACAAGTTATATGGATAAAAATTCAACTTAAGGACTATGGCTTTGAGTTTGACAAATTCCCATCCTCTGCGACTCTAAAAGTGCTATATCCATCTCTGCAAACCCGATGCAACACTCCAAAACAAAGCATATCGATGTCAGGTACCATTTTATTAAGGATCATGTAGAAAAAGGCACAATAGAGATGTATTTTGTTCCCACAGACTACCAACTTGCTGATATATTCACTAAGGCTCTTGATGAAAAGAGATTCAATTTCTTGATCAGTAAGTTAGGTATCCTCAACCTCATTGGATAAGTTTAAGGTGATCAGAGCCTCTGCACCTTGGTTCAGAGCCTCTAATTCAAATAAATAGAGCTCTGCTCTACACCTTACTTTTTTGCATGCTTATTTCATAATAACATATGTTGTTTGTTGTCTTTAGTCATCAGAGTCTGTGTACTCCTAGTCAGAACCTCTGCACTAGGACACAAAGCCCCTACTTGTTCTATATCTTGTGCAATTCTTATCTTTTATGATCCAAACATAGTTCAAGGGGGAGCAGAAAAGCCCTATATTCGAGGGGGCTATGTTCCAATGCAACAATAAAGCTTCTAAATGAACAACTCAGTACTTCTATTGCACAAATCAATTCTTTTGGGATCTCTTATTCGTTCAGAACTCTATGATCATCAATCAAGTATGTTATTTCTTCTAAAATCCTCAAAATTTGTTTTTCACCAAGTAAAACTTTGGGTGGTCAAAATCTTTATGTCTAAGTGTCCCAAAAGGATTATTTTTTCTCTAAGAGTCTCTGTACTTCGTTGTAGAGCCTTTAAGTCAAAAAGACATCCTCTGTGACACTCATTCTCGACCACATCCGGTCGTAGAGTCCAGACGGTTTGTTTGCATAGAACCTCCTCTACAAATAGTAACATTTGTATGTTTTATCTTCTTCTAAGATGCAAGTTATTTTTTTAAAGGCACAACCCTGTTATTCAAATTCAACTCATGCGCGTGTTCGATGACGTAGACACACGTCCTCATTTCTGAAACGTCTTTGGATGCGTGTCAGTCTTTCATTGGTTGTTCCTCAACCGGCATTTGGGGAACGTGTTTTCTACTTGAGTATTTTTTTCAAATTCGTTTTAAAACCCCAAATTTTCCCCCATTTTCTTCTTTACGCTCTCTTCTTCTCCAAACCTTCAAGCAAAAGACCTACAACTTTCTTTCGAATCAAATCAATGGCTTCCAACTCTGTCTTCGCTGAGAACAACCCCTTCCCCCTCGCAACGATGAACATCAACACTCTAACGCTGTTGGATCCCAAAATCATGGCACTGCTAGATGGATCAGGTCTCTTGAACACGCAGGTTATCATCTGACTCTTCTCCCCATGAAACCAAAACCACTATGTGGTTCTGAACGTTCAAGCATTCTCAAGGGAGTTTGAACCCCTTAACCTTATTCTCAAGACCACTTTTTGAACAAATCCCTAACCCTAAACAGGAATGATATCCCTGAAACCTATATTCAACGATACTGGCAAAGCTTTCACTTTGATGAGGACCGAAATGCAGTGATTGGATATGTTTCAACAATTGATGGATCACATGTACTGGAATTAGGAATCAATAGGCTATTAATCTCTACAATTTTTGAACTTCCCACGAGAGCTGAATTGGGAATAGTGAAATACGTTGTTGAACCCTCCAATGAAGAAATGGTTGACTTCCTCAGGTTTCATAGGTTACAGTAAAGCCATCTCTAAAAGAACTGAATTCAGACGCCAATTCTTACCTCCCCTATGGAATGTCCTATTTTCCATTTTGAACATAACTCTTATTGGAAAATTAGGAGCCCAGATCAGTCAAGCCACAACATCATTGCCATTATGTATGAAATTTAGTTTGACTTACCAATGGACTACACCAGACTAATCCTCACAGAGCTTGTTGGCTTTGTCGTCAAAAAGAGGGAGGATCAAGATAGGAACAAGGCTTTGCCTTCACTGCCAGAGGTTCATTACCGTACTGCTAGCAGAGTTCATCATTGAGGATGGTCTTCCCTTCATGGAAACCCTATCAAGTCTTTTGCCATGACAACCCACAAGCCCACCAATCCACCATCCTCTCCACCGGATACCCGAATGCTCGACCTCTGTTAGAGAGACTGGTAGCTTACATTCGTGATAAAGAAGTAAGGAGGGAGTATAGACGTGGCAACATGATTCCACAACCGAGTCCTGTACCCCCCCCCCCGACATAGGTATGCCCCCTAGTGAGCATGTGGTAGAGTTGAGAGCTGAAAGAAATTTGGTGTAGAAGGTGAAAGGGAGAGCAGAAAAGAAAAGAGAAGAGAAAGAGAAGAGAAAGAGAAGAGGAAAGACTAGAGGGAGTACAAGAAGAGGTTTCAGAAGAAAGGAGAGAATAAAGGAAAGAGAGTAGAAGACAATCACAGAGAGAGGAACCACAGAGAGATGAAGAGGCCCCAACTGCACCAATCACAGAAGTACCTAGGGCAATGAACCTACAGAGGTTCTTGAAGACCAACCTCTAAGAGAGGTGATTAAACCATCCATCCCTCAACAAATCGTGGAAGAGCCTCTATCTCAGATGCCAGAGGCTCCGGAAAACATAGCCAGCTTCTACAAGGACTCGCCTAGTCCTCAAAAGGTTCGGGAAGAGCCTCTGGTACAAGAATCAAAACCTCTGCATCAGGCTCCTGAACTTGAGTCAACAGATGGAATGGTTTTTATTGCAAGACAAGTGGGATATGGACATTCCCCAATTATAAAAGAGGTGGATGAGTGTGAAGAATCAGAGGAGGAGAACGGAGTAAAATATGCCCAATATGGCACACATCCCTAACCCCCTCCAAGTGCAAGCCACATTTCTGACCCTACTGATCTAGCAGTAAGGGTCATTAAAGAAGAAGTTCACACCTCGATCCCAACCCAAGAAAACCGGACAGAGGAACTTGGTAGATCCCAACACAGATAACAAATGAAGAACTCCATATAATAGAAGATACAAGAGATAAATGAAGAACAATATTCATCAAAATCACATCTCATATGCTTAGATTGATTAACAATGGAGGGGATATTAGGAAGAACACCACACTAAACATTAATCGACTCTCATGAAACTCACCTAGTCTGTGTGTGTAAAAAGTGTCTTCTCCAGCAATCTTATGAAGAAATGAGCCACGGGAACCTTTATATAGGGCCTATTTACAATAAAAAGGCTCAAGCCCACACAACTAATTAAAAATCCCAAATACAATTTCTTTATAAAACATTCAATTAATTGGGGACTAATTTAAGCTAACAATCTCCCCCTAATGTTTTATAAAGAAAGCATCATCTTGTAGTTTCCCCCTAGCTTTCTTTAGAAACTTTGGTGCGCCATTCTTCGAGTCTTCAAAGAATCACAAGCTCCCCCTCAAATGTAGGCTCATATTCTTGAAAGACTTAGACGAATTATCCCAGTTTGTCCAGCTTTAATGTCTCAACTTTACCACTTTTTTTTACCATCAAGGAGTCTTATTGAGAGAAAACATAAAGCATGCACATTAAACTCCAGCCTCATATCTTTTCAACAATCTTTGATTCATCCATTTTGGATGAAAACTGAGTGAGTTGTGCAAGATTTTCCTCAGCTGCGCAAAATGGTTGTCAAAACAGAAAATTTGACTCTTCGAACCTCGTTGAGTAAACATTAAGCACCGAGCCTTAAACTTGAATAATGGAGGAGGGAGTGACAAACAATGTGTCACATATGTAGCTTTAAACCATAAAGAACCGATGAGAGAACACCGTTCTTGAAAGCGGAAAGAGCATGAGTGAAATGCGATGCTTTTGGTCCAGCACTCTAACGCAAACTTTGAAACAGATTTTGGCATATCAGCTCACGGAGTTTGAGAAAACTCAAAACATCAAAGTCGTACATCTGTGTTTTAGCGATTCAGCGCAACTGGACTAATGTAAATCGGAGTTTCGAGTAAAAAGTTGTGCGCGTGTTTCTGAAATAGCGCAATGCTGTCAGAAAAATTCAAAAATTTCGGGCTTCGGGCACTTGGCTCATTGCGACCTCTGGACCATCGACCTCTGATGTATCAACTTCTGGTCTACCTCTGGTCCTCCCCTGGTCTCTGCTCTTCAGAGGTTTTAGTCCGCAGAGGCTCTGTGGACAAGTTAAGAGCTCTAAATTTTACTTCTGCACGTGCTCTGGACTGCCTCAGAGGCTCTGTACATATTCTGATATTCATTTTCTAAGAACTTCTGCACGTGCTTTGGACTGCCTCAGAGGATCTGAACAGATCTTCAGAGGCTCTGTGATCTGCCTCTGATAAAGTTTTGCATAGAGCATGTGCACAACAGTCTAGACATCTTCACATAGGCTCTACACATGCCTCTGATGTGAAGAACCTCTGCGGTTAACTTCTTGACAACATATTGCTTCTGGATTGTTACTTCTGTTCTTCACTTTTGACAGCACCTCTACAAGTAACAGACTTCAGAGATTGAACATCAACAACTTTCTGTTGTTGTTTCGAATGGACAGCAGCTTTCTTCGAGAATTTTATAATAATCTGCATGTTCTGCTGTCTTTAGAATTCTGCACATAGCTAAACTCTTCAAACTCTGAATAATCTATCTTCTGGAAAAGTATCCTCTAAAATTTCTTCTCAAAAACTTGGCCTCTGGTTCATCATGTTAATTACCAGAGCCTCTGGTTGTGAGTCCAGAGCCTCTGCGTTTCACTGGACAGCCTTTGTGCACAACCTTTATCAACCTCTACGCACAGCTTCTCGTTCAAACAGCAGTTTCTGTCCAGCAGCTATGTACTGACTTCGACGCAGATTTTGGCCAATCAGCAAACTGATTCAGACCAAGCTCAAAGCATGAAAAATGTTCATCTGTCTCTTAGGAATCCAACACATCTGGACTCGTCAAATTTGGAGCTTCGAGGAGGGAGATCTGAGCAAAATTCGACAGATGCGCAAAGCTGTCAAGTATTTCTGAAAAATCGACTTTGCTATGAAGTAGGCTAAGTGTAAACTCTGATTAGTCTTGATGTCTGAACATTCATGATCAAACTCTGAATACACTTCAAAATAGAAGCCTCTCTGTCATTGGATCCGGCTAGTGCTGCACATAATAAACTGAACAACAGCAAGTTTGTGCATGACAGCAACAAACAGCAAACAGCAGCAAATAGCCTTCTGTCCAGCAACTATCACTCGACTTCAACACTGTTTTTGACCTACAATAAGCTTTATTTTGAGAAAATGCAAAACATCAAAGTTGTGCAACTGTGTCTTAGGTTTCCAAAGCATCCAGAATATTGAAATTTGGAGCGATAATGAGAGAGATATGATCAAAGTTGTGCAGCTGCGCAAATGTGACAGCACTTCTGCGATTTTGAAACTGATTATGGGCTGAAATCATGACAGCAACAAACTCGTTTGAATCAACTTCTGGAGTAAGTCTTGGTTGAATTCTTGAATAATCAACATAATCAAATTCCATTTGCACAAATCTGGAAGAACACAGCAGCTCTGTCAGTTTTGAGCTTGTTACTTCAATTCTGTCTTCAGAGAATGTCTTCAGAGCTCTGGTGAGAACGTCAGAGCCTCTGATGAGAACGTCAGAGCCTCTGATGAGAACGTCTGAGTTCCTCTGATAGGTACTTCAGAGACAGGTGTGTCCTCTGAAGTCTTCGTCCTCTGAAGTCTCTCTGTAAGTCCGAACTCTGGATAGCCTGCAGAGGCTCTGTGATCTCCTTCTGATATGAACTTCTAGCCTCTGAACTTCTGCACTGATTGCTGTCTCTGCAGAGCATATCTCTGGACAACTTCTGCAGAGGTTCTGGACAATCAACAGAGGCTCTTTTGCTGCAACTTTCTGATAAATTCTGGATTAGCATAAGAGCATCTCTGAACTATGATCAGGCTCTGGTTCTGCTTCTGCACTTGACTACCTCTACATCAATCTTCTGGACAGCCTCTGATCAAATGAACAGAGGTCGTCTGCACATTTGACAGCATCTCTACGTTGCTTCTGAGGTACAAAATCCTTCGATCTTCATGATTTAAACACAACAGCTCTGATCTTTAAATTTGGACAGCAACCAACAGCAGATAGCAGCTTTCTTCTACTGCTGCTCCTGTTACATCCCTACCTCCTCTGCAGGTGTTGGAGTGGGGGCAGAGAAAAGTCTGCATATGTTGGAGTGGGGGCTGAGGTGCTTGCAAAGATCCCTACCTCCTCTGCTGCTGCTCCTGCTACATCCGAATTTGTTACAAAGGCTGACCTCACCAACCTCTCCAAGAAGATCACCAGCAATGTAATGAATATCTCCAGCAAGTTCGTCTCCAAGACCACTCAACAGAACAAAAAGATTGAAGACCTTCTGCAGAATGTCAAATCTTCAGAAGGATCATTAAAGCGGAAGGAACCAGAGGTCGCATACTCTGAGGAAGCGCAGAAGAAAGCCAGGTATGAAGACTCTGATGACCATGATGACCAACCTCAGGGGTCATCAGATCTTCATAAGGGGGAGAAGACTCCTACACCAAAAACTGTTGAAACACAAAAGGAGTCCACTCCCTCTGAATCAAACCAAAGCAAAGAAAAAGGAACAGAGAGACGTTCAACCTCAACCTCTGCTGAAGATAACCAGGCCACTCTAAAGTCGCCAGTACCTGTTATCTTTCTAGCACCATCCACTTCGAGTGCTCCAATAGTTCCAATAATAGCTGCAACTCCAGAAACTATTGGAGCTCTAGAAGAAGATGAAGACGAACAGCTAGTAGACTTCTCTACATCAGAAGATGCATTCTCATCACCAGAAAGACCAACTTATGTGATGAGAGATGCTTACGAATCAGAGACTGAAAAAGCAGAACCAGAATCTGAAAAAGAAGAAAAATCAGATTCTGGAAAAGAAGCTGCTGAAGAACAGATTGAAGTAATTGATGTTGAAGAGTATGTATTCAAGAATGCTCAACCACATCATACTTCAATAGCAACAGAGCTGAGGGAATCACGAGAGATAGATGGCTACATCTCTGAACCCACAACAGAAGATCCTCCACAGACGAAGGAACCAGAAACCATGGTTGCTGATGAACAGGCTCCTTCAGAGAATCCTGTTCAGAAGGCAAGCATCGGTCTACTTGCCAAAGTGTTCACTAAACCTCCTACATTCCTTGAATCAAATCCCGAAGCTTCCATAGAAGACCACTTCAGATACATCTACTGTTAGTTCAATATGGCAGACACTCTAGTCATTCCTCTGAATCCAAGGATCAGAGAGGACATGTCGGACTATGAAAGAATATTCGTCATAGATAAAACCAGACCAAGAGCACAGGTCCTCTCAGATGATCCAATCATCAAAATCAACAAAATCTCTGAGAAGACTTTTGCTTATAACAAGATAGTCTATAGGCACTATGTGGTAACTCGATCTGATCAGAAGATTTATGAGTTCAATGATAATGATGTCGTAAATCTAAATCCATATGATTTACCACATTTATATGCCTATTGATCTTCCGGATATGATCATGGAAGAAGAGAAATCAGAATGGGCATGGTTGAAGTCAGACGTGCAATGGAAGCCTATGTCAAACACAGAGCAAAACGCGACTTCCAAATTGATCTGAACCTGGGAGAAGAGAAGCTGGAGGTAACTGAACCTGTGGAGTCGTTCGATAAACTTGAGGAACAGAAGACTGGATCAATCGTTGCAGAACCTCTGGGTTTCGTCTACAGAGTAAACCAAGTAAAGAAGATCTTTCTAGCTTCGGAAGTTTCGAAGTACTCTGATGAAACCTTGAGAGGTATAAAGAAAATGATTCATGTGAAGGAAGAAAGGCACAGAGCAGATTTACTTGCAAAGCTTGACTTAGAGATTGACTCGATGATCAACTTCAGAGCTCTGATCATGAAATTCCATGGAATCTGTTCAAGTGACAAATTTTAGTTTGTTGCTTTATTTTTGAATATTACTTTCTCTGTATTAAACTTCCAAATGTTTAAGAAGTAATATTTAAGAGGATGTTTTTCTCCTCTACGCTTTCTAGTTTAAATCTTCTATTCTCTGCTATTTTTGTATCTTTTTTTTTGAACACTTAGGGGGAGATTGTTAGCTCCAAATCTTCTGTTTGTTAAAAGTGTTGAAAATACCCGTCCTATTTCAGAGGACTTCTAAAGATAGACTTCAGAAGATACAGACTTCAATTGTTAGATCCCAACACAGACAACAAATGAAGAACTCCATATAATAGAAGATACAAGAGAGAAATGAAGAACAATATTAATCAAAATCACATCTCATACGCTTAGATTGATTAACAATGGAGGGGATATTAGGAAGAACACCACACTAAACATTAATCGACTCTCATGAAATTCACCTAGTATGTGTGTGTAAAAAGTGTCTTCTCCAGCAATCTTATGAAGAAATGAGCCATGGGAACCTTTATATAGGGCCCATTTACAATAAAAAGGCTCAAGCCCACACAACTAATTAAAAAGCCCAAATACAATTTCTTTATAAAACATTCAATTAATTGGGGACTAATTTAAGCTAACAATCTCTCCCTAATGTTTTATAAAGAAAGCATCATCTTGTAGTTGAACTTCTTCCTCCTCTGCTCCAATTTCAAACCGGGAAGCCACCCTTCTGGAAATGTGCTCTCAATAGGATATAGTCATTGAAAAAAGTGTTGAGTTGCCCACCAACATGCTACCACCTAGCACAGAGGCATGTGTTGCCTCTCCACTACACGAGTCCAATCAAAACGATTGTCTAGAGCAATCGTCCCCAAACGTGCATGATGACGAAGAGGTTCTAGAACAATATCCATGTCCTCACTCCATCCCACAAGACTGTTGATAATTTCTGCATGGCATTTGATTGTTTCTGTATTGGACCTCCACTTGTTGGTGATGTCGCCTGAACATCAAAGCACGTTCCTTAGGCATCCCAAATAGGGATTAAATTTGGTTCATGTGTTGAACCAAATGTTACCCCCCCCCCCCCGCCTTCATACATCACAAAGCATGAGCTCCAAGACTTTGTTGATTCTATGAAGGCATCTATGGTTGAGTTGAAAAGATTAGTCGCACTATCCACAGTTACCTCTTGACAAACAAGGTTGAAGCCCTCAAAATCAGTCTCTGTGGCAAATTCTACAAAAATAGATGCCCTCACACTCCAGATGACCAACGCCAAGAGTTCTGCAGCGACTCAAGAGCAAGTTCAGACTTTGGCTAAAGCGAAATAGGCAAATACAGAAGAAATAAAATGCCTTGTAGAAATTATCTATAGAAAGCCTGTAGAACCTGCACCATCCACATCAACATCAGAAGAAGTTATGACCAAGCTTCGCTTAGATATCCAATTTTTGGTCATGTCGGCAATGCAACCTGTTTCCCAACCAATTTCAAAGCTCATTATCCCAAGAGATTATATCACCAGAGCAGAGGTTCATAACCTCGGTGATCAACTTCTACAAAAGGTAGATTTGATTGGAGATAAGTTCACCTCTTCTGCCAACATTGCTGCAGAATCAATAAAGAAAAATGTAACCTTCATGAGGTTTAAATATGACCTAGAGGTTAACAAGGCCACCCATGTAACAGGTGATATAGTAGAAATGATTGATAAGAGTGTGAAAACCAACCTTCGACCTCAGGGCCAATGAAAAAGGAAGGAACATGCTTCTTGCCAAGTAGAAGCATAGAAGAAGTAGAAGTATGATGACGAAGGGACAAATACCTCTGGTCCTTCTAGTCATCATAAAGGAAGACAACCATGACTCAGAAAGCTCAACCAATTGTTGTTGCTCCTCTATCTGTGATCCCAATGCGCTCAGAGTCGAGTTCACTAGAAAAGAAGCAATCCTCAGAACCCTCTGCAGCTGCAACCTCTAATCTATCGAGGAAATCATCCAAGGCAACCATCGATCCATCTGCTACAATTCCTGAACTTATACCAAGGGTCAGACTTGAGGCTAAAATTCTCCCATATGAATTAACAAAGTTGGCTAAGTTCGAAGACTCCAATCTGATGCCAAAGGTTATCCTGCACCCATACAGTACCCTCATATAGACCTTGTGAACTGCTCAGAAGAAGACCCTTTCTATAGAACCTGAACTAAAATCCTTGCCAACCTCCAAGGTTTCTGAAACTCATGCACAAAAGCCCACAACTCCTTCCACTTCAAAGGCTCCTGTAGAGGTTAACCCAGATCTAGTGGAACAAAGCAAAAATTCGATGGATGCAATGAGGAAGCCTATCCCCAGACCCCCACTGAAGGAATTGATCTTTGTTAGGACATAAAATGTCCATGTTTGGAAAGTTTTGTAAAGGGGTTTACATTTTATATTTGTATTGGGTTTAGGACATAAAATGGCTTGGGCTTTAGGTTAGAACAAGGAAGTTGGGAGGGTATATATAGTTTAGGACTGCTTAATCATTAGGTTAAGTTCATTCATTCACAAAGTAGCTGACTTGATTGAGAGTGTGTTCAAGAGAGAGAAACTCTTTCTCTCTCTAGGTTTGTGTTCCGTGTTTTACTTTTCAATATGAATACACACTATGTCTCCCAATCTTATCTTGTTATCATTTTTTAATTCATGAATTGTTAATTGATCTGGGATCTACACGTGGTATCAGAGCCGGATCGAAGAATTTTTTCATCGATTCGATTGTTTTGCAACATTTCATGTTCTACAACCCAGTTTTGTTTGGTAAATTGTTGATTTGGTTTTGAGTTTGGTCCTAATTTGTGATTTAATTGTACAAAATCGATTCGATGTTACTTGATATACATATTAGAATTGATTACAATTTTTGATTTCAACAAGTTCGAAGAATTTGAATCATATTTGGAATCTTTTTTGGTTCTGCTGTGAGTTTTTCAATTGAGAATGATTCCAATTTTTCAAAGCTTATGTATTCCGGGTTTGAATGTGAAGCATTCGGGACTTACAACCAATATCATCCGGGTTTTAAACCAAACGACCATGGGATCCGGTTTTAAAGAGTATAATCGGGGTTTATTATTTATTGGGATAAACGTCAATCGGTTTTGGAGCATAAGGAACCGGATCTCGGGCCTAATTTGACAAGATTTTTTGGGCTTAACAGTATACACCATACTTTGAGCTTAAGTGAAATTTTTTTGACATATCACTCTGCCATCCGAATTTTTGAAGATTGATACTGGATTTTATCTTGCAATTATCGAGAACTGATTTTTTATCCAAACGGCGTATAATCTGAATTTTAATTATGAGCTTTGACCGTATGAACCGTGATACAGAAAACTTCAAGGAATATTTTTTATCTGTTCCGGAATTTTTCTCGTTCAGTTTTTCTCGACAGTTGCTTATCCGAGTGATCCAGTTTACTTTTTGACAATCTGTTCACGAGATTTTCGCTGAACGCATATGTGGCATCATTTCGATATTTTGTCTGCAACATTTTTCTATGCAACTGACTCAGATTCACAGAGCTCATGGTAGTCAAGATTTTCAGACATTGGGTATTTGGATTCAGTCTTCGATTGGATTGGATTAGCAGTTTGAGTATCTACAATCATCATTCTGGAGTTTTCTTGGCGATGCTAGACCTTTGACTGCTCTTAATCATTTTTCTGACCTGATAAATCAGAATTGTGAGTGCTTGCAATCATTGTTCTGGTGCTTTGGTTGTGATCTAGACTTTTGAATGCCTATAATCATTCAGCTGATTTGTGAAGATTGAAGGTCTGCGGTTTACTCATTCAGTGCTCTTGAAAGTGTTATGAAAATGAGCTTATTTCTTTAGTTGTTGAACAGTTGTTGATTGCTTCTTCTAACCCTTGCCAAGTAGTGTTTGCTACAAGATTATTCCTCTACGATCTGATCAATACAAGTTCTTAAGTTGAACTCCTATTCAACTCACGGTTCAAAGACAGATTCGTTGTTATAAACTGCAGATGCACTATGGGCGTAACGAATGTGATGAGTTTCTAGAGATAAAAGATGTCTTTAGTGCACTCAGTCGAGCTTATTGCACACATCGAATCTCGTTTTAAAGTTGAAACTTTGAAGGATAAGAGCTTCATTCAATGGGGAACCTGAGCCACCTTGAATATGCGCAACGCTAAGTTTTTCAAAGAAATCAAGGGGGAGAAGATCAGGCACTAAACAGACTATGATTCCTTTACAAAAGTTTAGGGGGAGATTGTTAGGACAGAAAATGTCCAAGTTTCGAAAGTTTTTTAAAGGGGTTTACATTTTATATTTGTATTAGGTCTAGGACATAAAATGGGCTTGGGCTTTAGGTTAGAACAAGGAAGTTGGGAGGGTATATATAGTTTAGGTTTGCTTAATCATTATGTTAAGTTCGTTCATTCACAATGTAGCCGACTTGATTGAGAGCGTGTTCTAGAGAGAGAAACTCTTTCTCTCTCTAGGTTTGTGTTCCGTGTTTTACTTTTCAATATGAATAAACACTATCTCTCCCAATCTCATCTTGCTATCATCAGGGTCATTCCTAAGGATTTTGATGCCCCGTGTGAAGATACTAAAAAAATGCCTCCAAGAGGTTTCAAGTAAATAAAACGACAAAGATACGATTTTTTAAAGGGTTTGGAACCTAGTCAAGCCAGACAACTCATCCCTACGCCGATTTTTATTAATTTAATAAAAAGTACAAAGGGGGGGGGGACATAAAAACCAAAACCCCAAATTACAAAAATACACCACCTAAAACGATGTCGTCGTGTATTTCTTGAAGAAAAAATATCAATCAATTTTTCATATTCGACATTTGCTAAAAATTACTTTCAATACTTAAAATTGGTAATTTTAGCTTTGAAAAACTTCTTTCAGCGGATGCTATCGTGAAAAACATAAAACTTTTAACAGACTTCTAGATCAAGCAGTTTTGAATATCTTACAGCAAAAACAAAAATCTTTATCCAAACCTTTTGAATAAACTAATCATTTTCTATAATAAGAATCACTATTTCGTAGCTTACAGACATAATGTTCACAAGAAAAGTGTATACCAATTTTATCTTCTAGAAATTTGATGTTGGTTTCCTTATAGGTCCTTTTTTAGCAAGCATATCTTTCATTTTCAGGCACAATTTTAGACACATTTTTAGAAACATTTTCTTTCATAACAAAATATCTATTTAATGATCCATGTAAAGACTAAGCAATTTCTTGTTGTCTTTTTTTTTCCTATTTTGTACACCTGATGGTTGTGATCTAGGAATTAGGAAACATGTTTAATGAGCATAGAAGGATAAAACATGGATAAAGATAGTGTTTCTTTCCTTTCTAATCTTCTCTTTTCCAAATTGAAATTAGTACCAGTACACTAGATCATTTACTTCAGTTTGCAACTTAAAAACAAGTAAAAACTATAATTAGTATAACCAAAATAGTAAACAAAATTAAAAAGACATTGTCCACATGTCTAATGTCTTGTTCTGTTTAAGACCAGTTGGCAAAAATCCAAAGGCCTTTCCTTTCGTCCCCTTTCCCTCCCTTTCCTTTCCTTTCTTTCGTTAAATGAGTTTTGAGAACACAGCATTAAGTTATAAAATCCAAAGGCCTAAATTAATAACATATATATGTATATATATATATATATATATATATAACATATGACAAAAATTTGATGCCCCAATGGGCTTTGATGCCTTGTGCGACCGCACGGGTTGCACGTGCCTAGGGACCTGAGTATCCCCACTATTTATCTAGCTCATAAAAGAACAAGATCCATATATATATAAGAAAATTCAAATGAAAACTCATCTTTTATTGTGTACGTGAAGACAAATCTCAACCACTCCATTACTTTTGATCCAACAACTCATATTAAATAGAGTTTTTAATTTTAAGATACTTAAGAGTAAAAATGGAAGCTAATTTAAAGTCACGCCTACCATATTTGATTTTTATTTCCTTTTTTAATTAAAAACTTTTACCCAATTAAAGTTTAAAATAAATTATCTTAAAAATTACTAATATTTTATTCAAACAAATTACATCAAAAAAACAAGAATTTCATGCTCTTCGATATGACATCCATCTCGATATAGTTTTTTTTTGTCGTTTTAACCGTTTTTATGTGAAATTCTATATATGTGTTATATTCATTATGAATATTTATGTACGTTCAAGTTTGTACAACACCTCGACACCGTAAGTATGTAACTCGACATCACCTTCTTCACTTTCTTCAACGTCGTAAGGCATCACGTTTCTTCAGCATCGTAACCCAACACCCATCAAGACGATCGAGAATCTATCGAGTAATTATGTTGTGAACCGGGGAACAAAAGAGAGCACGTCACGTCTCCACATCTTCACATGTCATTCATGTATTATTCATCATGAAGAATGTATCATTCAGGATGAATAATACAACATTCAGGGTGAATAATTCACGATTCATGAATTCGTGTATTATTCATCGTGAATTTTGTGTAATTCATCTTGAATACTATATTATTCATCATGAATAATAAATGAACGTTCACATTTTTTATTCATACTGAATGTGGGACATCCGTGGATGCGCATACATATTCATAATGAATTAAACCAAATTTTGGTTGTGAATTTGGAAACAAATGAGAGTGTGTCATGTGTTTACACCTTCACGGGTCATTCATATATTATTCATCATGAATAATGTATCATTCAGGATAAATAATGTATCATTCAGGATGAATAATACATCATTCAGGGTGAATAATACACGATTCATGATAAATAATACATGAATCATGAATTCGTGTATTATTCATCATGAATATTGTATTATTCATCATGAATATTGTATTATTCATCATGAATAGTGAATGAACATTCAACTTTGTTATTCATACTGAATGTGGACACTCAAGGACGTGCATCCATATTTATAATTAATATAACCCATATATAGAATTTCACATAAAAACGGTTGAAACGAAAAAAACTATATCGAGATGGATGTCATATCGAAGAGCACGAAATTCTCGTTTTTTTGATGTAATTTGTTTGATTAAAATATTTGTAATTTTTAAAATAATTTATTTTAAAGTTTAAGGGGGTAAATAAAATTTAATTAAAAAATAAATTAAAAGTCAAACAATTTAGGCGCTGATTCAAATTTCTAATTTTGTTCTTAATTACTTCTCAATTAACCTTATTATGTATTAACCATTGATTAGTTTTCTAAATTTTGATCAAAGGTTAAGATGTGTCCTCATGTGTACAATGAAAAATGAGCTTTCATTTGAACCCACCCCTATATATATATATATATATATATATATATATATATATATATATATATAGGGGCGTAATCAAATGAGAACTGACTATTTCGAGGTAATCGTGAGATCGAACCTCAACCGATCATTTTAGATAATTAATGTTATTTACTAAAATAAAATAAAGGGTAAATCGGTAATTTATATTTTTTGACAAACCATAAATAAAACCCTACAATTTCCGGCCGCCGCTTGCATCTCAAATTTCCAATTTCAAACCTAAAATTCCCAGCCACCACTTAAATCCCATATGAACCAACAACAAGCTCCCAAAATGGAAGACTTTCTCGGCGGCAACACCCCCACCCCCACCATCAAACACTCTATACAATCTTTCCGTTACACCTACGGCTCATAAATGAAAACCCAAGACTCGTCGTCATTAACCCATTTGTACGACGGAAGCAACTCCGTATACTTCTCCGACAAACAAGATCTCAACGGCATCACCGCCACCGCCGGGTTCAAACGTTCTCAACAAACTCGGGGTCCGAGGTGTACGACTCAGCCACGCATCTAACCGATGGAGATCGGAGGAAGACTCGATATGTAATTTCATCTTAGTCAAGATTCCATTGATGATCTTGTTCTTCGTTGCAAAAGAGGTGTATGTATCACTCTCTAAAAGCCTCTGTTTCTCTCTCTATATACATATAATTTTAAGGCCTGAGTATGTATGCATGTATGTATCTATCAAACAGAGATAGACAGAGAAATAGGGTGTTTAGGTATTTTGGGTATCATAGTTGGTATCACAATTTTATCACAGTGGTATCAACGGTGGTGTCTGTATTATACAATTTCTTCGATTCAAGTTCCTTCATCTGTCAAAAACAAATTTCTTTTGGGTATCACAGAGGTATCATAATGGGTATCACATTAGGTCTTGTATTTATTTTGGGTATCACATTATATTTTATATCACAACTGGGTCTTTATGTATTGCATTTTGTATCATGGTGGATATCATAGTATATTTTTATCACAATGGGTATCACAGTTTATTTTGTATCACGGTGATTATCATATTGTATTTTGTATCACAGTGGGTATCACAATGTATTTTGTATCACAATGTGTACCATAGTGTATTTCACCGGAATAACGTTCACCGGACGTCGGAGAGAAGAGAGAGGAGAGAGAAGATTTTTTAAATACCTAAAATACCCTTTAATTAAAATTTTAAATCAAAAATTACCAAATTTATTAATTTCCAAATTTATCATATGATTTGTGGTTGAGATTGGATCTCACAGTTATCACAAATAACTCAGTTCTCCCTTGAAAGGCCCCCTATATATATATATATATATATATATATATATATGGAATAGTTGTCAATTCCGTAACTCACAAATGTAGAGTCAGGGTCGTTCCTAAGGATTTTGATGCCTCGTGCGAAGATACTAAAAAAATGCCCCCAAGCGGTTTCAAGTAAATAAAACGACAAAGATACGATTTTTTAAAGGGTTTGGAACCTAGTCAAGCCAAACGACTCATCCCTATGCCGATTTTTATTAATTTAATAAAAAGTAAGGCGGGGGGGCATAAAAACCAAAACCACAAATTACAAAAATACACCACCTAAAACGATGTCGTCGTGCATTTCTTGAAGCAAAAATATCAATCAATTTGTCATATTCGACATTTGCTAAAAATTTACTTTCAAAACTCAAAATTGGTAACTTTAGCTTTGAAAAACTTCTTTCAGCGGATGCTATCGTGAAAAACATAAAACTTTTAACAGACTTCTAAATCAAGCAGTTTTGAATATCTTATGGCAAAAACAAAAATCTTTATCCAAACCTTTTGAATAAACCAACCATTTTCTACAATAAGAAACACCATTCCGTAGCTTACGGACATAATGTTCACAAGAAAAGTGTCAACCAATTTTATCTTCTAGAAAACTGATGTTGGTTTCCTTATAGGTCCTTTTTCAGCAAGCATATCTTTCATTTTCAGGCATAATTTTAGACACATTTTTAGAAACATTTTCATTCATAACAAAATATCTATTTAATGATCCATGTAAAGACTAAGCAATTTCTTGTTGTCTTTTTTTTTCCTATTTTGTACACCTGATGGTTGTGATCTAGGAATTAGAAAACATGTTTAATGAGCATAGAAGGATAAAACATGGATAAAGATAGTGTTTCTTTCCTTTCTAATCTTCTCTTTTCCAAATTGAAATTAGTACCAGTACGCTAGATCCTTTACTTCAGTTTGCAACTTAAAAACAAGTAAAAACTATAATTAGTATAACCAAAATAGTAAACAAAATTAAAAAGACCATGTCCACATGTCTAATGTCTTGTTCTGTTTAAGACTAATTGGCAAAAATCCAAAGGCCTTTCCTTTCCTTTCCTTTCCTTTCCCTCTCTTTCCTTTCCTTTCTATCGTTCAATGAGTTTTGAGAACACAACGTTAAGTTATAAAATCCAAAGGCCTAAATTAATAACATATATATATATATGTATATATATATAACATATGACAAAATTTTGATGCCCCTATGGGCTTTGATACCCTCTGCGGCCACACGGGTTGCACGTGCCCAGGGTCGGGCCTGGCTATCATTATTTGATTCATGAATTGTTGATTGATCTGGGATCTACAATCTTCCATGAGAACATTTACAATTACCTCTATAGAGCCAGAGATGAGGATGGAATAGTGGGCCCTAATATTTATCCTCTTATGAAAGAGGAGGTCATAAAGAGATTCTGGAGAACGGCTCAAGACAAAAGTAAATTCTTATCTGTGTATGATATCAAGACAATAATGAGCATAACTTTGCACTCGTTTGCCAACAAGCAGGTCATGTATGCAAAGTACAGGTTTGATCGCAAAGATAGAAACCAATATGTATTCTCAGATGTGGATATGGTAAATCTATGTCCCTATGACTTACCTCAACTACATGCTTTCACAGAGCTGAGGTTGGGCACTCGCGGAAGGAGGTCACTATTGCCAATGGGTGCATCAAAGAGGTTATGAGAGAAAAGATTAAGTACTACAGCAAAATCGACTTCCAGGTTGCCTTAGAGCTCGGGGTTGATAAGTTAGCAGTCATAGCCACTGATGAAACTTCACCAAAAATTGAGGCAGTGCCATGAAACTCTATGATCGTGGAACCAGTGTTAGGATTCATCTTTAGTGTTTGGGTTTGTCTACAAAGATGACAATGAACTTAAGAAGATATACAAGCCAGAAAATGCCCACGAGTACTCATCTGATACCCTAAAAAAGTTCAGAAGGACAATCTAGAGGAGGATCGAGACTGCCAGAGTCCAACATGAGCCAGCTCTGCAGATCATAGAAGGGATAGATGCAACTCTTAGATTTAGAGATCTTGCTATATCCATGCATAAAACCCTTGCTGAGAGTTTCTCTGGCCCTATTAATGATTTTCCTAAGTAGGTTATGTATCTAAGCCTTATGTACTTCAAGTTCATTAATTTAACTTACTTTTACGGAGGTTCTTAACACCTCTTGCTTTCTAGTGTAGATGTACTTCACTTCAATTATTATTTTTCAATACTTAGGGGGAGATTGTTAGCCCTACTTCTTATCATGTAAAAGTATTGTAAAAGAAGATAAGTTCTCAGAGCCAGAGGACCTGTGTCGTTGAAAGAACGTTGTCTTCAGATCCTCTGTCAAACTCTGAACAGAGGAGCCAAACAATGAACCTTGGACCACAGAGCCTCTATCATATGCTCTATGGAAGCCACTTCTGTGCTTCCAACACTTTGAAGATCAATAAAAGGCGTCTTCTTTCTATGCTCCAGTCAACCTATGAAGCTTTGCCACGTATACAAGAAGCAGTTACTGCACCTTTCTAGGTGGCAATACCTCATTGAATTTTAGGCTTAACTTTGTGTAATATTCCCCTATAAATAGGGAGATTTGTTTTGTAATTCACGTGGCTCAATAGATTACACACACTTTAATACTGTGAACTGCACACAATAGCTAGAGAGAGAGACGTGAGTCTGAGAGAGAACTCTACACAGTAAGTAGGTTTTCTTGGTGTTCCTCTATTGTAAACCTCAGATTCTAATACAAATGATGATGATGATGGCTCAAATCTTTCTATGTGTTTGTATTGGTTTGTCTCTCTAGATTCTTACTATTTCTACCATTAATCAATCAATTATGTTTAGCTTCCGCATTCTACTATGTTTTTACATTTGATTGATTAATCATGAGCCAATCTAGGATAACATATGCACACATACATTCATACATTTTATATATGTATATACATATATATATATATATACACACACATGTCCATTCTACTATACACTTTATACAATCGATTCATATAGTACTATATGCATACATCCATTCATACACCATATACATGATACATACATACATACATTTGTGCACTTGAAATCGATTTCTACATTATATGTATAGATATAAGTTGATCATGTACACAATCTACATATCATTAACGTATATTACAAATAACCAATATTAAGGCCCTTTATTATAACTCTATTTAACTGATTAACACTAATTAAACCCTATTAATGCCTAATAGAATTGATAAAGATTCATTAGAACAAAATGAAGCCCATACATTCCTATGTGCTATTTACATATAGACATATCCTCATATACTTACTGATTAAGGCCCATTATAACTCGATCAAATTGATTAGTGTTGATTGACTCTATTAAAGCTAAATTATCAACCCATATGAACTCATTAAGACTCATTATGCCAAAACAACTCAATAACAAATGGAGAAATGATATGAAGATTATTACCAAGGGATCACCGACGGAATAAAAACCCATGGATTGAATTGAGAGCTTGTTGGTCATCCCTCTATGATCACAAAAGGATTATCGACGAATGTTGACAAATTTATTTCTCTATTTTTTATTTAACAATTTTCCAGATCGGGTACTCCTTCGATAATCACAAATGGATATTTAATTTTTCTTTTTGTAATAGTTTGCTAAATTGCAAGTAATCCTTCGTTAATCTCAGGCAGATTTAACAACTATATTTTTCTTTTTCTTATTTAATAGTTTTTTAAGTCCATGGGTAATCCTTCAATGATCATCAACATATTACCAACCAGGGGCGAAACACAACCTTTGCAACCGCAGGGCCGGACCTAATATATTATATAATTTCTAATCCTTACCAACAGTGACGGGGCCAAAAAAAAATATTCATAGGGTGGCACCATATTTTTCCATAGGGTTTTTATTAACGTGTCTACATCTTTTTACCAATGTTTAATATCGTCCGATGTGTTTTCAACCTAATTCCGCCGTTTCAAGGGTTTTTTAAAGTTTTTTGCTTGATTTCGAAAGATTTTTAAGTTTTTTATCTATTTTCGAGAGATTCTTTTTGGTATTTTTTGTGGATTTCAAGAGATTTTTTCGTTTTTTTTTTGTTGTTGTTGATTTCGAGTCTTGAGACTCACCACAGCAGGTTTTCGCTCAAACTTCACAACAAACGCCCACAATTAGCCCTTAAAACCCATGCCATTCGAAATATAAACCAAAAATGAGTTCAATCATGTAAAAATCATCAAGTTTTGTTAAGAAATTACCTTGAGGGTTTGGACTTCAGGACTTGGACTAAGAAAAATCAACCTTCAAATATATTTATTGGACTCAATACTCATGTGGAGTGGGTGGTCCAAATAGAAAACAATAAAAATTATCACTTAACAGACCTAATACTAGTACTTCATGTGAGAAAAGGCGCACGGACCTTGGCCCCCAATTGCCTCAACTGAGTTCTGCCCCTGTTACCAACGGATATTTAGATTAAATTTTATTTTTATTCTTTGAACTATTTGTTTCAGTTTTGTCAGTGCTTATTCACCTACAAATCACCAAAGGTAATGAAAACCATTGTCAAAAATTTGTATAAACCTTCTCGCTCGATGATCCTTTGGTAATCACCGACGGATGTATTCGTCGGTTATGTTTCCTTGGTGAAAGTCATGTGTCAAGTAGTGTTATGATTTTAAGTATTGTGATACAATTGATTAAATGTCTAAGATTATATATACTTTCTTATTGTGTAGACATTTTTATAAATTGAACTTAAGTCATAACACAGATGGGCTAACGTAGCCATTTATACCCGGAAATTCAACGATTATGATCGCCCGACAGATATCGATTTCAAGTTAGAAAAACCGGATGTCATTTAATTGCGATGGACCTTAAACCCAAATGGGGTGTTTGATGTTAAATCTCTAAGAAAGGAAATAGAAAAATGCACATTAGAATTGGGCCCGTATAAAATGATATGGAACAAACCTGTCCTAGCCAAGATAAATATCTTTTTTCGGAGAACCCACCTCAAGTGGATCTCATGTAAAGAAAGGTTGATTTCTAGGGAAATCGACTTAGACAATGTCTTATGTCCTCTCTACAACGATGAGGTTGAATTCGTCAACCAACTATTTTTCTTTTGTGGCTAAAGAGTTGTGGCTGAATATGGGTAGCTCGTGGAACTTCTCTTTTACATATTTCACCTGCATGGAAAGGTCTCGTAATAGTATCGATTCCGCAAGGATTTCTCCTCTATTTCACTAAAGCGTGGAGGCCATTCTCATGGTAACCTGCTATTCTATTTGGTGTTTCTGTAATAGATTGCTCTTCCAAAATTCTATTCCGAGGTTAGGCGATATGTTCGATTTCATTGTCAATAAGTCCTTTAGTCCGGTGATTCTTAGACGTAAGGAGAGTCAAAACCACATTATCGAGTGGAGAACCTCTCCTTGTAACTGCCACACTATGTTGTAATCTTTTTGCTAGCCTTTTGCTAGATTTTTCAATTAATTGTTGTTAAAAAAACAGTTATTTGTGATAACGAGGTTCTTATGGGACCCTAATCAAATAAGTGTACCCGGTTGCTTAGCGTTAATCGGATTCTTTAAGGTTTTATCATATAACCTTGATCAAATAACACTACTAGGAATATGGGAGTTATCAACGAATTTCACCTACAAACATATCTCTGGGTAATGTATCGACTAGGGGTGCTCACGAGTTGGGTTGATCTGATTGAAGACATTTGAACAACTCAACCCAATGTTTGTGTTTTGAAAAATTTCAACCCAACCCAAACCAAACCAAAGTGCAACCCAACCCAACCCGTACGGGTTGGTGGGGTTAGTCTTGTCGATATTGTGGTACATCAAAACATCCTCGTAACTTGTTTTCTCTAGTCTACTCATAATTTCTTAAATATTAAGTATATCACATTCAATTAATTTTCTAATTTTGCACACACACACACACGCATATACATATGTGTGTATGCACGTGTATTCACAGTTATTGAACATATGTTTAAAGAAATTATATACATAAGCAGAATAGATTGAAAATATACGTATATGAAGAGCATACGTGATGGTGTAATTGTCTAATGTACATATTAAATGAGACTCAACAATTATATTAAATCCAAGAAATAAAAGGATATTGGGTTCATCGGGTTGGGTTGGGTTGGGTTCAAATAAAAGTAACCCAATATCAACCAAATACCTATGGTTTGAAGATTTTACAACTCGATTAGAGACATCAGGTTGCTTCAGGTTGAGTTATTTCGCGTTGGGTTGGGTTGATCGGGTTTTTGAGCACCCTAGTATCGATGGATTATATATCATGCAACATTGACACATTTATTGACGGATTGAGGAAAGAAAATCCATCGGTAATCTATGGATAAGTATAGTCGGATAAGCCACAACATTGCAACGACATATGAATCTTTCTATAAACATTCAGGTCACGTTTGGTTTGCGGGATTGGAATGGATTTGAAGGGATTTGGATTTCAAATCCATTCCAATCTTGTGTTTGGTTTGCATGAAAGGATTTCGTTGACCGGATTTAAAATCCCTTGACCACTTTAAAATCCCTCATAAGATGGATTTGGAAATTCTTTGGAATGGGCATGGATTTGAAATCCAAATCCAAATGGATTTCATTCAAGCATCATGGATTTCATTCACGCATCGTTTGTCATCTTTTTATCTTTTTATGCTTTAATATAAATTTAAATATTATTAAATTAAAATACATAATTATGATGGATATATGGATGTAGGTATGAGGAGAATAATTTAAAATTTTGGGAGGAAGAAGACGAATTTAATGTTCGTAGGGGATGGGAAGGGCAAAACGGTCATCACAAATAAAAATAATCGATAAAAAAGTAATTTACCAATAAAAATAAATTCTTTATAAAACAAACAAATAATAACAAAAAAAATATCAATTCAAATCCAAATCCTAATCCTACAAACCAAACAAGATTTATAAAGGAATTAATTTCAAATTCATTCCAAATCCTATAAACCAAACACATGAAGGGATTCTAAATCCCCCTAAATCCAAATCCCTCCTTGAAATCCAATCCATTCCAATTCATTCCCGCAAACCAAACGCGCCTTAAAGGTTTTTATTATTGATTTATATTTTAGGTTTCCATCTATCACCTGTCGTTGAATAGCATACTTTACCTACACTATTTTATTTTAAAAGTAATATTTATCATTTTTTATGAAGGTCATTGTTAATCCGTCACTAATGGATGCACTAATGTGCATGCATTACCAACGAATTTCCGGACAACATTAACTTTTTTTTTTTTATTAAATCCGTCCGTAAATTTATGACACGATGGTTAAGTTGTTTTATGTTATTGTTTAATTTTTAAATAGATGATAATAAGTTGTAATGGGTCTTGATGGGTTTTTAATTCATGAGTCACTTTTTTTTCTATCTGAATGAGTCATAATTGGACTTGGTGGATCTTAATGTGCCATATTTGTTCTAAGTGGATCGTAAACGTTATAAGTTGTCCTTCATGGGTCATATTTGTTTTAAATGTGTCATAATCAGTCTTAATTAATGATCATTTGATCTAAGTATGTCGTAGTGGATCATATTTAGTATCATGGATGAGTTTAAATTAGGTTTGTTGTTTATTGTTATCTATTTTCTTAATTGTTTGAAAATATGTAATTTACTCATTATGTCTTAATATTTTTAGGTACAATAATTACAGAAAAAACTTCAAAGGTTAGAAGATCGATGAGCGAGAGAGCCAAGGGTGATGTAGAGAAGGCAGCGCAAGAAAAGAAGAAATTGAGGGGGTTGTTTAATTGGATTCCCCTTAGGATTCCCCTTTTGCTTATTTAATTGGATTAGGAATAGTTTTGGATATATGGATTGTAATTATACGGGTATCATTTGTTGCATATGATACTCGGTTCATAAGATAAAATTGGGTACTACATATCTTAAGCGTCAAAATAAGTATGCAAATAAGAGTTGGTTGCTTGTGAGCGTTGCAACCTGGTACCATTTGGTGCACCCGATCGACACGCACCCATCTTTGTACTCGGTTTCATCGAGTTTTCAGGTACAATGTTGGGGTTTAGATAATTAATTAATGTTTGTGTAGTACGTAGTGATCTTGAGTTTGGGGGTAGATATATTTGTCATGGTTTGTTATTTCCCATCATGTCTTCGGGGCTTGTTCTGCCATTTTCATTGATTAATTAGCTAATTAATATATTTGATGGTTCTTCTTCATTTTTAAGGTAATCTTGATGTAATATACATAAGAGAAACTTTGGGCTACACCCTTGTGTCTTCCTATCTCAATATGCATCAATATATCCATGACTCAATTTAATTACACTTAAAATCAGGGTCGTTTTTTTAGCATGTTAAATGTGTGATTATGAATAGCACTCCCAAAATTTTATGGACCAATTTTACGTGGTTTAGTGCCTTTAATCAACGAATGTAAAACTATAGCTCACCTTGGTGCATCTCTAATTTCTATCAGAAGACAAAAATATAATAAGTTGCATCATCATCTCTATAATTTGTATATATGTATCTGTGTTATCTCATTTTGCATTATAATCAAAAGTTTTAATTAGGTGTAACAGTACCTTCAAAAAGATTGTAACATCCCTGTCAAAGCATGTTTTAACTTTGATGAAATTAAAGAAATGCAATATATATATACATAAATAAACAAAAATTGCATAGGGAATGAGAACAAATATTTTGAAGAGCGGACTGAAACACCAGCTAGAGCTGTGGTAGATTTTAGCAAAAGGTAGCCCTTGGTCAGGACAAGGATATCCATTTATAGTAAGTAGTCACCAAACCTTTTCTTCCCTTCCAATGGAATTTTCATCTTCTTGCATCATATTTGATCACCCATCTCTCTTTCACTCTCTCTAGATCTCTTTGTGTGTGTCTTACCGTTTTTTGGTCTTTTTCAGGGAGCAACAATGGAGGAAAATGGAAGTTCGAGTAAAAGTATTCGGTCGAACGACTACAAAAATAGAGGGAGAGCAAGAAATAAAGCCATAATCAATTACAGGAAAGCTGCAAAAGATCAATATTATTGCTGGGAAAATAGCAGTGGTCAAGAAGGTTTTGGTGATGGAGGAGCTTTAGTGGGTGAGTTTTCATGGCCTCCAAGATCTTACACTTGTAGTTTCTGTAAGAGAGAATTCAGATCTGCTCAAGCACTTGGTGGCCACATGAATGTCCATAGGAGGGAAAAAGCCAGGCTTAGACAAATAACTCCTCCAAGATATCTTCCTCCCTCATCTCAATACTTTTCTTCTAATTCCAAATTGCTTGACCTAAACCTTGATCCTAACCCTAACCCTAATTTCTCAACATGTTTTGCTTCAAATACATCTTCATTTCCAACAATGATCCCACCCTTGACATATTCTTCAATGTCACCAGCTCACTTGATCTTACCATCTTCCTCTTCTGTACAACCTTATTCTTGTTTTCTTCCATTCTCTGCCCCCTGTCCGTTCCACCATCTGGGTCCTTCAGACATTGCAATTTTTACTAACATGACATCTGAAAAATCCGACCTCACAAGTGGTGGAGTTGATGGTGTTTCTCATGAAAACAAGGACATGATCCTCAACAAGTCAGAGACTAGTTTGTTTGCGGACTCAAAGCTTGATGATTCGGATTTGGAACTTCGACTTGGGTGTTCTTAGGTTCATTTTGAGGCTTTTGCTTAGCATACCTAGGTCAATTAATTAGGCTACTTTCCACAATTTTAAACCTTCAACATTTAGTATATGAAGTCAAGATGCTAGAGAACTATATATGATGGGAGTCTTATGATCCCTATATATATATATATATTATATTTCAGTAGTTTGTAGCTTAATTGTTTAGTTTCTATAATATCAAGTAAACCAAAAGGTGATATTTTTATTGTCTATACATCAATTACATATAAAGATAACTGGACAATGGATACATGTAAAATTCAAACTTACAAAGTCAAAACAAATTACCAATACAATAAAAGCAATAAATCAAATCATTCAATTTATAAGTATCATCTTTCTAACAAATTACTGTGTAACTTTATTTGATGATCTACATATGTGTTCATTAAGGGAAAACCTATTTGCTTTGATTAAATAATATAATGGATTGACATATGACAAAAGTTATCGTCCAAAAATGTTTACATACAGAGTTTACATATTAAACCAATTAAGAGTTAAAGAATTAATAGATCTTGTACTCATCATTGTTAATTGCAATTTGCAGCTGGTTTGGAACTTTTATCTTTTGATAGTTCAGCTCAAAGTGTGTTATCCCTTGCCCCTCATTTAGCTATTTGAATGCTTGCAGCAAAGAACTTTAAGGAAAAATAAAAGTAGAAATTAAAAAGAATTACTTTTTGGTAGATCTAGTTAGCTAAAAACAAAGTTACTTTTGATATAAACCTTAATATCTCATAGTAGGGTATATATAGTGATATATTAGGGCAAGGAAAATGTTTTCATAAATTAAGACCCACACAATGTTATTTACTACTATCATTTGTTTTAGGCTATGTTTTTCCTGGTACACGGTTGGATGACCATAAGCTAGCTTATAAGCTAGCTTATTGGCTACTCAAAGTAGCGTTTTGAAAAGCTAGCTTATAAGCTAGTTTGCCGAACATAGCCAAAATATAGATACAACCTCGAAGCTCCACTTGTCTAGAGGGTTTATATTTTTAAAATTAATGTTGTTTAACATGTTGAGCAACTATAAACTATCTTTTTTTTGGAGTTTTTTTTAATAAATACATTATTATTTCAAGTAATATCATTAATTTCAAGTAGTCTAGAAATACAATATTTTTATCAGAAGATTTAGATACAAATTTTCTTACTTTTCACAAACAATTATTGGTTACATATCAACTTATCAAGACATTTAGATATTTTAATCAATGATTAAAAAAAACTTATTAGATTATGTATCATTTATGTAAATTAACAAGTATATGAAAGGCCATTAATCCGATTCATAGTACACAATCTTAATTAAGGTGGAGGTGAAAATAAAGCAAAAAAATAAATTGAATCCTTGTAGTGACCAAAGCATGAAAAGCCATTACTCCATACCACCTTAAGGTGGAGGTGAAAACCAGAAAGAGAGTATCATTATGATTCACCAGAAAAGGTTCGATAATTCACAAAATCTATGGTTGATATTGAACAGTATAAAATATTATCAAAACCTATAAAGTAGCCATCTTCCTTCAAGATATAGGTTGTCAATTATATATAAATAAATAAATATATATATATATAGAGAGAGAGAGGTGGGTTCAATTGAAAACTATATTAGATTTGAAACTTTGGAAACCGTTAATTTCATTGGTTAAATTAATGAAATTGGTTCATAAAGTTGTTTAATATGATCAAGTTGTTTCATATAATTCTTTTGTTAATGAAATCGTTTCATATATTTGTGTTTTTTTATGTAGTTTCATCTATTTTTCTCATTCTGATGAAATTGTTTCATTTATTTTCGCAGTCTGATGAAACTTTTTCATTTTTACACAAAAAACACAAATATATGCAACGATTTCATCAATAAAAGAATTATATGAAATTTTTTTATCAAACTAAACAATTTCATGAAACAATTTCATTAACTTAACCAATGAAATCGAAGGTTTCCACGGTTTTCAAAATTAAAGTGGTTTCCATTTGATCGCTCCCTTATATACATATACTTATACTTTTACATATATACATATATATATACATACATAGGGTTGTTTTATTTGGAAACCAACTTAATTTTGAAAATCATGGAAACCGTCAATTTCATTGGTTAAGTTATTGAATTTGTTTAATTCATTTGTAAAATTTGAGAAATTGTTTTATATAATTCTTTTCGTGATAAAATTGTTTCATATATTTGTATTTTTTTATGTAAAAATTAAAAAGTTTCATCAGAATAAGAAAATGCATGAAACAATTTCATTAGAATGAGAAAATGCATGAAACAATTTCATTTTTACATAAAAAAAACACAAATATATGAATCGACGGTTTCCACGGTTTGCAAAATTAGAGTGATTTTCATTTGTAACTTTTTTGGTCTATTTGGGAAAAAAAAGGTATACCTAAAAAAGTTTCACAGTATGAATCGAATACATATGAAACAGACACATTGTGAAACAATACCTTATGGTAAAAGTTTTCACGATTATCATAATATAAGGAGTTGTCATTTGATTGCCCCCATCTAACCTAATAAATATTTAGTTTTTAAAAATAACTCCTTTTTTTCTAAATCTAAAGCAATGACGATTATAATAAATATACTCTACCATCTTCCATAAATATTTCGATCACGATGAATGAACCATGATCATCATTAATAAACCCTCGATTGTTTTCTGACATAACGTTTGTATAATTTGTATTTAAATCTTTATATATATATATATATATATATAGTGAGGTTCATACGAGAACAGTAAGTAAATAAGGAAATAAAAAAACGGTCAAATCATATTTGATTTAGACTAAAATCACATGTGATTGACTTTGGTCGCGACCACACGTCACCCGGATACCCTTGTGTTGAACGTTGATATAAAATCACTTGTGATTTTACACATAATTCATTGGTTTTCTTATTTTGTTTCTGTTCTCGTTTAAACTAATTCCTCTTTCTTTCTCTCTCTCTCTCTCTCTCTCAATATATATATATATATATATATATATATTGGTAAGGGTGTTGTTATCCCTACTCTCTTCTCACTCACAAAACCCCCCCTCATACTCCATATCTCACTCACATACCGCCTCCTACCTCACTCACATACCCCTATAGAAGGGGGTATGGATAGAATTGACCTATTGGTAATTAGTTTGAATGATTTTATTAAAACCTGAATGGCTGATACTTTGCATGTTCCCAACGACGGGTGAGTGTCAAAGGTCATGATGAGCTTTAATTACTATACCTTAAACAGTTTCAGGATGTTTTTTTGGGTCCAGAGTTCCAAGTCCTTCAACTCACATTCTTTCCTTTCAGGGAAATCTTGTACATTCAAACACTTCCCATTTCTTTCATCTTTTTATTTTTATTTTTATTTTATTTATAGTTCTGACTTATAATCTGGCTCTAGCTGAACATCCATGAAGAATTAATTCATGTCGAAACATGATAAGATTTGGGAAATATTCTTTTAAGATTATAGTTTCATTAAACATTTTTAATAATTTTTTTATTTAATGATTTGTTAAATAATATATTTACTTTTTAAATGCTAACTAAGTAAAAACTCACATTATTAAAAAAAAAAAAATGATTGTAAAGTTTGTAATAATACGAGTAGGGTGTTCAATTTACCGTACAATCGACAAACTCGTTTGAACCACATCATGAAACTACACCAAACTATGGAATACGTATAATATGGTATGATTTAGGGTTTGTATTTTTTTTATATCTTATTATACGGTTTGATTTATGGTTTTGAATTAAGCAAATCATAGTTTAAACCACACTTAATCGCACATTAATTTTTATTAATTTATAACTAAAAAATATCTATTTTGACTGTGTTACTCATTATATATAGTCCATGGTAAGTCATTTTGGTGCTTTAATTTTTATTTATTTTAAAAGGCTAATTAATTGTTCAGAATTTAATTGGACTAGAGTTTTATCCATTAAGTTTTGAATATATTAAATTGTATTTAAATATTAATTTGTCTGAATAAATTAAGATAAATTGTTATTTGATTTTTGTTTTGAATAAATGTTGGGAACAACAAAAAATATTTTTTTAACCTTATGTCCATTTAAGCAAATAAATTGTTTGATAAATATTTAAAATAACAAAAAATTTAAAATAATATGAATTATTTAAAATAAAATAAATAATATGAATTCAACGAGTTCGTAGCACAATACTTAATAACTTACAATATATTTAAAACAATAAAATATTATTGTTTGATTACAACTTTTTTTTTAATTTATGTATGTTGGTAAACTATTTATTTTTTAATGGGACGTGTGATTAAAAATTGTAGGATAAGGGTAATTTTGGAAAAAAGTTATAACTTAATGCATTAAGATAGGATGAACTAACTTAACATGTTAAGTCAATCTCTTAATATTAAGTTAAAATCAAACACATTAATATAGCTTAACCAATTAAGCTAACAACCCATTAAGCTTATTAAGTTGAAAACAAACATCACCAATCATGTTGTGTAATGTAATTTTTCAATTTATATTATATTAGAGTATGGACTATGAGATTTAGCCTTGTTTGTTTATGTAAAAAAAAACTTTTATCAGCCTCTTATGTGTGGTAAGATGTAGAATCGTTCAAATTGTTTGTTTTTTCCAAATTTTTAAAGTTATTCATGTCTTATCGTCCTCTATTTTATACTACTAGAAATTGTCTTATCACCGACAAATAATTACTGACGGAAAGTAGCCGTTGGTGATTAACGACGGATCACTGACCATTTTCCGATGGATGTAAGTCTATAGATGTATATATGTGTGTATATATGTATTGCTTGTATGTATATAATAAATATATACATGTATATCATGTTTATATGTATATGTCATATGCATGTAAGTGTGTGTATGTCTGTATATGTATGTATGTATGTATGTTTACAGATGTATGTGTGTGTATATATATGTATACATATGTATTGCTTGTATGTATATAGTACATACATGTATATGTACTATACATATATGTACGTATGTGTATGTCTATACGTACGTGTATACGATACTCATGTTATATATATATATGTGTGTGTGTGTGTGTGTGTGTATAGGGCTAGGTTCAGAGGAAAACCTCAAAAAAACGAAAAACTGAGAAACATTCTGTTTTTTTTTTCATCTGGATGGTATGCACTTGTGCATACAACTAATTTATCACCTGCATAAGTGCATAATGCACACGTGCATACCGTCCAAATCAAGAGTTTCAAGGGTGTTCCTCAGTTTTCCATTTATTTGAGATTTTCTCTTGAACCTCTCTCTATATGTATATTTGTGCTTGTATTCTTATGTTTATACGTATATGTGCATGTATATATGTGCGTTGGTTGGTTGGTTGCTAACTACATATGCATGATAGAAGATGTATGTATGTGTATACGTATGTATATGCATATCAATGTCTAGATTAAGTTATTAAAACTGAAAAACTAGTCTTTGGTTACAAAATACATTAGAATAGGTTCAACTGGAAACGGTTTTGGTCCCTTCTCGTATAGACCGTTAAATTTTTCCGTTAAGTTCGTTAAGCCCGGTTAATATTAGAGGCATTTTAGTCATTTTAAATGTAGGTCCTATGATTTAAAAACAATATTTATCAGTGTGGTGACATGAATTGACAAAAAAAAAACTTTAAGCGGACTAAAATACCCTGACCATACTAGAATTAATGTGAAAAGATAACGGCCGTTAGAATGATGGACCAAAACTGTTACAAAATGACACAATTTCAAAACAATTTTGGTCCCTTCTCCCAACGGCCGTTAACTTTTTCCATTAAATCCAGTTAGTTCAGGGGTATTTTAGTTAAATTAAATATAATTTTATAAATTAATAATTTATTTAATATTAAATATTATATAATAATTTAATTAGTAATTATTAATAATTTAAAAAACAATATAATTTAATAATTGTTAAATATGAAAGTAAATATTATTTAATAATTATTAATAACTTAAAATAGTAATTATTTTAAATTTAAAAAAGGGAAAATCGTCGGTAATCACCGACGGCTTTATATTCTCGGTAATTAGACGGGATTTCCATTTGTGACTTGACTGGCTTTTCTAAAAAAAGAATGGGCATAAAGCCCTAATTTCTTTATGCCCTCATTTCCCTCTCGAATCCTCTCGATCAACGATGATTCCACCTCACTTCCCTCTCCCTCTCGATCAACGACGATTCCCCTCACTGCCCCCTCGAACGTCGGCCACCTCACTTCGTCGGCCCCTCACTACCCTCTCCCTCTCCCTCACTGCCGACCACCATCGCCCTCTCCCCTCACTGACCTCTCCCTCACTGAAACCCATTTTCTCTCTCGAGGTATTAGAGGAATAACAATCTCCTTCAATCTCTATCTCGTTCTTTCTAGGTATTGCAGCCTTGGAGGAATAACAATCTCGTTCAATCAATTTCTGAATTCTGTTTGAATAATTATTTATATAATAAGTTCATCTGATTTCTCGATGTTTTTAGTTGTAAATGTACAATATCTATTTGATTTATGTATTGCTTGTAAATGTACAATCTCTGTTTTACGATGATATAGTTGTTCCGATTCGAAGTTCGTTTTCAATTTCGTTTTGTCGAACTGATGGTGTTATTCTTCGAATCTCACACACACAATTGACACAAACACGCACCTGTTGAGTTATGCAGGAGCTATTCAGATCCAAAATTTGATATCATTTTGATTTTTTGTAGGAAGTGTAACACATTTTTGGTTGCTATTTATTATGCTTTACTCCCTCATGATCCAAAACAGGCCTGAATTATGCAATTATGGTAACAATCCTACCAACTAAGAATGAAGTATGTAAGATAGAGAATCAAGTCACCTACAATCTGTCTCGTTCTCTCTCGACTTCGTTGTGTTTTTGCTTAAGAGTAGTTGATTTCGGTCTCGTTGTTAAGTTAATTTGAATCGGAAATGTGTTTTGGATCGAGTTTTTTTGGCTCATTGGACTAAGAATGAAATTTGAAATTGTAATCAGAATGTAAGATTTTGTTTTGTTTTGCTAATTTGATCTCGCATGATTTTGTTTTGTTTTGCTAGTTTTAAGGCATAATTCATATTGAAGCTTCAAATAAAGGGAATTTGGTGCCGCTTTAGAGACATACACATACACATGCTTCTCTCTCGACTTCTTGACGTGATTTAAGGTACCAAAACAATTTTAATCGTTATTCCTTAATTCTGTATGTGTATAACATGATTCATGAACTTGGGTCAATCTGTTCATTTGAAGCTTTCTGTCAATCTGGGATTTATCATTTATACACATTTTACATTTCACATTTGGGATTTTATAAAATAAACAAATAATGTAATAGGTTCGATTGAATATGTGCTTAATTCTTATGTTCATGTTGCTTGAATTAAATATACTTGTTCCATTTGAATTTGGTTTACTTTTCTTGCATTATATTAACTTTTCAGTGGGCGGAAATGTAGAATATTTTTAGTACTTTTTGAAATTTTTGGTAGGGTTTGTATCTAAACTAGGATTATTTGGCATAAGATCGATTATGCTTGACATTAATCCAGAGTGAGATGATTTGTTGATTACTTCCTAAATTTGTTTTTCTTTGTCATTAGGTAATTAGAGACAATGAATTAATTAGTTGGGTTGCCAATTGTTGGACAAACATTATGCTTGATTTTATTTATTTATTTTAGTTGGACTGTCAATTGTTGGGCAAACAATAGGTTGATATATGGAAATATTCATTTTATAGTCGTTATGCCGCCGAAATTTTAAAAAACATATGTTTGTGTGTTAAACTCGTTTATTTCATTCAAAAACACATTTCTTTGATTTAAACCTACGGTTTTGACTTTCCAATAGTCAAACCATTACATTTAGAGTTTTAAAGTCAACCAAAACTCCTCTAAACCAACAATTACATGTAGTGTTTTCAAGTCATTCAATAGACTTCTAACTTCATTGACACCTACGGTTTTGACTTTCTAATAGTCAAACGTTTAAACATAGGGTTTTAAAGTTTCCAAAACACCTTTATTTGATTTAAACCTATGGTTTTCACTTTCCAATAGTCAAATCATCACACGTGAGGTTTTAAAGTTTCCAAAATACCTTTCTTTGATTTAAACCTACGATTTTGACTTTCCAATAGTCAAACCATTATATGTATGGTTTTAAAGTTTCCAAAACTCCTCTAAAGCTACGGTTTGACTTTCAAGTAGGCAAACCATTACATGTAGTGTTTTCAAGTCATTCAATAGACTTCTAACTTCATTGACACCTATGGGTTGACTTTTTAAATAGTCAAACCATTACACGTAGGGTTTTAAAGTCATTCAAAATTCCTCTACACCACCTCTATCTTGATTATATCGACTAACTACTTATTTCTTTGTTGTAGTGGTTGAATATGTCGACAAATAGAGGATCGATGTATAGAAAGAACGACAATCGGGGGTTTCTTAAAGTCAATTATATTGTTGCAATGGACAGTTTTTAGGACTATGTAATAGTTTGACTATTGGTAGGGTTTGTATCTAAACTAGGATTATTTGGCATAAGATTGATTATGCTTGACTTTAATCCAGAGTGAGACGATGTTGATCCAAACTCTCTGAGTGATTTGATAACGACCCTCTTCTATACTTAGTGAAAATTACCTTTTAATATATATTAGTGTTTCACCATCAGCGATCAGACTGAGTCTGTTCAGTTATCGCTGATGACCTTTCTTGTAAACATTTCATATGTATTAGTGTTTCACTATCAGCAATCAGACTGAGTCTGTTCAGTTATCGCTGATAGTTTCTGATGTAAACAGTTAACGTAATCCCTGAAGACAAGTCTCGCGTCAACAGATGTTCATAGCTGAATCGAAGACGAAGCCACTGAACAAAGACAATTCTACTAGTGACCTGATGCGGATATCAGTGAAGCAAAGACGACTCTACTTATACGCGAAGGAACATGAGGAAAAGCTTCAGCGATAGCTGAACTTCTTTGTATCTCTAAAGGAAGAGATATTCAACGATCAAACGATCACATAGCTTATGCCTGAAGTCTCCTTTTGTCTTACCTTGCACAACCAGTACGATGTGTCAGAACGGACATACCTCTGCCAGAATTCGTACAACAACTCTGTCAACTACACTGTTCATGATACGGCCGAAAGCATGTCTCCCAAAGTCAGACTCTCTCAGCCAATCAATGAAGGACACGTGTAAAGTGCCATGCCATGCATTTAATGCATAGGGTATAAAAAGAAAGATTACCTCTTCATCTGAAGAGTGTGCTCTATTCTTGAACCTTCATAGAAACCCTTGTTTTCTATATTCTCTAATCCCCCATTCTCTATATTCTTGTGCAACCATCTTAGTGTTTTCTTAAGTTTGTTTAGATTGAGTCTTACTTAATATTATTCCGCAACAGACTTATAAATTGTGTTTGATTTATCAATAAACAATTTATTAAACTTTAAATTATGTGTTTGTATTCAACCCCCTTCTACAAACTTGTTAAGCACCTCTGGGACCAACAACTGGTTTCAGAAAAGACTGTTTAATATGATAAACAAGATCTTCCTTTATTCTCTTCCTTTCTATTCTAAAATGGCACTTAACACAAACACAAACTACTATGATAATTGTTCACTTTCTAAACCTCCTCGATTTATCAGAGATAACTTCTCTCTCTGGAAAAATCGAATGATGCTATTTCTTGAAGGTGCAAATCCCACTATACCTGAGTACGTAGCAAACGGACCCTATGAACCTGTCCAAATCATAGCTGTCGTTCCAGCTACTGCCACCACTCAATTTATTCCTGAACGCTATATTGCTAAGGAAATCAGACAATGGAGTGATGAGGACAAAAACAAGGTTGGTATTGATGCAAGGGCAAAGACCATTATCTTTATGGCTCTGCCTGATGAAGTTTTCCATTCCATCATGCATCTTAAAACTTCTAAAGAAATGTGGGAAACCATATGTGTTCAATATGAAGGCACCACTGAAATCCAAGAAACTCGAAAGATTAACTTGGTAAGACAGTATCAAAGTTTTATCGCTGGTAAGAGTGAATCTCTCTCTGATGTTCATCAGCGGTTTAACTGCTTAATCATTGATCTAAGAACCGTTGGTGGGACCTATTCTAATTCTGAGGTCCTAACAAAATTCTTAGAATGTCTTCCTGAATGCTGGGACAGTTACCCAAGCTAATAAAAGACTTAAATTCTCTTTCTCTCAGCACCTTGTATGGAATATTGCTTAACTATGAGCAATCAAACCTGTTGAAGAAGAATCTTATAAAGATTCTAAAGACTCCAAAAGCACTCCTGTTGCTTTAGTCTCTTCAGAGATAATTCCATCTCAGCGATCTACTCTCACCATCACTGAGTTAGATTCTGAATCTGAGGATCTATCAGACACTGATCTTTCAGAGTTTGATGAGTCCTTAGCACTCTTGACAAACTCTTTCAAGAGATTTGCAAGAAAGATCAATTTCAGAAGAAATAAGCCTCTCTCTCTCTCACTGACAAGCCAAAATCAACCCCTGTTGATAAGGCTACTGCTACTTGCTTTAACTGTGAAAAGATTGGACACTTTGCAAGTGAGTGCAGGTCGAAGAAAGTCTTCAAACCTTCTACCTCAAGAAGATCCAGCGATGACAAGTACCTAAAGCTGAAAGAAAAATATCAAAAGCTGAAAAGCTACAAGCGAAAAGGTAAAGGTCTCATTGCTGAAGAACACGACTGGGCTGAATCTGAAAAATCAAGTTCTGATGAAGAAGAAGTCGCTAATCTCTGCCTCATGGCTGAGATTAAAGAAGAAGTGGAAGAACCAACTGAAACTTCTATGAGCTATATATCATCTCAGGTATCTATCTTTACTAATCCCTCTCTACCTGAATCAGAGAGAAGTCGCGCAGTTGATGTGCTGACGATTGATCTTTACAATGCTCTAAACGACAAATCTCTAGCTGAAAGCAAAAACAATGACTTAACTGAACAGCTGGAAAAATGCCATGAAAAGATCAGAGAACTGACTCTTTTAGAGGAAAGTTTTAAAGATCAAGTTGTAGTAAATAAAATCATCAGCATACAACGCGAACAAGCCATCGCTGCTCTAAAAGCAGAAAAGGTAACTGTTGAAAAATGGTGCAATTCTTCAACAAAGATCACTGAGATAATAAATTCTCAAACTCTTGGCGGTGATAAAACCGGTCTTGGTTTTTGGAAACCATAGGATGAGCCTAAAGAAGACTGTTCCATGCTTAAGTTTGGAACATTTGTCACTTCTATATCTGACACTTCTTATAGTCAGTTTTATCCTTCTTCTTCTAATTCTATCCCTGAGGAAAAATCCAAAGGCTCTAAGTCTGCGGATAAAGGAAAATCATTCTTCGTCCTCAGAAGGCTTCCAAGAAAGTAAAGCTGAAAGTTCCCTCTAAACCTTCAGCGAATCAATCCTCTAGCTCTGTGATAGAAATCTTTGATCTCTGTCCTCCAAAGCTAAAGATTGATCTCAAGCCTAAGAGATCTGAAGAAATCCAAATTCCTCCCAAATCTTATGCTAAAAGCATTCTTGGACCTGGCCCCTCTCATCTTAAATTCTCAAAACCTCTCTCTTCTGGTCCTAAAACCAGTTTCAAATATAGAAAATGCTATCACTGTGGATTTACTGACCATATTGCAAGCAAATGTCCAACTGCCACTAAAGCTGATAAATCAGCCAAAGTGAAGATGAATGCCTCCAAGGCTGAGAAGGTCATCAAAGCTGAAAAATTGACTAAGGTGAAGAACACCACTAAAGTTAAGAAATTAACCAAAGTGAAGATTACCACTAAAGTTGAATCTTCATCTGCTGTGAAGATTGTTGAACCTTCCATCTCCGCTAACCCCAAAGGACCCATTGAAAAGTGGGTACCAAACAAAGCTTAATCTTCCTTATGTGTGCAGGGATCAAAGGGCATCTGGTATCTCGATAGTGGATGTTCTCGTCATATGACTGGACAAAAAGACCTGCTCACTGTATATAATGAAGAGAAAGGTCCCTCTGTGACCTTCGGTGGAAATGGAAAAGGATATACCCGAGGGTTTGGTGTCCTCAGCAATGGGACAACTACCTTCAGAAGAGTCACTTATGTAGATTGACTGAAGCACAATCTTCTGAGCATCAGTCAGCTATGTGATAAAGACTATGAAGTTCGCTTTTCCAAGAAACCATGTTCAGTGGTAAATAAGAAAGGAAAACTTCCTCTTAGTGGTTATCGTAGAGAAAATGTCTATGTAATAGATATGGACTCTACTATCACTGAAAACGTATGTTTTCTCTCTAAAGCATCTTCTGATGTCAACTGGCTATGGCACAAAAGGCTCTCTCATCTAAATTTCAAAACCCTGAATTCTCTCTCTTCTAAGGAACTGGTTTCTGGTCTTCCTCAGCACTCATATGCTAAAGAATCTCTTTGCTCAGCATGTGAAAAAGGAAAATAGACAAAAGCTAGTTTCAAGTCTAAACAAGTTTCCTCAGTGACAAGTCCTCTTCAACTCTTACATATGGATCTGTTTGGCCCTGTCAACATCCAATCAATAGTTGGAAAGAAATATACGCTTGTCATTGTAGATGAATACTCTCGCTACACCTGGGTTATCTTTCTTCCCTGCAAGAGTGATACTCCAGAAGAACTAATATCTTTTGTTAAAAAGATGGAAGTGCTGAATAATCTCACTGTTCGTTCAATAAGAAGTGATCATGGAACTGAATTCAAAAACAGTTCTCTGAACATTTTCTTTGATAACAAGGGAATCGCTCATAACTTCTCTTCAATAAGAACACCTCATCAAAACGGAGTCGCTGAAAAAAGAAACAGAACGATCATTGAAGCTGCTAGATCAATGCTCAGCGATTCTTACCTCCCTACTCAATTTTGGGTTGAAGCTTTAAACACTGCATGTTTTACTCAAAACAGATCGCTGATAGTAAAGCAATTTGGAAAGACAGCTTATGAACTTTTTCATGGAAGAAAGCCTTCTATCAGCTTTCTTCATATATTTGGTTGTCAGTGCTTTATCTTAAACAACAAAGATCAGCTTGGAAAGTTCGACCCAAAAGCTGATGATGGAATATTTCTAGGATATTCCTCCATCTCCAAAGCCTACAGAGTTTTCAACAAGAGAATACAATATGTGGAAGAAACAATTCATGTCACTTTTGATGAAACTCGCTCAGCGAACTCTAAACCAATCGCTGACAATGAAGAGTTAAATGCTTGGATGTTTTCTCACTACAAAGAAACATAACCTTTCTTCTCAAACCATCAGCATTCAAATCCTCCAGCTGCTGATGATGATCCAAACATAATACATCCTAACGCTGAATCCAACTCATGAATCTTAGCAGAGCCTCTAAACACCTTACTTCCATCAGATCCATCTTCGTCTGAATACCTCTCAGAAAATAATGGTATGTCTGACACTCAACAACTAATCGCTGATGAACCTCAAGCTTCTTCATTAGTGAACATTCTCATTGTTGATCCAACCTCTAAAATGAGCGATCATGCTCCTGCTCAGCGATGGACCAGAGATCACCCTATAGATCAAATTCTTGGTGATCCTGATGCAGGTATTCAGACACGACGAAGTTTAGGTAATATATGTATCTTTGTTAATTTTATTTCTTTAATAGAGCCAAAGAAGGCTGATGATGCCCTCAGAGATCCAAACTGGGTCAGCGCTATGCAAGAAGGGTTGACTGGGTTTTCTCGTAACAAAGTTTGGAATCTCGTTCCTAGATCATCTGACAAAATTGTTATAGGCACCAAATGGGTGTTTAGAAACAAGTTAGATGAACATGGAACTATAACCCGCAACAAGGCTCGACTTGTTGCTTAAGGATACAGACAAGAGGAAGGCATAGACTATGATGAAACCTTTGCCCCTATGGCTAGGCTCGAAGCAATTCAACTATTCTTAGCCTATGCAGTTTATAAAGACTTCATTGTTTATCAAATGGATGTAAAATCAGCGTTCCTAAATGGAAAGCTGAATGAAGAAGTCTATGTAGAACAACCTCCAGGGTTTTATGACCCTAAGTATCCAAATTATGTTTATAAATTGGATAAGGCTCTCTATGGTCTCAAACAAGCCCCTCGTGCTTGGTATGACACTCTCTCATCTTTTCTTATCTCTGAAAACTTTGAACGTGGAAAAATTGATAATACGTTATTTTTCAGAAAGATAAAAGGTCATATAATTATTGTACAAATATATGTCGATGACATCATATTTGGTTCTACTAACCCATCTCTGTGTACTCGCTTCGCTGAAAGAATGAAGAAAGAATACAAAATGAGTATGATGGGTGAGCTGACATATTTTCTTGGCCTTCAGATCAAACAATCTGACAAAGGTACATTTATCAGCCAAGGTAAGTATGTCAAAGATATGCTGAAGAAGTTTGATCTGACACAAACTTCAGCTATGAAGACTACTATGGCACCTCCTCTGACACTTAACAAAGATCCATCTGGAAAACCTGTTAATGTCACGGCCTATAGAGGAATGATAGGCTCCCTGCTGTATCTTACAGCGAGCCGACCTGACATTATGTACTCTACTTGTTTATGTGCACGCTATCAATCTAAACCCAAGGAATCCCATCTGATCGCTGTAAAGCGAATCTTCAGATATCTGAAAGGAACTCCTAACCTCGGTCTTTGGTATCCCAAAGACTCAGGGTTCGATCTAACTGGATATTTCGATAGTGATTTTGCAGGTTGTAAACTCGATAGAAAGAGCACCACTGGTGGATGTCAACTCCTAGGTGGAAAGCTGGTAAGCTGGACGAGCAAAAAGCAAAATTTAGTGTCCACTTCCACAGCTGAAGCTGAATACGTAGCCGCTGGAAGTTGTTGTGCGCAGGTCTTATGGATGAGAAATCAACTATTAGACTATGACCTTCAGCTATCAAAGATTCCAATCTATTGCGACAGCACTAGTGCTATCGCTATAGCAAATAATCCAGTGCTACATTCAAAGACGAAACACATAGAGATCAGATATCATTTTATCAGAGATCATGTGATAAATGGTGATATTGAACTTCACTTTATCCCTAATGAATATCAGCTAGCTGATTTGTTTACCAAACCTCTTGATGAGACAAGGTTCAACTTTCTCATCAGTGAGCTTGGAATGTTGAATCTCGAAGAATAAATCTTCAGCGTTCATGCATTATGTCAGTGATTATAAGCTCCCCTTTATCATTCAATCTCTGATTAAAACTCTGACTCTCAGGTATGTTTTCTTACTCCAAATCACTGAATCTTCAGTCAGTAAGACGTTTTAAAAATAAAAAATTTTGATCACTGAAGTTTTCTTCAAATGATTAAAAGCTTTTTGAAAAAAAAAATCTATCACTGATTTTTCTCTTCAGTGATCCTTCCAAAATAAAAATCAATCTCTGAATTTTTATCAGGGATTCATTCAAAGGAAAACCTATCTCTGACTTTTCTTCAGAGATAATTTCAAAAAGGACAAATGAAACGTTTTTCTCTCTCCTATGACGTCATTTGAACCGACAATCCACGACATGCCTTTTTCTGACACGTTCGTCCGTTGCACTTCTATCAAACAACTTCGTGGGACGTGTCCATGTCATGATGAACATTTGTTTTCCCGTCTCTCTCTCTCTCTCTCCTACTCTCAAACGTATATAAAGAACGTTTTTCCATTCTTATCATTTTACGCTTTCTGGAAATCCGTTTGCGAAAGAAATTCTCTCTCAAGCATTCTCTCTCATGAAATCTCAAGCATCTACATCATCCTCATTCAAGATCACCAGGTTACTTTGATCTTATTCCTATTTCAATCTTGTTGATAAACTCCATATGTTCCATCATTATGGGTTTTCTATAAGATTTTTTATCCTATAAAATCATTTTTTTTGATTTTATTCTTCCAAAATCTTTGGTTTTCTTACTGTTCTTCAAAATTTTCATTAAGAACACTGTTTTTAATCTTCAAATATGTTGGTTTTTCTCTGTTTCTTTCCTCAAATAGAAACTGGTAAAACCTTCTTTATTTTTAGACTAAACTTTTCTTCTACTCTTCTTTATTTCCATATTCAGAAATGGCTCAATCCACTCTTGTTGCTTCCAAGAACGTCAAGTTTGCCATCACTGACTCTGAAGTCCCTAAGAACAACCACCTTGGACGATTAGACTTCGATGGAATCAAATACCCACACCTGGTGGATGCTGCTAAATTCCTGAAGCAATCCTGCATTGCTTATGCCCTCACTGTTGATCCAAAACCCTCCAAAACTCAACTTCAACAGTTTTGGTTCACAGTTGAAGAATCGACCATCACCAACAAGAAAGGTGACCAGGTTCCTGCCATTTCTTTCTGCACTGACCTAGGAAAAAGAATGATGACCGCTTTCAGCTTGAGGAAGGCTCTCAGGTTTCCTGACAAACCCAAGAGTGGGTTTGAAGCTCTGCCAACTGACGTTGAACTCGTCCAGTTTCTGGATGATGTGGAGTACTGTTGGGACAACAAGCCCCGCTCCACAATCCCCAACAAGAAGCTGACTCTCATCAAGAAGGCGAACATGCCTTCTCAGCTGAACTTTATCTTTTCTCACTTCATTCAATGCATGAGTGGGAAAAGTGGTTCCCTTGATCATGCCAGTAAGGTACAGCTCCAGATGGCCTACTCAGTGATTGCTGGCAAAAACTTTGACTTTGCCACCGCTATCTTTGACGATCTAAGGTCAAAGATAGAGAAGACGGAGAGGGATCCCAAGATCCCATATGTACGGTTCATCTGTGCATATCTGAAGTTCCTCTACGCCAACTCTTACCCCACTACTCCTGATGGCTCTTTCGCCAAAGTGGGGCAGCGTTCACTGGAGGTCAAACCACTGGACAACGAGGTAAGTATCTATACCCTACGCTCTCGCCTGTCTCTCTATTCTTCTACTTCAGCGGCCACGCAGAAGGTTCATTCTTCTGCTAGCCCTGCCTCTACCACTGGTTTCAAACGACCATCAGCTAGTTCCTTTGGTCCTTCAAAGAAGACCAAAGTGACTAAGGAGACAAGCGCCACTAGTTCAAGGCCTGAGGAAGTTTCTCGACAAACTTCCTTGGATGATTTTGTGGTCCTCTCCTCCACATCTGCAGCTGTGATTACATCAACCGTGCCAGCGATCTCGGTCGCTGTCACAACAACAGTGACTCAACCTGAAATCTCAGTTCTTCAATCAACTGAGGTACCTTCTCAACCCCAAACTTCTTCTATCCCTGTTACTAGTCCTCCCATCTCTTTGGTCTCTAACCCTTCATCTCATATGCAATAACCTCATGTCGCATTTTTAGGACCTGATGCTCAAACGTTTGAAAGAGACATGCAATTTTTCAACATGTTTGAACAATCAGGTATACCTAAACTCCCCAATACACCTTCCTTATCCCCATCTAAGCCTGTTACTCAAAAGCTAACTTTTCTTTCAGGTCCTAGTTTGGCAACTGTTGACACGAATGTCAACAGTTTGAGTGAAAAGGTGGTTTCTCTCACCACCGCCATCAACGGAACCACCAGCGCGGTCAATACCGCTGGTGATGAGCTGAAGACTTTGACAGCTACCTGCTCCACCAAAGCTGAAGCCTCTCAAATCTTCACTCTTCAAGAAGATATTGTCAGAGTAAAGGAGGATACTCAGCGACAGATGGTTGCTCTATCCACAAAAGTGGATTCCTGCACAACTCTTCTTCAGCAAGTCCTTGACAAGCTGAATGCACCAGCTCCGACTCATTCCCCTTCCTTCACATCGGACGATCGCACCTCTCTGAACGTGGCTGTTGAATTCATTCATCAGGCTACTTCGGATATCCCTGTGATTGAAGGACGCCTGGAAAGTTTGGAGGCTGAAGTCCGCAAGTTAGCCGCTGCACAACCTTCCTCTCAACCTAAAGATCTCTCCCTAGCTGATAATGACAAAGAGGGGGAGAAGGATGCTAAAGAAAATCAAGAGGAAGAGGAAGCTGTTACTGAGGTTCAACAGGAAGATCCTCCCTCTCATGTTGAGGGGGAGAAGGTTGCTGACAAAGCCCCTCCTTCTTTCAAATACTTAGGCAGTGAAGAAGAAGAGGAGGAAGATGAAGATGAAGAAGAAGATCTTGATCTTCAAGATCAAGAGGATGAGCAACCTCACCAAGAAGATGATGACGATGACGATGAAGAAGATCAGTCCTTATGGTGTTCTGCAACCGTCACTTCTTCAGTGATAACTTCATAGGAGGTTGTCACAGCAGGGGGAAGTCATGGAACATCCTCAGGAACCCCTTCCCAAAGCAAATCCAAGGGTGCAGTTGCTGAGGGAAACCTGAAGACAGTTTCAATATCTGAGGAGAATCCTTTTTAGGTATGCCTTTCACTTGTTCCCATATCCTTCTATAAATTTCCTAACCCTGTTCTCTTCTAGCCTTTATCTCTCTTCTCCCCAATATAAAACCTAACTTTTTTCTTTCTATTTTCTGACCAGACAGTTCTCTCCCCTGCTTAAGGGTAAAAAACTACAAATAATCCCAGCTCCCATAGCTGATGAAGAAATAATCCCAATCTCTGTAAATGAGATTGATTAAGAAGATGAAGAAGAAGAAGAAGAAGAAGAAGAAGAAGAAGAAGAAGAAGAAGAAGAGTCCCTGCAACATCCAGGAAGGCCCTCTAGAACATCTCACTAGTCAGAGGAAGAGAGGAAGAGATGAAGAGAAGAGCAGAGATGATCTCTCATCTAGAGAAACAACGACTGAAGGTCCCTACTCAATCAACAGATCTAGAGTTCCTGACTGAAGCTGAAATCGAAGAATCTGTCAGGGCTGAGAAGCTGAAGTTGATTATCAAAGAGATGCCTCACTTGCTCTCAAGATTAAGTCCTCTCAAGTCAAAGACAAGAAGTTGAAAAACAAACCAGTGGAAGTCCAGGCTGCTCTATTGAAAGAGATTGAAGAGGAGTGCTCAAAAGAACTAGCGGTCAGCGATAACTCTGTTGATTGGTGCAAGCATAAAATCGACTATCGCTCTGACCCAATAAAGATCGTAGCAGTTGTTATCTCAGGGAGAAAGAAGAAGGACAAAGTTTTTGTCACTATGGAGATAACCAGAGAGGATGGAAGCTGCAAGGCTATGTTCGTTTCAAAGCTGGAAAGCTTCGGCTACATGGAATGGCTTGAGTTCAATGATGCGCCGAAGAAGTCAAAGTCAATCTACAAAGGCTATGTTGAAGGGATAAATGATGCTCTCATTATCAGAGTCGTTGCAATCCTAAAGGTGTCATATGCTCTTCCTTCTAATCCAAAGAAAATCAAAAGAAAGTCTGTCTCCTCCTCGTCTGAAAATGTCGATGTGATAAGAAATGAATCCTCCATCAAATTCTCAAGAGAAGCTCTGTTTGGTCCTCCTCCTGATCTTTCAGTTCTCGATCTATCTCTGCCCCCTGGTGGACCATATGTTGCAGGACAAGTTCTTAAAGAATCTTTTGGAATCTTCTTCAGAGATGATGAGGAAGAGCTCAGATTCCAAAGAGTATCTGAAATTCCTATTTGTCCCCTCAGTCATCTTAAGGATCTCTTGTGCTTATGGTGTGACTTCTCCTCTGCTGCTGAGCCAATCAAAGCAATCATTAGCCAAGAATCTTTAGAGCGAAGGCAAAAAGGAGAAGAAATACCTGAGTATATGATCAATCCTCCTAAGTCTTCTTTAGATAGCTGATAGATTAGTTTCCTACTTCTTGTAATCTATTAGTAAAACTTACAGTAGTTAGTCCATCACTTGTACTTGTAATTTTCATATCTTGTAATTTTATCTCTGAATTAAAGAAAATTTCAGTGATGTACTTAACTCTATCAGTACTGTAAAAGATCCCTCAAAATAGTAATTGGGACATGTATGTTATGAGTCCTGATTATTCCTTTATTTTGAACTATAAAGTAATTTTCTTCAGTTACTTTGTCATTATCAAATAGGGGGAGATTGTTGATCCAAACTCTCTCAGTGATTTGATAACGACCCTCTTCTATACTTAGTGAAAATTACGTTTTAATATGTATTAGTGTTTCACCATCAGCGATTAGACTGAGTCTGTTCAGTTATCGCTGATGACCTTTCTTGTAAACATTTCATATGTATTAGTGTTTCACTATCAGCGATCAGACTGATTCTGTTCAGTTATCGCTGATAGTTTCTGGTGTAAACAGTTAACGTAATCCTTGAAGACAAGTCTCGCGTCAACAGATGTTCATAGCTGAATCGAAGACGAAGCCACTGAACAAAGACAAGTCTACTAGTGACCTGATGCGGATATCAGTGAAGCAAAGATGACTCTACTTATACGCGAAGGAACATGAGGAAAAGCTTCAGCGATAGCTGAATTTCTTTGTATCTCCAGAGGAAGAGATATTCAGGGATCAAACGATCACATAACTTATGCCTCAAGTCTCCTTTTGTCTTACCTTGCACAACCAGTACGATGTGTCAGAACGGACATACCTCTGCCACAATTCGTACAACAACTCTGTCAACTACACTATTCATGATACGGCCGAAAGCATGTCTCCCAAAGTCAGACTCTTTCAGCCAATCAATAAAGGACACATGTAAAGTTCCCTGCCATGCATTTAATGCATAGGGTATAAATAGAAAGATTACCTCTTCATCTGAAGAGTGTGCTCTATTCTTGAACCTTCATAGAAACCCTTGTTTTCTATATTCTCTAATCCCCCATTCTCTATATTCTTGTGCAACCATCTTAGTGTTTTCTTAAGTTTGTTTAGATTGTGTCTTACTTAATCTTATTCCGCAACAGACTTGTAAATTGTGTTTGATTTATCAATAAACAATTTATTAAACTTTAAATTTTGTGTTTGTATTCAACCCCCTCCCCTTTCTACAAACTTGTTAAGCACCTCCGGGACCAACAGACGATTTGTTGATCACTTCCTAAATTTGTTTTTCTTTGTCATTAGGTAATTAGAGACTATGAATTAATTAGTTGGGTTGCCAATTTGTTGGGTCTGAAATATGCCAAACATGGTTACTACTTCTAGTTCAACATGGTTACTACTTCTGAAGTTAATATTCAACATGGTTACTACTTCTGAAGTTAATGCTGCTAGAAGAACTTGGTTAATACTTCTGAGGTTACTACTTCTAGTTCAACATGGTTACTACTTCTGAAGTTAATATTCAACATGGTTACTACTTCTGAAGTTAATGCTGCTAGAAGAACTTGGTTAATACTTCTGAGGTTACTACTTCTGTGGTTAATGTTGCCAGTTGTAGTTAATGTTGCTGGAACAAAGTTAATGCTGCTAGAAGAAAACAGTTAATACTTCTAGTTAGTACTTCTGTTATTAATGCTGCTAGTTGATGATTAATGTTGCTCAACAATATTAGTACTGCTAGTTCAAAGTTAGTACTGCTTGAAGAGATTAATGCTGCTGAGCATGGTTAGTACTGCTAGAGTTAATACTGTTCAGAGTATTAATGCTGTTGAAGAATAATGCTGCTTATGTGATAAAGAATTCGCATGGAAGGATAACAGCTGGATGGACTGAAGATTATGGAAAGATTGGAGATAATGATGGAAGATATTCTGAAGATATTTTATTAATTGTAATTAGCTTTTATCTTCAGTATATATATATAGTATTGTTTAGAATAGTTAGATAACTTTTGTTTTTCATTCTATTAGAAAGAAAATCAACCTCAAGGCATAGATCCTAATTCTAGAGAAGTAGAATTCGTATTGGTGAGTCTGTTCATCAATATTGAGGTTGAGTGTGTAATCTTGTGATTTTAATACAAGTTTGCAAATTGTTTATCATATACTGTTTGTTTTCTGTTACATTGAATATCAAAGTGTTATTCCGCAACTTCTTTGATATTGTTTCTGAGACTTTATTCTTGTTAAGAATTCGATCCTAACAAGTGGTATCAGAGCTAGTATTCTCAGAAACCTGCAATCATCATTCTTCCTTGAAATCAGAAATCATCAATGGCTAAAGTTTCAGATTCTTCAAGCACAGAAATCCCCACAGAGGTAATGTCTAATCTTTGCTCTAAAACTTGTATGGAAACTGTTAAAAGGTACAGGGATCACAACCAGACAATGAGTGATGACCTTAAAAGATTAGAGAGAGATATAAAAGACTATGTAAGAATTGTTGAGAGTTTTGAGGAACAGATCAAAGTTTTCCAAGCCAATGAACTTCAACATTCTTATGATACAAATTACTGGAAGTGGGAGAAGAATGACCTAGAACTTCAGCTGAAAAAGTCTAAAGAGGAGAATGAGAAGATAAAGAGTGAGTTTGAGAAAGCCAAGCTGGATATTGAGAAATTTTCCAATGCTTCTAAAGCAATGGACTCTTTGCTCCAAACTCAAATCCATGACAAACTTAGAAGAGGAATAGGCTATAACACCACACCACCACCATACAACAACAATTACATCCCTCCTATATCAGACTTGCTAGAGACAAAGGATAGGAAGGAATTATCTAATGGAGCCACTAAGGTAGATCCATTAGAAAAAGTGGTGGTTGAAACAGACTCTGAAGAAAAGAACTCTATTGAAAAAAATAAGGAGAACAATATGAGTGGTGAGATCCCTATAGAAAACCACATAATCACCAATGAGGGATGTGGAAAGACTTGGGTCAAATCTAAGGACATAGAGAAGACTGAGAGAAAGTCTGAGAAGGTCCATTATAAGCAGACCACAGTTGTGAATCCTGTCCCTTGCAAACAGTGTGCTTGCAATAAGTCTGAGCCCCAAAAACATGATAAACCAAGGGGAAATCAGAGAAATTGGAATAATCAGTGGGCACAAAAAACAAGGGGTTGATCTAAGTAAAATCAATAGACCAAAACCTTGTTTTATTTGTGGAAAGCTTAATCATGTTGCCAAATACTGTTATTTCAATCCTATAAACCAAAGAGTAAATTTTCAAAGACAAACTCAAAACTCCTTTGGTTATAGGAAGCAAGGAAGGAATCAAATGGCTGAGAACAGAGCACCTAAAAAGTCTCATGTTCAAAACAAGTTTGCTAAAACTAAGAAAAATACTTCAAATAAACAAAGGAGTAACTTAAAGACAAAGAAAGCAAACAACTTTGCTCAAGTTTGGGTTCCAATTGCAAAGAAACCTGTTAGTACTGCTATCCCAGATAGTACTACTAACAAGAATAGTGCTGCTAACTTGATTAGTACTGCTAACCAAGTTAGTACTGCTAACAAGGCTAGTGCTGCTTCTAGTAGTAATGCAGCCAAGCCTATAATCTTGACAAAGTACTCCAGTCATGAGATTCCTAAACAACTCATTCAGACCAAACTGACAGATTATATTAATGAGAAAGGTCAACCCAAGACCACTTTGGCTTGGGTTCCATCAAAGACTAACTGATTTATCAAGTGTGCAGGGCAATCAAAAGCTCAAGAGGAAGAGCATTTGGAATGAAGATAATGGTTGCTCTTGGCACATAACAAGGAACATGGATTGCCTTCAAATTCTTCAAAAGATTTGATGGAGGACATGTTACTTTTGATCCAGCAGAAGGTAAGAAAAGTGAAAAAGGTATAGTTTCAAAAGATAAAGTAATTTTTGAAAACTTTATGGTATATGGTACTACTAACCTTGTGTCTGTAAGTGTTTCAGGTTGCTAATACTGAAAGGTAGTTAGTACTTCTAGTTCAGTGAATACTGTCAGACTGTGTTAATGCTGCTGGTATGTGTTACTACTGCCAGTCTGTGTTAATGCTGCTGATAAGTGTTACTACTGCTAATGTAAATTTTCTATACCTAAAAATGATCTTCAATGATTTAATGTCAAACCTGGATATCAATCAAAAGGCTTTTATCTGTATCCAAGGTTTGTACAAGAAGTACTTAATAATGAATTGACGGACATACTTCACTTTGATGAGGTATATGTACCTAAACCCCCTAAAGGCAAGGTTTTCTCAAACATGAGAAGATCTGCTAGGGACTCTGAAGGAGTTGACACCCCATTGTTCTCAACAATGATGGTGGTGTCCCAACCACAAGAAGGTATGGCAGCAGGGTCAAGGCCCTCATTAGACATTCCCACTGCTAGCCAAACCCAACCTTCCCACTCTATATCTATCCCACAGTTCCTACTTCATAAGCCAACTGCTCCAATCACCCAAAACTTATCAAAGAAAACAGGTAAAGAAGGCTCCTTCCCTTCGTGTACCTTCACCCACTAAGCCTTTAAGCCCTCTATTGGAGCATTCTCCAATAGAGAATATCCAAAGGGAATCCAATAGGGTGTATCCCAACCCTCAGGAGGTGCTCTCTAAGGAGATGCAAGAGCATATGGGTTGTAAGGCTCACACTACTGACTTTGCACAAAGTGCAGGACAGGACAGTGTGAACATATCTAAGACCTTCCCCATGGCAACTTTAGATGAGAAATTATCTAAAGGTCCCAGGTGCCAAGAAACCAAGGGAGTAGAAGGTGCTTCTGCTAGGCAGAAGATCTCTACTAAAAGATCCAAGGATCCTTCAAGGGTGGTAAACACACCTAAAGGAGGTGAGGACAGTTTAACTACAAAGAATTGATGGATACACTTGGTACAATTAGTCTGAAAGTTCACAATCAAATTATGAAGATAAAAGAGATGAAAAGGTAATCACTTCTTATCACTAGCAGATAGATCATTTCAAGAAGCTGGTACTGAAAAAGAAGAAAACTAAAGTTTGTATTGATATGAAATCTTATTTTGAGGGGGAGATAAGTGAAGAAGCTGAAATAAAGCAGTAACTACATCAGAAACAGAAAAGAAGATAACAACAGAAACTGAATCAAGAAGAACTAGTAATTGCAGAAAGTTTTGAAATTATCATAAAGACCTTATGTTGAAGAACTTAACTTCTCAGTTTTGAAAAGTTAAGTTAGGGGGAGATTGTTGGGTCTGAAATATGCCAAACATGGTTACTACTTCTAGTTCAACATGGTTACTACTTCTGAAGTTAATATTCAACATGGTTACTACTTCTGAAGTTAATGCTGCTAGAAGAACTTGGTTAATACTTCTGAGGTTACTACTTCTAGTTCAACATGGTTACTACTTCTGAAGTTAATATTCAACATGGTTACTACTTCTGAAGTTAATGCTGCTAGAAGAACTTGGTTAATACTTCTGAGGTTACTACTTCTGTGGTTAATGTTGCCAGTTGTAGTTAATGTTGCTGGAACAAAGTTAATGCTGCTAGAAGAAAACAGTTAATACTTCTAGTTAGTACTTCTGTTATTAATGCTGCTAGTTGATGATTAATGTTGCTCAACAAGATTAGTACTTCTAGTTCAAAGTTAGTACTGCTTGAAGAGATTAATGCTGTTGAGCATGGTTAGTACTGCTAGAGTTAATACTGCTCAAAGTATTAATGCTGCTGAAGAATAATGCTGCTTATGTGATAAAGAATTCGCATGGAAGGATGACAGCTGGATGGACTGGAGATTATGGAAAGATTGGAGATAATGATGGAAGATATTCTGAAGATATTTTATTAATTGTAATTAGCTTTTATCTTCAGTATATATGTATAGTATTGTTTAGAATAGTTAGATAACTTTTGTTTTTCATTCTATTAGAAAGAAAATCAACCTCAAGGCATAGATCCTAATTCTAGAGAAGTAGAATTCGTATTGGTGAGTCTGTTCATCAATATTGAGGTTGAGTGTGTAATCTTGTGATTTTAATACAAGTTTGCAAATTGTTTATCATATACTGTTTGTTTTCTGTTACATTGAATATCAAAGTGTTATTCCGCAACTTCTTTGAAATTGTTTCTGAGACTTTATTCTTGTTAAGAATTCGATCCTGACACAATTGTTGAGCAAACATTATGCTTGATTTTATTTATTTATTTTAGTTGGGCTGCCGATTGTTGGGAAAACATTAGGTTGATATATGTAAATATTCATTTTATAGTCGTTATGCCGCCAAAATTTTAAAAAACATATGTTTGTGTTTTAAACTCGTTTATTTCTTTGCAAAACACCTTTCTTTGATTTACACCAATGATTTTGACTTTCCAATAGTCAAACCATTACACTCAGAGTTTTAAAGTCTGCCAAAACTCCTCTAAACCTACGATTACATATAGTGTTTTCAAGTTATTCAATAGACTTCTAACTTCATTGACATCTACGGTTTTGACTTTCCAATAGTCAAACGATTACACGTAGGATTTTAAAGTTTCCAAAACACATTTCTTTGATTTAAACATATGGTTTTGACTTTCCAATAGTCAAACCATTACACGTAGGGTTTTAAAGTTTCCAAAACACCTTTCTCTGATTTAAACATATGGTTTTGACTTTCCAATAGTCAAACCATCACAAGTAGGGTTTTAAAGTTTCCAAAACACCTTTCTCCTCTAAAACCAACGATTTGACTTTCAAGTAGGCAAACCATTACATGTAGTGTTTTCAAGTCATTCAATAGACTTCTAACTTCATTGACACCTATGGGTTGACTTTTAAATAGTCAAACCATTACACGCAAGGTTTTAAAGTCATTCAAAAGTCCTCTACACCATCTCTATCTTGATTATGTCGACTAACTGCTTCTTTCTTTGTTGTAGTGGTTTAATATGTCGACAGATAGAGGATGGATGTATTGAAAGAACGACAATCGAGAGTTTCTTAGGGTCTATTATATTGTTGCAATGGACAGTTTTTTGGACTATGCATATGCCAATAAAAGGACTGTTGAAAGGAATCCTATACATGATCGGATAATGCTTCATATCAGATCCCCCTGTAAGAAGTGTCAAAACTTACGCCATAAAGAAAGAGATTGCCTGAGGCTGCATTTGATAAAGCACGGTTTCATGTCTGATTATACCATATGGTGGGAACATGGTGAAACCTATTACTATGCACCACATTAAGACGTGGGTCTATCTTCTACTCCGGTAGTAGATCATAATGAAGGGTATGTTGAAATGGTGAACGATTACATTGTAACACCCTCAAATTTGGAAGAAGCGTCTACTTTAAAATTTTCAATAATGCTTCAAAGAAAGACAAATTATCTTACGACAAGTCAATTCTTAAAATACTGTTCTAGATTAACCATCCACAAAATTAAATAAAGTCTTACACACAGACTAATTAAAGGTCGAGTGTTACTAAACCCAAATACAAATTGCTACACCCAAGATAATGGGTGAAGACTTCACCAAACTACTCACCCTCAAACATAAATCTATTTCTCATCGCTTCACAATGTCGCTAGTACCATACCCAGCCGGGACCTGATGCACATGCTGACAAATAAAAAAGGTTAGGCTAACGCCTAGTGAGTTCAAGAGTTTTCAAGATGAGTAAATATATCGTTAAAAATAAAGAATGCAATTTAAATCATGATCTTTCAAAATGCTTTACTTTAAATGTTTAACGATTCGTTTTCCAATAACATGCATTTTTTAAGGACGAACGTCCCAAAACAAAACATTCTTTATAAAATGATGTCGCCCAAAACTCACTCAAACGTGAATAGAAAACGGACTCTCAATTATAGAAACGTTGATGAAAACTTTATATCCCAAAACACCCAAAACACGGGTGGAGCATAATACTCAACTCATAAATCATGGAAAAACAATCCATATAAATATAATATGACATCGAAAGCATGGAACTAAAATTCAATACTCACACGACCATAAAATGGAATGAAATCCAAATGTTAAAACATGGACAATTAAATACCCAAAATACTGTTGACCGACGACGGGGGAGACCCATATCCGTTAAGAGTGGAGGAACACAAAAGTATGCCTCTCATACAACGTTAACCGTATGACACTTCACGACATGCAAGCCCAAGTGCCCCTACGACTCCCTTCAAGTTACACCAAAAGAGACAGTTGACCCTAGCGAATATTACCATGAATACCACCAAAGGCTCAGCACAGTCGAGGGTTACAACCATGGCATTTCCCTAACATGGCGGAGGCCCCAAATGCCCATCACTCATGATAGCACAACCGGACTCGACCCTCCTAGTGTACACTTGAAAAGTTAAGGTCATAAAACATGGGCCCCAGAGTCACATCCCGCAACACCCAGTTGACCATCAATTAAAGATTGACTTACGTACCTATGGATCCAATGCAACACAGTCTAACATTACATGACTACACAGGAATGACCAATGCACTCGAGCATGTAATTATCGTCAATATGCAACAAGGTGCATTAATATGTAAATCATAACTCGGGCTCTACATTGAGCCATTTAAAACTGAACAAATGTCCTCAAGAATCCTTTTAAGTCAATACCGATCTTAGTTGCTCAAAATCCATTTGACCAACAAATGTCGGTCCCCAAATAGAAAAATGCACTTAAACGACGTTTATGCAGACACATACATCAAAGATGTGATTAACCCAAAACTTAACACGGATTGGGACAAATGATTTTCCAAATGGGTTTATGAAATCAAATACACCAAAAATGCATAGATCAAGAGTTTGGCTTCATTTGTACACAAAAATCACCAAAATTCATAAATCATTAAATAGACTTTATTGGACAAAATCACAAAAAATGCATAAGTCATGCTATTACTTATCAAGGTATCCAAATCCCAAATATGGGCATTTTATGAGACTAAAACAATCCAAGTTTATCAAATATGAAAACTTATCCAAATACTCAACACATTGCAATTTACCAAATACAACATATTTTTACTTTAAAATACACATTTTGGCATGTACATAGTGTTCACAAAATAACTTGTATTCACCTTGCTAGATTTAGGCTAAATCTAGATTTTTCCCACTTAGATCTTCCTTGAAGAGACTTGAATCCTCAAAGTCAAAACCTCCAAACCCTAGATCCACAAGATTCCAACCATAAACATTGATATTCAACCGTATAAAATCGTTCCCGAACATTTTACATGAAGATCTCATCCATACCCAAAATACCCTAATTTCCATAGATTAAAAATTAGAAGCTTACCATAACCAATAGCTTGAATCCACCACAAACACTTCTAGGTTACCAAAATAAACCACAAACTCCTCAATCTTAAAATGATAGAGATGGTTGGATGAAACCCCAAGAACTCGGTGAGGAAGATGAAGATGAAGGTTTTATGGTTCTTGTTCCTAACTTGCTAGATGAGGGAAAGCTACATGGTTTTAGGAGAAAAAACTCTAAAATAGGTTAGGGTTTGTTTGGGGAGTATGGGGGTCGATTTGGGAGAGAAAAGAGGGAGGGATTTAGGGTTTGTGTGAGAAATGAGGGTAGAGGTCGGATCACTTCTTTTTAATAAGACACAGTGGTCGCGCGCGGATGGCGGCATGGTTCTACTCGCGCGGAGAGCCGCACCGGGCTCTGGAGTCTTGAAGGAGCAGAGACTCGCGCGGATGCTCGCGCGGTTCTACTCGCGCGGAGAGCCGCGTGGAACACTGTTGGCAAAACTCTCATCTCCTTTTTGGCTACCTTGCTCAACATCAAATTAGAATGTAAATTCCCAAATTTTCAGAGTGTTACAATCCTCCCAACCTTAAAGGAGATTTCTTCCTCGAAATCTGGCACCAACCAAACGCCCATTATTGTGTTTAGCGGAATTAAACAGGTTCCCTATCCACGAGGGAATACCTTCACGAAACATTGTCTATTATACGAAACCGATTGCATCCCGATTTAAGTTCTTCATTAAATTCCTCAGAACAAGCCGCCGCACACCCGCTTTCAACGCTCGACATACCTTTCCGATGATGGAATGAACATCGAGCCCTTATCAATTCGTCTTCCCATCATTGAGACCTAGGTTGCCTCCCAACCTTAAATCGTACTTACCACTTCAAGAGTAGCTTACGACCCTGTCTAACAACTTCCATCAAGTTCACCCCAAGGCGAACATTACCCTTAAATACTTCTAATCCCGTCACATCACGGTCTCCTCAATAACGATTTCTACTTAAGGTCTACTTCGACGGTCTCATTACTTCCTCTAATAATCAATACCATAAAGGTTTATCGTCATTTCCTTGACGAAATTCCTAGCACTAGCTTGATCCGATACAACACAACATCGGATCCGTTCCTCAAGCTTGACTCAAGCACAACATTTACAGATAGCGGATCACTTCAACCCTACGGTTACACAACTCCCATAATGCGTTTAAGCATCGATTGTTAAATCAGCGGGAACGTTGATGATTACAGAATTACCCATGATAGATCACTAATTGTCAGTATCTAATATCTTTAAGGTTGCCACCTAAGTTGCAAGCGCACCGGTTTCATCGGAAGTACGCTGAAACACCCCAACGGTTATTATCCTCTAATCGAATGTCGACACCTATCCTTAAACTGTTTACACCTCAACTGTGGATATACCACCATTAATTTCCTTTTAGATTTTGTACTGACGAATTAAAGTTGACACCTATCATTGTACTAAAGTCAAGACAATCGAATCGCCATAATTTCTTTATTCCTGAAAACTCACTCGGATGGCACACATCCGTCCCATACATGATGTCGAAAATCAACCCATCAATTCATAACCAACCATAAGCACGCAACCACAAAATGTTTTAATCCCAAAGATTTACCGAAACAGAAAAATAGCCACTTAAATAATTGGGGGGTTTAGAAATTTAATACCTCAATTATTCGGGGGTGAACCAATTCACGAAACTGAAACCCAAAATTCAAAACTGACCACGTGTCAGATCATCCGATGCCTCGATTCCTAAGGACTCCCCTAGTCCCTAATTATAGCTCATTTCACGGTAGGGGTTTAAATCTATAGCCCTAATGTGTTCAAGGTCTTTCAAATTAATATATCCACTTGAAATTTTATAAAACTTCTAAATGCAATAGTTTTATAACACTTAGTCGTACGAATAAAGATCTGCTTCCATTTTCTCAGTAGGTGTACAAAGTGGTCTCAAATGCCAAACACATAAAACCATTTCAAAACTGTTTGGTTATTACTCAAGCTGATAATGACAATAAACAAGAATACACTACAAACTTTTCAAATGGACCACTGTGGTTCTATCATGCATCAGTTTACGCCATGGATGATAAATAATTTTACGTACTAAAACAACATATAACAAGGTGCTTGTACAAAAATCCCAAAAGGGAAAAATTCACTTATTCAAGTTCCAAAAATCTCTCATTTAACTCTATAGTGTCGTGAAATAAAATTTCTCATCGTGACTACCACACATCAGTTTATACAAAACTTAGTAAAAGATATATGCATGCGATTTGATCAAACATAAGAAGATTTGGGTCGACTCCAAAATTTTAAGTCGCATGAATAAAATGCTCTTTGCCCCAAAATAATGGCTACAAGGCCATGCAAGCTAGTAAATCAATATAGCATACTTGCATGACCCCTGAACAGTGGTGTTAACAACCGTAAACGTACAAAACAAACATTTAGTACAAATCATCACAGGCTCCCCAAAAATTTAGTCACGCCATGGGTGTAAATTATTTTGTGCAATAAACGAGGTGTAACAAAATTTTGCAGAAACTCAAAACAGAATTTTCATGGTATTAAACATTCAAAGTTTTCTCTCTCATAGTCACAACACGACACAGACTAGGACTTCCACAATGAAACTTGCATGCGTCAGTTATTTTACAAAACTAGCACATGATATGTGTATGCACTTTGGCTATAATATAAAATAATTTACGTCGTTTTCAAGTTCATAGCCAATTTAACAATGTGTTTTCCCTATTCTAAAATGTTGACTAAAATACTATGATGGAAATTCCAAATTGACATGCATGCACATTATATGCAACTAAACTGCCTACACAAGACTCAAGGGAAAACAATGCAACACGAACTATCATAGGTCTTTTGTACGATTACTCACACTAAAAGTACAAATCAATTCAATTACGGAGTAGTGTACAACGAAATACTTGACTGAAACTCAAAAGAAAAATCACGCGATATTCAGACTTTCCAAAATAATATACGGGATAACATCCACCAAGAAAATTCTCAAGGCGCCTCCTACGATTGTGAAAAGACATGTGCAAACTCGCATGAGACAAAAATTAATAAGCAAAAATTCTTAAGTTAACTCACTCACAATAATTCAAGTATACGCGTCTCACTGTTCATCTACGAGACACACAATGACGTAAAATAACTCTTCATAAAACTCAACAAAGTTCGCACGAAATAAAATTTCCAAGAAAACACAAACGCCAAAACATGTAAATAACTCTTCGTCCAAAACCTTAACATATGTGGAGGAGATCCAATGTTAAAGTCATAGGTTACAGTTACTTGTCCAAGACCCTAAATAACATCAAAAGTACGGGCATCACAATATCTGAAAATAGTGTTGGACAACAACAAAAATGAAGAAAGTCTCAGCAAAGTTTGCAAACTCATGCAATCAAATAGTTTTATGCATGTTTAAAATATGTTGAGTGCTAAATGCTTTTCCGAGACTCCATATTATAACCCACTTTATGCTTTGAGAACATGAGAAACAATTGATGCAAACTTATTTTAGAAATAAATTTTGTGCATGTACTTGGTCGACACTCAACATCTTAGGACCACACTTCTCAATTTCCAAGACCAACGATCCTCAATTTCCAGTCTCACTATCGTCATCCTGACGCATCAAACATATTAAAGCAATAATTACACTAATGGATTAACTTACAATTTCTCTTTGAAATAGAGTCCATTTAATAAATCTATGGTTCTAATTCAACCAACAACTCTGACCCAAAACGGTCAACTTAATGTATCCGTCGTGCTTAACCATCACTTCTAATATGACAACGCTATAAACATCAATTCTTCTATCGGTTACTCGCTTAGAAATTTCCTCACTACCCCATCGGTCATCATACCATGGCAGGTCAAATATACACATGTAGCATGTAGGTTCACCATAACAATGACCAGATGCCATTATGAACGTACCGTACATGATCATCCTTGTTATCCTCGAAAAGTTTCCCGTTTCTAGCGACTCAATCAACCTCAAAATATCATATCTTAACGTACCTAATGGTGCCATTTCACTTCCAATAACTCAGAAGAACGCTAGTTTGAGTCTAGGCATCAAAATTTAATACCTAATTATCTCAAACTTAATCTCTGATACCAACTTGTAACACCCTCAAATTTGGAAGAAGCAACTACTTTAAAATTTTCAATAATGCCTCAAAGAAAGACAAAATATCTTACGACAAGTCCATTCTTGAAATACTGTTCTAGATTAACCATCCACAAAATTAAATAAAGTCTTACACATAGACTAATTAAAGGTCGAGTGTTACTAAACCCAAATACAAATTGCTACACCCAAGATAACGGGGGAAGACTTCACCAAACTTCTCACCCTCAAACATAAATCTATTTCTCAACTCTTCACAATGTCGCTAGTACCATACCCAGCCGGGACCTGATGCACATGCCGACAAATAAAAAAGGTTAGGCTAACGCCTAGTGAGTTCAAGAGTTTTCAACATGAGTAAATATATCGTTAAAAATAAAGAATGCAATTTAAATCATGATCTTTCAAAATGCTTTACTTTAAAAGTTTAACGATTCGTTTTCCAATAACATGCATTTTTTTAAGGACGAACGTCCCAATACAAAACATTCTTTATAAAATGATGCCACCCAAAACTCACTCAAACGTGAATAGAAAACGGACTCTCAATTATAGAAACGCTGATGAAACTTTATATCCCGAAACACCCAAAACACGGATGGGGCATAATACTCAACTCATAAATCATGGAAAAACAATCCATATAAATATAATATGACATCGAAAGCATGGAACTAAAATTCAATACTCACGCGACCATAAAATGGAATGAAATCCAAATGTTAAAGCATGGACAATTAAATACCCAAAATATTGTTGGTCAACGACGGGGGAGACCCGTATCCGTTGAGAGTGGAGGAACACAAAAGTATGCCTCTCATACAATGTTAATCGTATGACACTTCACGACACGCAAACCCAAGTGCCCCTACGACTACTTTCAAGCTACACCAAAAGAGACAGCTGACCTTAGCGAATATTACCATGAATACCGCCAAAGGCTCGGCACAGTCTGGGGTTACAACCATGGCATTGCCCCGACATGGCGGAGGCCCCAAACGCCCATCACTCATGATAGCATAACCGGACTCGGACCTCCTAGTGTACACTTGAAAAGTTAAGATCATAAAACATGGGCCCCGGAATCACATCCCGCAACACCCAGTTGACCATCAATTAAAGAATGACTTACGTGTCTATGGATCCAATACAACACAGTCTAACATTACATGACTACACAGGAATGACCAACGCACTCGATCATGTAATTATCGTCAATATGCAACAAGGTGCATTAATATGTAAATCATAAATCGGACTCTACTGTGAGTCCGTGTGATTGAACACGATCGTTACCAGATAATCAAACAACAAACATATAAAGATTACCATCCTGTTTAGATATATAAACGCGGATTACAAGGTTAATGTTCTTCTTCACAGTTTCAGCTCTCTCTCTCTCTCTCTCTATGATGAAAAGTAAGGTCGATTTCTTAGATCTTGAGATTGTGAGATATTGTAATATTATCTCACCTAATATCAAACCACATAATATCTTAACTGAAGATATTATCAAAACATAATAATATCTAAAACATAATATCTAACTAAATATCTAAACTAATATAATATCTAGATATTTAGGATTAAAACTAAAATACTAATTAACACAATAATTAACTTTGACATATTATTACAAACGACATTAGACTTAATATTGAGAGCGAATTTTCAGCATTAGCTTCAGATTGCAAACTTCATATTGGATGATCTTGAATCCAATAGATCTGTGCGCTAACAATCTCCCCTTTGGATCAAGATCATTACTAAAAAGATTTAGCAATCCAGTCTTCTTTTTCAGCTCAGAAGATGCAATCTCCTTCTTTCTCTTGAGAATATCATAATCTCCAGATTTAGCTCAGAATGCTTTAGCAAAGTATCTTCAAAGAAAATTTCTCTAAAATCAGCATGTCTTCAGAATACTTTGATCTCTCGCATTTCTTGGTTAGCTCTTCTCTTCTCCAATGTCTCTTAAGACACAACTTGTAATGGACATTTCTTCAATCTTTAGGTTCTCCCCCTTTTTGATGAAAAGAGCAACGCTTTCATCAAAACTGGCAGCAAGAAATGTCTGTCATTTGGAGCTTCAGAAGATGCAATCTCTTTCTCAGTCTTCAATTTGTAATAGTCTCCAGGTTTAGCTCAGAATGCTTTAGCAAAGTATCTTCAAAGAAAATTTCTCTCAGATCAGTATGTCTTTAGAATACTTTGAAGAATCTTTTCTTGGTTAGCTCTTCTCCATTCTATTTTGGAAGAATTCTCTAAACCATTGATCTTCCACATTTCTTGGTAGGATCTTCTCCCCCTTTTTGATGAAAAGTGCAACGACTTCATCAAAACATATATCAAGAAATGTATTTCATCAGGAGCCTCTGATCCGTCAATTCAAAATATATTCATCCAGATCTTTGCAAATCCAGACAAAATAATCGTGTAACGCCTGAATCAACAAATGAATCAGTTAAAATGCCTGTCAGTAACACTAAGTCACTGTGTGTAACGAATACACATCGTAAAGGAGTTTTTTGATATTCACTCCTCCAGGGCTTGCATTCAATCATCGAAACACCACAAGGGCAAATTCTATGAACGTTATAACAAAGAAACAAATTCCTTATGTGTTCGTGCATGTGATAGAAAGAATTTAGCACGGATGATTGCTTATAGGCTCAAAATTGTGTAAACCACTTAGACAACAGTAAGTTAAACACAGACTTAATGTGCATGATTGAAGTGCGAAGGAGGGGCAGACTTCCTTCTTTTCAATATCCAGATTTTCCAAATGAAAATCAGATAGCAAATGTGTTGCATTCCCTTTGAAAATGTGAAACACTTTCCTTTTAAGAAGAAAATGAGTGGTTGGTGAGGTTTGATCAAGAGTTGGCATGGGCTAGTTGCCTGTTTCAATAATGTTCATGAAAAAAAATGTGAAACACTAGTAATATGGCTGTCCGGCTCAGAAAAAGTTGGTGCAGAGTTGTGATATTCTTTTAACTCTGTTCTCACACCCTCTTTCTTTTAAACATTTAGCTTACTCTAACCAAACTTTCTTTCTCTGTTTGACACACTCATTTCTTTTGACTTCTCACACTCAATCACTATGGATTAACTTCGTGGGTAGAAATCACTAGTTAAGGTGATTCCTTAGAAGTTGTGTTAAGTCCTAGCACAATGAAATCATGTTTTCCTAGAAAGCATATGATGCTCAAAATGGTTTAATTATCTCAGTAAAAGCACAAAGTTGATCTTGAAAACATTTAAATTCACACTTCTAATTCATGAATTCGTTTGAGAATCGGGAAGTGGTTTGAACATTTAAGAACAATGTTTTCTATGATTGAAAGTTGTCCATTTTTCAACCATATATGAGATGAAGATAAGGAATTATACCTTTTGAGTGCAATCTTACATCTCACGAAGTTAAGCTTAAAGTCATAAAGATATGAACATGTAAGCATCTCTCAAAAACTGCAAAAGTCTTATGTCATAGTCAAAGAAAATTTATTCACTGAAAATAAAATGACAAAAAGCATTAAAACGATTAAAGTATGAGTCCTGATCAGAAATAATCAGAAGTCATCACCTTTTTACTCCCCCTGAAATTATGCATTTGAAAATTATCATTTAAAAAGATATGCATTTAAAATTTCAGACAAATATGTACTCCCCCTTGATGGTTGATTTCCTCATTTGAGTATTGGAGTACACTCTTCATATCAGCACTGGAGTAAGGTCTTTTGATCTTTGAAGAACGAGTCCTGATATGTACATAATCAGAAGTCTTCATTCTTTGAAGTTCGGGTTCTGAACTGAAGTATTCAGAAGCCTATTTGACTTTGATGTCCGGGTCTTCAGCTGATTTACTCAAGAACCATTCTTCTCCTACTCCCCCTTGACAGTAGGTGCCTGCAACACATAATCATCCTTTTTCTTTGGTACCCACTGGTATTTGGGTCCATGAGTGTTAGTTGCAATTCTTGTGGGGGTTACTGAGTAAGAACCATACCAGTAATGATCACTAGTCTTGTGAACAGGATCATGTGTACGACAATAAGAACAATAGAATTTCTTACCTGATAAACTGATTAATTTATCTCTCGTGTAAACAAAATCAGGTTTACCTTTATACGCATTGTTCTTCTTGGCATTAGGCGTATGTACACATGAGTTTTTACTTTTTAGCTCATATTTCTTCTTTTCTTCAACTAGTTTCCTGTTCCAGACCAGTTCTTCTTCTTTGTAGCTTCTTCTCCTTCTTTGATGTGTACCTGAACCATCTGTATTTCTATCAAAGAAAATGTTAGAATTACGAATTTGATTAGAAGATTTAACTGACCTTTTTGAAGAAACAGGTTTGAATGTTGAACTTGCAGCTGACTTGAATGAACATTCTGAATCAGCTGAATCATCTCGAGGTGAGTGGACAATTGACTCTGGAGTCTTGCGCTCAGTCACCACCACCATTGAAATAACCTTTTCAAGCTCATTAACCTTTGAAGAATAACTGTTTCTTTCTTTGACAAGAAGGTCAATCTTCGTCTCAAGCTCACACTTCTTTTTCTTCTCTTTCTGTGCATTCCTAGAAAGTTCAGATAGCTTTGCATTAAGCTTCCTAATTGCAGCTTCAAAGGTGCTTCTCTCTTCTTCAAAATCCTTCTTAGCACCCTTTCTTCCATCTGATATCTCTTTTAAGAATCCAACGTTCTTCTGATCAAATGCCTTCTTCTCCTTGGCAAACTGATCTCTTTCTAAAATGATTACTTTCTCAAAGTTACTAACTTGTTGAGAAAGTTTTATACTTTTAAGATCTATCACCTTCTTCTCCTCAACACTCTTCTTGGAATGATCTAAGAACTTCTTCTCAAACTCAGATATTTTCTTTTGTAGCTCAGGATTTGTACTCTTCAAGTCCTTTGATTTCTTCTCATTGCTCTCAACAGACTCTTGCTTCTGTATTTGAGCATCAAGACCAGAAATCTTTCTTTTTAGCTCTGAATTCTCAGCTACCAAATCTTTTGCTTTTAAGAAAACCTTTTGGTCTGAGACAATCCATTAAATCAAATATTTCTTTAGAAATACTCTTTTTCAGATAAACTCTAACTCTATTATCAGCACTCTCTCTTTACACCTGTGCTCCTTTAGACAATGATAATCTCATGTAGTGACCCAGATCATCATTATCTATAAAGCTGAAAAAATTATTTTTCCACTTTTCTTATTCTCCTTTTTTCAACATTGGAAAAATACCGCTTGAGTAAGTCATTCTGATTCGATAAATGTGCAAAGAGAACTTGTACTGATCGTTAGTCCAGATAAAAAATAAGATAAATACTGAAAAACTTTGACTAAGTCTGGAACTGGCGCAAAAATTAGTTTTGCGTGAGAAGCGGGTCGCGCGAACTAGAGGTTTGCGCGAGAAATGGTTGGCGCAAAACAGAGATTTGCGTATTAAGTGGGTCGCGCGAAAGGAACTTTGCGCGAGCAGTGTATGGCACAAAGTGGAGGAATGTGTGAGTAGGTGATGGCGCGAAAGGAGTTTTGCACGAGTCGTTATTGGCACAAAAGAGAGTTCGACCGGTAATATGTTGCGACCGGTAATGTGAGCGACCGGAGATGGTTCGACCAGGGTCCTGCTTGACCGGGGTGATGTAACGACTGGAGAAATGCAATTGACCGGATTGTGCACGACCGGTATAGAGTGGTGAGTGTGACCGGTATTGAGACCAACCGGTACAATGCTTGACCGGTAAGGAGATCGACCGGATATGCTTGACTTGTTAAAGTTTAGCGACCGGTAAAGAAATGATAACCGGATGAATAGTACCGACCGGTAATGAATAGTTGGACCGGTATGTTGTTAAAATGATCGACCGGTATGCTGAATTTCTTCGACTGGAACCAAAGGTGAGTGCAACCGGTATATGAGATTGACCGGTAGTGAGGTGTTAGTCGACCGGTATTAAGTATTGACCGGACTAACCTTCGACCGATAGTGCGTGTAACCGGTAGATTTCGACCGATATAATTCGATGGATTTCGACCGGGAGCGTTTCTTCTTTGTTAAATCGGCCCTGTTTATCTTAAATTGACCAATCTAGGATTCAAATTACAACACCAAACTTTGACACTTTGATCGACTAACCAACTAGAACACCTTACAACCTTTTGATTTTAAAAACAACCACTGTTTTGAGATTTTGATCGATAGAACAGTGTTGAAAAATGAAGAACACAGAGAGTTTCTAAAAGTTTGATTTTGATCTGGTTTCAGCTCTGATACCAATTGTGAGTCCGTGTGATTGAACACGATCGTTACTAGATAATCAAACAACACAAAGATATAGATTACCAACCTGTTTCGATTACAAACAATGTATTACAAGGTTGATGTTCTTGAAGCTCTTTCTCTCTTTTCTCTCTTGATCTTGATAGACCGATATGTATGTGTTCTGATTGTTATCTGATCTACCTCACTTAGCTTCTCAAACACCCTAACCTTAAAACTTGCAAGCCCACTTGCAAGATAAACAATATTAAACTAAAACTAAATATCTAACTAATATAATAACTTAAACTAATATCTAAATATCTATTTATAAGATATTTAGAATATAGATAAAATACAGTAAACAACTTTGACAATTATTATAAACTGACATTAGACTTATATTAACGAGAGCGACATTTCGGCATTAGCTTCAGATTGGATGATCTTGAATCCAATAGATCTGTGCGCTAACATCTACATTGAGCCATTTAAAACTGAACAAATGTCCTCAAGACTCCTTTTAAGTCAATACCGAGCTCAAATGCTCAAAATCCATTTGACCAACAAATGTCGGTCCCCAAATAGAAAAACGCATTTAAACGACGTTTATGCAGACACATACCTCAAAGATGTGATTAACCCAAAACTCAACACAGATTGGAACAAATGATTTTCCAAATTGGTTTATGAAATCAAATACACCAAAAATGCATAGATCAAGTGTTAGGATTCATTTATACATAAAAATCACCAAAATGCATAAATCATTAAATAGACTTTATTGGACAAAACCACCAAAAATGCATAGGTCATGCTATTACTTATCAAGGTATCCAAATCCCAAATATGGGCATTTTATGAGACTAAAATAATCCAAGTTTATCAAATATGAAAATTTATCCAAATACTCAACACATTGCAATTTACCAAGTAAAACATATTTTTACTTTAAAATACACATTTTGGCATGTACATAGTGTTCACAAAATAACTTGTATTCACCTTGCTAGATTTAGGCTAAATCTAGATTTTTCCCATTTAGAATTTCCTTGAAGAAACTTGAATCCTCAAAGTCAAAACCTCCAAAACCTAGATCCACAAGATTCCAACCATAAACATAGATATTCAACCGTATAAAATTGTTCCCCAACATTTTACATGAAGATCTCATCCATACCCAAAATACCCTAATTTCCATAGATTAAAAATTAGAAGCTTACCATAACCAATAGCTTGAATCCACCACAAACACTTCTAGGTTACCAAAATAAACCACAAACTCCTCAATCTTAAAATGATGGAGATGGTTGGATGAAACCCCAAGAAGTCGGTGAGGAAGATAAAGATGAAGGTTTTATGGTTCTTTTTCCCAACTTGCTAGATGAAGGAGAACTACATGGTTTTAGGAGAAAAAGCTCTAAAATAGGTTAGGGTTTGTTTGGGGAGTATGGGGGTCGATTTGGGAGAGAAAAGAGGGAGGGATTTAGGGTTTGTGTGAGAAATGAGGGTAGAGGTCGGATCACTTCTTTTTAATAAGACACAGTGGTCGCGCGCAGATGGCGGCGCGGAGAGCCGCGCCGGGCTCTGGAGTCTTGAAGGAGCAGAGTCTCGCGCGGATGCTCGCGCGGTTCTACTCGCGTGGAGAGCCGCGCGGAACACTGTAGGCAAAACTCTCATCTCCTTTTTGGCTACCTTGTTCAACATCAAATTAGATGTAAATTCACAAAATTTCAGAGTGTTACAATCCTCCAACCTTAAATGAGATTTCGTCCTCGAAATATGGCACCAACCAAACGCCCATTATTGTGTTTAGCGGAATCAAACGGGTTCCCTATCCACGAGGGAATACCTTCACGAAACCTTGTCTACTATACGAAACCGATTGCATCCCGATTTAAGGTCTTCATTAAATTCCTCAAAACAAGCCGTTGCATACCCGCTCTCAACGTTCGACATACCTTTCCGATGACGGAATGAACATCGAGCCCTTATCATTTCGTCTTTCCATCTTTAAGACCTAGGTTGTGTCCCAACCTTAAATCGCACTTACCACTTCAAGAGTAGCTTACGACCTTGTCTAACCACTTTCATCAAGGTCACCCCAAGGCGAACATTACCCTTAAATACTTCTAATCCGTCGGAATTTTTTTCAATAATTAACCCGAAATAATTATTTGTCTGATTAAAAAAAATTAGTCCGGCAAATTTTCGGCGGATTTCCAGCGGATAAATCCGCCGAAAAGTTTATTTAAATTATTAAATAAAAATTTTTATTTATTAAAAAAGAATAAGACTTTTGGCGAATTTTCCGTTATTTTTTTATTTAATTATTTATTTATTTATTTTTGACGGATTTTTCAGCCGGAAATCCGTCGGAAATTTTGGTAATTTAAAAAAAATTAAATGCTTTTGTGTATTAGTTTTATCAAGAAAAATTTTGTTAGCTTTTTAAAAATTGGTTTTCCAAAAAAATAATCAAAAAATATACAACCAACTTTTTTTATATACAGAATCAAATTTTATATTGAAGCATACACATATCTCTACAAATAATAAGTATTAAATAAATATTATTATTTTTACAATTTATATTCAATCAAATATAATGTATATCACTTTAAAGTTCAATTATCAAGCCATCAAATACTAATACACTTATGTCAAGTTGTGTCAAATTTCTCAATAGATATGACCTACAACAAAATTTTCAAATGAAAATCAATAATAAAAAATGTAAAAATTACCCAATAATATTTTAATAAAAACAGATGTGACTTTTTATAAATAGATTCCAATTTGTTTTAAAACAATTTTGGAAAACATATACTAATTTTTTAAACAACTCAAGATTTATTTTAAGATATTGAATATTTAAAAAAAACTCAAATAACACTTTTATGAAAAAGGGATCTTATGTTTTTTTAAAAACAAATCTGAATATTTTCTAAATATAAATCTACAAAAAAAAATTAAACAGATCGGAGAATAAAAACCAAATATGTCATTTCTATAAAATCAAATCTGAATATTTATTTAAAAAAACGTATCTAGAATATTTATATAAAGACAGATCTAGAGTATTTTTAAAAATGGGTCAAGAATTTTTAATAAAAACAGATCTGAAATGTGTATTTTTTTAAAATTAGATGAGAATTTTTTTAAAAACCAGATCCCGATTTTTTATTAAAAACAAATATGAACCTTTTTTAGTCTGAATTTTTTTTTAAAGCATGACTGCATATTTTTTATAAATAACAAATATGTGATAATTTTTTTTTATAAAAAACACATAAACAATTTAAAATAAGAAAATCAACAGATCTGGGAAATTTTTATAAAAACCAAATATGTCATTTTTATAAAATCAAATATGGATATTTATTTAAAAAAACATATCTAGAATATTTTTATAAAGACAGATCTAGAGAATGTTTAAAAATGGGTTAAGAATTTTTAATAAAAACAGATTTGAAATATGAATTTTTTTTAAAATCAGATGAGATTTTTTTTAAAACCAGATCTGGATTTTTTTATTAAAAACAAATATGAACCTTTTTAGTCTAGATTTTTTTTAAAAAATAGGATTGCGTATTTTTTTATAAAAAACAAATATGTGATAATTTTTTTTATAAAAAACACATCAACAATTTAAAATAAGAACATATCTGAAATAGTTTTTAAAAAATAGATCTTAAATATTTTTCAAAAATGAGAGTCCAAGATCACTGATTCTTTAGAGAGAGAAAGTAGAGAGAGAAAGTAACAAGCGCAAAGTTCAAACTGTTGTATTGAAAGTGAATGTCAAAGTTACAAAACAAAGGCTCTAAGGGGACTTAAATACCCCTAGCCTTTACAAAACAGATTACACTAATAAAAGCAGTAAAAGCTAGAAAATAAATACAATGATTACAACAAAATTAGACTTAACAATCTCCCCTTTAGTAATCATTGGCGCCATGGTCTTCAAAAACAAACTTCAAAAACAGCATAGACCAACTAGGCGACTTTGTAGAATCACTGACGCTCTTCTCTTTGACGAAGACGATTCAAACCAACTAAAACTTACAGTCGTCTTAGAGTTGAGCGGAGATTCAATCTCTCTTGAATTGAATCTAAAGTCTTTTGGAGAAGTCGAATCTCTTCATTATCAACATGAAATGCAATTGTTCTTGTTTCCACAAATCTTCTTTTAGCATCCTTCATACGTTGCTCTAACTGAAGCTTGATCACTTTTAAGGTTCCATCGGAGAAGTGAGCAATTTCTTCAAACCTGAGAAAGCATTTTTCATTAGACCCATTCTTGTACACTACTCCATATGGATCTTCAATAATAGTGAAAAATGGATAAGACTCTAAGTTCGGTAAGCTTCGGTTGGGCCTGAGAAGATTAACAACCGGTTGGAAACTTTCTACAGCCATCTGGAAATCAAAAACTCAGAAGAATCTGATTTGTCGTCGTATGAATCTTTTGATAACGAACAAAGTTTGAGAAATATCCTGTGTTCTATGATACAGATTCCTGAAGTGATCAAATAAGAATTCAATATTGTCTATTGAAAGATCAGAGAAGTCTGCCTCTGAAAATTTATACCGCTTGCAGTCTCTTCTTTCAACTTCAAAATCGGGATACCAGATGTTCACAAACTTGTTGATTGTGACACTGATGACTCGAACAATCAAGTGCTGAGAAGAAACGGTACTATTCCTTTTGCGCTGACACTTGATAAACATCAAGTACTCATATTGATAGGCTTCTGACTCTTTCTCTACTCCAAGGATTGCATAGATATTAATTGCCCTTCTTCTAGAGACAAAGATGTTTCTTTGAGTGTCTTCTAGAAAGGCTGGTCTTTGCTTTGATGCCACTGCAAACTCCTTTGTCTTTGACGTCTAGATAAAGTTGGTCCTTCTTCTAGAATGGATGGAGGAATAACAGGATCAGAAGGTGGAACATCAGCTTCTGATCTTGACGACTGACCAACGTCAAATGATCTTGAAGGAATAGTGGCAGTCTGAGCTGAACTATCAACAGGAGTAGATGTGACATTAACTGATTCAGGAATCTCATCATGAGCAGGAAGATCACTATATAGCAAATCTGCTTCTTCTTCGTCTTTAGCATCCATGAACACTGAGTCGTCTTCTGTATCTGAAATGATAATGATGTCATCACAGTCTTCTTCATTGACTTGACATATCTTTTCCAATCTGACATCTTCATCATCATCAGAATTAATCTCGATGAAGTTAGCAAAGAATGACCTCATGTCATTTGCAGCTTCAGATTCTTCAACTTCATGAACGCTTGCAGAAACGTCTGGATCCATGTAAACAACAGTTTGCATATTATCATTAATATTGCTCTTAGAAATGTTCAGTTCATTATGCAAAGAAGACATATCAACATTCTCAATCATAATATTCACTAAGTCCTGAATGTTGCAGTCTTCAACAGATTCTCCAATCTTTCCTCTATCACCAGTCTCTTATTCTTGAATATCTTCTCTTGCTTCAGAAGATCCTTCAACTCTTGGTCTCTTTGCCATCTCCCCCTCATGGCCTTGATGATCAAGATCATCTTGGTCATGTCGGCGCTTAAGAGACGGGCCGACCTCAGTTCTGCAGCTTTGGTCATGAGAATCAAGCCTTGAAGATAAATCAGAGAAGGCTTGAGACATAAATGATTTGAGATCAGCAAAACTTGATCGAACTTCTGATCTGAATTCATGAAACTCATCAGATAAAGCAGTGATCCTGTCAGATTCAGACGAAGGAACTGGAGGCGGCGTAGGTTGGAAGTTTCGTAAAAGAGAGATAAGATCTTTATCTTGATGTTCAGGCGGCGACATAGAGAGAAGTCGAGCATAGAGCAGATCTGTCAACTCTGAAACTGGAATATCGTGAAGAGAAGATCTTGAAGGAACAACCGGAGAAGTAGATGAAGGAATATCATTAGAAATTCCCGCAGATAAAGAAACCAATGAAGGAAATGGAAGAGAAACAACCGGAGAAGTAGATGTAGGCATAGCAGAAGGAGGTTCACGAAGAACCACTCCAGTTGGTCTTCTGAATGGAATCTCTGGAGGAATCACTGAAGTATCAATCTCCGGCATCTTTCCTTTGAAGAAAGTCTTCAACTTCAGAATTTGAGCTTCCTTTTATGCATCCATTCTTTCAGATAGTTGACGAATAACATCATTCAACGTAGAGAATTTGTCAGTAGAAGCCCGAGCTTGATCAGAAGTAAGCTCTACAGCTGATGGTGTAGGCTGAATAGTTGTAAGTGTAGTTGCTGGAGCTTGACTTTGAACCGATGTTGTGGCTTGATCAAAAGTTGTATCTAATTTATCTACTTGAAGATGTGCAACTGAAGGATTAACTGGAACAGATTCATCTTCAGAGAGAACTTCTGTTAAGACAACCACTTCCGGTGTCTTGGACTTCCTTTCATATACTTGAATACGTGGTTGATCAGCATGATCACTATCATCATCATCAGAATCACTTTCATCCTCATCTTTATCACTAGCAAGAATAGCATCAACAGCAATATCATCCTCATCTTCAAAATCAAAAGCAATATCATCAGTAGCTGCAGTACCAATATCAGCAATAACAGTCTCAATTTGTTGAGAAGCAATATCCTCTTGAACTACTTCTGTTTCAACAATAACAGCAACTTCTTGCTCATCTTCAGCCTCTTTTTCAACTTCAAGCTCTTTGTCAGAAACAGCTGCTTCAACTTCAACATCTTGTTCAATAGCTTGATTTTCATGAGAAGGCTCTTCTTGTACGACTTCCACAAACTCATTCTCCATACAATATTCTATGACATCCTCATTTGCAACATCAGCGTAGTTGGCAATAAGAGCATATGGAATAGTCATAGAATAGTTGAAAGTCTTCTTCTGCTTCTGAATGTAAGACATTTCCGAGTCTGGAACCTGAGGCCAAGATAACCTGCGAGGAATAGTTGGATTGCTACGGAGCATGCTTCGAACAATGAGCTTCATAAATCTGACAAACGGAATGAACTTTCGTTTCTTGTTGGTGAACTTGTCATGTACCACCTCCGAGAGTTCGGTCCAAAATATAAACGTGTAGTCGACATGCAATTCATAGACGACTGCATGGAACAATCGAAGATACAGTAGACTTGCACTGTCTGTGCCAGAATGCTTCGACGTCAGGCACCTGATGAGAACTGAGAACAGTGCATACCATACTGGAGGTAGATTAGACTTGTCAAAGTCTGTAGGTTTGTTCAAAGTACCCACATATCCAAGATTCTGAATCCCTTCATAGACTTCCTCTTTAGATGGAAAGCTGTCATATGTAATTCTGCCTGGTCTGGAGTACGTCTCAGGAAGCTCCAGTATCAATCTCAGTCGTTTGTAGGAAAGGAAAGATTCAAACTGATCTACTTGAAGCTCAAAGCGGTGCGGACGAGCCAATTCATTCTTTGTTATAGTATTCCAAGCCTGCTGTAGATACACTTCAGGAACATCTGCACAATATGAAAGAGCAGGGGCAAGTGGATGTCCTTTGAGAATTGCTCGTATCACTGGATGAATCTTGATTATGTCAAAGTCCACGTGATAGTTGTTTGGCTTGTATGGCATATACATGATGGTTGGAAACACATCATTTGGTGTGCGACGAGAAGCAGAAAGATCGGCCCCAACAGAAGGATGTGACGGCATGGGAGTATCATGAGAGGCTCGATCAGATGGATCATCAAGAATAGCATTCTCGTCTTGAATCATTGGATCAATATGGGTTTTAGAAGACATAATAGACCTGAAAAACAAAAATGAAAAAGAATTAGGCAAAAACAAAAATAAAAAATTCTAAGTATGGTTTGCGTGCCAAGTTAGAAGCGCAAACCTTCACTTAAGAGACGCAAAGGTGAGTTTGCGTGTCTAACATGGTCCGAAAACTATACTTAGACAAACAAAACAAAAACACACAAAAACGCAAGGAAGGTTTGTGTATCAAGTTAGAAGGGCAAAGTAGACTTTGCGTTTCTAGTTAGACACGCAAAGTATACTTTGCGTTTCTAGTTAGACACGTAAAGTTTACTTTGCGTTTCTAGTTAGACGCGCAAAGTTCACTTTGCGTTTCTAACTAGACTCGCAAAGTTCACTTTGCGGGTCAAACGTACTTGATATCAAAACCTGAACAAAACACGAAACATACGCACAAATAAAGTTTGCGTGTCAAATAGGAGACGCAAAGTACACTTTGCGTGTCCTAGTTGATACGTAAACTATTATACATAGAAACAACAAAAAGGTTTACACAAGATAGAAGCGCAAAGTAGACTTTGCGTTTCTAGTTAGACACGCAAAGTTCACTTTGCGTTTCTAGATAGACACGCAAAGTTCACTTTGCGTTTCTAACTAGACGCGCAAAGTTCACTTTGCGGGTCTAACATCCTTGTTAAAAAACCTAGGAAACGCGATTACAGGCCGAAAAACACAAAAAAACAAAAATAAAGCACGAAAACAAGAAATTAAAGTGAAAGGAAACATACCTGATGATCGAAAATCAGTTCTAAGCAAAACCCAAAACGTAAATCGAACTAAAAATTTCACAAAATCGCAATCTTGATTTCTCGAAACAAAATCTGAAAGAAATCAGATTTGGAATTTAACACAGAGAGCGATAGAGAGAAAGAGGAGCCGAAAAGGTCAGATAACAAAGAAAAGGAAAGCGGGAAAAATGAAAATGAAAATTAAAACACTATTTATCCTAGAAAAACAAAAAGAAAAAAAAATAATAAAAAGAGACCAAGAGTCCGAGTTTGGCACCATGAGCCATCGACGTTCCGATCGAAGTAGATTTGTCTATTTTGAATTTCTTCAAAATGTCAAATATATACTTAGACTGGTTGATGAAAATACCATCAGGAAGCTGCTTCACTTGTAATCCGAGGAAGAAGTTGATTTCTCCCATCATGCTCATCTGAAATCTAGAGGTCATAAGATCAGAAAACCAAGTACACAAAGATTTGTTAGTTGCACCGAAAATAATATCATCTACATATATTTGTACTAAGCAGATATCAAGATTAGTTCTATAAATGAAAAGAGTAGTATCGATAGACCCTTTGGTGAAGCCGAATTTGACCAAGAAAGCTGACAACTCGTCATACCACGCCCGCGGAGCTTGTTTCAAACCATACAATGCTTTATCGAGAAAATATACATAATCTGGACGATCTTTGTCAACAAATCCCTCTGGTTGAGATACATATACTTCTTCTTTCAGCTTGCCATTGAGAAATGCCGTCTTGACGTCCATTTGATATACTGTGAAGTTTCGATAAGCAGCGAAGGCAAGAAACATTCTGATAGCTTCCAATCTGGCAACGGGTGCAAACGTTTCATCGTAGTCAATACCTTCTTCTTGTCAATATCCTTTGGCTACCAACCTTGCTTTGTTTCGCACGACGATACCATCTTTATCCTTTTTATTCTTGAATATCCACTTTGTACCAATTATGCTTTTCCCTTTCGGCCTAGGTACAAGTCTCCACACTTTGAGCGCATCAAATTGATTGATCTCCTCTTGCATAGCAATGATCCAATCCGGGTCCTCCAACGCTTCAGAAACTTTTGTAGGTTCAATCTTGCTTAGGAAGCAAGTGAAGAGACATTCGTTGGAAGTAGCCGTCTTGGAGCGTGTAGAAACACTATATTGAGGATCTCCAATCATTTGATGAATTGGATGAGATCTTGTCCATTTTATTGTATGAGGGAGAGGATCAATTACATCTTGAACCACTTCTAATTGAAGAGAGGGAGGTTCAGAAACTTCTACATCAGATGAAGAGATAGAAATAGTTTCCACTTGAGGAGGAGGTATCTTAACAATCTCTGAATCAGATTCGGGAACAGTTTGTTGAATAACATCATGTTGTACTTCTTCCAGAACTGATTCCTCTTGAACAGGTTGTTCTTCTTGAACTGGTTCTGATTGTACATTTTCTGATTGAACAGGTTCTTGTTGTGCCGGTTCTTGTTGATCAGGAGGGACTGGAGCAGCATCATTGTCAGAGATAGATGCAGCGGAATTTGAAATAGATGAACTCTCAGTTTCCTGATTCAAAACATTAGAAACATTTACAGGGTTAGATTTAGGCACATCATCATAAAAATTTTCAAACAGAAAATCAAGATCAGAAATAATAGGAGAGGGAGTAGAAGAATCCTGGTTATCCGGTGAAAGAACAGGTTCTGAACTGATTTGTTCAGAAACTGAATTTCCAATGATAGCGGGTTCTGAGCCTGAGTGACTAGAAACCAAATCAGCAGCTTTGTCAAATTTTACATTGACACTCTCTATGACCTTTCTTGCAGAGATCAGAAAAACTCTATAAGCTGCAGAGTTCGAAGAATAACCCATGAATACACCCTCGTCTGCCTTTGGACTAAACTTGTTGAGATTCTTCCTGTCATTCAGAACGTAGCATTTACACTCGAATGACTTGAAATACTTGATGTTCGGTTTGATCCCGTTCATAAGTTCATACGGTGTTTTGTTGAAGCGACGATGCAGAATTGATCTGTTCTGTGTATGACAGGCAGTTGACACTGCTTCATCCCAGTAAGACAAAGGTAGACCTGAATAAGCGAGCATTGACCTGGCAGACTCAACAAGCGTTTTGTTTCTTCTTTCAACAACGTCGTTCTGTTGCGGAGTACGAGCAGCAGAAAATTGTTGTTGTATTCCTTGAGATTCATAGAATGCCTGAAGAGTACTATTTTTGAACTCAGTACCATTGTCAGATCTTACCACTTTCACTTGCTTCTGCTTATTTGTCTGAGTTGTCTTGATGAGGTTGATGAGTACTTCAGGAGTCTCGTCTTTTGACTTCAGAAATTTTACCCAAGTATATCTGGAGTAGTCATCAACAACCACCAAAACATATTTCTTACGTCCTAAACTCTTTGTCTTCATCGGACCACACAAATCAACATGTAAAAGATCAAGAATAGCCGATGTGCAGTGTTCAGGTTTAGGCTTGTGAGGAGCTTTCTTCATTTCTCCTTTCTCACAATCCTGGCAAAGATGGTCTTTCTGGAAACGGAGAACTGGAAGACCTCTCACAGAATCATTCTTGACCAGGCGATTCATATACTTGAAGTTGAGATGAGCTAAACGTCTGTGCCAAATCCAACTTTCTTGAACTGAAGCTTTAGAGAGCAAGCAGATATCTGAAGGAATTTTGATCTTAGAAAGATCAATAGTATACAAATTTGATTGTCTTTTTCCTACCAGAAGATCCTTGCCATTATCATTCTTCACTGCAACTCTTTTGGATTTGAAGCTAACTTCAAGGTTTTTATCACAGAATTGACCGATGCTGAAAAGATTATGACTTAGACCCTTGACGTAGCTTACTCTTTTGACAGTTATGTTATCCTAAACTAGATCACCATAATCAAGAATCGGAGCAGTCTCACAGTTACCAAATTTCACACGACCGCAACATTTATCTTTAAAATTAGACAGAAGTGATTTTTTGCCAGTCATATGTTTTGAGCATCCCGAATCCAGATACCATAATTGACTAAGCTGCACACATAGAAACTACACCTTTTTAGGTACCCATATGCTTATGGGTCCCTTGTTAGATTTATATCTCTTATTTCTCACAGATTTATTTTTCTTGAAATAATGAAAGCAATTATCAATAGATGATAAAACACAATTATCAGAATCAGAACTAGAAGAAGCATATGAGATATTCTTTGATATATCAAACATTTGCTTAAAAGAGTATTTTGGGATTTTATTACAAGAAGCAAATGTATCAGTATCACAAAGATTGTCTACACAATTTACTCCTAACAGTTCAGATTCTAATCTTTGTTGTTTCATCCTCCAAATCTGCTTTGTTGACTTCCTCACAATCCGATCTGAAGAAGAAAAATCAGAAACATTAGAATTTTCAGATAAAACAGTATCATGTTTCTTTGACTTCTTTGATCTTCTTCTTTTACGCTTCTTTTTATAAAATTGAGCATTTAGCAGTAAAGAATTATCAATAATTGGATCAGAAGAAGAGACTTTATCAAAGAAATTAGTCTTAGCATTTGACATTGAGGAACCAACCTTGGAGTGAAAATTTTCAACATTTTGCAAGACAAGAGGAGGATTGCGTTTCCCATTGGAAGCGCAAACTGAGCTTTGCGCTTCCCACTGCATGCGCAAACTCTCAGTTTGCGTTTCCAATGTGGAACGCAAATGACCATTGTTTTTCAAAACTTTAGAATTTTCCTTAGAATCTTTTGACAATTCAGAAGAAATTTTATCTTCAAAACTTGTTTTCATTATAAAAAAGAATAAATCGTTTTCTAAACAAGTTTGAAGATTATGTTCTTCCAATCAATTTTCAAGATCAACAATTTTTTCTTCTAACACTAATGGGGGAATGTATTTCTTAGTATCATAAGACACCGGAGATACATTTTCCTTATCAGTATTAGCAAAAATATCAATAATGTCTGTTGATAATGAAGATTTATTAGAAGAATTGATATTTAAAAGATTTTGAAAAATTCTGGATTTCTTAGACTGATCAGGAAAATACTTTGCATTTTCAGAAGTGTAAACAAATGGCATTTCCATTCTCTTATTTTTCATCCTCTTCACATTTTCTTCTTCCAAAATTTGTTTCTCAGTTGTCCAAAAGAATTTAAACTGAGGACCATATTTTGCAAGATTAAAGTAATCATATTCATATAAAGTAGGAACTTCATTTTTGGCATGATTCAAAAAATGCGGGTTTTCAAAACCAAGTCCCCACTTTTCTTTTATAGCTTCTTCACTCCTTGGTTTATTCATGTAAATTGTTTGCTCAGACTGTTCTCTTTTATACAATTTCTTTTCTAAAACAATTATTTTTTCAGAAAGATTTTGATTTGAAGAAGTCATTTTAGTCAATGAATCACGATAAGTCTGATTTGAATTTTCTAGATCAACTAACTGCTTTTGAAATTTCTCTTTTGTATCAATTAAAATTGAATTTTCATCTTTTAAAGAAATTTGCAGTTTATCAATTAAATCAGACTTTTCTTGATTTTTAACTTTTTCAGAAACGAACTTTGAGCGCAAATCATGCAAAGAAGTGATAAAACCATTCATTTGAGATAAGAAGAAATTATAGTTAAACTCAGATATTACCTCAGGACCATCAGATGAGGTATCCTTTTCCTCATCATCAAAGTTGTCATCATCTATAAAGCACATAGCCGCAGTCTCCTCATTTTCAGCCTCGTTGTCCGAATGGTCCAACCAGTATTCTTCTTCGGCCAACAGGATGGTTCCACTTTCTTTCTTTTCTGCTAAAGCCAACTTCTTTCGGTAAAATGCAGTATCCTTTACCACCTTGACTCTGCAATCCTTAACCATATGTCCTGGCTTCCCACAGTTGAAACAATTCATCACCTTCTTGTCATCTTTCTTTTGGTCAACTACCTTTGCCGGTTCATACTTTGGAGTGTATGACTTTGAAGGAACACCAGGTTCTATCTTCTTAGAACCAGAGGTAAACCGCAAGTTGTTCGACCCAGATCTGTGCTTGAACTGTTTCTTGTAATGTTGAGTCAAAAGAATCATGGCCTTTTCAAGTGCTTCGCCATCATCATCTGTAGATCCATCATAAGCAGATTCAGTCAAAGCTTGCTCAGGCAGTTTAGCTATAAGAGCAATGGGATCTACTGACAGAGGCTTGTTCTTTTTATCCATTTTCGCCTTCTTCTCCATTACCAAAGATTCATCTGTCATCAAGATTTCATATAACTCCTGAATTGGCATAGTTGAGATTCTAACATCATTTCTCATTCGATGGCATGCCTTGTTCCACTCAGGTTGTAAAGCGTTCAGAAACTTCAAGTTTGCCTCCAACTCAGTCTTGGTAACTTTAATCTTGTAGAGATCATTGATAACGGCCCAGAATCGATCAAAAACATTTTTCAAACTTTCCCCATCCTTGGCCTTGAACTTTTCAAAGTTGTTCATGTACCTGGTCTGTCTTAATTGAGTAGACATTGCAGTACCAAGCATGATCTTCTCAAGTTGTGTCCACATCAGCATTGGGTTATTTTTGAAACAGTCGATTCGGTTATAGATGGAGTTGGGAAGAGCTAGGATCAGATTTGACTTAGCCTAACTGTCCGCTTGATATCTTAAGACCTCTTCAGATTCATACTCTCTTAAAGCCTTTTCAACAGTTGTAGCTGGAGTAGTAGCACTAGCTGGGATCACTTTCCTTGGAATTTCCATAGGACCCTGAGTCAGTGATTTCATCATGTTCTCCCCATTTTGTTGCCTTTCAATAAAGTTGATGAATCTATCCTGCCATTGTTCGAATTCATTCTCATTGATAAGAACTGGTGGACGAGTATCGGACCCCAAAGACATCATGAGGTCATTCTTGTACAGTTGTGCTTGTAGAGACATCTTGTGAAAAACTCAAAAATTTCAGTAAAATTGTCTAAGTAAGAGAGACCCGCAAACTAGAGGTTTGCGTTTGTAATGATGAGCGCAAAGTGATCTTTACGTGTGTTGAAGGGAACGCAAACTGAGCTTTGCGTTTGTAGAAGGGAACGCAAACTGAGCTTTGCGTTTGTAGACTTCGCGGGTGATAAACTTCGCGGATGGGATACTTTGCGTTTGATTCACAAAGACTTTTCTCTTGAAGAGAGAAACGCAAACTGATGATTTGCGTGTCAGACTAGAATCAAGAAACTTGGCTTTGCGTTTCCAATAAGAACCGCAAACCTGAAAATTTTACTAACACATGAGTTAGATCACAAGATATATTAATGCATGAATGAGGCGCATCTCACGCAAACATATATGAATGAAACGCAAACTCTCATGAATGAAACGCAAAGTTCAGAAACACTACTACTTCATGCAACCTATGAATAACACGCAAAGTACATGAATAACACGCAAAGTCACATGATTGACACGCAAAATCACATGAATGACACGCAAAGTTCATGAACTCACAGATTTTCGCATGAACAAATCAAACTAAGAAATTTAACCAAGAAAATCATACACTGAACTTCGAAAACTACTTTCTAACACATTTTATCAAACAATTTCGATTAAAAACAACAAAATCTAAAAAATCGACAATGAACAGAATGAGAACGTCGTTTTTCCAGAAAAACACTAAAACACCAAATTGAGAATCATAACATGTTTTTTAAGGAAAACTTTGTGAATAAAAAACAATCGATTATCACAAACGAAACATAAGAAATCAAATTCACACAAATTCAATCACAAACAGATCCAAATTTTATGAGAAATCAAGAAAACGATATTTTCTTGAAAAAAAATCAAGAAAATCGATCAAATTTTCGATTTCAATCACAAATTCAGATATAGAAAAACAATCTCTCAATCCTCTCAAGATTCAGATTGCTCTGATACCAATTGAGAGTCCAAGATCACTGATTCTTTAGAGAGAGAAAGTAGAGAGAGAAAGTAACAAGCGGAAAGTTCAAACTGTTGTATTGAAAGTGAATGCCAAAGTTACAAAACAAAGGCTCTAAGGGGACTTAAATACCTCTAGCCTTTACAAAACAGATTACACTAATAAAAGCAGTAAAAGCTAGAAAATAAATACAATGATTACAACAAAATTAGACTTAACAAAAACAGATCTAGAATATGTTTAAAAACGAAACTTGAGTTTCTTTGAAGAACAAATCTAAAGATTTTCTAAAAATACAGAATCAGAGCTTTTAAAAGACATATTTTGAAGTTTTTAGAAAATCAGATCTGAGGTTTAAAAAAAAAGGAACCGGAGATGGTGGTATTCGATGAAATGGAAGAGATCGTAGGAGTTATACCTTGTGTGAGCTGGGTTGTCTTCGACAGAAGGTGGAACACGATGGTGGTCTTCAATAAAAGGTGGAAAATAGTGGTGATCTTCGACAAAAGGTATAATATGGTGGTGGTCTTTGATGGTGGTTAAAAGACGGTGGCGGTGGATGTAGCAGATCGAGAGGAAGAAAAATGGTGGTGGTGAGCAGCGGCCACCAAGAGAAGCAAATGGAAGGGGAGGAGGCCTGGTGAAGAAAATGAAAAGGGAATAGGCTGAATTAGGGCTTCATTGATTTTGGGGGAGAACAAAAGGGGCCACCCATTTTTTTCATTGTAAATCCCATCTCTTTTTTTCATTGTAAATCCCGCCTTGTTTTTACTTCAACTAGTATGTGGAACGCGTGTTGCGCGGTAACAATTTTGTTGTTCTTAAGAAATATGTTAAAGTATAATATAAGAAACGTAATTTGTTAGTTAACCAATAAAATACAATATAAATAAAATAATAAATGAACTGAAAATGTTTTAGATATCATTTATTTTTAGTGATTAGATTTTTAATTTTATAAAATTTATTGGGTTTTTTTGGTTCAAACTACTAACATCTCTTATTCATGGATAGACTTGACCATCAATTTAATAGTCATCATGATATAACTTTGTTGTTTGAAAGATTATAAATAAACACAAAATATTTTTCATTCATAATATTGATTTGTCTTAATAACAAATTGTATTTTATATATTCTTTTATTTTTTATTAAACAAAATAATATTCCGATGGGAGATTTTTCTGCGATAAAAGAACATACTCCCTAAGATTTTTTTTATTTAAAAAAAAAACTAAATCGTGAATTTCTATTAACTGACCTCTATATCACCAATTGAGCCCAACAATTTAAAATTTTAAAAATGTATTAACGCAAATTGTTTATCAATCCCTCATAGTAATTACTAATATCCTATGTCAACTATGCCAATTTTCGCTAGATTTTTTTTAGAACAAACCCACTTCGCATTAAAATTCTTAGCCCACTCTCAAACAGACTTCGTCTTTATTAAATTTTGAGTAAACTACAATTTTGGTCCATGTGGTTTACCAAAAGATACGAAGTGGTCCCTGAACTTCAATAAGTGTAGATTTCATCCCTGGAGTTTCGATTTTGCTATGAAAGTAGTCCCTCTGACGTTAGCTCCATTAAATCTCCCGTTAAGTCAGGGGTAATTTCGTCTTTTTACACGTTTTTTTGTCTTTACTTGTTTTTGGTCTATTCTTGTCTCTCTCTCTCTCTCTTTTGTATATAATCACAGATACATACATACATATATATATATATATATCACACATATATAATCATACATATATATATATATATATATATATATATATATTTCTTTATATAATCACACACACATATATATAATCACGAGATCGACGCTAGAAAAGGGGAGAGGGTGGGTGACGCCAACGAAGAAAAGGGGAGAGGTTGGGGGTCGTCGGTCACCATTCCGGCGACCATCTCCGGCTACAATTTTGGTCCCTGAGGGATCGGTCAACTGGGAAAGCAGTGCCCACAAGCCCGTTTAAGCTCTTGGGTTCACATCATCTGGGAGTAGTTTTGACTACTTCCCCCAAATGCATCTGTTCGAGATCGCATTGAAGCTACATCTGGGTACTGTGTATATACATATATATATATACACGCACACACTCACACACATAATATATATATATATATATATATATTAACATAAATTCGATGTATATATATATATATAAATATGAGTGTGTGTTCATGCTTCTGGAAGTTGTACGATCTGGTCTCTATATTTTTTTTAGCAACAAAACAAACAACCTTTATTACCAAAAGAAGGCTTAAGCCTCAAAACAAAGTACATAAGCCAAATGAAGGCAAAGACCTTAAATATATGTGTGTATGATTATATATATATATATATATATATATATGTTTGTGTGTATGATTATATATATATATATGTGTGTGTATATATATATATATATATAAATATGTGTGTGTATGATTATATATATATATGTGTGTGTGTATATATATATATGTGTGTGTGATTAATTTTGGGGAAGAAGGTAGAGGTTGGGGAAGAAGGTGAGAGGTTGATGCATTAATGACTTGTACACATGCTTTAAACATGTGTACTCTAAAAACAATTTAATAAAAAAATGAAAAAAAAACTTAAAAGACGAAATTACCTCTGACTTAACGGATGATTTTAACTAAGCTAACGCCAGAGGGACTACTTTCATAGCAAAATCGAAACTCCAGGGATGAAATCTGCACTTAATGAAATTCAGGACTTTCGTATTTTTTGGTAAACCACAGGGACCAAAACTGTAGTTTACTCTTAAATTTTTAACTCAACCGTCCAAAAGTACAAATCTCGTAATCATAATGCATAAAATCAATTATCACAAATTTAAATCTTTCAACAAAAGAATTCATTGTTTCTGCATATTTTGTATGTAAGTAAACAAAAAAACCAAAATTTAGCAGCAAAATATATTAATGCAACATATATAAAAGCACAATTAAACCAACATCAATACTTGCACATTCACTCATACTTCCTTGTTGCCTTGCACCCATGTTTAGAAGGATCAAAACAAAAAGAGACAATTGTATAAGATAAAAAAAACAAATAGATGCACCAAAACATAAGGCAAATGACAACAATACGCAAACATAAACTTAACAATAAATATAATATTGTAAGCTTTATTGAGATTTAAACTGAAGTAATTAAATCCCAAGAGAGGATTGAAAGAACCCTTCTGTTAAAATTTAGTTAAATCCTAAGATGAAAAACAACCGGATAATAAAATATACATTTGCAATTTCTGGATGTTGGGGAGCTTTTGAGGCACTATATCATCGATTGGCGTCTATACTCGATCATCAAAGCCTTTAATATGCAAAATTTCCAGTTATTAATCCTAACAAACAAACAAAAAAAAACATTCAACTCATCATTGATCAAAAATAACAAATCTCGATTCATTGATCAAAAAACTTTTCAAAGTTCATAAAATGGAACAAACCTCAATTCATGATTCATCATAAGAACAAACAACCCACTTTGTGAAATCTAAAAAAATATAAGAATTCTAGAATAGATAATACCTTTGTTCTTATAAATGTTGTTGAAGTTGTAGCATGTAGTGACAAAATCATTTCGCTGCAACATGATTCTTGCTCTCAAGTATGAATTCAACTTGATCATAGCCCTGTATAACATATATGCATATAATACAAACACGTAAACATATATTTGTACAACAGCAAGCTACTTTTTAAATAAACAAAGTTACAATATTGTAGGCAAGCAATGTACTTTCAAATCTTCAACCATAGAAAGAAAAAAATCAGACACAAACTCTTAATACAAACTTGGAGCAATTTTATAACAAAAATTAATATTAATTTTTTTGGCAATACTTTTACGACCATGTCGTGAATGTTTTTAAAATCCTAATAAAACCCATGTTGGGTTAGAAAGAAATTTATTTCAAGTTACAAAAAATACAAAATTTAAGACACAAAACATTACGATTTTTGTATAGATCGTTGCATGATAGCATAGTAGAGATGAAGAAGTTTCATCGCATGAACGTGGTTGCGGCAAACATAGATGAGGATCTTTGGATCTTTATCTTTCTTTTAGGGATAGACAAATATGCTAGTTCAAACTCAAAAAATCACTCGAACATTTATGCAAACAATTTGTATTTGTGTGTAGAACAAATATATTTTAATTACCGTTCATGACAAAACTAATGGAGAGGAAGAAATTGAGATATAAAGACATGGATAGATGAAGAGGTGGGGAAAGTAAATAAATTGCAATCAACAATGAGTTAAAAAAGGCAATTGAAATGTTTGGAGTTATGCCTAACAATTAATTGTTGTTTGCAAAATTATAAAATTGAAAAAGAAAATTAAAAATAGATATTGTCGGAGAAAAGTTAAGTAAAGGAAAAAAAAGATAAATGATGTTCTAAGCTTGAGGAGATGCCACCTCATACATGGTGGTTTCTCCTTTAATATATATATAGATAGATATAAATAAAGATTTTATTCATTTATAAACGTTTGTTAACTTATCAAGAAACAAAAAATTAAAGAAATAAAACAATACACTCATTTAATAAAAGTTTTGATTTGTAAGCATTGTTATCTTACTAAGAAAGAAAATAGACTTATTTAATAAAAACTTTATTTATTATCATTGTTAGTTTACTAAAAGAATTAAAATAAATAAATAAATTCATTATAAAATTTTTTATTGTAATATGTATATAGGGTTAGGTTCTTTTGTTAAACTTAGTTTTGTTGTTAACTATATGAACTAATCTAAATCATCCATCTTAACATTGGATGGTTGAGATTAAAACTAGATTTTTAATTAATAAAATATGTTTCATTTATTAAATGGATATGTGAACATTTGTGGTTAAGGGTAGTTTGGAAAATAAAACATTCATTCTTTTAAAACCCATTAAATGGCTCATTAATGTCCCCTAAAACAAAAATTGTAACCGAAGATTCTTGGACGATTTTAATACATTGTTCATACTAGGGGTGGCAAAAAGTGACCCAACCCGCCAACCCAACCCAAAATTAGCAGGTTAGGTTGAGAATTTCAACCCATTTAAGTTAAATGGGTCAACCCGCCTAACCCATTTATTAATTGGGTTTAGGTTGGGTTGAAATTATCAACCTGATTTCGACCCATTTACAACCTTATAACATGTTTCTAACCCATTTACAACCTGTTTCTAACCCATTTATAATATTATTTAATATTTTATTTATAATTATTAATCAATATTTAATACAATTAATATTTTAATATAATTCTTAAAGATTAAAAAATAATTTCTATATTGAAACTTGAAAGTTGAAAACCCTAATCGACTAAATCAGTAAATCTTATTCCTAATTTGAAACGCCATACGCCTCTAGCCTCCTCTCCTTCCTCTTCCCTCATACGCCGTCGGCGCAGATCTTCTTCCCTCTTCATCGGCGACTCCTCTCCTCTCCCTCTGTTCCACGACGACTCATCTCCCTCTGTTCACGACGAGCAGTCCACGACGAGTTCAATTCCATTATTCACGGTAAACTTGTAATCTTAACATGATCGACTTCAGTTCCATTGTTACTTATATATATTTATAATCTTAACTTGAACGACTTCATTTCCATTGTTCATGACGGAGAAGATAGAAGATCGAGAGGAAAGTAATACCGAGAGTGAAATTGGAGTCGATGAAAGTGCAAGTTGAGTTACTTAGAAACTTTTTTGGAACTATGATTTATTTAACTTTGTGGTTGTGGGAAACTTTGAACTATTTATTTTACTTTATGGTTGTGTTTTATTAAACTTCGAACAATTTATTTGACTTTGTCGTTGTGTATTTGTCGTGGAATGAAGTAGTTTAAACATTTTTATTTCATTTACAATTTTAAAATTAAATGGGTCTACCCAGGTTCAAGCCATTTATTTAACAGGTTGGGTTGAGATAATCATAAACAAGTCAACCTATCAACCCAACAGGTTGGGTTGGGTTAAAAATCTCAACCCATTTAATTAAACAGGTTGGGTTGGGTTGAGATTTTCAACCCAATTAATAAATGGGTTGAACCCGAACCCAACCCAACCTGACCTATTTACACCCCTAGTTCATACAAATTTAATTCTTACTACATGAACACATGTCTTCATACATCTGCCTTTCAAGAACCCAACGTATGAACATCTGTGTGTTCAAACATACATGCAATATTGTTCGTCTATGTTCGTTCGTTTATGTTTATCTACGTTTATTTATGTTCGCTCGTTTACGTTCGTTTAGCATTTTAACAAAATAACATGAATGAACACACAAACATATGCTTTAATGAACGAACATAAACACAAAAAAGTTTGTTCGTTTACTCTTCGTGTTTGTTCGTTTGTTTGATTAATGTAAACAAACGAATATAAACAAATCTCTGTCCGTATTCGTTCGATTCATTTACAATCCTAAATTTTATACAACCGTATATTTTAAATCTTCCAAGGGCTAAACTTGTTGATAGTTATTTTAATTACATAAAAACAAGTATTCAGTAATTAAAACACCAAGTTTGAAAAAGGAAGAATTTGAGAAACATAAAAAACTAAAGTCAAATTCATATGAGGTATTCTCTACATGAACATGTGTGTTCATACCCACATGCATTTCAAGAACACAACATTTTAATATATGTGTGTTCACACGTATATTCATATGTTTTCCAGTTTTGTGCAGTGTGTTCACATATGTTCAGTGTCCACATTTAACAAGGATGAAGACATGGATGATCACTGGGAAAAGAACCCTACATTTAACAAAGATTCACGATTGTAAATTACCAGTGGAATTTTTTGTTTTAATGAAAACATTGATGAACTAAATAATGAAAACAACTCGAAAATATTAAAAAAAACTAACCAATACAATTTTTGTTGTTTGATTCGAATACATCCACGATGCATATACAGTTGCTCTTATTTTCGAGTTCATGGTTTACGAGTTGGTTTTAAATTCCTTCATCCGTATTCTGTGTTCCCGGATTCGACAAAGTTTCATCAATCGCACTTCCATCGACGTCATTATGGAGGACGGAAATCATAATGTCGTAGGACGTTGTTGCGTACATTGTCGGGATGTTCATGAGATTTTCTAAATTAAAATGAATATTGTATAAAGTTTTTGAAGACAACCACTAACGATTTTGACAAACATATGAAATTGAAGACTTTAAAAATATTCATATGATTTTAACAATTATTTTGAAATGGAAAAAATCATGAATTCATAACCTACGCTATCATCAAGGAGGATTCATTTTTGTAACCCCCAAGCAAATAAATGAAATATTATGTAATTATGAAATGACCTTTCTATCCTTTTGTATTAAAGATACAAAACATGAAAACAACCACCAATAATGCATTTCTATTGGTTGAGCAAGATTCATAAAGTTAACAACAATGTAGTGGTTAACAAATGATCCTTGCCCTATGTATATATATATATATTGATGTAATATATACAAAATATTGATTTTTTATATTTCATTAAAATTTTAAAGTTCAATGCATATATTAATTGACTTTTAATGATTTCATTAAAATTTTAAAGTTCAATGCATAAAAATAAAGTTTTTTTTTTTAATGATTTTTATATATTATAAAATGAAAAATGAAAAGTTTTAATAATTAATGATAAACATTTAATATATGACTATTATTTAAAAATAAATCAAAATTCTAGAAAATTAGATAAATACCTTTAATATGCAAAATTTCCAGTTATTAATCCTAACAAACAAACAAAAAAATCATTCAACTCATCATTGATCAAAAATAACAAATCTCGATTCATTGATCAAAAAACTTTTCAAAGTTCTTAAAATGAAATAGACCTCAATTCATGATTTATCATAAGAACAAACAACCCACTTTGTGAAATCTAAAAAAATATAAGAATTCTACAATAGATAATACATTTGTTCTTATAAATGTTATTGAAGTTATAGCATGTAGTGACAAAATCATTTCACTGCAACATGAAACTTGCTCTCAAGTATGAATTCAATTTGATCATAGCCCTATATAACATATATGCATATAATACAAACACGTAAACATATATTTGTACAACACCAAACTACTTTTTAAATAAACAAAGTTACAATAATGTAGACAAACAAGGTACTTTCAAATCTTCAACTATAGAAAAAAAAATCAGACACAAATTTTTAATACAAACTTGGAGCAATTTTATAATAAAAATTAATATTAATTTTTTTGGCAATACTTTTACGACCATGTCGTGAATGTTTTTAAAATCCTAATAAAACCCATGTTGGGTTAGAAAGAAATTTATTTTAAGTTACAAAAAATACAAAATTTAAGACACAAAACATTACGATTTGTATAGATCGTTGCATGATAGCATGGTAGAGATGAAGAAGTTTCATCGCATGAACGTGGTTGCGGCAAACATAGAGGAGGATCTTTGGATCTTTATCTTTCTTTTAGGGATAGACAAAGATGCTAGTTCAAACTCAAAAAATCACTCGAACATTTATGCAAACAATTTGTATTTGTGTGTAGGAACAAATATATTGTAATTACCGTTGATGACAAAACTAATGGAGAGGAAGAAATTGAGATATAAAGATATGGATAGATGAAGAGGTGGGGAAAGTAAATAAATTGCAATAAACAATGAGTTAAAAAAGGGCAATTGAAAAGTTTGGAGTTATGCCTAACAATTAATTGTTGTTTGCAAAATTATAATATTGAAAAAGAAAATAAAAATAGATATTGTGGGAGAAAAGTTGAGTAAAGGAAAAAAAAGGATAAATGATGTTCTAAGCTTGAGGTGATGCCACCTCATACATGGTGGTTTCTCCTTTAATATATATATAGATAGATATAGATAAAGATTGTATTCATTTATAAACATTTGTTAACTTATCAAGAAACAAAAAATTAAATAAATAAAACAATAGACTCATTTAATAAAATTTTTGATTTGTAAGCATTGTTATCTTACTAAGAAAGAAAATAGACTCATTTAATAAAAACTTTATTTATTATCATTGTTAGTTTACTAAAAAAATAAAAATAAATAAATAAATTCATTATAAAATTATTTATTGTAATATGTATATATATATATATATAGGGAGGTTACTTTGTTAACCTTCCAATTTGTATTAACTTTATGAACTTCTCTTAACCAATAGGAATTCATTTTAATCCTTGGTTGAAATGTTCAACCAATTTGTATTAAATGTTCAAGGGTAGAAATATAGATCGTTGCATGATAGCACAGTAGAGATGAAGAAGTTTTATCGCATGAACGCGGTTGCGGCAAACATAGAGGAGGATCTTTGGATCTTTATCTTTCTTTTAAGGATAGACAAAGATGCTAATTCAAACTCAAAAAACCACTCGAACATTTATGCAAACAGTTTGTATTTGTGTGTAGGAACAAATATATTGTAATTACCGTTCATGACAACCCTAATGGAGAGGAAGAAATTGAGATATAAAGGCAATATGACAACACCCTAAAAATTAGAGCAATTTAAAATTCGGAAATTAGGCAATATGACATTTGTATTTGGTATAAGCCTCCCAAAAAGGGGAAAAGTACTAGGCCTTTACAAAAAACCTGTGAACGGATATGGAAATCAACAACAAACTAATATAAACATAACTATCTAGATTACATCGGTTGTCGACCCAAAATCACCAAAAGATGGGACTTAAACAAATGCCCAACAACAAATACTAGTCATCTCAAAAGTGCCTCTAGACCATGCTCGTCACTCACGACCTTGGCAACCTACCGCTAAGGGAATCTGTTATACATATCATTTGAGAAAAAGTGTTAGGCTTAAAGCCTAGTAAGAACATACAGTTTATAAATTCAAGAGACATAAACAATTGTACCGAAAGGAAACCTTTTCAAGAGAGTTTAGTTTACAATTGAAATCTTTGTCACATAAGGACCATATGGTCCGAAACACAAAAGTATTGGAGCGGAACACAAAAGTAGACTACAATCCGAGTTGTGAGCTAAATACTTGGAATCCATGGCCACGAACTACGTCGGTCTGTACTAAGATGTGAGGGAGGGCCCCCGAGGAAACCAAGTCGTACTCGTTCACTAGGACTACATTATGACCCATGGCTAGTAACCGATCTCACATAACCGTACCAAAGACCCCCGAGGGTCAAATGCATCCATAGCTACAAAAAGGGGAATAGACATCCCAATAATATAAGCCGACTCAATACCTAGGGATCCACTAGTAATAGTCTAGACTTGTGACAATTTCATTTGTGACCAACCATAGTTAGTCATATTGTTCCAATAACATTTATATCCAAAATGCATTTTCAAGTTTAACTGTTGATAAGAATGAAAAATCATAAAATGAGATTATATACATTCTTTCAAGTAATTCACATAAATGTGCAAGTAAAACTCCCTTTTACTTCAAATAAGATGGAACCCTTTATTTTTCTTAAAAATGATTGGGAACCCTAAAATCTCCCAAAAACCCAAGTTAGGTCAAAATGTAGTAAACATAAATCCAACACCAAGGAGATATATAGGAGTTCAAATTGTATGCTTTGATATGTATAAAGTTTAGAAAAATGATAGTAGGAACTCACCAAGTAGGTTTTTAGAAGAAAACCCAAAACCTAGATTTTGACTTCTTGGAGAATATGAAGATGGAGATTGTGGTGAAGCTTCCAAAACCGATACCTTGGATGATGCTCTTAACTCTAGCAATCAATGAGGTACATGGAGGTTGAACCAAACCCTAAAATGGAGTTAATGAAGAGGGAGAACTTGGGAGAGAAAACTTGGAAGAAAAGAAATGAGAAATAAGGAATTTAGGCTGAAAACTCATTTAAGTCGGTCAGGGCCTCCGCGCGGATAGCGGCGCGGGCAGAGCCGCGTGGTGACACGCGCCGAACACTGGATTCGCAAAAGAACAGGCCTTCGCGTGGGTCATGGCGTGGGCCAAGCCGCGCGACAACTCGCGCGGGCCACTGCTTCCATTCTTCTTCAAAACTGGCCAAACGAAATTCGGGGTGTTACACCATTAAATCCCAACTGGGTACATTAAAGCCCAACTGGATCCATTAAAACCTAACCGGATCCATTAAAGCCCAACTGGATCCGTTAATGCCCAACTGGATCCATTAAAGCCAACCGGATCCATTAAAGCCCAACTGTGTACGTTAAAGCCCACCTGGATGTGTTAAAGCCCAACTGGATCCATTAAAGCCCAACTGGATCCTTTAAAGCCCAACTGGATCCATTAAAGCCCAACTGGGTACGTTAAAGCCCAACTGGATCCATTAAAGCGCAACTGGGTACGTTAAAGCCCAACTAGATCCCTTAAAGCCCAACTGGATCCATTAAACCCCAATTTGGTACGTTAAAGCCCAACTGGGTTCGTTTAAGCTCATCTAGGTACGTTAAAGCCCAACTAGATCATTTAAAGCCAACCGGATCCATTAAAGCCCCATCCGGATCCATTAAAGTCCAACTAGATTGGTTATATACCAACGGGATCCATTAAAGCCCAACTGGGTACTTTAAAGCCAACCGGATCCATTTTTTTTCAATTTTTTTAAAATTCTTTTAAGAAAATAAATATTTAATTACTTTTTTTGTATTTTCGGCGGATTTTCGATGGCAATTTAATTTTTTTAAATTCTTCTAAGAAAATAAATATTTAAGTTTTTTTGTTTTTTCGTCGGATTTTCGTTGGCAATTTAAATTATTTTTAAATTCTTTTAAGAAAATAAATGTTTAATTATTATTTTTTCGGCGGATTTTCGTCGGCAATTTAAATTTTTTTTATTTTTTTTAAATTCTTTTAAGAAAATAAATATTTAATTAATTTTTTTTTATTTTCGGCGGCAATTAAATATATTTTAAATTCTTTTAAGAAAATAAATATTAAAAAAAAATTTCGGCGGCAATTTAACTTCTTTTAATAAAATAAATATTTAATTATTTTTTTTGTTTTTTCGGCAGATTTTCGACGGCAATTTAATTTTTTTTTAATAAAATTCTTTTAAGAAAATAGATATTTAATTAATTTATTTGTATTTTCGGCTGATTTTCGACGGATATTTTAATATTTTAATTTTTTAAAAATTACAAAAAAGTTCACTGAAAATCCGTCGGAATTTTTTTATATTTTTCGGCGGATTTTTGGTGGCAATTTATTTATTTTAATTCTTTTAAGAAAATAATTAATTAACTATTTTCGACGGATTATAATTAATTAAATTAAGTAATTAAATTCCGCCGAAAATGATTAATTAATTATAGATAATATGAAATATAAATAAATAAAATCAAATTCCGTCGGAAATCCGCCGAAAATTGTTGTTTTTTTTAAATAAAAATAAAAATAAAGTTTCGACGGATTTCCGGCGAAAGTCAACGGGTTTTGACCCATTTGACTTCCGTCGGAAATCGGCCGGAAATTTCCAACGCAAAAATCCGTCAGAAGTTTTCGCTGGGAAAAGTCATTTGTTTAGTAGTGAGTGTCCGTTGGTGACAGGTGGTCGTCGGTAATCCGTCGGGGATAAAACGTTCGTCAGAGATCTATCGGAAAATGGAGACCGTCAGAAATCCGTCGCTAAAGTCCGCCGGTGATCGGTCTGAAATTCTATCGCCCACGAGATATTTTGCGAGAAACTTTCATCGACAGATTTTCGACGGATCCGATTTTCACCGACGGATCTACCCGCCGGTGAAAGCCCCCTATTTTGTAGTGTTGGTAGGCCCTTATTTCCCTCTTATTGTTTCCAATGGATTATCCTTAATAGACCATTTCTCTCAATCGATCCACTTGGATTATAATAAAACTAAATTTACCATAATCAGGTGACTTTCTAATTTAAATCTATATAATTTAAATATATTATTATCTCTCAATCAATTAGGCATGCAAATGGGGCGGGGACCTCAATCCCCGTCCCCATCCCCGATCCCAATTTCCATCCCCATCCCCGTCCCCGTCCCCAACGGGGAACGAGGATCCCCAACGGGTAATCGGGGATTTTCCCCATTTATGTGATATATTTGAAATGAAATGTGTTGAGCACTATATATACCGATCGATAATGGTCCATGTTTAAATCTCACATATTTCCAAATTTTGTTTTTACGGACTATCAAATATTCATGTGAACGAAATCACAACATCATACTTAATTTTTTGATCAAATGCTTCCGACTCTCCATGGTTTTTATCTAAAAAACTAAAAAAGTAAGACAAGTAAAAGAAACGTAACAAAAAGATCAAAATATCATGTCTAAATCTGAAAGATACATCTAAATCTTTATAAATAATATATTTAAAAATAGATATACAATAAATTTAGTAATAAATATACATAATATTTAGTAATAATTATATAATATATTTAATATGCGGGGACAGGGCGGGGCGGAGACCACGTTACCCTTCCCCGTCCCCATCCCCGGTTTTTAACTTTAGGGGATCCCCGTCCCCATCTCCGATCCTTGGTTTTGCGGGGAATCCCCATCCCCGTCGGGGCGGGTGCACCGGGTTCCCCAATGGGGCGGGTCTCATTTCCATGCCTACAATCAATTAACCTTATTCGTTTAGATGAATGCTAATTTTACAATTTAGATGTAAATTTCGTAATAATAATGAATAAATATGTGAAATTGAATAAATTTTATATATAACTTCTATAATATTCTAATGGGTAAAATAGACAATTTAAATAAATTCAGATATTTATCAGTTTACAAAAACAAACAGTCTTATTTATTAAGATTTCATACTTCATCATTATTATGCATCTCTTATCAATCAAAAATGAAATAAGAATTCTGTAACACCCGATATTTTTGCAGGTAAGTTTCCGTCCTTCGTTGATCTTTACTCCGTCTTTCGTTTATCTTTTTGGGTGAAATATGTTGTACTTTCGAACCTTAAATCGACCCATACGAAAATCTCGAGTTTTGAACCTTTTTGGGGCTCGGTACACTTGGCGCGAGAGTGACTCGCGATAGTTGTCACTATTGCTTGACAAAATCGCTGAGGAAGTACCAAACTCGCGGTACAATCCACATGATAGTGACACTGTCACTATCGTGTGGCAAGGTCGCCGCCGGGTCTGTTTTGGTTTAAAATACGAATTTTGACCCATTCTCATTTCTATCTTATCCTTTTCATTTATTTCACCCTCTCTTAATCTCTCCCCTACCAAGAACCGAACCTAGGGTTCCTTTAACCCTCAACCACCTCATTTATTGCTAGTAGTTGGGTGCTTCTTCAAAGGATTCAAGTTTGAGTATTTATTCACCACCTCTATTGTCATCTTCTCCAAAGGGTCAACTAGGGTTTTGGGTTTTCTTCAAAAACCCACTTGGTGAGTTCATACTACCATTTTCCAAATCTTATACATGTCAAAACATATATTTTAAACTCCTATATATCTCCTTGGTTTTGGATTTATAATTATCACATTTTGACCTAACTTGAGTTTTCGGAGATTTTAGGGTTCTTGCTATATTTTGCTAAAAGGAAGGGTTCCATTTGATATATAATAAAATAAAGTACTACTTGTACATTTTTGGTGAGGTACTTGAAAGAATGTATATAATCTCATTTTATGATTTTCATTCTTATCAGCAGTTAAACATGGAAATGCATATTTGAAAAAAAATGTTATTGAGAACTATATGTGGTCATAAATGAAATTGTGACAATTCTAGACTATTACTAGTGGATCCATATGTATTGAGTCGACTTATGTTTGGGGATGTTTTTCCCCCTTGTAGCTAGTTGAGACATTGGATCCTCGGAGGACACTTGATACGGTTATGTGGGACTGGTTACTAGCCATGGATCGTAAATGTAATCCTAGTGAACGAGTATGACTTGGATTCCTCAAGTGCCCTCCCCCACATCTTAGTACGGACCAGCGTGTTCGTGGCCATGGTTTCCAAGTATTTAGCTCATAACTCGGATTCTGGCTTACTTTTGTGTTCGCTACAATCCTTGGTAAATCGGGTCTCCCCCGTCATCGTAAGATGTATTTATGGACCGAAAGGCCCTTAAGTGACTAATATTTCAATTGTAAACTCAATTTCCTTGAAAATATATTCTTTCGTTACTTTTGTGTGTATTTCTTTAAATTATAAACTGTATGTTCTCACTAGCCTTTAAGCCTAACACTTTTTCTCAAATGATGTGTATAACAGGTTCCCTTAGAAGTGGGTTGCCAAAGGTTTGAGGGAAGAGCGTGGGCTTGTGGCATTTTTGAGATGATTAGTATTTGGTGTTGAGCATTTAATTAAGTTTCTTATTTTGGTGATTTTGGGTCGACAACCGATGTAATCTAGCTAGAACTTGATTAGATTAGTTTGTTGTTGATTTCCATATCCGTTCGCAGTTTTTGTAAATGCTTTACACATTTACCCTTCTTGGGTGGTTTATGCCAAATACAAACGTCATATTGCCAAATTTTCAAAATTTTAAATTACTCTAAATTTTAGGGTGTTACAAGTTGGTATCAGAGCTCTAGTTTAAGTGAACTAGGCATGAATGTAAGATGTCTAGACTTAGACTGAGATTATTAAGCAATGATTTGTGAGATCGGGTAGAACCTCTGGGATGGGTTGGTCTCAGAGTCTACGGAAATTATGCTAATCGAGAGTTGTAGTGATGGTAACGGGGACTCTTACGTACTATATGTTCATAATTTCACTTAGCTAACGTTATTATGAGGATGTTTTATGTGAGTGTACTTGTTTTACGGTTGTTATGATTATTGGTAAATGTAATAGTACGTTTCTATCGTGATTTATCTTGTGAACTTTCCTCTTACTCTTTCTCGTGCTTGTGTGGCAGCCATTACTCCATTATGGTGAACACTCGTAGTCGTCTGTTAGGCGACGGAGACCTTCGTGATGATAATTCGGCCGAAGAAACCCGGTGGTTAGGGCGCCGACTGTCGTTCCTCCTGGTATGCCGTCAATATTCACTAGGGAGGTGGAGCAAGTGCCTAGAGTAGAATTGGCATCCACGAACCCGGTTGTTCAAGAGGCAAACCCTCAAGCTGACATGATGGCCAACGTCATGCAAATGGTAACGTCGGTTATGGAGAAGTAGCAAGAGGCGTTTCGAAGATGTTGGAGGACCGTGATGCAAGCCTCAGAAGGCACGAGGCAGTGGAAGAGAATGTGTTGGTTGGTTCTCGAGGCACCGGGAACAGAATCATAACTGAAAAGCACAGGATTGTTGGTGCTCCGAGAAGTGGGAAAAGTTGCTCCTATAAATCTTTTATGGGTTGTGGACCACCAGAATTCTCTGGTTCCAAAGACCCGGTTGCGTACGTGAAATGGATCCAAGCGGTTGAATAGGCTTTCGGCTCATCTAAGTGTCGGGACGATCAGAAGGCGAGGTTCGGTTCTCAGTTACTCAGAGATACGACTCTCTCATGGTGGAATGTCACCCAGTCCACCCTCTCTCCTACTGTTTTGGCTCAACTAACTTGGGCCGAGTTCAATAAGAAGCTATTGGAAGAGTACTGCAGCGAGAGAGCCATGGATCAAATCGAAGCTGAGTTTTGGTCGCTTGAGAAAGGAAACTTGACGGTGAGGGAGTACAACCGTCAATTTATGGAGAAATTAGGTTTGGTGGGGCACGTGGCCCCAACGGAGCGAGAGAAGATAAAGGCCTACCTCAAGGGCCTACCGGCGGACATGATGTCTATGGTCCGCAACTCTAAAGCCTCCAATCTCCGTGAGACTATAGAGGAGGCCCAGTTTATGGAAGAGGTCTACGCGAGAGGCAAACCGGAGAAGGCGGTGGTGGTCAGAGACAAGAGGAAGTGGGAAAGCAATTCTGTACCTCCTAAGATAACTCGACCTTTCGTCGGGAGTCGGAACTTCAACAACTTTCAAGAAGCTAGATGGTGCCAGAGGTGTCGAAGCAAGCACCACGACAACTGTAGCACCACTCCTCAAGCTTGTTCCAAGTGTGGTAAGTCTGATCACACCACCCGAGGTTGCCCGATCAGGGGGCTTATCTGCTTCGAGTGCAAGGCACCGGGGCATATGAAGAGAGATATCCTGAAGCTCAAGACGGGTAGTGCGCCGGAGAAGAGAGAGAACCCATCTAGGGTTCTGGGTCGAGCTTTTCAGATGACGGCCGATGAGGCCAAGGCATCCGCTGATGTGGTATCGGGTACGTTTCTTCTAAACTCCGTACCTGCTCGTGTACTGTTCGATTCGGGTGCCAGTTTCTCTTGTATATCTGATTCGTTTCATCAAAAGCTTGATATGCCCACTAATAGTCTAGAGAATGCGTTAGTGGTAGAGATAGCAAATGGTATTCAAGTTCTAATCCGCGATATTCAGAGGAAGTGTACTCTCAGAATCGAAGGGAAATATTTCCCGATCGATTTGATGCCGATGATTATTGGAGGTTTTGATGTGGTGGTCGGTATGGATTGGTTGGCGAACAATCATGTCGAGATCGTATGCTCCAAGAAACTAATCCGACTTCCCAATCCTAGTGGTGATGTTGTGATCTATGGAGAGAAGAGGAAAGGCGATGTGGAAATCATCACCATGGCTAAGGCGCGCAAATGCTTAGTGAAAGGATGCTCATCCTTCCTAGCCTACGTGATCGATGCCAAGCTCGACAAGTTGAAGATTGAAGATGTGAAGATAGTGCGTGAGTTTCCCGATGTCTTTCCGGACGACTTGTCCGGGTTACCACCCGACCGTTAAGTGGAGTTCCGGATTGATCTCGTGCCGGGAGCGGCTCCTATTGCTAGAGCCCTTTACCGATTGGCTCCATCGGAGATGCAAGAGATGATGGCTCAACTCCAAGAGCTTTTGGATAAGGGTTTCGTAAGACCGAGCTCGTCACCTTGGGGAGCTCCGGTCTTGTTTGTCAAAAAGAAGGATGGCACAATAAGAATGTGCATCGATTACCGTGAGTTGAACAAAGCAACGGTGAAGAACAAGTACCCGCTTCCGAGGATAGACGATTTGTTCGATCAACTCCAAGGAACGGGGTGTTTCTCCAAGATCGACTTACGTTCGGGATACAACCAAGTTAAGGTGAGGGGAGAAGACGTCTCGAAGACGGCCTTTAGAACGCGCTATGGTCATTACGAATTCCTTGTAATGCCATTTGGCCTAACGAATTCACTGGCGGTGTTTATGGATTTGATGAATAGGGTGTGCCGACCGTTCCTCGACAAGTCGGTCATCGTATTCATTGATGACATACTCGTGTACTCCAAGAGCGAGTTGGAACACGAGCAACACCTTCGTGAAGTCCTAGAAGTGTTGAGAAAAGAAAGATTGTACGCCAAATTTTCCAAATGCGATTTTTGGCTTGAAGAGGTGCAATTCTTGGGTCATGTTGTCACTCAAGACGGAGTGAAAGTGGACCCCTCCAAAGTTGAAGCCATGATGAATTGGGAGCCTCCCAAGAGTCCGTCTGAGATCCGAAGCTTTTTAGGTTTGGCGGGCTATTATCGGAGATTCATCCAAGACTTCTCCAAGATCTCTTCTTCCTTGACGGATTTAACTCGGAAGAATGTAAAGTTCATTTGGACCGAAATGCAGGAAAAGGCGTTCCGGACTTTACAAAAGAAATTGTGTGAAGCTCCAATCTTGTCACTGCCCGAAGGGTCGGAAGACTTTGTGGTCTATAGCGACACTTCAAAAATGGGATTAGGATGCGTGTTGATGCAAAGAGGCAAGGTGATCTGTGAGTCCGTGTGATTGAACACGATCGTTACCAGATAATCAAACAACAAAGATATATAGATTACCAACCTGTTTTGATTACAAACAATCGATTACAATCGTTGATGTTCTTGAAGCTCACTTTCTCTCTTTTCTCTCTGATCTTGATGGACCGATATGTTCTATGTGTGTGAATGAGATTGTGAGATCTGATCTATCTCACTTAGCTTCTCAAATCCTCAAACCATCAACTTGCAAGTCCACTTGCAAGATAAACAATATTAAACTAAAACTAAATATCTAACTAATATAATAACTTAAACTAATATCTAAATATCTATTTATAAGATATTTAGAATATAGATAAAATACAATAAACAACTTTGACAATTATTACAAACTGACATTAGACTTATATTAACAAGAGCGACTTTTCGGCATTAGCTTCAGATTGCGATCTTCAGATTGGATGATCTTGAATCCAATAGATCTGTGCGCTAACAATCTCCCCCATTGGATCAAGATCATTCTAAAAAGATTTATCCAATAGATCTGTTTAATTCAATATTCTCTTATAGCTCAGAAGATGCAATCTCCTTCTTTAGTCTTCAGAATATAACAATCTTCCCCTTTGATGTAGATAAACTCTCTTTCAGATTTTGGGAAGAAATTATCTCTAGTTGTAGCTCATATTGTTGTAGCAAAGTATCTTCAAAGAAAATTTCTTGCAATTCAACATGTCTTCAGAATACTTGCTCTAATCTTGTGTTGGAATGGACATTTCTTCAAGCTTTAGGTTCTCCCCCTTTTTCATGAATAAAGAAACGATTTCATCACAACTCTGTGTAAGAAATGTCTTTCATTTGGAGCCTCTGATTTGTCAATTCAAAAAGATATTCATCCAGATCTTTGCAAATCCAGATAAAATAATCATGTAACACCTGAATCAACAAATGAATCAGTTAAAATGCCTGTCAGTAACACTAAGTCACTGTGTGTAACGAATACACATTGTAAAGGAGATTTTTGATGGTCACTCCCCCAGGGCTTCCATTCATCATCGAAACACCACAAAGGCAATTTCTATAAACGTTATGACAAAGAAACAAATTCCTTGTGTGTTCGTGCTTGTGATAGAAAGAATTAAGCACTTGAATGCTTATTAGGCTCAAAATTGTGTAAACCACTGAGACAACAGTAAGTTAGACACAAACTCAATGTGCATGATTGAAGTGCGAAGGTGGGGCAGTCTTCCTTCTTTTCAATATCCAGATTTTCCAAATGAAAATCAGATAGCAAATGTGCTGCTCCCCCTTTGAAAGTGTGAAACACTTTCTTGTTAAGAAGAAAATGAGTAGTTGGTGAGGTTTGATCAAGATTTGGCATGGGCTAGTTGCCTGTTTCAATAATGTTCACCAAAGAAATTGTGAAACACTAGTAATGTGGCTGCCCGGCTCAGAAAACGTTGGTGCAGAGTTGTGATATTCTTTTAACTCTGTTCTCACACCCTCTTTCTTTTAAACATTCAGTTTACTCTAACCAAACTCTCTTTTCTTTTCGACTTCTTACACTCAATCACTATGGATTAACTTCTTGGGTAGAAATCACTGGTTAAGGTGATTCCATAGAAGTTGTGTTAAGTCCTAGCATAAGGAAATCATGTTTTCCTATTATGCATATGATGCTCAATTTGGTTTAACTATTTTAGTTAAAGCACAATGTAGATCTTGAAAACATTTAAAAGTCACACTTCCAATTCATGAAATCGGTTTAAGATTCAAGAAGTGGTTTGAACATTTACAAACAATGTTTTCCAATGATTGAAAGTTATCCTTCTTTCAACCATATATGAGATTAAGATAAAGATTTATATACCTTTACGTGCAATCTTACATCTCATGAAGTAAAGATTAAAGTCATAAAGATATGAACTTGTAAGCATCTCTCAAAAACTGCAAAAGTCTTATGTCATAGTCAAAGCAAATTTATTCACTGGAAATGAAAATGACAAAAAGCAGTAAAACAATGAAAGTACGAGTTTTGATCAGAAATAATCAGAAGTCATATCCATACTCCTTTGATTTGAAAAGCTCCCCCTAAAATCATGCATTACAAAAATTTGGCATAAAAGGTAAATGCAAAACTTTTATGAGCTCCCCCTCAAAATAAGAATGATCATCTTTGGAGTTTCTTCTCACACTCCCCCTTAGTTCATGAACAGAATATTGACGTGCAGATATCTTGCGGAAATGAAGAAATGAAGAAAAATTTACAATAAGAAACTTTAATAGGTAACTACCGATTAGGTCTTAAGATTTAGCATACCAAGCTTAGAGACAAGAAAATTGAATCTCTTTTCGTCTAAGGGTTTGGTAAACAAATCTGCAAGCTGATAATCAATTTTTACAAAGTAAAGTTCAATTGTTCCTTTTTCAACATGATCTTTTATGAAGTGATACCTGACATCGATGTGTTTGGTCTTTGTATACTGAACAGGATTAGCTGTTATCGCGATTGCGCTCTTCGGGTCACAGTATATCGGGATATGGTTGAAGTGAAAACCGTAGTCACGCAGTTGTGTTCTCATCCATAAGACCTGAGAACAGCAGCTAGCAGCAGCTACATATTCTGCTTCGGCCGTTAAAGTTGAAACACAAAGTTGCTTCTTCGATGCCCAACTTACGAGTTTATCACCGATGAACTGTATATGACCTGATGTGCTCTTCCTGTCTAACATACAACCAGCATGATCTGCATTTGTATACGCTGTTAGTTCAAAGCTAGTATCTTTAGGATACCACAGACCAAGATCTGCAGTCCCCTTCAGATACCTAAAAATACACTTAACTACAGACACATGGGATTCTTTAGGATTAGCCTGATATCTTGCACATAAACATGTTGAAAACATTATATCTGACCTAGTTGAAGTGAGATACATCAAAGAACCTATCATCCCTCTGTAAGTCCTAGCATCAACAGCCTTTCCCGAAGGATCGGTGCCAATTTTAGTACCTGTTGCCATTGGGGTACCAATCGGTTTAGAATTTTCCATTCTGAACTTCCGAAGAATATCCATAATGTGTTTAGATTGATTGATAAAAATCCCTGTTGAAAACTGTTTGACTTGTAATCCGAGAAAGAAATTCATCTCTCCCATCATATTCATCTGAAAACATGACACCATAAGGTTTGAAAATTTCTTACAGTATTTTGGATTTGTAGAGCCAAAGATAATATCATCCACATATATTTGAATTATAATGATATCGGCTTTGTCCTTTTTCAGGAATAAAGTGGTATCTACTGTACCTTTTATAAAACCAGACTTGACTAAAAACTTAGATAATACCTCATACCAGGCGCGAGGAGCTTGTTTCAGTCCATAAAGAGCTTTGTTGAAAACGTACACATGATTTGGTTTCTCTTGGTTGACAAAACCTTCTGGCTGCGAGACGTAGACTTCTTCTTTGAGAATGCCATATAGAAATGCTGTTTTCACGTCCATTTGAAAGACCGTGAAGTTCTTGTGGGCTGCGTAGGCTATAAACATTCGAATTGCCTCTAAACGCGCCACAGGAGCATAAGTCTCGTCATAGTCTATTCCTTCCTCTTGCCTATATCCCTTGGCAACAAGTCGTGCTTTATTTCTAATAACAGTACCATCTTCGTCTTTCTTGATTTTGAAAACCCATTTCGTACCAATGATGGTTTTACCTTGAGGTTTGGGTACGAGTCTCCAGACTTTAAGTGCTTCGAACAAATTCAGCTCTTCTTGCATTGCAGTCACCCAATCGGAATCGGCAAGTGACTCAGATACGCGAGTAGGCTCGAACTTGCTCAGAAAGGATTCATGCATACACAAATTCATTGAAGCAGACCTAGTTTGCACCGGTTTTGATGGATCACCAATGACTTGGATTATCGGGTGCTCTTTGGTCCATTTGTGTTCATGAGGGAGTGGATTATATGTAGATAGATCAATATAAAAGGGAATGGGGGGTTCAATTGAAGTAGATGGTATATAAGTCTCAGTAGGTACAGCTTGGAGAGGCTGTAGATCAGTCCGTATGGAACAACCTACTGATTCAGCAACTTCTGTAGCTTCGTTATTGATCACAGCTTCAACTGTCGGAGTTGGCCTTTGAACTTGAACTTCCTGTTGAATCGTGGAGTCTGATTCAGTAGAAATATCTGAAATGGTTGGATGAGTAGTCGTTGAGTCCTCCATCCTGTCAACCACAACAGATTTCTTCACATTAGATCCAAGAAATTCATCATAAAACAGTTCAAATAATAAATCTAAATCAGATAAATGATTAGTAGACGTTGATTCTTCATCTGATTTGCTCGCTTGAGACACAGGTTCTGGACTGATATGCCCAGAAGCTAGTACTCCTGTTATTACGGGTTCTAAACGAACGTGCTCAGAAGCCATATCTTCATCAAATGTGACGTTGACGCTCTCTACTACAGAACTTGTTCACGGAATGTAGTAGATGTAAAGGAATAACCAATTAAGATGCCTTCATCCGCCTTGGCACTGAACTTATTCAGACTCTTTCTATCGTTTAGAACAAAACACTTACACCCAAATATATGGAAATATTTGATTGTCGGTGTTCGGTTGTTGATTAGCGCATAAGGAGTCTTCTTGAATCTGCGGTGTATCATGGATCGATTCTGAGTGTAGCACGCCGTCGATATAGCTTCAGCCCACAGAAATAGAGGTAAGTCAGATTGACTTAGCATAGTACGAGTAGCCTCGACGAGCGTACGATTTCTTCTTTCGACCACTCTATTTTGTTGAGGCGTACGAGCAGCAGAGTATTGATCTGATATCCCGACTGATTCGAGATATTCTTGAACTGTTTTGTTCTTGAACTATGTGCCGTTGTCTGTTCTTAGAAGCTTGATCGGTTTCTGCAGATTCACCTGGGTCGTCTTCAGGAATGTAATGAGAACATCAGGTGTCTCATCTTTTGAATGTAGAAATTTGACCCAAGTGTATCGCGAGTAATCGTCCACGATAACTAGTATGTATTTCTTTCCGCCTAAGCTTTGCGTTCGCATCGGACCACAGAGATCCATATGTAATAACTCTAACGGAGCGTTAGTACAGGGTTCAGTCTTTGGTTTATGTGGAGCCCTCTTCATCTTTCCCTTTTCACACGCTGCACAAAGGTGTTCTTTTTCATACTTCAATTCTGGAAGTCCTTTAACTAGCTTTCCACTGACCAACTTGTTAATGTATCGAAAGTTAAGGTAAGAGAGTCGTCGATGCCATAGCCAGCTTTGCTGCATCGAGGCTTTAGAGAGTAGACACACCTGCTTGTCAGTCTGGACGTTTGACAAATTGATTGTATAGAGGTCGGACTTTCAAGTGCCGACCAAGAGTTCCTGGCCTTCTTCAGTACGAACAAAATATCTCTTGGCTTTAAAATTGACCTCTAAGCCTTTGTCACAGAACTGGCCTACACTGAACAGGTTGTGTCTTAAGCCTTCAACGTAGCTCACCTTCGTAATCATAACATTGTCGTGTACCATATCACCATAACCCAGTATTGGTGAAAACTGGTCGTTGCCGAATCTAACTGTTCCACAATACTTCTCTGTAAAGTTGGTCAACATACCTTTTTGTCCAGTTATATGCTTAGAACATCCACTATCCAAGTACCACATATGACGGATCTGCACAAGAGAAATTACGAAACAAGAGATTTAGATTCCCACCGAATAAAATTGGAGTAACGACTTTTGAGCATTGAAGTGCGGGTCTTGAACTGTTTTGTTCAAAAGCCTAATTTCTATGCTCCCTCTTAAACTTTGAGTGCCTGCAACATAGATTTAGCTTTTGGTACCCACTGGTATTTGGGTCCATCTGTGTTAGCACATGTTTTAGGAACCCATTGAAATTTGGGTCCTTTCTGCTTTTGTAAATCAAATGAAGAAAATGAATGATAAGAATGAACATGATAATTTCCAAACCAAACCTCAGAATCTTGACAAGAAGTAGAAACATGTTTATCATAGTGTGAAGACTTCCTAGCAGATAAAGATAACTGGAATAATTGCTTAAAAGAATATTGCTTGCGAGAAACAACAAGTTTTGGTTTCAAAATAGTAGCAACATTCGCATTCAAAACATCTTTACTAGGCATAGTCTTATTACAACCAACACTACAAAAAGATTTACCAGTCTTGTCAATCTTCTGTTTTGGTTTCCATTGAGATTTAACTTCTGGCTTTTGCTTGCTCAGATCTGAAACATTTGAAACTTGTGAGTTAGACTTTTGAGCAACAAACGAATGCTTCTTCTTTGGGTTACCAGTAGTGATCGGTTTCTGTGAATGCTGAGATTGATACTTGCCTTTAGCATTCTTAGTGTTCACAGAAACTGAGTTATCAACTTTCGTTGATTTTGCACCTTTCTTAGGCATACTGGATTTTCCCAAGGAGTTTAAAACAAAATATGAATGGTTAGGAAGTTTCGCATTAAAGTAAAATTGATCAAAATAATCATTCAAACCTCCGTCAGAGTTTAGAAAATCATACCCTCCATCAGCTAGACCAAAACTATCTTTAGATTTTGAAGCCTTAGAAATAACATCATTTTTAAGTACAGTTGAAAACACTTTATGTTCAATCTCAATCAAGAGTCTTTCATCTGCTAAAGAATTCTCAAGTTCAGAAATTTTACTTTCCAAAACGAGAGGAGGGACATATAGTTTACCTTTAGTAGGCTTCGCCTCCATTTCTTTGACAGAATAACTCTGAAAGAAGTCATTTGAAAGAGTTTTCTTTTGATATATTGGATCATCATTATAACTATTATTCAGCTTCGCATAATGAAATGGAAGTTGAACATTAGATATGTTCTTTCGTTTTTCCGTTTCTTTGGCTTCATCCTCTTTTGAAAGTCCAGTCCAGAAAACTTTAAGCTCAGGGATTCGTTGAGCTAGTTTCAAAAATGTTAAATCATAAAGTGCAGGCACTTCAGATTTACCCTTTTTAAGGTAGTGAGGATTCTCATACCCGAGACCCCATTTCTCTATTTCCTCTTTGGGTTTGTTCAGATGAATGGTTTGTTCAGTTTGACCCATTTTGTATAACTTCTCTTCCAAACTTTTTAATTTAGCAAGTAAAGAAATGTTTTCTTTGGAAGTTGAAGAATGCAATTTCGTAAGCTCGATGAAATCAAACTCACTCTTTCTCAATTTAGTCTTTGTTTCAGTAATTTCTTGAAGAATTATGGTCTGTTCTTTGGCGCTGGTGTCAATGTTTTTGTGTAAGGTCTCAACCAATACTTTCTTCTCAGCAACAACATTGCTAAGTTTCTGTATTGATTGGTTTTGTACAAGAATGACACCCTTTTCTCGCTTAAGCTTCGACTCTAACTCTTCGAGTTTTGACATCATGGCGTGCATTTGATTTATGAAATCAGATTGAGTTAAATCATATACCTCGTCATTGTCATCTTCATCGGAATCTGCTTCATCATCTATTTCCATCTTGCCCGTGAAGCACATGTTTGCTTTCTCGTCATTCTCTTCATCGCCATCTTCCTAGTCTGAATGATCTAGCCAATATTCATCTTCTGCCATCAATGCCTTTCCAGCCTCTTGTTGCTTGGCTAGAAGCATTTTGTTTTTGTAGTAGTCTGAGTTTCTGACTTTAGGTTTACGGCAGTCTCTTGCAAAATGTCCAAGTCTACCACAGTTGTAGCACTTTGGAGGTTCTGTCTGACTAGATGCTTCAGCTTTAAACTTTCTTTCTTCCGGCTTCCTTTCCTCTACTCTTTTACCTTCAATCCTCTCTTTGTGAACATAGTTGCTTGGACCAGAAGAATATCTCTGACTGTTAGAACTTGGGTTCTTGTAAAACTTCTTCTGAAAGGCCTTAGTCAGCATTAGCATAACCTGTTTCAGTTGTTCACAGTCATCCGAGTCAGAGTTCGCTTCAACTTCAATCTCTTCTGATTCAGACATAATCATCTTGTTCTTCTTCTTTTTCACAACAAGAGCAATTGAGTCAGCACTTGTTTTCCCAATCTGCCTCTTTTCATCCAGTATTTCATCCACCTCTTCTTCATTCTGTCTGAGGGTTTCATACACCTCATGAAGTGGAATCTCGTTTAAATCTTTGATCTGCTTCATCTTCCTGGCAAATCTCTTCCATTCAGGCTGGAGGATGCTGAGAAATTTGACATTCAGCTCTATTTGCGATTTGGTGATCTTGTTCTTGCTTAGTTCGTTCAGCAAAGTCACAAACCTGTCATAAGTTTCTTCTAAAGATTCTCCAACTCTGCCTCTAAATTCTTCATAATTGTTTAGGCAGTTGGATATTTTCAGCTGATTCCCAACCTTTGAACCTAGCATCATCTTCTCTAGCTAATCCCACATCTGTTTGCCTGAGGCCTTATAGTTGTCTATCTTCACATAAATTTCGTTTGGAATGCCTTGAAGAATATAAGACTTTGCTAATCTATCACCTTTTGCTCTTTTGAGGTTTTCACCTTCTAGCTCATGATACTTCAGTTCAAATTCTGTAACCACAGTTCCCTCTGTACGAGTCTCCAGAACTGGTGGCATAAGTCCTTCTTCTATCGATTTCTTGATGAAGACTCCCAAGTTATGTCTTTCAATAAAGTCCATGAACTGATCCTTCCACTGTTCATACTCTCCCCTGAAGAGTACTGGTGGCTTCGTGTCGGTTCCGATAGCAAGGGCTTCTCTTGAAGTCATTCTTTTCGATAATGTGAAATAAAAACCTGTTTCGATTGTAAGTTCAGATAAAATGAAAACAGATTAAAACAATTCAGAAATGACCAAGTCAGGTACTGGCGCAAAAAGAAGTTTTGCGTTTGAAGAGGCTGGCGCAAAAATTGGACTTTGCGCGAAAGGCGGGTCGCGCGAACAGGAGGTTTGCTCTAGACTTGAGTGGCGCAAATTGGAGGTTTGCACGAGTAATGGTTGGCGCAAAAAGACACTTTGCATGAGTAATGGGTCACGCGTATTGAGGTTTGCGCGAGTAGTTAGTCGCGCAAAGTAGAGGTTTGCGTGTCACGTTTATGGCGCAAAAGTGAGTCGACCGGTAAGAAGTTGTGACCGGAGAGATGTTCGACCGGGATCCTGCTTGACCGGAGTGATGTAACGACCGGTATTATGCTTGACCGGTATAATGTGTGACCGGTATTATGTGTCGACCGGAGCTTCGATTGACCGGGGTTATGCTTCGACCGATGTTACCTTCGACCGGATGATCGACCGGTATTGAAATGTGACCGGTAAGATGGTGAGTGATCGACCGGGGTAAAATAGATGTGACCGGTATGAACAGTATGACCGGTTCCTTGTAAGGACCGGTATTGAAGTGTGACCAGTGAGATGTGTTAACTATTCAACCGACCGGGTGTGAATAGTTTTTCGACCGGTGCTTTGGAATGAAATCGTGACTGGTACTGAGGTGTTGACCGGTTAGGTGTGAAACTTATCGACCGGTATTGTGCTTTGAATTTTGCACGACCGGTAGTTTGACCGGTATTCTTGATAGAGTCGACCGGTACAAAACTTTGACCGGTATTAAGTTGATTTTTCTCGACCGATAAGAAGACTGTGAGTGTGACCGGGTTATTTCTAGCGACCGGTATCTTACCTTCGACCGGTAAGAATTTCGACCGGGGTGCGTATCTTCTTTGTTAAATCGGGTCTGTAAATCCCAAATCGACCAATCTAGATGTCGATTTACAACACCAAATTTTGACACAATGATCGACTTGCCAATTACAACAACACACAACCTTTTGATTTCGAAAACAACCGCTGTATCAAAATATGATCGATGATACAGTGTTCTTGAAAAAATGAAGAACACAGAGAGTGCCTATAAGTTTCATTTTGATCTGGTTTCAGCTCTGATACCAATTGTGAGTCCGTGTGATTGAACACGATCGTTACCAGATAATCAAACAACAAAGATATATAGATTACCAACCTGTTTTGATTACAAACAATCGATTACAATGGTTGATGTTCTTGAAGCTCACTTTCTCTCTTTTCTCTCTGATCTTGATGGACCGATACGTTCTATGTGTGTGAATGAGATTGTGAGATCTGATCTATCTCACTTAGCTTCTCAAACACTCAAACCATCAACTTGCAAGTCCACTTGCAAGATAAACAATATTTAACTAAAACTAAATATCTAACTAATATAATAACTTAAACTAATATCTAAATATCTATTTATAAGATATTTAGAATATAGATAAAATACAATAAACAACTTTGACAATTATTACAAACTGACATTAGACTTGTATTAACGAGAGCGACTTTTCGGCATTAGCTTCAGATTGCGATCTTCAGATTGGATGATCTTCAATCCAATAGATCTGTGCGCTAACATGATCGCGTACTCCTCGAGGCAACTCAAAATTCACGAAAAAAATTATCCTACCCACGATTTGGAGTTAGCGGCGGTGGTGTTCGCCTTAAAGCTTTGGTGGCATTACCTATATGGCACGAAGTGTACACTCTACACGGATCATAAGAGTCTAAAATACGTCTTTGATCAAAAAGAGTTAAACATGAGGCAAAGGCGGTGGCTCGAGTTGCTCAAGGATTACAATTGTGAGTTGCTTTACCATTCCGGTAAGGCGAACGTAGTGGCTGATGCGTTACGTCGGAAGGACTATAGCGGAAGTATTCGGGCTACTCTTTCAAGAATCGAGTTAGTGTCAAGTCTTGTTGAGAAGATCAAGACATCTCAAGCAGAAGCCTTGTTGGAAAAAAATCTTAAATATGAAGTTAAGCAAAGCAACGTTTACTCTTAACGGAAGATAGCCGTGGGGTAAAATTGTTCAACGGTCGTGTATGGGTGCCCAAAGTTGGGGGCAACCGGGAACTACTTATTGAGGATGCCCACAAGTCCAAGTATTCCATTCATCCGGGGAGTACAAATATGTATGTAACACTCTAAAAATTAGAGTAAATTAAAACCTGGAAATATGGCAACATGACATTCGTATTGGTATAAACTTCCCATAAAGGGGTCAGTCCTTAAGACTTTACAAAAACTGCACGGAAATAGAATTCATCAACAAACTAATCTAAACATAACTATTTAGATTACATCAGTTGACAATCCCTAATTCACCAAAAGAATGGGACTTTAACAAATGCCCAACTACAATACTCGTCATCTCAAAATGCCTCGAGACCAAGCTCGTCTCTCAAAACCCATGGCAACCCACCGCTAAGGGAAACCTGATATACACATCAGTTTGAGAAAAAGTGTTAGTCTTAAAGCCTAGTGAGAACATACAGTTTATAAATTTCAAGAGATATGAACATTTGTATTAAAAAGGAAATCTTCTCAAATAAGCATTCCCAAGTCACATGTTGATCAGAATGATAAATCATACAACAAGACTTATAAACATTCTTTCCAGAACCTCACGATCCAATGTGCATGTAGTTCTCCATTTTACTGTACTTCCATTCGGAACCTCACAATTTAATGCGCATGTAGTTCTACATTTCATTTTACCATCAGAACCTCACAATACATGTGCATGTAGTTCTATAATTTACCTTCCATTCAGAACCTCACAAATTAATGTGCATGTAGTTCTACATTTCACTTTACATTCAGAACCTCACAAATTAATGTGCATGTAGTTCTATATATAATAAATGTTACCTTCAAGTAACTTACATAAAAGTGAAAGTAAAACATCCGTTTATTTCAAATAAGATGGAACCCATTATTTTAGTCAGAACTGACCGGGAACCCCAAAATCTCCCAAAACTCAAGTTATGTCAAAATGTAGTGGACTTAAATCCATACCGTAGAAATACTTCAGATTTCAAAGATATAAGTTTTGACATGTATAGAGTTTGTAAAATGATAGTAGGAATTCACCAGTAGGTTTCAGAATAAAACCCGGAAAACCAGATATCGATCACGACGAAGAGGTGAACTTTTTAACACCGACCCTTGCTAGTAACACTTAATCTAGCAATCCAAACAAGCTCTTAAGATCCAAGAACAAAAGGGAGAGAAACCAGAGAGAGAGAGATATGAAATCTAAGAAATTTTGAGATATATGAAAATATCTCACAAAAAGATATTTAAGGCTGCAAAAATATCAACTCTGACATAACGCACGACCCGTGCGTTTTCAAGGAAGGGAAAGCGCACGACCCGTGCGAATCCCACTGCCTTCGACCCTGATCTTGCGCACGACCCGTGCGCTCTTTTCTGAAGGAGGGCGCACGACCCGTGCGTCTTGTAGATCAGTTCAGACAGCCCCTTTTTCCTCTTTTCTTCTTCGCAAAAGACCAAACGAAATTCGGGGTATTACAATCCTCCCCAACTTGGGAATGATTTCGTCCCCGAAATCTAACTATACAAAAAGCTGAGGATATCTTCGCTTCATATCCTCTTCAGCTTCCCACGTCACATTTGCTCCCCGGTGATGCTTCCACTGCACCTTGACCAAAGTGACCTCTTTGTGACGCAACTTCTTAGACCTTCTCTCTAAGATGGCGTCGGGTTCTTCCACACAACGGTTACCTTCGTCCACTCTTAACTTTGAGAGGGGAATGACGTTGTCTTCTACCGCTAGACACTTCCGAAGGTAACAAACATGAAACGTATTGTGGATTCTGCTCAACTCCGGTGGAAGTTCCAACTGGTAGGCTTGCAAACCCACCCTTTTAAGCACTTTGAAAGGTCCGAGGAAACGGGGACTCAGCTTCCCACGTTTTCCGAATCGGATAATACCCTTCCATGGCGACGCCTTAAGCATCACGCGGTCGCCCACTTGGAACTCTATCGGTCGTCTCTTCTTATCGGCATAGCTTTTCTGCCGATCCTAAGCCGCTTTCATTCTTTCAGGAATGCACTTGACCTTATCGGCAGTCTCTTGCACAATTTCAGGTCCGGCGAACTGCTTTTATCCCGCTTCTAGCCAACACACGGGAGTCCGACACTTTCTCCCATACAATGCCTCAAAAGGTGTCATTCCAATACTCGAGTGGTAGCTATTGTTGTAAGCAAACTCCACCAAAGGCAGGTGAGAGTCCCAACTACCCCCAAAATCGATGACACAAGACCTCAACATGTCTTCTAACGTTTGGATCGTTCTCTCACTTTGCCCGTCGGTTTGCGGATGGTAAGCCGTACTCAACTTAACTCGTGTACCAAGCTCTTTTTGAAACCCATCCCAAAAGTTCGAAGTGAACCGACTGTCGTAATCCGACACGATCGACAATGGTATTCCATGCCTCGAGACCACTTCATCGATATAAAGTTTTACTAACTTATTCATTGGTAGAGTCTCGCGCATAGCCAAGAAGTGAGCGCTCTTTGTCAATCTATCAACTATCACTCAAATGGTATCGTGACCTCGAAGAGTTTTAGGCAACTTCGTCACGAAGTCCATGGTGATATGCTCCCACTTCCACTCGGGAATCTCTAACTATTGAAAACTCCCATACGGTCATTGATGTTCGGCCTTGACTTGCGAACACGTCACACAACGCTCCACATAACGCGCCACATCAAGTTTCATTACTGGCCACCAGTAGTGCAACCTCAAGTCCCTGTACATCTTTGTACTCCCCGGATGAATGGAATACTTAGACTTGTGTGCATCATCAAGCAATAGATCACGGTTACCCCCAATCTTGGGCACCCACACACGACCGCTGAACAGTTTCACTCCACGACTATCTTCCGTTAAGAGCAAACACTGCTTCGTCATGACTTCCTCTTTGAGATTTTCTTCTAACAATGCTTCAGCCTGCGATGCCTTGATCATTTCAACAAGGCTAGACACTAGCTCGATTCTCGAATAGGTATCCGGTATACTTCCGCTATAGTCTTTCCGACTTAACGCATCGGCCACCACGTTTGCCTTACCAGGATGGTAAAGCAACTCACAATCGTAATCTTTAAGCAATTCGAGCCACCGACTTTGCCTCATATTCAACTCTTTCTAGTCAAAGACATACTTCAGACTCTTATGATCTGTGTATAGAGTACATTTCGTGCCGTAGAGGTAGTGTCACCAAAGCTTTAAGGCAAACACCACCGCTGCCAACTCCAGATCATGGGTAGGATAATTCTTCTCGTGTATCTTAAGCTGCCTTGATGCGTAAGCGATTACCTTTCCCCTTTGCATCAACACACAACCTAGCCCCATTTTCGAAGTGTTGCTATAGACCACGAAATCTTCTGACCCTTCAGGTAACGACAAGATCGGAGCTTCATACAACTTCTTTTGAAAGATTCGAAACGCCTTCTCTTGTGTTTCGGTCCATTCAAACTTCACATTCTTCCGAGTCAAAGTCGTCAAGGAAGGAGCGATTTTCGAAAAGTCTTGGATGAATCTCTGGTAGTATCCCGCCAGACCCAAGAAACTTCGGATCTCAGACGGATTCTTGGGAGGCTCCCAATTCATCATGGCTTCGATCTTGGAGGGGTCCACTTTCACTCCGTCTCGAGTGACAACGTGACCCAGAAATTGTACCTCATCAAGCCAAAAGTCACACTTGGAAAACTTGGCGTACAACCTTTCTTTTCTCAACACTTCAAGCACTTCACGTAGATGTTGCTCGTGTTCTAACTCGCTCTTGGAGTACACGAGTATGTCATCAATGAATACAATGACCGATTTGTCGAGAAATGGTTGACACACTCTATTCATCAAGTCCATAAATACCGCTGGTGCGTTCGTTAGGCCAAAAGGCATCACAAGAAACTCGTAATGGCCGTAACGCGTTCTGAAAGCCGTCTTCGGAACGTCTTCTTCTCTAACCTTCACCTTGTGATAACCCGAACGTAAGTCAATTTTGGAAAAACAACCCGCTCCTTGAAGTTGATCGAACAAGTCGTCTATTCTCGGAAACGGATACCTGTTCTTCACTGTAGCTTTGTTCAACTCACGATAGTCGATGCACATTCTCAGCGTGCCATCTTTCTTCTTGACAAACAAGAACGAAGCTCCCCAAGGTGACGAACTCGGTCTTATAAAGCCTTTCTCCAATAGCTCTTGAAGTTGTGCCATCATCTCTTGCATCTCTGATGACGCTAAACGGTAAGGAGCTTTAGCAATTGGTGCTGCTCCAGGCACAAGGTCAATCAGAAACTCCACTTGCCGATCGGGTGGTAACCCGGGTAAGTCGTCAGGAAAGACATCTGGAAACTCACGCACAATCTTCACATCAACAAGCTTTGATTTCTCTAACTTGGCATCGACCACATAGGCTAGGAAAGATGAACATCCTTTTATCAAGCACTTGCGTGCCTTTGCCATCGTGATTATTGCCACTTCGCCTTTTCTCTTCTCACCGTAGATCACAACGACTTCACCACAGGGATCGGGAAGTCGAATCAATTTCTTGGAACACACGATCTCGGCATGATTGTTTGACAACCAATCCATGCCAACTACAACATCAAAACCTCCGATAAACATCGACAGTAAATCGATCGAGAATTCTCTCCCCTCGATCCCGAGAGTACACTTCTTCAGAACATCACGGATCAGAACTTGACTACCATCAGCTATATCTACCACTAACGCATCCTCAAGACTAGTAGTGTGAATAGCAATCTTTTGACGGAAGAGAAACTGACACCCATATCGAATAAAATACGAGTAGGTACAGAGTTTATAAGAAATGTACCCGATACAACATTAGCGGATGCCTTGGCCTCATCAACCGTCATCTGAAATGCTTGACCCGGAACCCTAGGAGGGTTCTCCTTCTTTGCCGCCACGCTACCTGATGCAAGCTTCGGGCAATCTCTCCTCACGTGCCCCGGTGTCTTGCACTCGAAGCAGATAATCCCTCTGATCGGACAGTCACGGGTGACATGGTCAGACTTCCCACACTTTTTGCAGGGTTGAGGAGTGGTATTACAGTTACCGTGGTGCTTGGTCCGACACTTCGGACACCATCTAGCTTCTTGATAACTGCTGAAGCTGCGGTTTCCGACAAAAGGTCGGGTTCGCTTGGGAGGTACAGAACTGCTCTCCCACTTTCTCTTATTAGTAACCACCACAACTTTCTCAGCTTTGTTTCTCGCGAACATCTCTTCCATGTACTGGGCTTCCTCAACCATCTCGCGGAGGTTAGAAGCTTTAGAATTGTGGACCATGGATTGCATGTCCGCGGGTAGACCATTCAGATAGGCCTTCATCTTATCCTTCTCTGTTGGGGCAGCGTGCCCCACCAGATCAAGCTTCTCCATGAACTGACGGGTGTATTCCCTCACCGTCAGGCTTCCCTTTACCAAAGACCGGAACTCACTCTCGATTCCGTCCATAGTCCTTTCACTGCAGAACTCTTCCAACAACTTCTTCTTAAACTGGGCCCAAGACAACTGGGCCAACACCTCAGAAGACAAGGTGGATTGAGTGACATTCCACCATGTGAGGGTCGTATCCCTGAACAACTGGGTATCGAACCGCACCCTCTGATCATCTCCACATTCGGAAGAGCCAAAAGCTTGCTCGACCGCTCGAATCCACTTCACACACATGACTGGGTCGTCGGAACCAGAGAATTCTGGCGGTCCGCAACCCAGAAAAGATTTGTAGGAACAACTCTTCCCACTTCCCGGAGCATTAACAATCACACGCTCCTCGGTCCTGATCCTAGGGCTAGCGCCTCTAGAACCAATCACAATGTTTCCCACAACCGTTTCAATATTCCGATTGTTTACATCGGGATCTTCAATTACTTTCAGCAGAAACTCTTGCTGCTTTGCCATCTCTTCCCTCATTGCCAACATCATGCTAGCCATCATTTCAAACTGGGAACTAGCATCCCTGATGACTGGGTGGGACGAAGCCAGGTCTACTCGCAGAATGACCTCTGGCCCCCCACCTAGCCTTTGTTGAACAGGTGGTCGCACAACAACCTCAACTCCCTCCGGCTGACCAGCGGTGGAGGCTGTATCAACACGCGTACGCGGTCTACCGCGCGTACCTACCATACTGAATTGCTACACAGAGCAGAGAAAGAGATAAGAGAGAGGTAGGATAAACATGAAGGAAAACGTACTACCACATTACCAATTGTCATATTAACAGCAAATCAAGCACTCTTACCTACAATATCCTCATAATAACATTAGCTAAGTGAGATTATGAACATATAAAACATAAAGGTTCTTGTCACCACCGCTACAATATCCTCATAATAACATTAACTAAGCAATATGATTTCTTACCTATGCTCATGACATTTGTAGGACCAAACAGATCCATATGCAACAACTGAAGAGAAGAAGAAATTGTGTTCAACTCTTTGGACTTATGAGAAGTTGTGTGTTGTTTGCCTTTGAGACAAACAACATAATGATCATCACATGAAAATACTTTTGAAGGCAGACCTCTTACAAGGTTGTTTTTAACAAGTTTATTCATTGTTTTAAAGTTCATGTGACACATCCTTCTGTGCCAAAGTGATGATTCATCCAAAGAGGCTTTTGAAACAAGACAGTTTAGGGATGAATCATTTGAAACATTTTCCATATCTAAACAATAGACATTATCCTTTCTAGGAGTTCTTAGTAGTATCATCTTTTCATCAACTACCTTGAATCCAAGAGCAAGGATAATGCATTCTGAATCAGTGAATAATATACTATGCTTTTTGTCACAAACCTGTGATACACTTAACAGGTTGTATCTTAACTGCTCAACATAGTAAACATCTTCAAAGGTCATCTTACCTTTTGTTACATCTCCTTTACCACTAATCTTACCTCCATCTGGAGTATTACCAAAGGCAACCTGCCCTCCATCAATTTTCTTGAAATTCTTGAGGCAAGCCATGTTCCCTGTCATGTGCCTAGAGCAACCACTATCAACATGCCAAATGCTCATTCCCTTGAGCTGCTGGTTGCCCTGCACATAAGATAAATCAATTAGTATTAACTGGGAACCCAAGCCAAAGTGGTCTTGGGCCTCCCTTTCTCATCAAAGTACTTACACTCCTTTTTGATGAGATTTTTAAATTTAGAATACTCTTTACTGGAGTACTTTGTCAAGATGATTGGTCTAAAAGCACAAATACTAGAAGCAGTACTAATTTTAGAAGTACTAACAGAGTTAGCAGCACTAACAGGTTTAGCAGTACTAACCTTGTTAGAAGCACTAACAGAGTTAGCAATATTAACAGGTTTAGCAGTACTAACCTTGTTAGAAGCACTAACAGAGTTAGCAGTATTAACATCTGATGAAGTACTAACAATGTTAGTTTTAGAAGTACTAATACTCTCAGCAGCACAAACATTGATAGCAGCAGTATTGCTTCTGGCAGCACTATCTTTGTCAGCAGCACTATTTGTGGTAGCAGTACTAACAGTTTTAGTGCTTTTGGGAACCCACATCTTGACACTCTCTTTTATAGTCTTTTTCTTTATGTGGCTTTTAGATTTAACAGGTTTCTTAGCCACATGGTTCCTTTCATCCTTCCTATAACCAAAGGGTTTTTGCACAGATCTTTGAAAATTTATCCTTTGGTTAATAGGATTAAAATAACAGTGCTTGGCAAGATGGTTCATTTTGCCACATATGAAACAAGGTTTTGGTCTGATGATTCTACTCAGATCAACTCCTTGTTTCTGAGCCCACTGATTATTCCAATTTCTTTGATTGCCCCTCCTTTTATCATGTTTTAGGGGCTCAGACTTATTACCTGCACACTGTTTGCAAAGAACAGGATTCACAACTGTAGTCTGCTTGTAATGGACCTTTTTAGACTTTCCTTCAGTCTTCTCTACGTCATCAGATTTGACCCAATCCCTTCCACCACCCTCATTGGTAAGAATGTTATTTTCTAAGGGAATCTCACCACTCACAATATTATCCTTACTCTTACCAGCTTCTTTCTCAGTCTTGTCCTCAACAACTACTTCATCTGAAGGATCTATCTTAGTGGCTCCCTCATGCAAGTCCTTCCTATCCTTGGTCTCTAGCAAGTCTGATTTAGGAGGGATGTAGTTGTTGTTGTATGGTGGTGGTGTGGTATTGTACCCAATTCCTGGTTTAAGCTTATCATGGATTTGGACCTTTAGAATTGAATCCATGTCTTTAGAAGCATATGAAAACTTTTCCACATCTAGCTTAACCTTGGCTAGCTCTCCTCTCACCTTTTCATTCTCCTCTCTAGACTTTGTCAGTTGGATTTCTAGCTCATTTTTCTCCCACTTCCAGTAATTTGTATCATATGTGTGTTGAATTTCGTTGGCTTGGAACCCTTTAATTTGTTCCTCAAACCTATCAACAATTTTCACATAGTCTTTTCTATCCTTTTCTAATCTCTTAAGGTCATCACTCATACTCTGGTTGTGATCCCTGTACCTTTTAACAGTGTCTATACAAGTTAGAGAACAGAGATTAGAGAGTACCTCAGTTGGAAGATCAGATACCTCTGCCATGAGAGCTTGATTTTGAATGTCCTCTTCTGCTTGATCACTCCAGTCAAACCCCATTCCTTGTTGAGAAACAAGAGCTTGAGCAGAGTTTCTGTTCTGGTTGAAGCTTCCAGTCTGAGCTTGTTGGTGATTGTTGTGAGACACTCCACTTCTGCATTCCCTGGCAAAGTGTCCCTTCATATGACACTTGTAGCACTCTACCTTTGACTTATCAAAGCCTGCTCCATCTTCTCTTCTTTGGGAGAAGTTGTTCCTCCCAGTCCTCTTGATGAACTTCTTCACCCTCATAGAAAGCATAGCCATCTGCCATTTAATATCCATCTCTTCAAGATCATCAGGATGAAGCTGTTCCAAGTCATCATTGATTAAAGAGGAGTTACCATGGCTGGAAAGAAAGGCTTCAAAAACAGACTCATTGCCTTTTTCTTGATTTACTCCATTAGCAGCATTAACTGATTCAGGGTTAGCAGTAGAATCAGTTGATGCTGATAGGAGTGCAGCATTATGAACATATCCAGTAGGCTTCTTCTTTGCTCCCACCTCAGATTCAAACACTCTCAGATCATTGTACAGATCATCCAGTTCCTTTTCTTCCAATTTGTCATTCTGTCTGAATGAAACAGTGTACATGGTCCATTCATCTCCAAGAGATCTGAGGAACTTTCGGTTGACATCATCTTGTTCCATCTGGACTCCAACAGTAGCTAACTCACCAATTAACTTATTGAATCTATCAAAAGTTTGAGTCATAGACTCATTCTTTGAAGATGTAAAATTTTCATATTGCTGCTTGAGAATATCCCTTTGATTCCTCTTAGTGCTCTTGGTGGCAGCAAATCTCTTCTCTAAAGCATTCCATAGAATCTGAGCATCAGTGCAGTGGTGAAACTGATGTTGATACTCATTAGGAATGGCCAAAAGCAGGGTGCTTAAGGCTTTCATCTCCAATTGTCTCACTTTCTTCTCAGCATCAGTTTTTGGAGGTGGTCTTCTTCCATCTTGTCCAATTTTACCTTCAGCAGAGGGACCATTCTCAACAATGTCCCACATAGAAAAGTCTGTAAAGAGGATGTACTGCTTGATCCTAATTTTCAACATGTCAAACTCATTAGGTTTGAGCATGGGAACCTTTGAAACAAGAGTACTGTTTGATTCAACTGTGTTGTCCATGATGAATAAAGGTTTCTGAGAATACTATGCTCTGATACCACTTGTCAGGATCTGATTCTTTACAAGAATAATTAAACTCAAAAACAATATTAAAGAAGTTGCGGAAAAACACTTTAATATTCAAATATCAATGTAACAGTAAAGTAGAAATCACAACTTGTAAACTTTATTGAATGATTAAAGTTACAAGCTTTCACATAAAACCTCAATCTTGATGAACAGACTCACCAAGACGAATTCTACTTCTCTAGAACTAGGGTTGTAAACCTTGAGGTCAATTCTCTCTCAAAACAAAAGCTTAGAATAATCGTCTAACAAACTATTCTGAATAATTCTACACATATACTGAAAATAAAAGATAATTACAAAACATAAAAGATCTTCAGTATATTCTTCCATAATTATCTTCAAACCTTCCATGATTATCTTTAAACCTTGATCTGTGCGGCTTACCAAGATTATCACATAAGCAGTATTAAGTCATAGCAGCATTAACACTCTGAGCAGTATTAATCTTCACCAGCAGTAGTAACTATGCTTAGCAGTATTAACTTCTACAAGCAGTAGTAATTTGGCTCAGCAGTAGTAACCATGTTGTACTGGCAGCAATAATCATACTTAAACAAATCTTCAGTTCCCAACACGGGTACATATTGTCTTGAAGTGTCAAGAGAGGTATATATAGGATGAGTACAGATTGCCCGTGTTGAGTCTCTATCTTGGATGGTAGACCTTGACTCTGATATCATGTGAGAATATATGAACCGTTTGATTACTCTTTAATAGATCCTTTGAAAATAGGATGAGGTTCCAACTTATATTAAAGAGAAATGGTCCAAATGTAATTGATTTCCAACATAATTCATACATAATGGTCATAAAGCACAAGTTTGGCATATATATATATATATGTGTGTGTGTGTGTGTGTTTGGTTGAGTTTCTTTTTACCTTATATATGCGGTCCTTGCTTGGCCATCGTAGATGTCTTTTTGGCTAAGGTTATAAAATATTTGTGGGTACTGAACATATGAAAGTGAACTCGAAAGCTTCGGATCAAGATGGAAGCACATTGCTTGTTTAGCTGACGTGGGTTCGTTGCAATACATATCACAATCCAACACAACATGTAAGGAGCGTTACTCATTATTCCGGAAACCCGAAGCTGCAAACAAAATGTAATCTATTTTTTTAGAAAGAAATAGGTAAAAATGGATCTAAATCTATATATAAGATTCAAAGTGCGTTATCATCTAATAGATAGGGTCAAATATTGTTACGTTAAATGCTTGATGACAAAATCCATGTTATATGTGTAAATGTACGAGAGATCGAGAGAATATGAAAATTACAAGAGTATTGAGAGCTCCGGCCTTGAAACGATGAGGACGAGATGGTATTTTCTCACGCGATAAGTAGACAAGAAGAGGCATTTTATCTTCATTCTCATTCCTTAATTTGTTCATCGGATTGCAATCATCGTTTACAATCTGCAATATATCAGTATAAAATATTTGTTACATTAATTTTCACATACAAGTTTCTTAATCTTTTTTGCTGAAAAATAATATTTTAAAATTTTTTATTATTAACTAAAAGCATTTATTAAATTTATGTATAAAATATTTTGACCTTACAAATTAAATCGACAAAAAACATAAAACATACCTCAATGTGTGGTGGCCGATTGTTGACAACAGAAACTCCATTGGCCCTTCTCTCTACATTTTCTTTGAGTTGCTCATATGCTAACTGCGCAAATAGATTTTATTTAAAATTATTCGTTTGAATCTTAGAACACCCACAAGGGAATTGCAAACCAATTGCAAACACTATTTAGATGCCATGTAGGATTAAGACTTGCAACATTTGCAATTGTGTTTGCAAGGCCACCTAGGATAAACCAATTTCTAATTATTTAAATAAACTAAATTTTATATAAAACAATATATTTTATTAATTATATTAATCTTCTTGTTTAAAAAACACATATTATAACATACAATATTGATATAATAATTTATAAAATAAATAAAATGATTGTATTATATAATTATATTATATATTAATCGTTTATTTGAAATTAAAAAATTATATTTTAATTATCATTAAATTAAAATAAAGAATTATATATCATGTTAATTAACTAAAAAAATATAAATGTATATAATAATTAATAAAATAATTAATAAATGTTGTAGTGGGGACCACTTTTGAAAGTGTAGGTGGATTGCATGTATGTAGAGGGTAATTGTAAAAGCTGATGTGACACAATTGAAAGTGTAAATGAATTGCTGGGATGTGGATGGTCTTATATGGATTATCATTTTTTTTATGAATAATGATTTAAATATGCTTTTTATATCTTTTGTAACCTAGATTATTATTTCTAGTTCCACAAAAGAACATATATTTGATAAAACTACAAGAAAAACAAGTTTTTGTGAGGCGCCTTTAGCGAACAAGTCATGTCATCGTTATATATAATTATTTGTTATGATAAACGGACTTTTAACAATGACAAAAATTGTCGCTAAATACCCTCTTTCTTGTGGTAAATTATTACGTTTTAAAACAAAAATCATAATTATTACGGCATGAAAGTCTAGGGTTTGTTAATTACATAATCATAAGAATATGTGGAATCCATTAATTACATATAATACTTCTCAAAAGAGTTATTAAAAAGATAATAGGTTTCAACATTAAAAGAAAGAAGTGTCCAAATCTAATTTATATGAGATTCTAACAAGCTCCCTCCAACATTAAGGTGACGTTTGGTTTGCAGATTCTGATGGAATCTGGTGAAATTGGAATGTTGAATTCCATTGACCAAATTTCATTCCTTTGTTTGGTTCATTCTTTTTCATGTAAGGAATCTCTAAATACTATCAAATTCCACAAATGAGAGAATTTAACATTCCTTAACAACTAAAAGGTATTTTGATGGAATGAAATCTTTTTTTTCATAATATCACATATGCCCTCAATCCAATATAACCTAATCATATATCTGATTAAACCATGCCTCCATCGGTTCCTTCTCTAAACCACCACCGACCACCGCCGACCACCACTAACCACCTTCGACCATCGTCGTTCTGAACCACTGCCGATCTGAACCATCGTCGATCTAAACCACCGCCGATCTGAACAACTGTCGACCACCGATCACCGCCATTCTGAACCACCGGCGTTCTAAACCATCGCCGATCACTGCCGACCACCGCCGATCTGAACCACCACCGACCCCGAACTACCGCCAACCACCGACCACCACCATTCTGAACCATTGTCGATCTGAACCACCGGCAACCACCGATAACCGCCGATCTGAACCACCGTCGACCACCGCCGACCTGAACTACCGTCGACTACCGCAGTTCTCATCCACCACCGACCACCGCCAATCTGAACCACCATCGACCACCGATAATCGCCGATCTTAACCACTAGCGACCACCAACCACCGCCATTCTGAACCACCGATGACCATCGTCGATCTGAACCACTGCCGAGCACCGCCGTTCTGAACCACCACCGACCACCGTCAATCTAAACCACTACCAGCCACCGCCGTTCTGAACCACCGCCGACCACCACCAATATGAACCACCGTCGACCACATCTAAACCACCACTGACCACCACCAATCTGAACCACCGTTACAAATAAAGTATTTTTAATGGCTATTTTATTAAAGCATGTTTTGCTTAGAAAAATTAAAATTACCAAAAAGGGTATTTTGGTCATTTATCAACATTTCATTCCAATTCCAAAGCTACATTTTGTGAACCAAACAGACAATTTTCAATTTCTTTAACAGATTTCATTCCAATTCTGTCAACCAAACAGGTGGTCAAACCTGACAACATTCCATTCCAATTTCTTCAAAGGCAAATTCCTTTGACAGATTCCATTATAGTCCATGAAAAAACATTTTGCGAACCAAACGCCCCCTAAGTTCAGGGGTAAACATGTCCTAGACAGAATGTCGAGTTGCAAGCATAGATGTCTTAGATATTGTAGATATTGAGTCTTTACCATTTAAGAAAATTTGAAACCTCATTCAATTAGAGAATGGAGATTTTAAAATATATATTGAATAGAAAATGCATAACTCTAACTGATATAAAACCTTAACATGTTAAAATAAAATTATCTAAATTAAGATGATCACAAGGGTCTAGCAAACCAATTGATGCAAGACGTAATTGTAAAATCTTAGAAATGAAATTCTTATTTCCTTACACATTAATTATCATTTTATTAAAAATCTAAGAGAATTAAAAAATTAATTAAATAAAACAATGATGTGTCTTACGTATTTAATATGCTAGGGAGGAATAAAAATCTCATGTCCCAAAATTCTATCTCATTCTTGTCCGACCAATGAAATTAAGACACATCAGATTTTATATATTTTTGATTTTATTTAATTCAAGTTTATATTTTCTAACCGATGACGTGTATTGATCATGTGATTGGTGGAAATGAATGGGACATGATAATTTGGGACAGGAGATTTTTATCCGCTAGGGAGAAGACTTTTATATATTGAAACAGTTTTGAAAGATGTGTGGTAGTGATGATCTAATCCAGTCAGGGTCTTTCTTTTGCATGTTAAATGTGTGATTCACAACAGGACCCCTAAAATTTTGGGGGCCTAATCTTACGTTGTTCAATGAATGTTAAATTATAGTCCGCCTTGTTGTCTCACTAATTTCTATCAGAAGAGAAAAATAAACACGCCACATCATCGCCTCTGTAATTTATATAAGTATATATATATTATCTCATTTTGTATTGTAATAAAAAGTTTAAGGCGTAAAAGGGCCTCCAAAAAAGATTGGAACGTCTATTAATCCAGTTCTGTGTATTTATTTATTTAATTACCTGTTAAAATATATAATGTTTACCAATCTTGACTTTATTTCTTTTGTGTATATATTGACAGGTTTTAGTAGATAAGGGTAGATATTGTCAACGAGATTAAAGCTGAAGTGGAGGGCTATGCCTCACATATGCAAGATCTTGGAGGTTAGCGGAGCAATTTGTTGGAACTTCAGGGTTGTTCTGTAATTCTCAGTATACATATAATTTGAGATATTTCTCTTCTTGAGAGATATCATATCATTTTTTCATTGTGAAGCTTTCTATCATATCGTTTTCTCTCTCTAGATTTTAGGGTTACATTTTATAAACTAGTTTGATACTATTGTAAAGTTGTAACTAGTTTAGGTTTGTGTAGCTGTATTTGATTTTGTAATAATAGAGAAATATGTTTTGATTATAAGTTTGTACATTACCTTCATCTTTTGTTCTTCTTCCTGGAATTTATGATAAAAGGAAATTTCGTAAATCCTTTACTCTCATGTGTGAACAATGTGGCATTTCTGGACGTACGATTAAAAGATGTTTTAAACTAATAGGCTTTCCAAAGGACTTTCGAAGTAGACCCCGACCACAAAATCAAAATTTTAGATTTGTAGCTAGTAATGTCTCTGTTTCTGAGTCTCATTCTTTTAAACAACCTGTGTCCATTTCATCTTTTCCTTTTTCTGAGGAACGGGTTGCAAAAACTTTTATCCTAATAGAATTGAAACACATTTCAGAAAAGGCAACTACCAATATGGCAAGTATTACCACAATGCCTCGATCTGGTTGGATTATTGATTCTGGTGCAAGCCAGCACATGACATCCAACACCTTTCATCTTGAGAATGTGGTGGATGTGTCTGAGTTAAACCTTAGGGTAAATCATCCTAATGGAACTGAGGCAAAAATAAACAAAATTGGAAACTTTAAACTTTCAAACAATGTAACTTTGTTTGATGTGTTGGTAGTTCCCGATTTCAATGACAACGTTCTATCTGTTCAAAAACTAGCTAGTGATAATAAACTCTTTATAGGTTTTGATGACTTGCGTTGCTATGTCAAGGATTTTCTTCGAAAGAGTGTTGTGGGGATTGGTAGTCAGGAAGGTGGACTATATTTTTTTTATAAAAAATTCATTAGTGAGTCCTCTCCTTCTAGAAATCTCATTGTTTCTTGTTTTGTGTCTTCTCAATTATGGCATAGTCGCCTTGGTCACCCTGCTGACAAAGTGCTAAATGTTTTAAAGAACCAACTCAAAATTGGTAATGATGTGTGTAATCCTTGTGAGATTTTCCATAAGGCAAAACAAACCCAAGATAAGTTCAACTTAATTAATCACAAGTCTAAGTGCCTTGGTGATTTGGTTTATTTGGATGTTTTGGGTCCCTGTCATATTCAAAGTAGGGAAGGTTACAATTATTTTCTTACTATTGTTGATGATTTTACTCATGTTGTTTGGGTTTATCTGTTGAAAGGAAAGCATGAGGTAGGTGATTATATTGTTGAGTTTTCAAATTTGCTTGGCACTCAATTTGGAAAAACTGTTAAAATTTTTAGAAGCAACAATGGTGCTGAATTTATAAACCTAAAACAAAGTTCGTTTTTAAAATCAAAAGGAATCATTCATCAAACATCTTGTGTCTACACTCCCCAGCAAAACTGGGTGGTACAACGCAAACATCGTTTACTTAATGTAGCTAGAACTCTTATGTTTCAGGGAGGGACTCCTTTAAACATGTGGAGTGAGTGTATTCTCACAGCTACATATTTGTTAAATAGGACTCCTGCCTCTGTTTTGAAAGGTAAATGCCCATATGAGATTGTTTTTGGCTTTCAATCTGTCCTTGCTCATCTTAGAAACTTTGGATGTCTATGTTTTGCTAGAATACCTAATGTCACAAATAAAATTTCTTCTAGATCTGAAAAGTGTGTCTTATTAGGTTATGCAAATTCTCAAAAGGGATACAGACTGTATAGTTTGGATTCAAACAAAACTTTAGTTTCTCGTGATGTGATGTTTTATGAAAATGTTTTCCCGTTCAAGATGAGTAAAAACAAGTTAAATGAGTCCAATACTGGTGATTTAAATACATTAAATTTCTTTGATTATATCTTTGGTACAACTAAAGACTGTGTTAATTCTCCACCCAATTATGAGAATGGAGACCATCTTCATAATGAAGTTTTAAATAAGCCATTCTCTTCCTCTAGTGACCCTAGTATACTAGGTAGCCCAAGTAGAGTTGCCAATAGGCTGCATCTAGGCAGCTCAAATGATTGTACTAATCAAGGTTCACCTTCTGACAATGATCTTGAAAGAGTTTCCAGATGGCAGTCTCTGAGTAGCTCTGATGTGGCTGCCAGTAGGCATAAAGACATTGAATTTCAGTATGTGGCAAATGATAGAAATAAAACCAGTGATGCTCAAAATTTTAGTCTCATTTCTAAGGGAAACCAAAATTTACCTTTAACTTCCCAGTCTGCTAGGTTATCTAGTTTTCTATGTCAATGGTATGTTAAACTTTCTTCTTGTCTTGTTAATCATGGTTTTACTCAAAGTAGGGGTGTGCAGAACCCGAGATACCCGAAATACCCGAACTGACCCGACCCGATAAACACTGAAAAATTCGAACCCTTAAACCCGAACATCCGAAACCATCCAATCCGATTTTTTTTTGGGTGAAGTGGGATCGGGTTGGGTACCCAAACCCAAACCCGACCCGCCCGAATATCCGAAATATTATAATATTATATTTTCTAAATTATTTCTAAATTCTAATAATACCCTAAATCCCTAATTCCTAATTTCCTATTCCTAATTCTAATTTATCGAGTCTCGACTCTCGACCCTGACCCTCTCTGATCTCTCGTCTTCTCGAATCTCGATCGAATATGGCTCTGGCCTCTGAGAGACTGAGTCTGACTCTCGACTCTCGTCTATCGAATCTCGGCCATCGACGTCTCCTCCGGCGGGCGGCGACCATTCACAGAAGTGACCAGACTCATCGACCATTCAAGATTTCAAGTATTCAACTAAAGTTGTATGTAAGTTAAACTTTTCTAACGTCGATTTTCTTTGCCATTAAAGATTGTTTGTTAGTTGTTACTTTGTTTGTTATTTGGATTTTGGCATGGATTCTTCATTCTTAAATGTTAAATCTTAATTTCTTATTTTGGGGTTTTTTTGGAATGAAATTTATACTACATTTATTGATTGGCATATGGTAATTTGGTTTGGTATTATAGATTAAGATTAGATTTTTCATTTATATGGTAATTTGGTTTGGTTATGTCATACTTGATACTACTTACTACACTTCACAGTTCACTTCACAGTTCACTTCACAGTTCACTTCACAGTAAGGCTACTGACTTTGTGTTTCATCTCATGTTTAGTTATGTCATACTTGATACTACTTACTAGTTACTACACTTCACAGTTCACAGTAAGGCTACTGACTTTGTGTTTCATGTTTAGTTATGTCATACTTGATATAATTTTGGACTTCGTATTTTAGGTGTAATTTTGGACTTTGGTATTTTGATGTCTAATAAGTAATATGTTATTGTTAATTTGTTATTTATTACATATAATTTAATTTTAAACTTTGGTTCAAAGGATAGAATCATAGTTGATAGTTGTTTATATTTTGTAATGTAAGTAAATTAGTTGTTTTTGTTTATATGTAAAAAATAAATTTTGTTTTAGATTTTAACAGGCCCAAAAAAGAAGCCCAAATAAGGCCCAAACCTGACCCACCCGAACCGTCCAACCCGAACCCCGAACCACCCGAACTGTATTCGGTCGGGTTTCGGGGTTTATCTCCTCATCCGAATATCCGATCGGGTTTTGGCCCAGGTCACCTGATCCGACCCGACCCGCCCGATGCTCCCCCTAACTCAAAGTACTTTTGGGTTTGTTGTTCTTGTTATGTTGATGTATGTCAATGATATAGTTATAACTGGTAATAATTCGACTAAAATCAATAAAGTTAAGGACTACTTAAAAGGTAAGTTTGTTATCAAAGATTTAGGGAAATTCAAGTTCTTTTTGGGAGTTGAAATATTAGATTGTATTGGCAGTGTTTGTATGTCTCAATGGAAGTATTGTTTAGAATTGTTGAATGAGTTTGGGTGTCTTGGTTGTAAACCATGTAGTACACATATGGTTATGAATCTGATGGTGACTGGTTCAAGTAGATCAAAGGATCATCCTTTATTTGATTTTACTGGTTACCAAACGTTAATCGGTAGATTGGTTTATTTTTTGGCTACTTGTCTAGATATTGCTTTTGTTGTTCGTTGTCTTAGTCAGTTTATACATTCACCTAGACATTCTCTTTTAAAACTTGCTCTTAGTGTTCTTAGATTTTTGAAGCTCTCCCCTGGAAAAGATGTTAGCTTTATAAGGTCAAAAAGGTTTGGTTAGTTGTGTCTGTGTTTATAGATACTGGCTGGGGTAAGTGTCTCCCACCTCTCTTACTTGTTTGTTTCTTCTTAATTCTATGGTTTCATGGAGAAGCATAAAAGATTTACTACCTGTAAATCTGTATTGTGATAATAATTCTGGTATGTTAAAAGTTTTAAAATTCTTTCTACTGATCAGACAGTTGATATATTCACAAAAGCTCTTGAGGTTAATCAACACAATTTCTTTTGTTCAAAGTTAAGGTTGATTGATTTCTTCAAAGGGTCAAGATTGAGGGCGGGTGTTAAAATATATAATGTTTACCAATCTTGACTTTATTTCTTTTGTGTATATATTGACAGGTTTTAGTAGATAAGGGTAGATATTGTCAACGAGATTAAAGCTGAAGTGGAGGGCTACACTTCACATATGCAAGATCTTGGAGGTTAGCGGAGCAATTCGTTGGAACTTCAAGGGCTGATCTGTAATTCTCAGTATACATATAATTTGAGATATTTCTCTTCTTGAGATATATCATATCATTTTTTAATTGTGAAGTTTTCTATCAGATCGTTTTATCTCTCTAGATTTTAGGGTTACAGTTTATAAACTAGTTTGATACTATTGTAAAGTTGTAACTAGTTTAGGTTTGTGTAGTTGTATTTGATTTTGTAATAATAGAGAAATAAGTTTTGATTATAAGTTTGTACATTACCTTCATCTTTTGTTCTTCTTCCTGGAATTTATGGCTCCTGAATAGGAATTCATCGCCACCTGAGAAAAACCGTTCCGGCGTGAGGCACTTGATCCCATGTCTCCGGCAAAACGGTAACCAAAGTTTTGCAAACGACCATGCTTCTTTCATAGCATACAACGTCAGGGTCGTTCCTGGCATTTGGGAGACCCTGTGCAAAAATCTAAATATGATTCCATATTTTTCTAGTTATATTATTTATTAAAATTTATTATTTAATTCAAAAATAATTTTGCTTATATTAAAATATATGTTGAAGTACAAATAATCATAAACAAGATTCAAATAGAAATCAAACTAATCTTTATATCTTAAAATTAATGATCACAATTCTTATTTGACTAATTTGTTGATAAGAATAAATTAAAATTAATTAGTAAGAAAATTAAAAACAATCTCATAATAAGTATAATGTACAGTTTATTAGTAGTGAACATAAAAAGTTATTCATTCTTCAATAATAAACTAACACTACAATATACATATTTCGAGAAGACCACAAACAATTAGGCATTAATATTTTCTAACATAGATCTCCTAACACTTTTTGAAACAAAATCATCTAATCATACTTTCATAGATTTGCTAGAAATTTATTTTCAATCTATATCAAAGCAAAACATTTAATCTCTTTTGAGATATAGTCGATTACCGATAAGTTTCAAAAGTTTTGAAAAATGATTAAAGAAATATATAAATAATCAATAACGGTCAATGAAAGTCTTAATATTCATTAAATAATCAAACAAAGTTAATAGAAGAAAATAATTGAAAAATAAAAAAAATAAAGAATGTCACTAAATTATAGACTGACATATATACCTTGAAAAGAAAAGAACCGAAGACAAATATTATAAATTTATGGTGACGACAATAAAATAAAAACGAAAAAAAGTGGGATTTTGGCCTTCTAGAGGATAATTTAGAAAATGAAGTCCAATATAGATATGAGGTTTTGATTATAAGGTTTTAACTAGAGATTTCGGGGTTGTTTGGCAGTTGCTGAATGGTTTAGTGCAGAATGATTAATGGGTCAGAATGATTAAGAGACTCCTATGATATAGTGCAATATGAAATATGGTTGTTTGGTAATTGTTCAGAATTAAATCAGGGTGCTTAATGGTTAAGGGAGACCCAGGATACAAAATGATTCAGAGGATTTTGGAACCATTAAGATGCAACATTTTTTTCTGCCAAACAGGATTTACCTCTTAACGATTCAGAAGTTATCTCTTAATGGAACCATTAAGAGGTAAACAAACAGCCCCTTCATATTAATAAGAAACATTATATACAAAAAATAAATGACAAAAACAAAGAAATAAGGAAGCATGATTTGACTATTTAAATATAAAAATAAAAATAAAAACAAATAAGGAAACTTGATGTTTTGGTATCGACAAATAAATAAAAATTAAAAAAAAAATTAGACGAATCATTAAAAATATTCATATAGTTTAATTATTATAAAAATCACAAACTTTTTATATGATTAAGTTGTGTTTTTTTTAATTAAAAAAATTGAAAACTAAAACGTGCATTGTTGGATTTGAACCCAAGACTTACACTAAAGAGTAGCATACGCTTACCGGTTAGTTAGGCTGCAAAGCAACTTGTGTGGTTTTTTCGTTTTAGTTTCTTATATTCTAATTATTATATATATAAAAAAGATTAAAAATCGGAGGCCCCCGACGAACGGAGGCCTTGTGCGGCGGCACCGCTTGGAACACCCTGTTGCACGGCCCTGCTCATAGGTTCAACAAATAGAAAGATATATATATATATATATATATATATATATATATATATATATATATATATATATATATATATATATAGACTTGGGATCACGTGAGACCAGCATGTTTTCGTGAGACCAAGTTTTTACATTTGAAACTTCACAGCAAAATGCTGTGAAGGTAACCTTCACAGTGTTTTTGCTGTGAAGGTTCAGATTTTTTTTATCTTCACAGTATTTTGCTGTGAAGTTTCAAGTATAAAAACTTGGTCTCATGGGTCTCACGAAAACATGTTGGTCTCACGTGAACCCAACCTTATATATATATATATACATATATATATATAGGGTTAGGTTCTTTTGTTAACCTTACTTTTCTTGTTAACTATATGAACCAATCTAGACCATCAATCTTTGTAATGGATGGTTAAGATTAAAACTAGTTTTTTAAACAATTAAATAGGGTTTATTTATTAAATAGATATATGAACATTTGTGGTCAAGGGTATTTTGGGATTAAATCATTTACTCTTTTGGGAATCACATTAAAAGGGCTCATTAATTTTTCCCTAAGCCATAAACTTAACATTAAAATGGCTTATTAATTGTCATTTTAATGGTCATTCCACAATTTAATAAAATGACAATGAAAACCCCTTTTCCACAATTTAATTTCATGACTTTTCCTAATGCATATAAGTTCACCTTTTAGTAGTTGATGATTGTTCACCTTTATGTGAAATTAAAATATGTTATAACAACAACATTCATGTGCAAATATGTTAACATATTTGTTCATGATATGCATATATGTTCATATCTTTTAACACCAAGCATATAAGTTCACCTCAGTTCGTGTTATGCATATAAGTTCACCTATGTTCACCTTTTCGAGAAGAATGACTATACGATATACGGGTTTATCCAATCATGAATCAAAACTATTATAATAATATTGAAATGATTCAAAAAAGTAATATGAAAAAGGATGATCTTCAAAAATCGTAACCTACAAAGTAATTTTGGAATCTTCATTTTTTGTAACTTCCATGAAATTAATGACAAAAGATTACTACTGTTATGACGTTTATGCCCTTTTGGATTAAATAAATAAATTAATTAAACATCAAATAACCTTGCATTCCTATTGGTTGAGCAAGGTTCACATAGTTAACAAGAAATACTTGGTTAACAAATGATCATTGCTCTCTCTCTCTCTCTCTCCCTCTCTCTCTCTATATATATATATATATATATAGGCTCATTAATTGTTAACCACGACATTGGTGCTAACCGTACTAACCAATCTCAACCGTAGATTGATAAGATCAATGGTCCATAATTAATTGATTTTTTATTAAATTAAAATATTAAAAACGGTTGAAAAAAATACAATGCATGTATGCATAGGGGTATTTCAATCAAAATACAATTTCTTTTTAATTTGGGGAACATGGACGGTGGGCCTACCAAATTAAAAACCCAAATAATTAGGGATTTCATCCCATAAAAAGCACCAACTTCCTAATCCCACCGTCGTCATCACCTTCACTTGAAAACCCACCTCCACCATTTTTCCCACTACCACTCGCCACACCTCCGTCGCCGCCACCACGCGCCGCCGGAACTGCTTCAGTGCCTTTCACATCCACCGTCGGCGTCTTTTTCTTTTTTCTTTTCAAACAAATCGTTAGTAATGCAACCAAGATGCATAATAACAAAAACCCACCAACAGAAACGGCGATTATGAGAATCTTGATTTTCCGACGATGGTTCGATTTCTTAGCGGCGGTGGTGGGTGGGGATGGGTTCGCGGGAGAAAAAGAGGGAAACGGAGATATAATGCATGGGAGGTTAAACGCATCGCCGCATAAATCAACATTACCGGAAAATGAAGTGGAGTTGAATTGAACGAAGATAGGGGTCTCCGGAATTTGGCCGGAAAGTTGGTTAAAACGATTTTCAGGATTTGAAGAAATCGATTTTCAGGATAGTGCATATGTGCACACTTGCATACAGTGCATATATGCATATGTTTGCTGAAATATTATATGCATATATGCACATTGATATCTAATATGCATATGTGCACATTGAGCATATGCATATCTGGACACATGTATCTAATATGCATATGTGCACATTGAGTATTGTGAATATGTACATGTTGTATATGTGCATATGTGCATATCAACTGATCTATTATGCATTGCTTGAGATACCTACTACCATCTAGACATGCATAAATGCACACTCGAAATATGGAAATACATTAAATATTATATTTAATATTTAGATAACTACCATATTAATAACTCCTTGAAATATGGAAATATATTAAATATGGAAATACATTAAATATTAAATATTATATTTAATATTTAGATAATTACCATATTAATAACTCCTTGAAATATGAAAATACATTAAATAGGCGTGAATTATGAAATTCCCATATTACCTTTTGAGGACATAAACTCTAGGATGATTCTGATTGGTTGAAAATTGGTTAGCACGGTTAGCACCAATGACGTGGTTAGCAAATGAAGGGGACACTATATATATATAGGGGAGCGATCAAATGGAAACCACTCTAATTTTGAAAACCGTGGAAACCCTCGATTTCATTGGTTAAGTTAATGAAATTGTTTAATGAAATTGTTTAATTTGATGAAATTGTTTCATATAATTCTTTTATTGATGAAATCGTTGCATATATTTGTGTTTTTTATGTAAAAATGAAAAAGTTTCATCAGACTGCGAAAATACATGAAACAATTTTATGTATGAGAAAAATAGATGAAACTACATAAAAAAACACAAATATATAAAACAATTTCATTAACAAAAGAATTACATGAAACAACTTGATCATATTAAAAAAAATTATGAATCAATTTCATTAATTTAACCAATGAAATTGACGGTTTCCAAAGTTTCCAATCTAATATGGTTTCCAATTGAAACCACCTCTCTCTCTCTCTCTCTCTCTCTCTCTCTCTCTATATATATATATATATATATATATATATATATATATATATATATATATATATAGTGGAAGGATATTTTGCAACCTTTGCAACCCACATCTTAACCGTCGGATTCATGATCGGCGGTTATTTTATTTTTATTTTTCTGTTTTTTTTAATTAAAAATATTGGACCCCATATCTATTGTAACCGTCGATCATGAATCCGACGGTTAAGATGTGGGTTGCAAAGGTTGCAACCTTTTTTAAGGATTGCAAATTAAACCACCCCTATATATATATATATATATATATATATATATATATATATATATATATATATAGGGTCCCCTTCATTTGCTAACCGTGATATTGGTACTAACCGTGCTAACCAAATTTCGACCAATCAGAAGTTTCCTAGAGTTTTTGTTATGCCATTAATGCTATTAAATCTGAAAGGGTAATATTGGAATTTGCTAAAAATCGCCCCATTTAATCTGTTTCCATATTTAAAAGAGTTTTTTAATTTGGTAGTTATCCTGATATTAAATATATCACCCCATGTAATCTGTTTCCATATTTAAAAGAGTTTTTTAATTTGACAGTTATCCTGATATTAAATATATTAATTTAAAATTTTATTTTGATTTGCATCTTATTAATTTGGTAGTAGACAGAACTATGCATATATGCATTTGGGAAATATGTCCATATCCATTAGTTGTGCACATATGCATGTATGATTATAGTACATGTATGAATTTCCCCAAATGTGCACATATGCATTTTCAATTACAGTGCACATATGCATGTAATATTTCAGCAAACATATTTTCATATTTAAAGGAGTTTTTTTAATTTGGTAGTTTTATATCGCCTCATTTAATCTATTTTCATATTTAAAGAAGTTTTTTAATTTGGTAGTTATCCTGATATTAAATATATTAATTTAAAATTTTATTTTGATTTGCATCTTATTAATTTGGTAATAGACAGAACTATGCATATATGCATTTGGGAAATATGTCCATATACATATCCGATAGTTGTGCACATATGCATGTATGATTATAGTACATGTATGAATTTCCCCAAATGTGCACATATGAATGTAATATTTCCGGTAATAATAATAAATTTACATACAAAATCCTCTCTATGCATCTCATTTTTTATCCACCAAAAACTAATTTTTTCACAAATAAAAATTGAACTAATCAAAAACTACAACTAATACTAGCAATCAAGAGTCACCGAAAATGCCTTGTCGCCGCCACCACCGTCTCATTCTCCGGCGGTGGTTTCACGTACTTTCCGATCACTTTCTAGTGAGTCCGGTTCTTGATCCTTTGAATCTTGGCTCGTGTTTTTTGCTTCTTCGTTCCTCTCTCTCTTCTTCGTTTCCCACCAACTGGACCCAAGCCTGCATTTGGTTGAAATCACCGGCGGTCTCAACTGCGGTCTTGAGGTCAGTGACGGGAAACCCAACAAAGGTAGCACCGCCGGTAACGTTGGCAGGGAGAGATGTGCCGTCAGCAAGCACGACGTTGAAGGAAGAGACTAAGAACTTGCGTTGTTGGAAGGCGACAAAGAGCCACCATGAATTAAGGCGGTCTTCGGCGGCGTTAGTGAGAGTGAGGGTGGATTGGAAGTTGTAGGGCTGGTCGGCGGGAGGAGTGGCCGGTGGAATTTGGAAGCCGGAGTTGTAGATGTAGGAAATGGAGATTTCGTATTAGGTGCGATATTGAGAAAGGGTTGTGGGGATTGAGATGGAGAAAAGATGAAAGCAATGCCCATGATGCCCACGATTTTGGGAATCAAATCCCTAATTATTTGGGATTTTAATTTGGTAGGTGTATATTCCCCAAATTAAAAGGAATTGTATTTTGACCGAAATACCACTGTGCATACATGCATTGTATTTTTATCAACCGTTTTTAATATTTTATTTTAATAAAAAATCAATTAATTGTGAACCATTGATCTCATCAATCTACGATTGAGATTGGTTAGCACGGTTAACATCAATGTCACGGTTAACAAATGAATGAGCCTCTCTCTATCTCTCTATATATATATATTAAAATCTTTTGTCGTTTGTTTTAAATTTTATATTAAATATTCGTCAAATATTGTCGTTTCTGTTTTAAGGGTTGTTCTTCTGATTTCCTTCTCTATGAAGATTGAAGCCTTGTTTCGACAACATCGAATGATAGTTGATCATTCTCTAATATTTTGGCTGGTTGTTTGTTTCTATGCTTTTGAGTTCTGACTTGCATGCTTTTTTGATACCTATATAAACTGTAATAATGGATGTTCATTAATTTGTTTATCAAAACTACAACATTTTAATTTGTAATGGGGCCCATCCCCCACTAACATATATATACATCCACCCCTGGCCATAAACCTCTAGACTAATAACCCATATATACTGCTCGACTAATAGTCCTTTAATGGTATCAAAGCCAACTTCTTGGGTTTCAGGCGAAGAAAAACGGACGTGGGGACTCGGGTCGGGGCGCAGCGTAACGTCCTGTTTTGCATGACTACCAATGCAAATTTCAAAATTCCGAAAACATTTTGATATAATGCTTTTCAATAGAGCAGTGTTTGTGGAGTTAAAAAAACTATTATGCGTGAAAATAAATCAAAATATTGATTTTATACGCATATATTAAAATGGAAATATAAGGGTATATATCCGATAGAAGAAACCACGTTTTTCGTCCCTTGGTTTGTTTAAAGTTACGACTTTTGTCTCTTTGCTTTTGAAATTATGGTTCACATCCCTATGATTAGCAATTTAATTGTTGTTTTCGTCATTGACCACTACTAAACAAACAACTTTTTCCGGCGGCCATTTTCGGCGGGTTTTTCCGTCGGAAATATTCCGGCGGATTTCCGGCGAAAGTCAATTTGGTCAAACCCCCGTTGACTTTCGCCAGAAATCTGCCGGAATATATTTTATTAAAAAAACTAAACTTTTCGGCGGATTACCGACGGTGTTAAAATTATTTTTAATTTTTTTCATATTAATTATAATTAATTAAAAATTTCCCACGGATTTTCGGCGGAATTTAATTAATTAATTATTTTCTTAAAAGAGTTTTTAAAAAAAACTAAAAAGGCCGCCGAAAATCCGCCGAAAAAAAATAATTAATATATATTTTTTCTTACAAGAAATTAAAAAAATAAAAATTAAAAAATTAAAAGGCCGCTGAAAATACAAAAAATAATTAATATTTATTTTTCTTAAAAGAAATTAAAAAAATAAAAACTAAAAAAATTAAAAGGCCGCCGAAAATCCTCAGAAAATACAAAAAATAATTAATATTTATTTTTCTTAAAAGAAATTAAAAAAATAAAAAATAAAATTAAAGGCCACCGAAAATCCGCCGAAAATACAAAAAATAATTGAATATTTATTTTTCTTAAAAGAAATTAAAATAGAATTAAAAGACCGCCGAAAATCCGTCGAAAATACAAAAAAAAATATTTATTTTCTTAAAAGAAACTAAAAAATAAATGGCCGTCGAAAATTCAAAAAAAAAATATTTATTTTTCTTAAAGAATTTTAAAAAATTAAATAAATAATTAAATAATTAAAAATAAATATTATTATTAAATAAATATTATTATGAGACGAATTAAAAAAAATTGAAAAAAAATGGATCCGGTTGGCTTTAACATACCTAGTTGGGTTTTAATGGATCCCGTTGGGCTTTTAATGGATCCAATTGGACTTTAACGGATCTAGTTGGGCTTTAACATACCTAGTGGGCTTTAACGTACCTAGTTGGGCTTTAACAGATCCAATAGGGCTTTAACGGATCCAGTTGGGCTTTAATGGATCAAGTTGGGCTTTAACAGATCTAATTGGGCTTTAATGGATCCAGTTGGGATTTAACGTACCGAGTTGGTCTTTAACGTACCTAGTTGGGCTTTAACAGATCCAGTGGGTCTTTAATGGATCCGGTTGGGCTTTAATGGATCCAGTTGGCTTTAAAGGATCCAGTTGGGCTTTAACGTACCCAGTTAGGCTTTAACGTACCTAGTTGGACTTTAACGGATCCAGTTGGTCTTTAATGGATCCGGTTGGGGCTTTAATGGATCATGTTGGACTTTAACGGATCTAGTTGGGCTTTAATATATCCAGTGGGGTTTTAATGGATACAAATGGGGCTTTAATGGATACGGTTGGGCTTTAATGGATCCAGTTGGGCTTTAACAAATCCAGTTGGGCTTTAAAGGATCCAGTTGGGCTTAAACGTACCAAGTTGGGCTTTAAAGTACACAGTTGAGCTTTAACGGATCCAGTTGGTCTTTAACGTACCCAGTTGGGCTTTAACGAATCCAGTTGGGCTTTAACAGATCCAGTTGGGATTTAACATACATAGTTGGGCTTTAATGGATACGGTTGGGCTTTAATGGATCCAGTTGGGCTTTAATGGATCCAGTTGGCTTTCATGGATCCAGTTGGAATTTAACGTATCGAGTTGTGCTTTAACGTACCTAGTTGGGCTTTGACGGATCCAGTTGGCCTTTAACGTACCCAGTTAGGCTTTAACGGATCTAGTGGGGCTTTAATGGATCTGGTTGGGCTTTAATGGATCTGGTTGGCTTTAATGGATCCCATTGGATTTAACGGATCCAGTTGGGCTTTAACGTACCTAGTTGGGCTTTAACGTACCCAGTTGGGCTTTAACGGATTCAATTGGTATTTAATGGATCCGGTTGGGCTTTAATGGATCTTGTTGGGCTTTAACGGATCTAGTTGGGCTTTAATATACCCAGTGGGGCTTTAATAGATACGGTTGGGCTTTAATGGATCCAGTTGGGCTATAATGGATCCATGATAACGTCATTTTAGACGTTATTCGTAATCGAAAATCGGGAAAGTTTTGCCTAATCCCAGGTAAAATAGCAGTAAAACTAATTATTTTTTAGAAGGAAAGTACAGGATGAGGAGTAAGGATCAGGCCCGAGCAATTCTGAGGAAAATGATGAAGGACGGCGACAACTTTGGCAAATTCTGAAGAGAGCAAATTTGGAGAAACAGTGTTGCGCGCGGGTAGCGGCACAGGCCAAACCCGATCGGACACTAGCGCGGACTTCCCCTTCGGCAAGAATTCCAGTGCTGCGCACGGGTAGTGGCGCGGGCCAAACCGCGCAGACACTAGCGCGGACTCCCCTTGGCATGAATTCCAGTGCTGCGCCCGGGTCACCGTGCGGGTCCAGCCGCGCGGACATCATGACTGTTACGTTTTGATTCTTATTTCTAGGGGTTTTTGTGGAGGCTAGGGGACCAATTTTTGACCTACGAAAATAGAGAGAAAATAAGCTTTGGAGAGACGAGAAGGGATATTGAAGAAAGAAGAGAAGGAATTGACGTTTGACACGAAGTGATCTACGTACAACGGGTACGGAAGGCTATCGACAAACTTCTCAGGAAGTTCTAGTATTTCTATCTTTTGATACAATGATTTCAATTCCTCGATCTAGTTTATTGCTTGTGTTTGTTAAGAACCCCAACATGAGCTAATCTTATCATGTTGGGGGTTAGATAATTATTTGATGATGTTCTTGTTAAGCTTGTGATTTTGAGTTTGGGTTAAGATGAATGATTTGTCAATGAATGTTTATGATGAGTTTTTATGAAAATCCCTTTGGTCTGATCAACTATTTGTATACTTATTGATTGTTTTGTACCTTCGAGAGAAGAACTTGACGATTCGATGTGTTTGTCATAAAACTACGGTGTGAATTGGATAAAGATATACCCATTCCATCATAGATGTTTTAATTCTGTTTTTCATGAGTATTATAACCTGGTTTTGAGATCGAAAGATGAAAAATCCTTGTTAAATGCTAATTTCATTATAGCTTGAGAAAGTGTAATGGATTCCTTTGAGATTAAATTCATTGAATCATTTGTAAAACCCAAATCCATTCTTAGTTTAAAAGGGACTGAATTGAATATGATTTCAACCCCCAGCTTTTCTTATCAGCAGTTAACCAAATCAACTCCAGATCTAGCTTTCTATTTTATTTTTGATCAAAGCTCTGTCACTCGAACAAACAATCCAATTTTTAATAGTCTAGTTAATAGTTAATATAGATTTATGGTATTGAACTCCAAGTTCTTACGGTTCGATACTCGTACTTCCGTACGTATTACTTGATACGATACCGTACACTTGTGGTCCGTGTGGGAAGGGTGTAAACCCGACCTATCAAGTTTTTGGCGTCGTTGCCGGGTAACTTGTTTTGTGTTGATATCACTATAGTCTATAGAGATTATTAGATTAGACATTTATTTTTAAGTCCTATTATATCAATTCAATTTTGAGGTACTTACGACTTGTGTTTTGATTGCATGATTCTTTTTGGTTTATGCCAAGAAGAAGACTCTTCAGAGATCTTGAGCCGTTAGATCTAGAAATTGAAAGAACCACACGACAACCGCGTCGAGAGGCCAGAGACCGAAATCGTAGAAATATGGGCGACAACAATGCGAATGGCGAGGTTCCGGTCAACAATAACAACAATGGGAATAATAATAATACACCACCACCAATTCGAATTCGCATGAGGAATTATGCTACACCAACGGTAGTGGTGGGACAACGAGGAGTGCAAGTACCGGCGGTTGCCGCCAATTCATTCAAGATCAAACATGGTACTATCCAGCTCCTCCAAGCTCACCAATTCGGAGGAGGGCCAACCGAAGACCCTCATGGCCATCTCCGGTCATTTGAAAAAATCTGTAACACTTTCAAATGGAACGGAGTCTCTGAAGATGATATTAAGTTGAGATGTTTCCCATTCTCCCTCCGTGATAGAGCAGCTACATGGGAAGAGAACTTGCCACCGAACTTAATCAACACGTGGGACGAGATGGTCGCCGCGTTTTTGAACAAGTTATCTCCTCACGGCCGGACCACTCAATTACTTGTCGAGATCACTCATTTCGCGCAATGGGATCAAGAATCTTTGTACGAAGCATGGGAACGGTACAAGGGCATGTTGAAGAGATGTCCGCATCATAGTCTACACGGGTGGGTAGTCATCCAAACGTTCTTTGGAGGATTACACCCCCAATTCAAAAATGGCATCACCGCTGCTGCTGGAGGGGTCCTAATAAATAAAACCTACGAAGAGGCATGGGAGTTGATTGAGAATTTATCTGAGCATAGCTATGCCATGCCAAGATCTGATGTTCGAAGGGTAGCTAAGGTGCAAGATACTGATGAGCTTAGGCAGATTAAAAGACAGTTAGCAGCAATCACAAATTAGTTGAAGGACACTTCCCTTCAAGGCTAAACGTCAAGTGATGGAGTGCAAGATCAGTTTTCGCCGTTTGAATCACTGGAGCAAGTGAACTTTCTTCAGAACCCTAACCGTCAACGAAATGATCCCTTCTCAAACATGTTATGTCGCAATTCTATCAAGTTCTAATCACAAACACAATTACAAACAAGATGACAAACAATTCTCAATCAAACTACTTGTTTCAATTGATTACAAGATTCATATACAATGAACTCTGTCACTTTCTCTCTCTACAACTTCTGTGAACTCTCTCTCTAACTTGCAACTTCTACAACTGTTACAATGCCTAACTAGTCCTAACTAGTCATATGTCTAATAAAGGACACGCGCATACAAAGACAATTACAAAACAAAATACAATACAATTGACTTTGAAATTTGACTTTATTACATTTGACTTTGACTTTCTTCTTGAGAGTTGACTTTGAACTTTGACTTGGTTGACTTTCAGCATTCCAGTCTTGATGATCTTGTATCCAACAAATATGCTCTAACAATCTCCCCCTTTGGATTCAAGATCATTTCTAAAAGATTTTGCAATTCAATCTTCTCTTTTAAGCTCAATTTGTGTAATCTCCCCCTTTCTGTTTAATCATAAACTATCTCCCCTTTGTAGCACAAAAATTACAATCTCCCCCTTTGCTTAGCAATCTTCAAACATTTTGTCTTCAAAAACTTTTGTAGTCTCTCCAAAGTTTGTCTTCAAGAATAGTAACAATCTCCCCAAGGTTATAAAAACCTCTTCCAGACACTAGAAATAAATTATCTTCAGGTTCAACTCAGTTTGCTTCAGCAAAATGTCTTCAAAGAAAAATTTCAGAAAAATTCAGCTCGTCTTCTGAAATCTTTGAACTTTTTATTGCAGCAATGAACAATCTGAATCAAACACTTGCAATTAACTTTCTTCAAACTTTCTTTAACAACTTTCTTTCACAATCAATTCTTGACCACTAGCTTCTCCCAGCTATAAAATTTCTTGATTATCTCTCCCCCTTTTTGATGATTGGAGCATGAAATCAACAAAACTTTACAAGAAATGTCCTGAAATTTTGACCACTGATCTTTTCAACAAGAGCCTCTGACCATCTATCGATCCAAAGAGATATTCATCCGAATCTTTGCAAATTCAGACAAATTATGAGTGTAACACCTGAATCAACAAATGAATCAGTTAAAATGCCTGTCAGTAACACGAAGTCACTATGTGTAACAAATACACATTGGAAAGAAGCTTTTGTGATGTTCACTCTCCCAGGTCTTCCATTCAATCATCGAATAACACAAGTTTCTTCTATGAACGTTTTGACAGAAAAACGAATTCTCTGTGTATTTGTGCTTGTGTTTGAAAGAATTAAGCACAGATGATTGCTTTTATAAGGCTCAAAATTGTGTAAACCATTGAGACAACAACAGTTAAACACATACTCGATTCTGCATGATCGAAGTGTGAAGGTGGGGCAGACTTCCTTCTTTTTCAATATCCAGATTTTCCAAATGAAAACCAGATAGCATATGTGTTGAATCCCCTTGAAATATTGAAACATTTTCTTGTTGAGAAGAAAATGAGTAGCTGGTGGGGTCTTATCAAGAGTTGGCATGGGCTAGGTGCTTGTTTCAATGATGTTCACGAAGAATTGTGAAACACCAGCAATGTGGTTGCCCGGATCAGAAAAAGTTGGTGAAAAGTTTGATATTCTTTTACTCTGTTCTCTCACCCTCTTTCTTTTAATCATTGAGCTCACTTCTAACCAAACTCTCATTTCCATTTCACCTCATCATACAACCCACACTCAGTTATTATGACACCTCACTCTTCGATCACTCAAGGATTAACTTCTTGGGTAGGAAACACTGGTTAACATGAATCCATAGAAGTTCAGTTAAGCTCACACAATGAACCCATGTAATCCTATAAGTACAATGTTGCTCAAAATGATTTAACTTTGCAGTTAAAGAACATATATACAAGTCAGATGTCTGTATGCTCAATGAAATAATCATGAAGATTTGAGCATTTTAAACATTGAAGACTTTTCAAAACAAGTATATTGAATAAATGAAATGAATACAAGAAACTTGTTTGAAAATCTGACATTGTATGAAAAAGAAAATCATCAAATTCGGACATATTTAATCATTCAGATTTGATCTTTACAATTAAGGCTTAGGTCAGCAAAAATTGGATATTGTCTATACGAATCAAAATATAGACACTCTTGAAAGAACATTTCGAAATGAAATCAACGCTCAAACTTTGAAGTTCAATCGGGGTGTATCACCATCGAAAAATTTGTTCAATATGAGACATGGTGATAACATTTACAATAAAAAGTTTAAACCGGTGTGTGTGAATACTTAAAAGTATATGGAAAAGATAATACGCAAGTATTAATCTTTGGAAACACATGGTTTGTTAAACATTGAAGCACATATAATAATGAAAACATTTAAAATCACACTTCTAAATTCATGAAACCGTTTTAAGAATCAGAAGTGGTTTGAACATTTAGAAACATGTTTTCATATCTGAAAGTTGTCCGTCTTTCAGACACATATGAGATTAAGATTAGAAATAAACCTTTTTCGCTCAGTCTTAAATCTCATCAAGTCAGCTCAACATCATATTGGATATGATCGTGTAAGCTCTCTCTCAAATCTGCAAAAAATCATAAAGTTCGTCAAAGTACAAAGCTTTATTCACAACATTTATTGAAAAGTAAATGACATAAAGCAATAAAACATTGAATGTACGAGTTCTGATCAGATATAATCAGAAGTCATATACCATACTCCGTATCTCTTACTCCCCCTGCGATTATGCATCAGAAAAAGTTATCAGTTAAGAATATATGCAAAAATATGAACTCCCCCTCAAATGTATGTAGATCATCTTTTCTTGTACCATCTCACACTCCCCCCCTGAGATCATGAACAAATCTTAAGTGCAGATATCTTTCAGAATAAAAATAAAGAAATGAAGAAAAATAACAATAACAAAACTTTAGTAGGTAACCATAGATTAAGTTCTGAGATTTAACATACCAAGTTTTGAAACGAGAAAATTAAATCTCTTTTCATCCAGAGGCTTGGTAAATAAATCAGCAAGTTGGTAATCAGTGTTTACAGAATAAAGTTCGATTGTACCTTTTTCGACATTATCTTTAATAAAATGATATCGTACGTCGATGTGTTTGGTCTTTGTATGTTGAACATGATTCACAGATATAGCAATGATGCTCTTCGAATCACAGTAGATCGGGATCTTGTTGTATTTGAATCCATAATCTCGGAGTTGTGTTCTCATCCACAATACTTGAGAACAGCAGCTCGCCGCAGCGACGTACTCTGCCTCAGTTGTTGATGTAGATACACATAGTTGTTTCTTTGAAGCCTAACTCATGAGTTTATCGCCAAGAAATTGTATGTGTCCCGACGTACTTTTCCTGTCAAGCATACAACCTGCATGGTCTGCATCTGAATATACTGTCAGTTCAAAACCTGTATCCTTAGGATACCACAGACCAAGAACTGCAGTACCCTTCAGATATCTAAAAATTCTTTTAACCGCAGATAAATGGGATTCTTTTGGATTAGCCTGATATCGAGCACATAGACATGTAGAGAACATTATATATAGCCTACTATAAATTAAATACATCAAAGAACCAATCATCCCCTTGTAGGATCAATGCAAATCTTAGTTCCTGGTGCCATCGGGGTTCCAATAGGTGTAAAATTTTCCATTTTAAATTTTCTAATAATATCGAAAATGTACTTTGACTGATTTATAAAAATCCCCGTTGGAAATTGTTTGACTTGTAATACGAGAAAGAAATTCATCTCTCCCATCATACTCATCTGAAATCTTGACACCATGAGGTTAGAAAAATTCTTACAATATTTTGGATCTGTCGAGCTAAATATGATGTCATCCATATTTATTTAAATTAAAATGATATCGGCCTTTTACTTCTTGATAAACAAAGTAGTATCAATCTTACCTTTAGAGAAGCCAAACTTGACTAGGAATTTATATAGCACTTCATACCAGGCTCGAGGGGCTAGCTTTAGACCGTAAAGAGCTTTGTCCAGAATATACACGTGATTCGGCTTTTCTGGATTGACAAAGCCTTCAGGCTGAGAAACGTAGATTTACTCCTTGAGAATTCCATTTAGAAAGGCTGTCTTCACATCTATTTGATAGACGGTGAAGTTCTTGTGAGCGACATATGCGAGAAACATCCTTATAGCTTTGATGTGCGCCACCAGAGCATAAGTCTCGTCATAGTCAATATCTTCCTCTTGCCTATATCCCTTAGCCACTAGTCTTGATTTATTTCTGATCACGATATCATCTTCGTGCTTTTTGTTCTTGAATACCCATTTAGTGTCGATAATAGTCTTTCCTTCAGGATTACGCACAAGTCTCCAGACTTTTAATGCTTCAAACTGATTCATCTCATCTTGCATCGCAGTTACCTAATCTGAGTCGGCTAGAGCTTCAGATATGCGTGTTGGCTCTACCTTGCTTAGAAATGAGTCATGGGGGAACGAATTCAGTAGACACATCTGAAGTGATTGGATGATGACCACTTAACTCTTCAGGTCTGTCAATCACAACATATTTAGGCAATTTAGATCCAAGAAACTCATCATAAAAGAATTCAAACAATAAATCTAATTCTGATAAATGAGAAGTAGAAGTAGATGCTTTAACAGAATTAGGTGCATTAACCACAGGTTCTGAACTGATTTGTCCAGAAGCTAACACTCCTGTCAGTACGGGTTCTGAACTGTTTTGTTTAGAAGCCAACTCTTCATCGAATGTAACATTTACGCTCTCTATGACAGTCTTTGAATTCTTCAAATAAACTCTGTAAGATGCATATGTTTGAGAGTAGCCAATGAAAATGCCTTTGTTAGCCTTGGGATTGAACTTGTTCAAGTTCTCTTTATCATTTAATGCTAGGTGTACAATTATTTATTAAAGCATAAGGAGTTTTACCAAACTGGCGGTGTATTATGGAACGATTTTGAGTGTAGCACGAAGTCGATACAACTTCGACCTATAAAAACAGAGGTAGATCCGAATGACTAAGCATAGTTCGAACGGCCTCGACTAGCGTTCTGTTACGTCTCTCTACTACTCCATTCTGTTCTGGCGTTCTAGAAGCAGAATACTGATGTATTATCCCGACCGATTCAAGATAATCTTCTACAATGCTATTCTTGAATTCTGTGCCGTTGTCTGTTCGAAGAAGCTTGACTGACTTTGGGCGTCTCATCCTTTGATCTCAGAAATTTGACCCATGTATACCGCGAGTAATCGTCCACAATCACTAATACATATTTCTTGCCGTTAATGCTTTGTGTACGTATAGGACCGCAGAGATCCATATGCAACAACTCAAGTGGAGAACTTGTACTAGGCTCAGGCTTTGGCTTATGAGCAACTCTCTTCATCTTGCCCTTCTCGCATGCTGCGCACAGATGTTCTTTCTCGTATTTAAGCTTAGGAAGTCCTTTTACTAGCTTTCCGGTGACCAGTTTGTTGATGTAACGAAAATTCAGGTGGGAAAGCCTTCGGTGCCATAACCAACTTTGTTGTAGCGAGGCTTTTGACAGTAGACATACCTCATTGTCAGTCTGGACTTTTGACAGATTAATCGTGTAGAGGTTAGACTTTCTCGTACCGACCAAGAGTTCTTTACCGTCTTCAGTACGCACATAACACCTCTTGGCCTTAAAATTTACCTCTAGGTCTTTGTCACAGAACTGTCCAATGCTGAACAAGTTATGTCCTAATCCTTCCACGTAGCTCATCTTCGTAATCGTCACATTGTCTTGAATCACGTCACCGTAGCCCAAAATCGGTGAAACTGATCATTTCCAAATCGCACGTTCCCGCAGTATTTCTCTGTATAATTAGACAAAATATATTTCTGCCCAGTCATATGCTTGGAGCAACCAGAATCCAAGTACCACATATGACGGGTCTGCACAAGAGAAATCAGGGAACAATAACTTTAGGTACCCATTTAAATGTGGGTCCTATCGGATTAGCGCAAGATTTTGGCATCCATTTGTATATGGACCCTCTGAACTTTTGAAAACAGCATATGACTTATAAGAATAGACATGATAAGTACTAAACCAATCATAAGAATATCGATGAGAAACAAAACCATTCCGTCTATATGTAGATGACTTAGTAGCAGACCGAGATAATTGGAGTAATTGCTTTATTGTATATTTCTTGTAAGGAATTACAAGTTTTTGTTTATTAGAAGCAACTGTACCAACTACATCAGAACTACTATCAGTCGATCTATTACAAGCATTATCAGGACATGATTCTGAACTCTCATCAATCTTCCATTTTGGTCTCCATTCTGTTCGTTCTTCCGACCTTTTCTTTTTCAAATCTGAAATAAAAGATTTAGATTTGTTAGGAAAATCAGATTTCTGAGTTTGTCGTTTCTTAAGTGTTGGGTCTGAAATGTGCTAAGGATGGTTACTACTGCTAGACATGACTATTACTACTGCCTGAGGAAATTAGTGCTGCCAGATCACAATTAATACTGCTTGAAGGAGTTAATGCTGCTTAGACAAAATTAATACTGCTTGCTGAGATTAATACTGCTAGTTCAGAATTAATACTGCTCATGAATATAGTGCTGCTTATGAGATGAAGACTCCGTATGAGAATGAAGACAACTGTATAGATTAAAGCTAAATTAAAGGAGATAATTATAGAATGAAGATCAATTTTATTTTGATAATTATCTTGTAATCAGTCTTGTCTATATAGTATAGAAGTCTTTGATAGAATTAATAATTATCATTCATAAGTTTTGTTTAAGAGAGAATTAACCTCAAGACTAGTTTAGATCCTTTCTATAGAGAAGTATAGAACTTCTGTTGAGCCTGTTCAACAGATTGAGGTTTTGTGTGTAATCATCAAGCTTAATCAATATAACTTGTGATTTAAGTGCATATACTGTTTCATTGATTGTTAGTGTTAAAGTGTTTTTGCACAACTTCTTTAGCATTGATTCTGAGTGTGTGTGAATTAAATTCTTGTTTGAATTTCGATCCTGACAAGTGGTATCAGAATTTTGTTAAACTCAGAAAAAAAATAATCATCATGGACGGTTCAAGTGATAGCGTTCTGGTCTCAAAGGTTCCAATGCTCAGATCTAATGAGTTTGACATGTGGAAGATTAGGATCAGGCAATACATTCTTCTCACAGATTACTCTATATGGGACATCATTGAGAATGGCCCATCTAATGAAGGAAAGATCGGAGAAGATGGAAAAAGAATCCCACCAAAGACGGATGGAGAGAGGAAGATAAGGCAGACAAAGATGAAAGCCTTGAGCACACTGCTCTTGGCTATCCTAACGAGTATCAACACCAATTCTGCAACTGCACTGATGCCCAGATTCTTTGGAATGCTCTAGAGAAGAGATTATCTGGTACCAAAAGTACCAGGAGAAATCAGAAGGCAATATTGAAGCAACTGTATGAAAACTTCATGTCAACTAAGAATGAGTCCATGACTCAAACTTTTGACAGGTTTAACAAGCTGATTGGTGAACTAGCTACTGTTGGAGTGCAGATTGATCAAGATGATGTAAACAAAAAGTTCTTAAGGTCCCTTGGAGATGAATGGACCATGTATACTGTCTCCTTCAGACAAAATGACAAGTTGGAGGACAAAGAACCAGACGATCTTTATAATGACTTAAGGGTGTTTGAGGCTGAAGTGGAAGCCAAGAAAAGACCATCTGGATACATTCATAATGCTGCTCTTTTATCATCTTCTTCTTCTACTGATTCTGCTGCTAATACAAAATCAGTTAGTACTGTTTATGTATCTAAGCAGGATGTATCTAATGACTCTGTATTAGAAGCTTTTCTTGCTAGTTATGCTAATTCTCGTTTAATTAATGATGATCTTGAACAAATTAATGCAGATGACCTTGAGGAGATGGATATAAAGTGGCAAATGGCCATGCTAACTATGAGGGTCAAGAGATTCATAAAGAGGACTGGAAGGAACAACTTTTCTCAGAGGAGAGAAGATGGTGCTGAGTTTGACAAGTCAAAGGTGGAGTGCTACAAGTGTCACAAGATGGGACACTTTGCAAAAGAATGCAGAGGAGGAATTCCTCAACAATATGGCAGCAACCACCAACAAGCACATTCCTCAAGCTTCCAAAACAACAGAAACTCCACTCAAGCTCTTGTTTCTCAAGAAGGAATGGGATTTGATTGGAGTGATCAAGCAGAAGAAGTTGTTCAGAATCAAGCCTTGATGGCAGAAGTCTCAGAATCTTCAAGCACAGATATTCCAACAGAGGTAAAAACTAAACTGTGCACTAAAGAGTGTCATCAGACTGTACAAAAGTACAGGGATCATAACCAAAGCATGTGTGATGACCTTAAAAGGTTAGAAAGAGATATAAGAGAGTATAAAGTGATTATTGAGAAGTTTGAAGATCAAATCAAGGCTTACAAGGCCAATGAACTTCAGCATTACTATGACACAAATTACTGGAAGTGAGAGAAAGATTAATTAGAGATTCAAATAGAAAAGTCTAAAGAGGAGTGTGAGAAGATAAATAGTGAGTATGAGAAAGCTAAGCTTGACATTGAGAAGTTCTCTTATGCTTCCAAAGCAATGGACTCTTTGCTTAAAGCTCAAGTTCATGATAAGATCAAGAGTGGTATAGGATACAATGCAACACCTCCACCTTACAACAATAATTACATCCCTCCCTCTTCAGATCTCTTAGAGAACCAAAATAAAGAGGACTTACCTATAGGAGCAACAGAAGTAGATCCTATAGATAGTGTGGTGGTTGAAGAAGAGAATGAGGAAGAGAATTCTGAGAGTAAGAATGCAGAAGAGATTCCTGTAGAAAATCATATCCTTACAAATGAAAGGGGGGGGGGGGGGGGGTAAACCATTCATCAAGAGTGAAAAGGTGGATAACTCAAAGAGAGAAAGGGGAAAGGTACAGGGAATCCACTATATGCAGACCACAGTTGTGAATCCCTGTACATGTAAACAACATCAACCCCAAAAACATGATAAAACAAGGAGTAATCAAAGAAACTGGAATAATCAGTGGGCACAAAAATAAGGGGTTGATCTGAGTAAAATCAATAGACCAAAACCTTGTTTTATTTGTGGAAAGCTTAATCATATTGCCAAATACTGTTATTTCAATCCTATGAACCAAAGGATAAATTTTTAAAGACATATACAAAATCCTGTTGGTTATAGGAATCAAAGAAGGAATCATATGGCTGAAAATGTAAAAAGAGCACCTTTAAAAACTCATGTTCAAAACAAGTTTGCAAAATCAAAGAAAAATACTCCAAGAAGTCAAAGAGTAACTTAATGAAGAAGAAAGCAAACAACTTTGTCCAGGTTTGGGTCCCAAAAAGCACTAAACCTGTTAGTACTGCTACCTTAAATAGTAATGCTAACAGAAATAGTGCTGCTACCAATGTTAGTGCTGCTAACAGAGTTAGTACTGCTAACCTAGTTAGTACTGCTAATTCAGTTAGTACTGCTTCCAGTGTTAGTACTGCAAGACCTATTATCCTGAAAAAATACTCAAGCCATAAGATTCCCCAGTCTGAAAGCTCATCAAAACTGATTATGAATATGTTGATGAGAATGGGAAACCCAAGACCACTTTGGCTTAGGTTCCTATTAAAAACTAACTGTTCTACTTTATGTGTAAGACAACCAACAGCTAAAAGGGAAGAGCATTTGGCATGTTGATAGTGGTTGCTCTAGGCATATGACAGGCAACACGTCCTGTCTACAAAACTTCAAAAGAATTGATGGAGGACATTTTGCATTTGGTGATAATCCATCTGGAGGAAAGATTAGTGGAAAAGGTAATGTCTCAAAGGGTAAGATGACCTTTGAGGATGTCTACTATGTTGAGCAATTGAGATACAACCTGTTAAGTGTATCACAGGTTTGTGACAAGAAACATAGTATATTGTTTACTGATACTGAATGTATTATCCTTGCTAAAGGGTTCAAGGTAGTTGATGAAAGTATGATACTACTGAGAACACCAAGAAAGGACAATGTTTATTGCTTGGATTTAGAGAATGTATCTAATGATTCATCATTTAATTGTCTATTTTCAAAAGCTTCTGTTGATGAATCATCTATTTGGCACAGAAGGATGTGTCACATGAACTTTAAAACAATGAATAAACTTGTGAAAAACAACCTTGTAAGAGGTTTGCCACAAAAGGTATTTTCATGTGATGATCATTGTGTTGCTTGTCTTAAAGGTAAACAACACAAATCTTCTCATAAGTCCAAATAGGTAAATACAATCTCTATACCTCTCCAATTATTGCATATGGATCTGTTTGGTCCTACAAATGTGATGAGTATTGGTAAGAAATCTTACTGCTTGGTTATTGTTGATGATTTCTCTAGATTCACTTGGGTCTATTTTCTGAGGACTAAGGATGAGACAAGTGGACTGATCAAATCCTTTGTTCTTAGAATTGAAAACCAAACAAATCTAAGAGTTAAAGTCATTAGGTCTGATAATGGAATTGAATTTAAGAATAATGACCTAAACAGCTTTTGTGAGGAAAAAGGCATTGAGAAACAATACAGTGCTCCTAGGACCCCTCAACAGAATGGAGTTGCTGAGAGGAGAAATAGGACACTGATTGAAGATGCAGGATCCCTGTTGGCAGATTCAAAACTGCCAGTTACTTTTTAGGCAGAAGCAGTTAATACTGCTTGTTATGTTCAAAACAGGGTTCTAATAGTTAAATCTCAAGGCAAGACACCATATGAACTTTTTAACAAGAAGAAACCTTTTATTGGATTTTTCAAACCATTTGGGTGTCCTTGCACAATTCTTAATACCAAAAATCACTTAGGCAAGTTTGATAGCAAAGCAGATGATGGATTTCTGGTTGGGTACTCATCCCAAAGTAAGGCTTACAGAGTATTTAATACCTCTTTTAGAATAATTGAGGAAAGTGACAATGTCAAATGCAATGACAGCACACCAAATAAACATGGTACATGCCCTGATTGGCTTTTTGACATTGATTCACTAAATAATTCTTTGGGTTTCAGTTATGAGAATAATGCAGGAACAGGGACATAATTAGTACAAGACAAAAGACAAGAGTTTGTGCTGTTCCCAATCTCTATAGCAGATCCTATTGAACTTTGTGTTCAAGAGAAGAAAGATGCTTCAGATTCAAAGGATTCTGAAACTGCTCAGAATGAAGAGGAGAGATATGAAAAGTTGGATCAACTTTTGACTTCAGAACATCTAGAACCTGAGATGCCTGCATTGGCAGAAAATGATACTGATGATGAGAACTCCTCAGTGTTTGGTGGCAGCTCTCCTGAAAAGAATGACTCTAATCTGGATGCAGAGATTAATGAAGAGACTATTTATCAAACAAAAGTGCATAAAGATCATCCTCCTCAGTTGGTGATTGGTGACATCAATTCTCCAATCATCACAAGGAATCAGAGTAAGTTGGGAGGATTAAAAGACATACAATCAGGCTTACTATCTTGCTTTCTATCAATTGGATTAGCAGCAGTAACAGAGGCAACAACAGTAACAGGGCTTTCTGTTGAAGAAATAGAGATAGAAGAAACCCTTCTAAAGGACAAAACAGACACTCCTAAAGCCACTCAAAAGGCCAAGGGAGTGGAAATCAAAAAGGGAGGACCTGAGATAAAGAGGAAAGAAATCAGTGAGGCTGAACTGAAGAGGAAAGGAAAGGCAAAGGTGGATGAATCTGCAAAGCCACCAAAGAAGCTAAAACAGATTGAACTAGATGAGGAACTAGCTAAGAAGCTGCAGGCTGGGCAACAACAAGAAGAAGAAACTCAGAAGGACAAAGATAGGCAGATTGCTCTAGATCTGTCCACTAGGCTGAATAAGGAATATCAAGAAAGTTTAAGGGCTGCAGCTGAGGCAAAAAAAGCACTGTGAAAGCTTCCATACAAAGACTGCCAGCAAAGAAACAGAAAAGACAACCTTCTAAAACTTACCTGGCCAATCAAGAAAGGAGAAAGATGATTAACTTTCTGAAAGGCTCAGTGGGGGTTAAGGAAGAAATGTTTGCTGATATGTCCTACTCAAGAGTTGAAGATCTATACAAGAAGGAAATGTCAAAGCTTCAAGGGGACTTCACTCAAAGGATAGAATTTGAAAGACAAATGAAAGAGAGACATGATCTCAATATTCAACAACCCTTCCCTGAGAGTGAGGAGACCACCCCTAAGGCTGAAGAAAAGAAAGAGGAAGCTACTACTAAAGAAGTCAAATCTGTTAAAAGGTTGAAGACAATAGCTACCAAGAAACTGTCTAAGAAGCCAAGGGTTGTAGAAGCTGAGAAAGAAACAGAACCATCTGTTACAGGTCAAGCTGAGCAATCAAGTCAAAGTGCACAGCAACCAAGTCAATCTGATGTGCATTTTGAACTTTACATGACTGTAACAGATAATAATCCAGTGAAGGCATATCCCATTTCAGTCCAAGCCCCTAAAATCATCCACTGGGATATTCTTGAAGATCAAGGCAAAGAATATTTCAGAATCAAAAGAATGGGTGATCACTTTGAAGTCTATTCTACATGAGGGAAGATAGTCAGATGTTGTTCAAGGACAGACTTGGAAGAAATGTTTAAAGTGGGAATGAATCTGTATGGGGATATGCTGAAGACTCCAGGGATGAACATCAAGAAACTAGCAATGGAGTATTTATGCATGATGTTCAGTCCAGATCTTGTCAAGCATGTCATCAAAGATGTATTCAAGTCTGTGGACAACTGGATGCTTATAGAAAGGCGTGGGGTATATATCTTAACCATTGACAAAAGTTTCCATGAATATTACCTGGTGGATAAGATATATGACCATAGCCTAGCCAATCTACATGGGATGCTGAAAGCCAAACTAATCTGTCCTCAAGGCTCAGAAATGGCAAGGATTGTGGTTAGCAGGATCATCAATAAAAGCTTGGGTTTGGATCCTAATCTAGGGGTGTAAACTTAGGTTTTGAAAGCATCATGAAGATCAGTTGTTGAAGAACATAACTTCTCAATTTGAAAAGTTAAGTTAGGGGGAGATTGTTGGGTCTGAAATGTGCTAAGGATGGTTACTACTGCTAGACATGACTATTACTACTGCCTGAGGAAGTTAGTGCTGCCAGATCACAATTAATACTGCTTGAAGGAGTTAATGCTGCTGAGACAAAATTAATACTGCTTGTTGAGATTAATACTGCTAGTTCAGAATTAATACTGCTCATGAAGATAGTGCTGCTTATGATATGAAGACTCCGTATGAGAATGAAGACAACTGTATAGATTGAAGCTAAATTAAAGGAGATAATTATGGAATGAAGATCAATTTTATTTTGATAATTATCTTGTAATCAGTCTTGTCTATATAGTATAGAAGTCTTTGATAGAATTAATAATTATCATTCATAAGTTTTGTTTAAGAGAGAATTAACCTCAAGACTAATTTAGATCCTTTCTATAGAGAAGTATAGAACGTCTGTTGAGCCTATTCAACAGATTGAGGTTTTGTGTGTAATCATCAAGTTTAATCAATATAACTTGTGATTTAAGTGCATATACTGTTTCATTGATTGTTAGTGTTAAAGTGTTTTTTCCGCAACTTCTTTAGCATTGATTCTGAGTGTGTGTGAATTAAATTCTTGTTTGAATTTCGATCCTGACATTAAGCTTACCAGTGTTAGTCCATTTCTGTGAGCGCCGTTTCTTTTGCTTCTTACCTTTCTCATAGTAATCAGTACTCACATAAACTGATTCACCAACCTTAGTCGATGATTCACCTACTTCGTACACACTTGGTAAAGCTTCAGAGTTAATGATAAAAGCAGAATGATCTGGAAGTTTAGCATTAAAGTCAAACATACCAACACTTTCATCAACACACCCATCATCAGAATTTAGAAAATCATTTGCAGACGAAAATAAGTCATCAAAATCATCTTCCGAAGTTTGAGGTGCCTTAGAAGATGTTGAACACTCTTCGGGTTCAGTTTTAAACACGGTGTTCTTCATTACTATAGAAAATACATTTTGTTCAATGTCAACCAAAACTCTTTCATCAGATAAAACATTTTCAAGATCTATTATTTTGCTTTCTAATATGAGTGGAGGAATGTAAATCTTAGATTTAATCGGTTTTGCCTCCATCTCTCTATTAGAATAGCTAGCAAAATAACCATTTGAAAGAAACTTTGGTTTTTCTGAAAGATAACTATCATTCAGTTTTTGACAACAGAATGGTAGTTGCATTTTCTTTGTATTCTTTCTATTTTCATCTTCTTTGGCCTCAACCTCATCCGGTGATTTGGTAACAAATTTGGGTTTCAGATGAGAATATTTACCAACCGCAAATAGAAAATCAAAGTTATATAAAACTGGCTGTTTTCTGATCGCTTTTTTTAGATAATGTGGGTTATCGTAACCGAGTCCCCACTTCTCCTTAACATCAACTTCCTCATTAGGTGTGTTTAAGAAAATGGTTTGATCTGTTTGGCCTCTAGCATATAATTTTGCTTCCAAACCATTTACCTTTTTCTCCAGATTTTATTTTCAACCTGCAATTTGTGAGTTTTTAGCACAAATGCTTGTTTTTCTAGATCAAATTTTGAGAGTTTAGACACAACTTCAGAAATCTTAGTTTCAAAACAATCTTTTTCTTGTTTAAAAATATTAACAGAGTTGTTCAAAGAGTCAATCAAATGTTTGTTCCCAACAAGTTACTTGTTGAGATCAAAAATTGTTTGACGCTTCTTAGCAACCTTGCTTTTCTCCCTTTTCTGTTTATTTTGAAGGTCTTGAAGCTCAATCATCATGACTTCCATTTTGTTTAATAAATCAGACTTAGCAAAATTTTGTACCTCATCAGATGTCTCTTCGTTTGTCTCATCATATTTCACCTCCTTGCCCATCAGACACATATGTGTTATTTCTTCTTTTTCATTCTCGTCGGAATGGTCCATCCATAACTCTTCCTCAACCATTAGAGCTTTTCCTGCTTCTTTCTGTTTGGCTAAGAACATCTTCTGCTTGTAGTAGTCGGAATTTCTGACTGTTGGCTTTCGACAGTCCTTGGCATAGTGACCCAACTTTCCGCAATTGTAGAACTTAATCATATCCTCAGTCTTCTTCTCACTACCGTAGTCATTCACAAATCTCTTCTTCTCTTCAGGTTTTCCTTCAACTCTTTCTCTGTGCTCATGATTCTTTGAACCAGAGGAGTATCTCTGACTGTTTGAACCCGACTTATTGTAAAATTTCTTTTGAAAGGCACGGGTCAATAGCAACATGGCTTGCTTGAGATTCTCTCCGTCGTCACTGTCAAAATCAGAATTAGACTCTTCAGAACTTGGAAGTACCACTTTCTTCTTCTTCTTCTTCTTCTTCTTCTTCTTCTTCGTCTTCTTCTTCTTCTTCTCCTTCTCTTTTTGACCAACTACAAAAGCAATCGGGTCAACAGTTTTCTCAGTCTTCTTCTTCTCACTTCTTTTCTCTTCAACCTCTTCCTTGTTCTGTCTTAACGTCTCATAGACTTCATGCAACGAAATGTCACTGAGGTCTTTCATCTGCTTCATTCTTCTTGTGTGTTTCTTCCATTCTGGTTGGAAATTTGACGTTGTTTTCGATCTGCTTCTTTTTAACTTTATTCTTTGACAACTCATTCACAAGAAGAACAAATCTCTTGTAAGTATCCTTAAAGCTCTCATTCTCTTTAGCCTTAAACTCTTCGTAGCTGTTAATGAAGTTGGCTACTTTCATCTGATTTCCAACTTTTGACCCCATCATCATCTTCTGGAGTTGATCCCACATCTTCTTAGAATTGGCTTTGTAGTTGTCAATTTTGATGTAGATCTCATTTGGAATGCTCTGTAAGAGTACAGATCTGGCTTGCTTATTTGTCTTGTATCTGCTCTTTTGTTCCTTAGTTTACTGTGAAGGATATTTCAGAACAGTCTTTGTCTTCTGTGCTCTATCAATATTTCCATCTTCGTTGTCCGAAGATTCATCATCCGGTATTTCCATTGTGGGGGTATCATAGGACCTTCCATGATTGACATTAAAATGTTCTCTCCGTTTGCATGTCGGTCAACGGAGTCAAGGAATCGGTCCTTCCACTATTCATATTCCCCTTTGAACAAAACAGGAGGTTTGACATCAGTACCAATGAAAAGTGTGTCCTTGAAAATCATCCTATTTCAAAGATATACAATAAGAACTTGACAAATGATCGTTAGTCCAAGTGAAATAAAAAAAATATGTCAGGATCGAATTCTCAACAAGAATTAATTCTCAGAAACAATATCAAAGAAGTTTGCGGAATAACACTTTGATATTCAATCAAACAGTAAATCAAAACAGAATATAATTAACAAACTGTAAACTTGTATTGAACACTTTGAAGTTACTAGATTACACACTCAACCTCAATATTGATGAACAGGCTCACCAATACGAATTCTACTTCTCTAGAATTAGGATCTATGCCTTGAGGTTGATTTTCTCTCTAATAGAATGAAAAACAAAAGTTAACTCTCTATTCTAAACTATACAATATATATACTGAATACAAAGATAATTACAAAAAATAAAATATCTTCAGTATATCTTCCAAGTATATCTCTAAGCTTCCATGTATATCCTTTTAAACGAATCTTCTTCATATAAGCAGTATTAATCTTCAGCAGCATTAAATTCCTTCTAGCAGCATTAACTACTAAGCAGCACTAACTACTAGCAGTACTAACTAGCTAAGCAGTACTAACTTTGTTCAAGCAGCACTAGCTTTGACTAGCAGTATTAACTACTAGCAGTAGTAACACTCAGCAGTAGTAACTTTGAACTAGCAGTATTAACCATACTTGATGAATTCTTCAGTTTCCAGCAATATCCCCCTAACTTGACTTTTAGGAAGTGAAGTCAAGTTCTTCAAATTTTCTTCAAGATGCTCCCAAAACTCTATCATGGCCTAAATTCCAGTGTTTGCATCCAATCCCAAACTCTGATTGATGGTTCTTTGAATCAAGTATTTAGCCATTTCTGAATCTGGAACACACCTTAACTTTTTCTTCAGCATGGCATGTAGCTTCAATCTGCTATGATTATACACTCTATCCACTAGGAAGTATTCAGTGTGATTTAAATCCAAAGTCACTGTATATACTCCACTAATTTCATATAGAGTCCAACTGTTTACTGATTTGAAGACATCCTTGATCAAATGCTTTACTTCTTCAGGTTTGAACATCATACACAGATACTCCATTATCAGTTTTGTAATTGAAATTCCTGGAGCCTTTATAATATCTGCATACAACTTCATTCCTATCTCAAACATCTCTTCAAGATCTGATCTAGAGCATGTTCTGACAATTTTTGCCCATGTGTTGAACACTTCATACTTTTCATCCTTTCTTTTCAGCCTTATGTATTCCTTTCCATCCACTGTCAATGTATCCCAGAGAATAACCTCAGGAGGCTTAACTCCTACAGGTTCTGCTGAAATTGGTTCAGGCACTTTGTCCATCACTACCATATACAAACTTACATCATCTTTGTTTGATGGCTCTTTCTGTTTAGATGACTCAGGTGCCCCTTCTTCTTCAACAACCTTCTCAGCCTCTTCTTCAGATAATCTAGGCTTCTTGATTGGCTTTCTTCTTGCCATCATCTTTGTTCTCTTTAAAGTCCATAGACTTTCTCCCAGAGTGGACTCTTTCTTAGGAGGTGTTTCTTGCTCATCTGGAAATGGCTTTTGACAATCAAAGTCATTACTTTCTTTTATCCTCTTCTCCATCTCCACCCTAGCAGTTTCATTTCCCTGAAGCTTCAGCATCTCTGAATCATACAACTCTTTGATCTTCTCAAAAGACATTTTGGAGAACATCTCCTTTTTGACTCCTACAGCACCTTTGAGAAATATAATCATCTTGTTTCTCTCTTGGGTACCTAGGAATGTCTTTGAGGGTTTTCTCTTCTTTGCAACTGTTTTCACCACTGATTTCTTCATACTTGCAGCTTTCTTCTGTGCAATTTCATTTGCCATACTCTGTTGATAAACTTTATTTAGTTCAGCAGCTAGAGCTTTTGCCATTTCCCTGTCCTTTTCCATCTGAACTCTTTCTTCTTTTTCAATCTCCTCCTGCATCTTTTTAGCTAGGGCTTCATCTGATTCAACCAACCTTTGCTTTTTGATTGGTTGATCAGATTCCACCATCTTTGCTTTTCCTTTGTCTTTGATCATTGCCACCTTGCTATTATCTTTCTTGATCACTTCACCTTGATCTTTGATGATTACTCCTTTGGTCTTTGAAGTGACCTTGGGAGTATCATTCTTGGCTTTGAGTAAGGTTTCTGCAATCTCAAGATCTGTTAAAACTTCTTTCACAGTTTTTGCTGCTTTATTGATGTCAGCAGTAGTAACTGTTTCTGCTTCCTGCTCCCCCTCAACATCAAGTTTCTCTCTATCAATCTCCCCCTTTCTTGTGGCTTCTTCCATGTTGATCTCCCCCTTTTTGGGAGCATCATTTTCAGACTTCCTTCTCCTTAGTTGGAATTGCTTTCTCTTCTTCCTTTGTACCAGACTGACCACCATCTTCTTCAGCTTAGCAATCTGTACTTGTTGTGACAGAATGACTAGCTTCATTTCTTCAATATCTTTTCCTTGTTTGAGAACATCTTGATTGATGTTCCCCATTGTTTCCATCAATTCATAGTACGTATATCTGTCCTCACCTTCTCCAGAAGTGTTACCCTCCTTTGAAGGATCATTGGATCTTTTATTAGTGGAAGTCTTCTGCTTTGCAGAAGCACTATCCACCCCTGTGGTTTCTGGGCACCAGGGACCTTCAAATGATTGCTCATTCAAAGTTGCCATGGGAGAGGTCTTATTGATGTTACCACTTTCCTCCTCTGTGTTAGCAGGAGTAGTGGCAGCCTCATCACCCATATGCTCTACCTCCTCCTCAGAGAGCACCTCCTTTGGGTTGGGAGACACCCTTGTGGTTTCCCTTTGGATATTCTCTAAGGGAGAATTCTCCCTTAGAGGGCTTAAAGACTGAGTGGGTAATGGTACAAGAAGGGAAGGAGCCTTTTTTACCTGTTTTCTCTTGTATGTTTGGGTGATAGGAGAGGTTGGTTTTTGAAGAAGGGACTGGGGAATTGATTTTGAGAGGGAAGGTTGGGCTTGGCTAGCAGTGGGTTGGTCTAATGGGGGCCTTGACCCTGCTACCATACCTTCATTGGTTTGGGACACCACCATCATTGTAGAGAACAATGGGGTGTCAACTCCTTCAGAGTCCCCAGCAGATCTTCTCATATTTGAGAAAACCTTGCCTTTGGGGGGTTTAGGTACATATACCCCAACAGGTTGAGGTATATCCGTCAATTCATGAGTAATAACTTCTTGAACAAACCTGGGATACATAAAGAAGCTCTTTTTGTTCCCCATGTTTGAGACAAGATCACTGAAAATCATTTTAGAAAAATTATACTTTCTGGCAGTGGCCAAGCACACCAAAGCATAAGCAATAGTGCTGCTGAACTCACTCCATCCAGTAGTCTTTTTGGAGATACAATGCATAAGAGTATGGACAAAGAAACGCCATTGGGGTGAAAATTTTGCTTTAGATATTTTGAAAACTCCCAATGGGCCTCCATACCCCATTCTTGTAAGATTTGAAAACAGTTCATCGTTTGGGATAGAGGTTATACCAGAGGCATCGTCTAGACGTAGACTGATGTGAATAACCTCTTCAGTAACCGTTAGTGATTGATCACAGATTCTTGTCTTGATCATCTGCACACCATTCTCAACAACAATGGTTGCATTAGCCCAGAACTGCCTTTGATGCTCGATATAGATTGTAGGGGATACAATAAGAGCATGAGCAATGTGGCTTGACTTGAGGAAATCCACAATCTGATGAAATCCTGCAGCTTGCTTTGGCTTTTGTAGCATCGCAATCTCATTGTGCTTGTCGATGAAAGTCATGGATGCCATTGATCTTTGTGAAAAGCTTGCCTGAAAACTTTGAATTTGAGAGAGAAAAGGTTTTGAGCGCAAGAGAACAGTATGCAAAGAGTCGTTATGAACTTTTAGGCGGGCAAAGAGTATTTATAGTATTCGGAACAAAAGCAGTATTAACTACTAGCAGTATTAACTACTAGCAGTATTAACTGAAAGCAGTATTAACTACTAGCAGTATTAACTACTAGCAGTATTAACTGAAAGCAGTATTAACCACTAGCAGTATTAACTAACTTACTCCTTTTAAACTTGCTAAACACTGAGTACTGCTATGCATATCCTGAAAAAGAAGATTAGTAACTCCAAGAAGAATATACAGGTATAAAACCACTTTTTGAGAAGGGGATTATTCAGAGTTGATCATTCCCACACTTGTTACCAAGAAAGTGAATCTACCCACATCAAAAGCTTTAGTGAATAGATCAGCAAACTGATTATCAGTGTGAACTTTGACAACTTGAATAAGTTTCTTTTCATTGCAATCTCTTATAAAGTGATACCTGATCTCAATGTGCTTTGTTTTTGAGTGCTTGACTGGATTATTCACAATGCTAATAGCACTGCTGTTGTCAATAAAGATTGGAGTGTGTAGAAAGGTTACCCCATAATCCAACATTTGATTCTGAATCCATAAGACTTGAGAACAGCAACTTGCAGCTGCTATGTACTCTGCCTCTGTTGTAGATGTGGATACTGTGGTTTGTTTCTTGTACTGCCATGAGACTAGTCTAGCACCCAAAAACTGACATCCTCCAGAAGTAGATTTTCTGTCCAAGTTTTCCCCACCTAGATCACTATCTGAGTATGCTATTAGGTCAAAAGGTGAGTCATGAGGATACCAAAGTCCCAATCTGGGTTGCCCTTTGAGATATCTGAATATCCTCTTAACAGCTTGAAAGTGAGATTGCTTTGGCCTAACTTGGAATCTTGCACATACACAGACTGGAAACATTATATCTGGCCTTGATGCAGTGAGATACATGAGAGAGCCAATCATGGATCTATAATGATGCACATCCATATCCTCCCCCTCAAGATCTGCTGTGATCTGCTTGTGTGTTTCCATAGGTGTGCTGGCAGGTTTTGATTCTGAGAAACCAAACTTGGTTAGAATATCCTGCACATACTTGGATTGACAGATGAAAATGCCATCTGACTTCTGTTGAACTTGGAGTCCAAGGAAGAAAGTAAGTTCCCCCATGGAACTCATTTTAAACCTTTGATGCATTAAATCCTCAAACTCCTTGCACATGTTGTTTCTTGTAGATCCAAAGATAATGTCATCAACATAGATTTGGACCAGCAAGATATCCTTCTTCTTTCTCTTGATTAATAGAGTCTTATCAATGACTCCTCTTTCAAAGTCATTTTCCAAGAGATAGGTTGACAGAGTGTCATACCATGCTCTTGGAGCTTGATGTAGTTCATAAAGTGCTTTCTTTAATTTGTATACCCTGTCTGGATAGCTTGGGTTTTCAAACCCTGGTGGTTGACAGACATAGAATTCTTCTTCAATTGACCCATAGAGAAAAGCACTTTTTACATCAATTTGATAGACTTTGAAATTCATGTAAGAAGCATAGGCTAGGAATAATCTGATTGCTTCTATCCTAGCCACAGGTGCAAAAACTTCTTCATAATCTATACCCTCTTCTTGAGTATATCCTTGAGCCACCAGCCTTGCTTTGTTCCTTATGACAATACCTCTTTCATCTCTCTTGTTTCTGAAAATCCACTTTGTGCCAATTGCTCTGTGACCTTTAGGAAGGTCTACTAGATCCCATACATCTTGTAGCTTGAACTGTAACAGTTCCTCTTGCATTGCTTCTATCCAGCTAGATTCTTTCATAGCATCATGTGCCTTTTTAGGCTCAAGCTGTGATAGGAAACAAGAAAGCACTGTATGTTGTTGATTTTGCATTTCCTGAAGCTTGCTTTGATGTCTAGTCATCATAGGAGAAGAGATATCTCCTATTACCAGCTGTGGAGGATGATTCTTTTGAACTCTGGTGTTATGACTAGGTTCTTCATTCAATCTAGCCTCAAGATTAGATTCATGCAACTCAACTGAAGTGTTTTCAGATGCTACTTCAGTATTTTCCTGAGTCTCCTCTTCTCTAGTTTCTTCTTCACTCTGACTTGGTTTAGTAAATGATTCCTTTTCACAGTCTTCAACAGACTTTACTGTGGGTATGGGAAAAATCACTGATTTAGATATACTTTCTTGAACTTGTGAGATCCCTGATCCTCCATTTCCTGTTCCTGTATACTCATTACTAAAACCAAAAGAGTTAGTTAGTGAATCAATGTCAAATAGCCACTGAGGTCCAGACCCAACAGGATTTGGTGTGTTCTCATTGCATTTGACATTGCCACTTTCTTCAATTATTCTAGAAGAAGAGTTAAAAACTCTGTAGGCCTTACTCTGAGATGAATATCCAACAAGAAATCCATCATCTGCTTTGCTATCAAACTTACCTAAGTGAGATTTGGTATTGAGAATTGTACAAGGACACCCAAAAGGTTTGAAGAAACCAATGAAAGGTTTTCTTTTATTTAAAAGCTCATATGGGGTCTTGGTCTTTTGCTTGACCACTAGCACTCTGTTTTGGACATAACAGGCAGTATTAACTGCTTCAGCCCAGAAGGTAATTGGCAATTTTGAATCAGCCAACAGAGATCTAGCAGCCTCTATTAGTGTTCTATTTCTCCTTTCAGCAACACCATTCTGTTGAGGAGTCCTAGGAGCACTATATTGCCTCTCAATACCTTTTTCTTCACAAAAGTTGTTTAGATCCTGATTTTTAAACTCAGTTCCATTATCTGATCTAATGACTTTTACTCTTTGATTAGTTTGGTTTTCAATTCTTAGAATAAAGGATTTGATAAGACCACTTGTTTCATCCTTAGTCCTTAGAAAATATACCCAAGTAAATCTGGAGTAATCATCAACAATAACCAAGCAGTAAGATTTCTTGCCTATACTCATAACATTTGTAGGACCAAACAGATCCATATGCAGTAACTGAAGACAAGAAGAAACATAATTTAACTCTTTGGGCTTATGAGAAGTTTTGTGCTGTTTGCCTTTAAGACAAGCAACACAATGATCATCACATGAAAAGACTTTTGAAGGAAAACCTCTTACAAGGTTATATTTAACAAGAGTGTTCATAGTCTTGAAATTCATGTGACACATCCTTCTGTGCCATAGAGAGGATTCATCTACAGAAGCTTTTGAAACAAGACAATTTAGAGATGAATCACTATCAACATTGTCCATATCCAGACAGTAAACATTGTCCTTTCTTGGAGTTCTAAGTAGTATCATGCTTTCATCAACTACCTTGAACCCTGGAGCAAGGATTAAACACTCATTATTAGTAAATAATATACTATGTTGTTTGTCACAGACCTGTGATACACTTAACAGGTTGTACTTTAATTGATCAACATAGTAGACATCCTCAAATGTCATCTTACCTGTGGTGACATTACCTTTTCCACTTATCTTACCACCAGTAAGATTATCTCCAAATGCAACATGTCCTCCATTTATAGGCTTGAAATCCTGAAGGCATGACAAGTTGCCTGTCATGTGCCTAGAGCAACCACTATCAACATGCCAAATGCTCTTTCCATTGAGCTGTTGGTTGCCCTGCACATTAAATAAATCAATTAGTATGAATTAGGAACCCAAGCCAAAGTGGTCTTGGGTACCCCTTTCTCATCAAAATACTTGCATTCTTTCTTGACAAGATTTTTGAACTTTAACTCCTCATTCTTGGAGTACTTTGTTACAATAATAGGCTTGGAAATATTTCTGCTAGAATCAGTACTGGTTTTAGAAGTACTAACTGCATTGGCATCACTTGCATGCTTAGCAGTACTAAACTTGTTAGCAGTAGTAACTGTGTTAGCAGCAGTAACTGTGTTGGCAGTATTAACCTTTGAAGAGGTATTAACAGTATTAGCAGCATTAATATTTTCAGCAGTACTAACACTGTTAGCAGTAGTAACTGTGTTAGCAGTACTAATATTGTTAGCAGTACTAACACTGTTAGTACTTCTAGGTACCCACATTTTGACACTTTCTTTTAAAAACTTTTTCTTTAAACTGCCTTTACTTTCAGCAGATTTCTTTATAACATGTTTCTTTCCAGCCTTCCTATAACCAACAGGTTTTTGCACAAATCTTTGAAAGTTTATCTGTTGGTTAATAGGGTTATAGTAACAATACTTAGCCAAATGATTCAACTTGCCACATATAAAACAAGGTTTTGGTCTATTGATTTTATTCAGATCAACTCCTTGTTTCTGAGCCCATTGATTATTCCAGTTTCTTTGATTTCCTCTTTTTAAACCAGAATTTAGGCTCTTGGCTTTATTGCAATCACACTGTTTACAAGATCCAGGATTCACAACTGTGGTTTGTTTGTAATGGACCTTATTATCATTTCCTTTAGTCTTCTCTATCTCCTTGGACTTGACCCAGATTTTTTTACATCCCTCATTGGTGATAATATTGTTTTCTAATGGTATCTTTTTACTCACAGTATTATCCCTGTTCTCACTGGCTTCTTTCTCAGTCAAATCCTTAACTACTACCTTATCCAAAGGATCTATCTTAAAAGCTTCTTCAGACAAGTCCTTTTTCCCCTTAGTTTCTAATAAGTCTGATGTAGGAGAAATATAGTTGTTATTGTAAGGAGGGGGTGTATTGTTGTATCCAATACCAGGCTTCATCTTATCATGTATCTGAGCCTTTAGAAGAGAGTCCATTGCTTTTGAAGCATAAGAAAACTTTTCTATGTCCAGCTTAACTTTTGACAGTTCCTCCTTCAGCCTATCATTCTCTTCTAATGACTTAGACAGTTTGGTTTCTAACTCATTCTTTTCCCACTTCCAATAGTTTGTGTCATAAGAGTGTTGAAGTTCATTAGCTTGAAAGCCTTTGATTTGCTCTTCAAATCTCTCTACTATTAACACATAATCTCTTCTGTCCTTTTCTAATCTTTTGAGGTCATCACACATACTTTGATTGTGATCCCTGTATCTTGTAACAGTGTCAATGCAAGATTTAGTGCAAAGATTAGTACTTACCTCAGTGGGGAGATCAGACACTTCTGCCATAAGAGCTTGGTTCTGAATGGCTTCCTCAGCTTGATCACTCCAGTCAAATCCCATTCCTTGTTGAGAAACAAGGGCTTAAGCAGGATTCTTGTTCTGATTGTATCCTCCATTCTGAGCTTGTTGGTGGTTGTTGTTTGGAACAGTACTCCTGCATTCTCTAGCAAAGTGTCCTTTCTTGTGACACTTATAACATTCCACCTTGGTATTGTCAAAACCAGCTCCATCTTCTCTTCTTTGAGAGAAGTTATTCCTTCCAGTTCTTTTAATGAACTTCTTCACCCTCATGGATAACATGGCCATCTGCCATTTAATATCCATCTCCTCCAGATCATCAGGGTGAATTTGATCAAGATCATCATTAATCAAAGAATTGTTGCTATGACTAGACAAAAAGGCTTCAAAGATAGTTTCAGTGCCTTTTTCTGAACTTACTCCACTGGCAGTACTAACCACTTCAGGGTTGGCAGTAGTATCAGTGGATGCTGAAAGAAGTGCAACATTGTGAACATAACCAGAGGGCTTCTTCTTGGTTTCTACCTCTGTTTCAAAAACTCTTAGATCATTGTATAGATCATCAAGTTCTTTCTCTTCCAGATTGTCACTCTGTCTATATGAGACAGTGTACATAGTCCATTCATCCCCAAGAGATCTGAGGAACTTTCTGTTGATATCATCTTGTTCCATCTTCACTCCTACAGTAGCCAGTTCACCTATGAGTTTGTTGAACCTATCAAAAGTTTGAGTCATAGACTCATTCTTTGTGGAAGTGAAGTTCTCATATTGCTGCTTTAGAACATCTCTTTGATTTCTTTTGATGCTCTTAGTTCCAGCAAATCTTTTCTCTAGAGCATTCCAGAGAATCTGAGCATCAGTGCAGTTGCAAAATTGATGCTGGTATTCATTGGGAATGGCCAATAGTAGAGTGCTCAAGGCCTTCATCTCTGTTTGTCTGATCTTCCTCTCACCATCTGTCTTTGGTGGAGGTCTTTTCCCATCTGGTCCTATTCTTCCAGCTTCAGAAGGACCATTCTCAATGATATCCCACATTGAGTAGTCAGTGAGAAGAATATATTGTCTGATTCTTATCTTCCACATGTCAAACTCACTTGGTTTGAGCATTGGAACCTTAGAAACCAAAGTACTGCTTGATTCTGTAAGATTTTCCATGATGAATAACTGTTTCTGAGAGAGTTTGGCTCTGATACCACTTGTCAGGATCGAATTCTCAACAAGAATTACTTCTCAGAAACAATATCAAAGAAGTTTGCGGAATAACACTTTGATATTCAATCAAACAGTAAATCAAAACAGAATATAATTAACAAACTGTAAACTTGTATTGAACACTTTGAAGTTACTAGATTATACACTCAACCTCAATATTGATGAACAGGCTCACCAATACGAATTCTACTTCTCTAGAATTAGGATCTATGCCTTGAGGTTGATTTTCTCTCTAATAGAATGAAAAACAAAAGTTAACTCTCTATTCTAAACTATACAATATATATACTGAATACAAAGATAATTACAAAAAATAAAATATCTTCAGTATATCTTCCAAGTATATCTCTAAGCTTCCATGTATATCCTTTTAAACGAATCTTCTTCATATAAGCAGTATTAATCTTCAGCAGCATTAAATTCCTTCTAGCAGCATTAACTACTAAGCAGCACTAACTACTAGCAGTACTAACTAGCTAAGCAGTACTAACTTTGTTCAAGCAGCACTAACTTTGACTAGCAGTATTAACTCCTAGCAGTAGTAACACTCAGCAGTAGTAACTTTGAACTAGCAGTATTAACCATACTTGATGAATTCTTCAGTTTCCAACAAAATACAGAAAACATAGAAAGAAATTCAGAAAATGAACTTTCCAAAAATATCACAAGTATGGAATTCGCATGCAAGAGTGCACCACAAGGAATTCGTCTGCACAATTCGCATACAAGTCAATTAACCAAGAATTCGCACAAAATACTAACTTCTGAATTCGCATACACAAACAATTCAGAATTCACATGCAAAGAATTCGCACCCAGGTATATGCGAATTCTAAGAATTCGCATACAACGCTTATGCGAATTTTAGACTTGGAAAAATTTTGAAAATAAACTTTTCGTGTAAACTTTTCGCACAAAAGAGTTTTGCGAATTCTGGACTTGAATAAATTTTGAACACTTCTTATAGGAATTCGTATATCTCTCTGATGCGAATTCTAAGAATTCGTATGATACAATCTGCGAGTTCTTCACTTTTCTCACATAAAACTTATGCGAATTCTTGCCTTTGAACTATTTTCACAAAACTTTTCGTATAGACACTTATACGAATTCTGAAAATTCGCACAACTCACACATACGAATTCTAGACAATTCGTATATAACACATGTATGAATTCAACACTTGTGAGATTTTCAGAATCAATTATGCGAAATCTAATTATTTATGCGAAATCTAATGAGTCTGGGAGATCTTGATGCGAGTTCTTGAGGGTTCTGCGGGTTCTTCAGAACTATGTGAGTTCTTGAGATCTCGATGAAAATACGCTCTGATATCTTCAAAACCCCCATCAAACCTTCAAATTTCGATCTGAAACTTCGACAAATCAATCTCTAACACATCTAGAATCAATTACACTCACTGAATTTTAACAAAAATCACTTAAAAGTACAATTCGATTCAATTACAGTGCGACTAAACTCGTGAACTTTCAAATGAAAAAATCTCAAAATTCATGAAAAATTACAGTGCAAGACTCTACTAGACCTATACAAGATCGATCTAGACCACTATACGAACACACTGAACTCGATTACAAATCCAAATTCACACAAAAAATCAAAAATTGATCTATGACTCAGAAATTCAGTGCGACTACATATTTTCTTGATTTCACCTTGGATTTTCTCTAATACCAATTATTATGTCCCAATTCTATCAAGTTCTAATCACAAACACAATTACAAACAAGATGACAAACAATTATCAATCAAACTACCTGTTTCAATTGATTACAAGATTCGTATACAATGAACTCTGTCACTTTCTCTCTCTACAACTTCTGCAAACTCTCTCTCTCTAACTTGCAACTTCTACAACTGTTACAACGCCTAACTAGTCCTATGTCTAATAAAGGACACACGCATACAAAGACAATTACAAAAGAAAATACAATACAATTGACTTTGACCTTTGACTTTATTACATTTGACTTTGACTTTCTTCTTGAGAGTTGACTTTGAGCTTTGACTTGGTTGACTTTCAGCATTCCAGTCTTCATGATCTTGTATCCAACAAATATGCTCTAACAAAACACATACAACGAGGGATGGAGGAAGCACCCCAACTTTTCTTGGAGCCAACCATCGAACGACTCAAAAGAATCAATGGGGAATCATCAAAATTTTGGTAACAATTCTAACTTTACTCCTCCATCTAACTCTCACAATGTTTATCGTCATCCAGGTCACAACCAAAGGAGACAAGAGGAGGGACAAACTTCCGATAAAAAGACAGGCATGGAAGAAATGATGATGAAGTTCATGACTAAGATGGATTCAACGGTTGATGGCATTACTTCTTCCGTGAGCACACTAACCAATACAGTTAGTACAGTCAAGGCAACCACTGATTAGAATACCGCCTCTATCCAAATTCTAGAAAAGGCAAGTGGGCTAAATAGCGGAGGCATTGCAATCAAGAATTCAAGGCCAATTTCTAAGTCAAACAGAGAAACCGTCGAGGGAAAATTGTAATGCAATTAAACTAAAGAGTGGCAAAGAGCTGCAAAATAATTCATTTAAAGAGCCAGAGGTGGAGGAAAGTAAGGAACTAGAAGTGGCGGTAGAAGAAGAGGAAGATGAAGAGAGAGTAGATGAAATCATAGAAATGGAGAAGCTCGAGAAAAAGGAAGAGAAGAAGGAGCCGAAACGAGCAAATGATAAGGCACCGATCAAACCCGTAGCACCAAGAGTGCCATTTCCTAACAGACTGAAGGCATACAAGGAAGATGTTAATTTTTCTAAATTTCTTGAAGTATTTAAAAAGTTGCATATTAATATTCCTTTTGCAGATGCGTTAGCTTAAATGCCTTCATATGTGAAGTTTTTGAAGGACATCCTCTCTAATAAGAGAAAAATTAAGGAACAGGCGACCGTTGCACTTATTGAAGAGTGCAATGCTATTATACAACACAAGCTTCCGTCGAAGCTCAAGGACCCAGGGAGTTTCACTATCCCTGTTCATATTGGCAATTCTGAGTTTAGTGAAGCATTGTGTGATTTAGGTGCAAGTATTAACTTGATGCCTTTATCTATTTTCAGGAAACTTGGACTTGGAGAAGTGCAACCTATGAATGTCACTCTACAACTTGTCGATCGATCAATCAAATTTCCTGACGGAGTGATCGAAGACGTGCTCATCAAAGTAGAAAAGTTCTACTTTCTAGTGTATTTCGTGATTCTTGACATGGATGAAGACAAGGAGATACCATTAATCCTTGGCCGACCATTTTTAGCCACTGGTGGAGCACTGATAGATGTGAAGGGTGGCAAACTTACACTTCGAGTGGGGGAAGAGGAAGTCGTATTCAATGTCTTTCGAGCGGCTAAACATAAGTCGGTATCAAATGAATGCTATCGAGTAGATGTCATGGAAGCAGTCGTTCAAGAAGGTAGTAGTGTGGTGGTGTCTGAAGATCCTTTACAAAATGCACTTACCAGTGTCGATTCCAATGAAGAAAGTGAAAGTGTAATGCAGTTACATGCATTACCCAATTACAAGGGACACCACAAGTTATCCATTGAGGATTTGGGAAATCCTATACCAAAATCTCAACCATCATCAAAGATACCACCAAAGATAGATCTTAAACCGTTACCAAAGCACTTGGAGTATGCATACTTGGGCGACAAGGAAACATTACCGGTGATTATCTCATCCAGTTTGAGTGCAACAAATAAAGAAAAGCTTCTTAGAGTTCTCCGTGAGCACCAAACTGCAATTGGATGGACCATAGCCGACCTGAAAGGCTTAAGTCCAACTTTTTGCACACACCGGATCAATTTAGAAGATGGGTACCGGCCAGTACTTCAACCGCAAAGATGGCTTAATCCAAACATGAAGGATGTGGTACGCAAGGAGATTTTGAAACTCTTGGATGTCAGAATTATTTACCCGATTCCGGATAGTCCCTGGGTTAGTCCAGTTCAAGTGGTGGCCAAGAAAGGAGGGATCGTAGTGGTTCGAAACAACAATAATGAACTTATTCTATCAATAACTTTTACGGGATGGAGAGTGTGCATAGATTACCGGAAGTTGAACGACGCTACAAAGAAGGATCTTTTCTTTCTCCCATTCATTGATCAAATGTTGGAGAGATTTTCGGGGCACGAGTATTATTGTTTCTTGGACGGATATTTCGGGTTTAATCAAATACCCATAACCCCGGAAGATCAAGACAATATAACTTTTACTTGCCCATATGGTACGTTCGCTTATCGGAGAATGCCTTTTTGGTTATGCAACGCTCCAACCACTTTCCATAGATGTATGATGGCAATATTTTCTGATATAGTGGAGAGAACAATAGAGATCTTCATGGACGATTTCTCGGTATTTAGCCCATCTTTCGATACCTGTTTAGCCCATTTGGAAGCAGTTTTACAAAGGTGTAAGGAGACAAGTTTGGTGCTCAACTGGGAGAAGTGCCACTTTATGGTGACAGAAGGCATTGTTCTGGGGCACAAGGTTTCAAGAGACGGCATTGAGGTGGACAAGGCTAAAGTGGCGGTAATAGAGAATTTACCGTACCCAGTTTCGGTAAAGGGTGTTCGAAGTTTTCTGGGACATGCTGGATTTTACCGGCGCTTCATCAAAGATTTCTCTAAAATTACAAAGCCTTTATGTTCCTTATTGCTAAAAGATGCTAAATTCGAATTTTCTGATGAATGTATTTATGCATTTGACAGGTTAAAGAAGGAACTCACTTCAGCACCAATTTTGACGGCACCAGATTGGAATCTTCCATTTGTTTTGATGTGTGACGCAAGTGACACCGTTGTGGGTGCCATGTTGGGGCAGAGGAAGGATAAGAGGCTACACGTCATTTACTACGCAAGCAAGACATTGGATGAAGCTCAAGTCAACTATGCTACTACTGAAAAAGGAGCTTTTGGCCATTGTCTATGCGTGCAAAAAGTTCAGAACCTACTTGGTGGGTGGAAAAGTAATATTCTACACAGACCACTCGACACTTAAGTATTTGATGACCAAGAAGGATGTGAAACCCAGGCTTAATCGTTGGGTATTGCTACTCCAAGAGTTTGATTTGGAGATCATAGATAAGAAGGGCTCAGAGAATACGGTGGCAGGTCACTTATCCTGACTCGAGGAAAATGGAGTAAAAGACGAATCTATCATTAATGATTCGTTCCCGGGCGAGCAATTGTTGAAGATGAGTCATTCGGAGCCTTGGTACACGGATTTGGTGAATTATTTGGTAGGAGCGGTCGTACCTTACAATATGAATTCAAATCAAAAGAAGAAGTTATTTTTCGATGCAAAAAGGTATTATTGGGACGACCCTTATCTCTACAAGCTATGTGTTGATGGCATGATCCAAAGATGTGTACCAAACGAAGAGAAATTCGACATTCTAAGTCACTGTCACACATTAGAATGTGGCGGTCATTTCAGCGCCGACAGAATAGTGGCGAAGATCTTACAGTCTGGTTTCTTCTGGTCATCAATGTTTAAGGAGACGCGAGAGTTTATCTCTCGATGTGATCACTGTCAACGCTTGGGCAACATGACCAAAAGAAATGAAATGCCTATGAGAATCTTCATGGAAGTCGAGCTTTTCGATGTCTGGGGGATTGACTTCATGGGTCCATTCCCGAAGTCAGGCCGTCACGAGTATATTTTAGTAGCCGTGGATTACGTCTCTAAGTGGGTAGAAGCGATCGCAACTCCAACTAACGACTCGAAGGTGTTGATTAAATTCTTACAGAAGAATATTTTTTCTCGGTTTGGGGTTCTGAGGGCATTGATTAGTGACGGCGGGAGTCATTTCTGCAATCGTTATTTGGATGCGGTATTGAAGAAGTATTCAGTTAAGCATAAGGTAACTACATCTTACATTCCGCAAACAAACGGGTTGGCAGAAGTGTCCAACCAGGAATTGAAGCATATCTTAGAAAAGACTGTCAGCGCTTCAAGGAGAGACTGGTCATCTATATTAGACGATGCATTATGGGCTTATAGGACAACCTATAAGACTCCACTGGGAACTATCCCATATCGCTTGGTCTATGGAAAGGCATGCCATTTGCCAGTGGAACTCGAACATCGAGCTTTTTAGGCAATAAAGCAGTTGAATATGGACCTTAAGGCAGCGGGTCAACGCCGATTTCTTCAGCTCAATGAGTTGGAGGAGATTAGGCAAGATGCATACGAAAGTGCAGCTATCTACAAGGAACGAACTAAAAGATTGCATGATCAACGCATCCGAGAGAAGTTAATCACGCCTGGTATGAATGTATTATTATATAGCTCACGCCTACGCCTATCCGAGAGAAGTTGAAATCCAAGTGGTCGGGACCGTTCCGAGTTTAAGATGTCTCCCCATATGGCACAGTCGAGCTCCAAGGAAAAGATGGAACCACATTCAAGGTAAACAGACAACGAGTGAAACCGTATTTTAGGGATGAACAGCTAGAAGCTTCTAGGATCTACCTTGACGAATCCCAAGCATGATGGAAAAAGGTCGAGCCGCGACTCTAACCAAGGCGCTGGGTGGGAGACAACCCACCATAGGTAATGTAAATAGGTTTATTTTTGCTTTTCGTATTTTCTTTTGTTCTTAGGTACTCCTTGATGCGGAATTTTGATGAGAAGAAAAAGCGGAAGACAAAAAATTGGGAAACAACACAGTGGGCCGTGTGGATGTCTGCGCGAGCTCACCCGTGCTTCCATCCAAGCCGAGAGAGCAACGCGCAACAATCCAGTGGGTCGTGCATATCACCGTGCGGGTCAAGCCGCGCCTCCAACCGCGCCGACCTCCTGACAATTGAAAAGGCGCAATCCTGCAAGTGGCTCTTCATCCCGTCGTCGCAGCAGGAATGATTGAGGGGTTGGTTATTCGAATAACTTGGCACTTAATTGAATGACTGTACTTAAATTCACATAACTGTTGGTTGTTTCTGAACTTATTTACTGCTATTTGTAATCACATTGGGGACAATGTGAAGTTTTGGTTTGGGGTTGTGCGTCGGTGTTTAACATGATTTTGGTTGGTAGTGTCGTACTTTTGATTAGCCAGGTGTAACATTTTTGTTGAAAAATTTTGTGCCCAAAAGTGCTAAATGATAGTCATTGAGGTAGGAACTACTAGGGGATAACATAGCAAAGAGGACAACTTAGGAGTTGCATGACTTAGAGACATTAGTGGAGACCAACCAAAGAGAGAACTTTGAGCCAATGTGTACTTTCAATTGCAAGAGGATCAACATCTATTCTTTAAACACACTTATTTGGTCTTTTTCGTAGTTATAGATCGATCTCACTATAGCATTGCCTTGGCTAGCAGAGACACCATTAGGAAAATCTGGGTCCAAAATATGCTTTCGATCTCTTAAATTCCTAAGTCTAACTACCTTCCCAAAGGCCTTAATTCCTCATGCTGCTAAATCCCACTCTTCAAAGGTCAAAGAACCCCGATCTCAAAAACAACTCGTGAGGGAGAGGGGAAACATAATTAATTTGAGCTGGGGAAGGATCAAGGGTTAATTCTAAACCATAGCGGCCTATTGCAACAAGTAAAGGTGCAAGACTTTTGGAAAGAAAAGAGGAGAAAAACAGAATACCCAGTAATGCCTAGTCTTGTTGGCTGAGTTTCATCGAGATCAATTTGTTTACACTTGTGCGTGTTTCATGATATGTTCATGCAATTTTCGATCAATTCTTGCACATAAACTCCCCTAGCATGAATAGTTGTGTGAAACCTAAGTTCTGGTGTGTTGAGACTTGAGAGTATCCAGCAAGGTAGGGTCAAGGCGAAATCCTCTTTAAGCATGTCAACCTAAGACAAGATTCAATGTGGTGTAGTCCCCGATAGTTCAGTCCTCAATGAAAATTAGCACTTTAACGCACAACTATATTTTCCTTATTCTGTTTACCACCGGTTGATTGATTTATGGTGACCACGTTGTTACCACCGACAGGTTTGGTGAAGTTATGTGAATCCTTTGTTTTTATCTGTAGTTTATAGCTATCTTGCTTGAGGACAAGCAACGCTCGGTTTGGGGTTGTTGATAACGTCATTTTAGACGTTATTCGTAATCGAAAATCGGGAAAGTTTTGCCTAATCCCAGGTAAAATAGCAGTAAAACTAATTATTTTTTAGAAGGAAAGTACAGGATGAGGAGTAAGGATCAGGCCTGAGCAATTCTGAGGAAAATGATGAAGGACGATGGAAACTTTGGCCAATTCTGAAGAGAGCAAAATTTGAGAAACAGTGTTGCTTGCGGGTAGCGGTGCGAACACTAGTGCGGACTTCCCCTTCGGCAAGAATTCTAGTGCTGCGCACGGGTAGCGGCCCAGGCCAAACCGCACGGACTCCCCTTGGCATGAATTCCAGTGCTGCACGCGGGTCACCGTGCAGGTCCAGCCGCGCGGACATCATGACTGTTACGTTTTGATTCCTATTTCTAGGGGTTTGTGTGGAGGCTAGGGGATCAGTTTTTGACCTACGAAAATAGAGAGAAAATAAGCTTTGGAGAGACGAGAAGGGAGATTGAAGAAAGAAGAGAAGGAATTGACGTATGACACGAAGAGATCTACGTACAACGGGTACGGAAGGCTATCGACAAACTTTTCAGGGAGTTCTAGTATTTCTATCTTTTGATACAATGATTTCATTTCCTCGATCTAGTTTATTGCTTGTGTTTGTTAAGAACCCCAACATGAGCTAATCTTATCATGTTGGGGGTTGGATAATTATTTGATGATGTTCTTGTTAAGCTTGTGATTTTGAGTTTGGGTTAAGATGAATGATTTGTCAATGAATGTTTATGATGAGTTTTTATGAAAATCCCTTTGTTCTGATCAACTATTTGGATACTTCTTGATTTTTTTGTACCTTCGAGAGAAGAACTTGACGATTCGATGTGTTTGTCATAAAACTACGGTGTGAATTAAATAGAGATATACCCATTCCATCATAGATGTTTTAATTCTGTTTTTCATGAGTATTATAACGTGGTTTTGAGATTGAAAGATGAAAAATCCTTGTTAAATGCTAATTTCATTATAGTTTGAGAAAGTGTAATGGATTCCTTTGAGATTAAATTCATTGAATCATTTGTAAAACCCAAATCCATTCATAGTTTAAAAGGGACTGAATTGAATATGAATTCAACCCCCAACTTTTCTTATCAGCAGTTAACCAAATGAACTCCAGATCTAGTTTTCTATTTTATTTTTGATCAAAGCTCTGTCACTCGAACAAACAATCGAATTTTTAATAGTCTAGTTAATAGTTAATATAGATTTATGGTATTCAACTCTAAGTTCTTACGGTTTGATACTTGTACTTCTGTACGTATTACTTGATACGATACCGTACACTTGTGGTCCGTGTGGGAAGGGTGTAAACCCGACCTATCAATCCATTTGGGCTTAAACGTACCGAGTTGGACTTTGACGTATCCAGTTGGGCTTTAACGGATCCGATTGGGCTTTAACGGATCCGGTTGGGCTTTAACGGATCAAGTTGGGCTTTAAAGGATCTAGTTGGGCTTTAACGTACCCAGTGGGGCTTTAATGGATATGGTAGGACTTTAATGGATACAGTTGGGCTTTAACAGATCCAGTTGGGCTTTAATGGATCCAGTTGGGCTTAAACGTACCCAGTTGGGCTTAAACGTACCCAGTTGGGCTTTAACGGACCCAGTTGGGCTTTAACGTACCCAGTTGGTCAATAATGGATCCGGTTGGGATTTAATGGATCTAGTTGGTTTTAACGGATCAAGTTTGGCTTTAACGGATCTAGTTAGGCTTTAACGTACCCGGTGGATAGGATTTACCGGTATTTAATGGATCCGGATAGGTACGTAATAATATATTATAATAATAATAATATAAAAAAAATTTAAAAGGGTTTCGACGGATTTTCGGCGGAATAGGATTTACCGGCGGATTTCCGATGGACTTTTCCGTCGGAAAATTAAAATTTTTGAAATTTTTTTAATAATCAGGCGGAACATACGATGGGGAAAAGGCCGCCGAAAATTTTATATTAATTTTTTCCTTAATTAAAAAATTGATTAAGTCGTTTAATAACTTTAAAAGTTTTCGGGTACTGTTTCGGCGGAATAATCTGCCGAAAATCTTCTGTCCGCCGAAAATTCCGCAGAAAAATAGTGTTTGCGGCGCCTTGATTTTCGTCCGGCCAAATCCTCCGAAAGCATTCTTTTCTGACGGATTTCCGGCGAATATTTCCGTCGGAAAAAGTGTTTTGTTTTGTAGTAGACTAGACACTGTTTACTAAATGATTACCGAGTACGTGCTTATAAGGTGTCAATTAATATTACCTTATCGATTAAGCATGACAAGGACCAAGAATTTTATCCTGTAAGAAGCATAACAAAAACCAAGAGTTTTACGCAGTAAATGAGGGAAAAGACTATTACCTGGTAAGTGCTTACTGGGTTTAAGAAGCTTACTAACAATTTATTTTGATGGCCGAGAATTGTTGGGGAGTGGTGTAGAAAATCGATGGAGAGAAGGATGAGAGAGTGCTCAACTTCGATAAGAATGTGAGATCGCGTGAGAGCTCGCTTTCCTTAAGTGATATTTTGACCCTATTCTGCCTGGGTATCACGAAATTCACTCGAGGATAATCTCAAATTCACCGGTATCGATTTAGGCAGAAATCGATCCTATTTAAACACCTTGAGAATCGTAACCGACCCTATATTATTAATGATAATAATTTCTCATTAAATGAGATTGATTGTGGACATTAATGTTGGCGGTTACAAAAAATCTTATCAGTTATGAAACTGATGAAGACGCATGACCCGTGCCAATTTCAAGAAGAAAAACACACGGGTCGTGCAAAACCTTCTAACGACTACGCACGACCTGTGCCAATTTCAAGAAGAAAAACGCACGACCCGTGTCAACTTGAAGCGGCCACACTTCGCACTCATATAGGTAGTTCATTTCATCATGCACCTGCACATGCACTTTTACAAAAGAACAATTACCTCCTTCACTTGTAGTACCGAGCACATACCTTGGGATGATTATCTTGTGCTCCAATCTCTTAGAGTGAGCTTTCCCATTGAATACAACTTCTAACGTTGTATTAGAAGGGAATTGGGTATCTCACCGTTAGAGATTTAAATGGACTTTAATCCCATTCCTATCACCAACTTGTGACCTAAGTCCCTAGCTAACCCCTTCGTCAAGTGGTCCACTAGATTTTGTTGCGACCGAAAAAATTCAACCGAAATCACCCCATTCGTGATTAGCTCACGAATCATGCTATGTCTAACACCTAAGTGTCTAGACTTGCCATTATATACTTGACTATAAGCTTTAGCCAAAGTAGCCGCACCATCACAACGGATAGAAATGGGTGATATTGGTTTCGGCCATAACAGAATTTCATGGACTAAATTCCTTAGCCACTCCGCCTCTTTACCGGCAGTAGCTAATGCCACAAATTCCGACTCCATAGTCGAACTCGTGATGTAAGTTTGCTTCTTGGAATCCCATGAGATGGCACCTCCCCCAAGCAAGTATACCCAACCACTCGTAGAAGAATGATCTTCTAAGTTGGTAATCCAACTTGCATCCGAATATCCCTCTAATACTGAAAAAAACCCGACATATGACAAACCATAATCAATGGTTTTCTTCAAGTATTTAAATACTCGTCTTATCGCTTGCCAATAATGTATACTAGGATTGCTAGTACACCTACTCAACTTGCCTACGGCAAAAGCGATATCCGGCCTAGTGCTTGTCATGGCATACATCAAGCATCCTATAGCCTTTGAGTACTCGAGTTGTGACACCGCTTCACCCGAATTGGGCATAAGCTTCACACTCGGATCAAATGGAGTACTCACCGGAGAACAATCAAAGCAATTAAATTTCTTTAATACTTTCCCAATGTAATGAGATTGCGTAATTATAATCCCTTTGTTCTCATGCTTGATCCTTATTCCAAGGATCACCTCCGCCTTTCCCATATATTTCATGGAGAAACTTGATGATAAAAACTCTTTGGTTTTATCAACTTGATTTTGGTCGGTGCCAAAGATCAACATGTCATCAACGTATAAGCAAATGATTACTCTGTTACTGGATGTGTCAAATTTTCTATATACACACTTGTCCGCTTGGTTTAACATAAAACCATTAGACAAGATAACCTCATCAAATATTTGATGCCATTGTTTGGGAGCTTGTTTAATCACATACAATGATTTTACATGTTTACATACCCTATGCTCCATCCCAGGCATAACAAAACCTTCCGATTGTTTCATGTAAACTTCTTCCTCCAAGTCACCATTCAAGAATGCCGTTTTGACATCCATTTGGTGAATCACTAAATTGTGAATAGCTCTTAAGCCTATAAACAATCTAATCGTGGAGATTCTTGTAACCGGGGCATAGGTATCAAAATAATCTATGCCCTCCCGTTGCCTAAAGCCTTGGATTACTAATCGAGCTTTGAACTTGTCGATTGGTCCATCGATTTTCATCTTCCTTTTGAAGACCCACTTGCATCCCAACCGTTTACAACCCGGTGGAAAGTCCGATAATACCCAAGTATTATTCCCCATGATGGAATCCATCTCATCATTTATTGCTTCTTTCCAGAAAGGAATATCTTGAGACTTCATAGCCTCATCAAATGATTTTGGATCTTCCTCAATACTATAACAATAAGAGAATTGTGACCCAATCTCATATCTTGATCCCTCTACCAAGTACACTTGGAAATCGGGACCAAAGGATTTTTCAATCCTTCCTCTTTTGCTCCTTCGAAGCATCGGAGTTTCGATTGGAACAATTGCTTGTTCTTCAACCTCACTAGTTACACTAGTACTTCGAACAAAGTCTTTCGGCCTTGGTATTGAAGAGAATATAGTCTCATCAAATAAAGCATCTCTCGATTCTATAACGGTGTGAATAGCTATATAATCATTAGGTTCAATAACATAGAACCTATATGCCTTGGAATTCAAGGCATATCCACCAAAGATGCAATCAATACCCTTTTCACCCAAGGTTTTCCTTTTGGGTTCGGGTAGTCGAACAACCGCTCGACAACCCCAAACTCAAATATAATTCAAGTTAGGTCTTTTCTTAAACCAAAGTTCATATGGGGTAATCTTGTTCCTTTTATTAGGAACTCGATTTAATAAATAACAAGTCGTTAACATGGCTTCACCCCAAAATCCATCACTCAATCCCGAGTAGGATAACATAGAGTTCACCATTTCTTTGAGAACTCTATTTTTCCGTTCCGCCACACCATTTTGTTCTAGTGTATAAGGCGCCGCGGTCTCATGAATAATTCATACGGATTGGAAAAACATGGGGTCGTAATATTACCCACCACGATCGGTGCGTAAACATTTAATAAAACCGTTCATTTGCAATTTAACCTCCGTTTTATAAATTTTAAATTTATCCAACGCTTCATCTTTTGAGTGTAACAAATAAATATAACAAAACCGTGAAGCGCCGTCAATAAAAGTAACAACATACTTTTTATTACCAAAAGACGGAGTTGAATGCAAATCACAAAGATCACTATGAATTAGTTCAAGCACCGACGAATCCCTTTTCACATTAGGAAAAGGTTGTCTAGTGATCTTTGTCAACATGCAAGTTTTACATTTTTCGGTTTTAACGCCAAAAGCCGGAATAGGACCGTCTTTTGACATTTCAACCATTCTTTTAAAATTAACATGACTAAGCCTTGCATGCCATAAAATAGAATCAACACAATTCTCATTTGCAATATAAACAGAATTTGAATCAAACTTATTTTTATTCAAGCTCAACATAAACATATTATTATTCAAATAACCAAATCCTACAAAAGAGCCACCTTTTGCCAAGGTAAACTTGTCGGACTAAAAAACTTGCTTATATCCTAACTTATTCAAGACACTACTGGAAACCAAATTCTTTCGAATTTGTGGTACAAACAAAACGTCTAAAAGTTCAATAATTTTGCTAGAACTAAACTCTAGCCTAACTAAGTCATGTCCAAGAATGAGAGCATTTGACTCGTTCCCCATGTGTAGCACGGATCCGTCTTCAACCAATTCCAAGGAAGTGAGCTGTTGAACATAATATCCCATATTATCAAGCAATTCTCAAGATATGAACATTAAGATCAAGAACTAGAGAGAGAAAGTGTGGAGAGAGAAAGTAGATCTTGTATTCATCAATCTCTGAATTACAAGTATGCAAATGCCTCTAGTTCGTTACAACATGAATACAAACACAAACCCTTATATACTCTCTATCTAATACAAACACTTAACTATTAAGGAAAGTAAAACATACCTTGACTAACTATTACAAGGTCAACGTTGACTTTTACACATTTGACTTTCCTATTAAATCTTGGATACAATATTTAGACTTAACAATCTCCCCCTTTGTATTCAAGATTTAATAAAAATTTGATGCAGATCTTCAACTCTTGATTCTTCATCTTTTGTCTCTTGAAGCTTTCAAAAACTTTGCTCTTTTGCAGCTTTTGAAGAATCTTGGAAAGTCTTTTTAAACATTGAAACTTTGGAAAGTCAACATGCCTTGAACAAGAAATAGAAATTCTTGAAATTGAAAAACAACTTTAACCCTGAAAATTCTTTTGACTTTGAACAAAAATGTATCTTCATCACTTTGATCACTGAATCGTCTTCGGAAGAACAAACCTTCTTGAAACTTGAAATTCTTTATCAGAAACTTTTGACTTTGAATCAGTCTTTGAAACAGCAGCGGAAACATTTTGAATTTTAGGCTTGAACTTTGAATCTTGAACTCTGAAATTGAATCTTTATAATTCTCCTCCTTTTTGATGATGTGAGCATCATTATCATCAAAATATCATCAATTTCAGCATAGGCTTTGATTTCCCCCTTTGTGAACAACAAACTATCTCCCCTTGATATTGTCGTACTTTTGATCTGAAGAACCGAATCATGAACAATATATATCCGAATCTTTTCAAATTCAGACATAATGAGCGTGTAACCCTGATTCAACAAATGAAACAGTTAGAAATGCCTGTCAGTAACACGAAGTTATTGTGTACAACGGATGTACAATGTAAGGAGCTGGTTTGATGTTGACTCCCCAGGACTTCCATTCAATCATTGAAAGACACAAGGTAATTCTATGAATGTTCTGACAGAAAAAACATATTCTCTGTGTGCTCGTGCTTGTGTTTTGAAAGAATTAGCACAATGATTGTGTTTCATAAGGCTCAAAGTATGTAAACCACTGAGACAGCAATGATTATACATGGACTCAATGTGCATGAGAAAGGGTCGAAGGTGGGGCAACTTTCCTTCTTTTTCAATATCAATATCTTCCAAAAGAAGATCCGATAGATTATATGTTGCTTCTCCAGAAAATGTGAAACATTCTCTTTTTAAGAAAAGAATGAGTAGCTGGTGGGGTTGTATACAAGAGATGGCATGGGCTATTTGCCTATTTCAATGATGGTCACCAAAGAAATGTGAACCAATCAGTAATGTGGCTGCCCGGCTCAGAAAGTGGTAGGTGCAGAGTTCTGATATTCTTTTAACTCTGATCTCACACCCTCTTTCTTTTAATCATATAAGCTCAAATCTAACCAATCTCTCATTTCCATTTTACCTCTGCTCACTCCCACACTCAATTCTTTTAGACCCCTCTCCCCTTAATCACTCAAAGGATTTCTTCTGGGGTAGGAAACACTGGTTATCGTGAATCCATGGAAGATCTATTAAGCACTCATACTAAATCCCATGTTCCTAAAAGTACATGCTTATCAATGATTTTCTTGACATGTAAACCACAAGAAATCATATGTCAGTGTATGTATGCTCATTGAAAATATGAATGAAATTTGAGCATTTGAACGTTGAAGATTTCTCAAAACAAAGATATTGAAAGAACGGAATGAAATTAAGAGAATTGTTTTGAGAATCTGACAATGATTAAAAGCAGATCAAATGAAATAGCTAGGATATCAAAGAATTGGATATTTTGTTTATATGAACAAATATAAACAATTTATCAATGAAAGCACAAATATGAAAAAGATGTATGATGCTTATCAACTTTGAACTTCAAACGGGGGTATTACCATCGAAAAATTGTTTGAATTTGAGACATGGTAATAACAATTTCAAATAAAATACTGAACCGGTGTGTATGAATACTTGACAGTATATGGACAAGATAATACACAAGTATTAATCTTTGGAAACACACGGTCAGTTAAACATTAACGCTCAGAATTGAAAAACATTTAAAATCTCACTTCTAAAATCATGAAAACTTTTGAGAATAAAGAAGTGGTTTGAACATTTCAAAAATTGTTTTTCATGTTCGAAAGTTGTCCTTCTTTCAAACAATCAGAGATCTAGGATCAGAAGATTTTTACCTTTTCGGCTCCCCCTCAAATCATGATATAAAGATTTGATCTTTTGAGCTCCCCCTGGATATTAGCACAATATCCATCTTTGATCATTGATGAACGGGTCTTGATCTTTCATGTGATCAGAAACCACTTTATTCATATTATTTATTCAAAAATAAAAGGACAGAAAGCAGTAAAACGATTATAGAATGAGTTCTGATCTGAAATAATCAGAAGTCATCACCTTTACTCCCCCTTAAATTAAGCATCTGAAATATGTCAGTTAAAACAGTATAGAGATTAAACACTCCCTTTGAATTGTTAGACCATCAATATCAGAAAAATCTAGCAAAGAAGAAGTTTAGGATAGAGATCAGATCAATTCACTCGGGATGAAGACCATCAATATCCATCGGATGCAAGCATACAGGAGTAAGGTCTTTTTGATCGATGAGGTACGGGTCCTAAGTTGTTGTGCTTAGAAGCCATAATCTTGACATTGAGGTGTGGGTCTTGAACTGTAGTATTCAAGAGCCATTGTCTTTCTTACTCCCCCTTGGAGTGAGGTGCCTGCAACACAGATTCAGGTTTCGGATTTGGTACCCACTGGTATTTGGGTCCAGAAATGTTAGTTGCAGTGCGTGTGGGGGATACAGAGTAAGATCCATACCAGTAATGATCATTTGTTTTATGAAAATGATCATGTGTACAACAAATAGAACAATAAAATTTCTTACCGTTAGGTGCTTTGTTCTTCTTTGCTTTGTGTACAGGTACACATGATTTCTTCTCTTTCAGCTCATTTTCCTTATCATCTTTGACTGGTTTCCTTTTCCACACCAGTTTATCTTTCTTGAAACTTGTTCTCGGATAAGTATCTGAACCATCTAAGAATTCATCGTAGAAAAGGTTAGTGCGACGAATCTGATTGAAGGATTTGACTGACCTTTGTGAAGAGATAAAATTCTGACTTGAACTTGAAACAGATTTTTCAAGTTGTTTGATCTTTGATGCAAAGTTATCTCTTTCTATCACCAGCTGGTCAATCTTCTTTGAAAGTTTAGATTTCGTCTTTTGCTCTTTTAGCGCAGAAGCAGGCAGTTCAGACAACTTTGAGGTCAACTTCTTAATTTCATTTTCAAAAATGGATCTTTCTTCCTCAAATCCTTTTTCTGACTCATTTCTCTGGCCGGATAACTCTTTGAAGAAACCCACATTTTTCTGTTCTATGGCCTTCTTTTCTTTATCAAACTTCTCTCTTTCCAAGATCAGTACTTTCTCAAAATCTGAGATTTGTTGAGAAAGCTTAATGCATTTAAGCTCCACTGACTTCTTTTCTTCATAACTCTTCTTTGAGAAATCTGAGAACTTCTTTGAAAAAATTTTCTTTTCATTTTCAAGATCAGCTTTATTTGCAAGAAGCTGTTTTTCCATATCAGATAAATTCTTTCTCAGCTCAATGTTCTCAGATTCCAATCTCTTTATCTTCTCTTCATTTTGCCCAGCACTGATATTCTTTAAGGTACTGAGTTCTACTTTCAGTGATATGACTTCAGTAAAATACTCTCTTGACTTTTGTGAATGAAAGTCAACTGCAAGAGCCAGATTAATGTTCTCTAGTTTCAGCTTGCTATTCTTCTCTTCAAGATCTGAAATAAATCCCATGATTAATGAGTAATTGGCTTAATATGAATGATCGTTCCAAACTATGTATCAGAAAATCAGAAATCAGATTGAATTGAAATCTTAAAAAAAATATTTCGTGAAAATTGAAATTTGAACAATACTTTTTTTTAAACTGACAGTGAGACCCGCACAATTGAGGAATTCGGGTCACAAAGGAATTCGGGTCACAGAGGAAACGCACAACAGGCTATGCGTTTGTAGCCTGAAGCGCACAATGGACTATGCGGGTGAAGAGAGATCCGCACAATAGGCTTTGTGGGTTCAGAAGGCACGCACAATATACTATGCGGGTTGCACACATGACTTGAGGCACCCGTGTCAATCCACCAAGCATCATCATCCTGCAGGTAAAATGATTCGGATATTAGTGGTACATAATTCAAATTTGAATTATAACCAAAGTCAATAAACTGACCTTGCCGTGGGTGTTGATCCTTGGATCCTTGCCCACCACCACTTGTGCTTGTTTAATTCTTTTTCTTGACAACCCGACAATCCCTCTTGAGATGTGTCGGTCCACAATGTTATATCAAGTTCTTATCAAAACAACAACAATAACAAGATTACCAACCTGTATGATTAATAACAAACGATTACAAGGTTTGGTGTTCGGATTTAACTCTGATGTGTTCTCTCTGTTTTTACACCTTGAGTGTGTGTGTGTGAAAGTGATCTGATTTCTAAGAAGAAGTTACTTCTCCAACACACTAACACAATAATATCTAAACTGACTAAACTAATATCTAGATATTATCTAACAACTAATATAATATATAACTTAGATATTAATCTAACAAACTAATATCTAACATAATTAGATATTTAAACTAAGTTAAACTAAATACTAAAATTACAATAGACAATAGTTTACTTTGACATTTATTACAAACGACATTAGACTTTGTATCGAGAGTCGACTTTCCGGCTTTAGCTTCAGATTGGATCTTCAGATTGGATGATCTTGAATCCAATGAGACTGTGGTCTAACAATCTCCCCCTTTGGATCAAGATTGTTGGATCAAATAATTGTATTCAAGATTAAAGGGTCTAAACTGTAATTGTTTGATAGTTATAGTTAAAGGGTTTAAATTGTAATAGTTTAATAGTTATTAGCTATTGGGCCCAAGCCCATTAAGCATTAGGAAGCCCATATGGCCTGGGTATTTAAAGTTATGTGTTGTTTAGTTTTAGGGTTAGAAACCTTTCATATTTTCATAATTATTGTTTAGAGAGAGGTAGCAAGTTTTCTCTGTATTCAAAGGGTATCAAGAACACTCAAGGGTTTCATTGTTTATTCAAGGGATTGGTACGTTACTCTGATTTATATATCTCTTGATTATTATTGTGTTTCTTGATTACTTGTTTCTGTGATTATTTACCAACTAGATTAAACTGGGATAACAAGTGGTATCAGAGCCTAAGAATCAAGTTTTTGGATTATCTGTGTTCATCGATTGTTTTGTCTGTTCATCGACATCACATATTGTGCTTTAATCGATTCCTCAAATTAATGGATGTTTATGCATAAATTCGATTTAATTAGATGAACTTTATGTTATTGAATGCAATCTGATTAATTAATTGCACTTAATATATCTGATTAATTGGTCCTTAGCATTCGACCGGTACACTCTCAGCTCACCCCGGTCTAAGGAAGTCCCGATCGAAGACCTTTACCGGTCAAAGACCTCTATCGGTCTAAGCATACTTTCGGTCAAACAAGTTACCGGTCGAATCAATTTTACCGGTCAAGCATAGTTCCGGTCTTACATCTTACCGGTCTTTGCACTTCCCCGGTCGAACAAGTTCCCGGTCGAACTCTCTACCGGTCTTTACAAGTCTCCAGTCGACTCAATACCGGTCGAAGCACATCCCCGGTCGATTTTTGCAAACTGTAATAGGGCATCTAAATGTCAAAACAATTTCTCTAGGGGCGCTGCCCCCATTCCCCCGCAAGGGGGACAAAAGTTTTTCTCTTGATCAAAATCTTCTTAATTTTTCAGTATTTTATTCATAGATATTAGTGCTTTATACTGTGTGTGAGGACTGCATTTGATTATTTTTGGAAATTTATTTTTCTGAAAATTTTTTAGTGTAGTCTTTACTCTTGATTCTAACGATCTCATCTAGTTGGTTGTCTTGGTACAGATAAGTTTAATTACTAACCGTACAGCTAAGATGTCGAACCAGCTTCTCTCGATGGGTTCTCAGTCCAAACTGCCTGTCCTTATGGCTGATGAATATCAGCAATAGAAGAAGAGAATGGTCCAGTTTCTGAATCATAAAAACAGAGACTACATGGAATCAATCATCAATGGTCCGGTCAATCCGATGATCAAAGTTGATGGCCAAGCAGCAACTGACACCTCTCCAGAAATCCCAGACAGATATGTTCCTAAACCTTATCAGTACTTTACTGAAAAGCAGAAGGAGCAGTACAAGACAGATGAAGAGGCTCTTATCTATCTGACCATGGCAATCCCGAACGACATCTACAACCGTGTAGACAGTCGGAACTCTGCAAAGGAAATCTGGGATGAACTATCCAGACAGTTTGAAGGAAGTGAAGCCTGTATCCAGGCTAAGCAGAATATATGCATAAATGCATACGAGGGGTTTCATGCAAAAGAAGGAGAGACGCTGCTAGAGACCTACAACAGATATAACATCATTCTCAATGACCTGCGGAGGAACAACATCTCTAAGTCTGCTTCGGAGATTAATTATAAGTTCATCAAGAATTTAATGCAGAATGGAAGAACTTTGCCATCAACCTTCAGATGTCAAAGAACATGGCTCAGGAAAACGTCACTAATATTTTCTCTACTCTTTCTCAGCATGAGGATGAGGTGAGAACCATCAATCTTGAGTCCAATAAACTGAAGGATTCTGTGGCTCTCATAGCCGGTAAAAGTTCTGTATCTTCCGCAAGGTCAAAGAAAAAGGTGACAAAAGCTCTAGTTACTGAAGTTATCGACTCTGACTCTGCTTCAAGTGATGAAGAACTGGAGATTGATTCTGATCCAGATATTCAGAAGTTCTCTGAGGACTTGGCTCTTATTACTCGAAGATTCAAGAAGACCTTTGGCAAGAAGAAGTTTTATTCAAAGCCTAAGTACGAAGGTCACAAGAAAGAGAAGGTTGAATTAAGATACAAGCCAAGGCAAGGACGGCGAGAGGAAAGACGAGAAGAGAGAAAAGAAGACAGAAGAGAAGATAAGAGAGAAGAAAAGAAAGAAGACAGAGCTGATGAACCAGGAAGATGCTACAATTGCGGCAAATTTGGGCACTTCTCTAGAGACTGCAGATTCAAGAAGGTAAAGAACTCAGACTATTATGCAAGAAAGTCACTCATCGCCAAGAAAGCTGAAGAAGGAAAGGTACTTATGGCCGAAGAAGAGAACTGGCTGTTCCAAAGTTCCGATGACGAGGAGCAAGCTCACTTCACCCAAGTATCTTATATGGCAAAGCTGGATGGTGACGATGAAGATTCTGAGGCACAATCTGAAGATGCAAACTCTGAGGTAAGTGATAATTCTGAGCTTATTGAATCTCTTATGACCCAAATACATAGCATGAAAAATGAATTTGCTTTATTGAAAGGCAAACTTAGCTCTACACAACAATCAATATTGAGTTTTCGTGATGAAAACACTTTGCTGAAGGTTGTTGTGGACAAAAAAGAAAAGGAAAAAGACGGTTTAAAAGCTGAAAAAGATTCTTTGAAAAGCAAAATATCTGATTTAGAAAAGGATCTTGTGAATATCAATGCTGAAAAAGGTGAGTTCAAAATAAAATTTGAAGTTTGTTATAAAGAAAGAAATGAAGCTTACACCAAAATTAAGCAACTGGAGGACATTAATATGAAACGAGGTCAGACTGAGCAAACATTAAATTTGTTGACCAGTAAACTCCAAGACGAAAGGTTTTATAAACTAAAACCAGGTTTGGGTGTGCCAACTAATGAGATTTTGAAAAAGGCACCGGAGCATTTATATAATTTTGATAAATTCGGCTCCGCAATCAGACCCATTCCTGACATTCGTGCAACTTTTGTTGAAGCAAGTACTCCTACACCTTTATCTGAGATCAAAGGTCAAGAAGAAATGGGAAAGAACAAGTCTGGTGACACTGATTCTCAAAATCTTTTTAAATCAGTTGGTTTTACATATGGTGATTTGAATAAAAGCTATGAGACTCGAAAGATCGAATGTACTGAATTTGAATCACTATTTACCACACCTTCCAAAGAATCAGTAAGCACCAACACAGTTCCACCTGAGACTGCATGCAAATATGATGAGTATGAATCGGATGTTGATCCATCTACTATACCATCAGTCTCAAATCCCATTGCTTCTAAACCTTTACTTGTTGAAGAGGTTGAAGAAGAAACTGCTATCACGAATGAATCTTGTGTACAAAATGATAAAACGGAGTTTATTGAGTCCATGACAGAAGAATTATTTTCTGAAATGATGAATGCTTCAGACTCTGATCCTGTTTCTATTCCAAAGGAGTCAAATTTTGTGAATGATAATACATCTGAATTGATGAAGCAAATTGATATGGTGCAACAGTCTCTTGATGAGGTTGAAGATGAAAACTTTGATCTCAAACATAAACTTGAAAAGTCTTTAAAAGTAAATCAAGATCTTTGCACTGAGATCAATGATTTGAAAATTACTTTGTTTAAAAATGCTTCAAATGATAAACAGATGTTCAATGATCAAAGCTGGAAGGTAAGAACCAATCCAGAATTTGATGCTCCTACAAAACCTTCAGTTGTTTACTTTGACTGTACTGAATATCCACCGAGCATCTTTGAGAAGGGTGAAACTTCAACTAATTCTAGAAAGGAATCACCTTCTAAGCATAAGACTAATGAGATTCCTATTTCTGTTTCAGATATAAGAGGAAATGGAGTTGGGAAGAGTAAGAAGAATAAAGATCTTAGTTTGAATAAAAAGAATAGTTTGAATTCTAGTAGTTGCCCTACAGACAATGTTATTTTGAATAGTACTTCTTTTGATAAACATGAATGTAAGATTTGTTCCGATAAATCTAAGTTTATGAATTTTGCTCGAAAGAATCTTTATTGCAAACACTGTTGGGATAATTCATTCAAATACTACTCCCCACCTAAGTCCAAAAAGAATAAAAGCAAAGCTCAGCTAAACTCTAAGTCTAATTCTAATTCTGATTCTTCTACCCATCCCAAAGTGTATCGAGCTAAGGTTGCCAATCCTACTTCTAAAAAGCACTTTCAGGAATTAAATGTTAAGATCGTTTGGAAATGGGTTCCAAAACCGCGTTATGAATGGAGAGTGAAAGTCAAACCAGATGATATTCCTGAGTTGCTTGATGCTAACCGCGAAGGACCCATCCTGGTATGGGTGCCTAAGCAAAACTAATTGTATCTTTTGCAGGCCTGTCGATTGTGGGTAATAGATTCCGAATGTTCACGCCACATGACATGATTCAAGCACCTCTTGCATAACTATGTGGAGGAGCCTGCCGGAGCAGTTAGATTTGCCAATTCTGAAGTCGAAGGCCACGTCGGAGGATATGGAATGCTCGATAACGGTGTTGTGAAGATTCAAAAAGTGTTATATGTTGAAGGACTTGATCACAACCTGTTCAGTACCAGTCACTTCTGTGACATGAAATATCAAGTCCGCTTCACAACAACTCATTGCTATCTAGAGGATCTAGATGGTTACGAAGTCTTTAAGGCTGAGCGCCATGGAAATCTATACTATGTAGATTTTCCTACACTGTCTGCCACACGTCCAGTATGCCTACTAGCCAAAGCTTCCAAAGCACAATCGTGGACGTGGCATCGACGCTTGTCTCATCAAAATTTCAGATATATAGCAAAGCTACAGAGACAAGGTCTGGTCAAAGGTCTACCAGAAATGAGGTTCAAAAAAGACTCACTATGTCCCGCATGTGAGTTGGGCAAAATGAAGCGAAGCTCCTTCAAGTCCAAAGCTGAATCATCGACCTCATCTGCATTGGAACTTCTTCATATGGACCTTTGTGGCCCAATGCGCACAACATCTATCAACGGAAAGAAATATGTGTTGGTAATGATAGATGACTACTCAAGGTATACATGGCTCGAGTTTCTTCGCAACAAGTCAGATGCGACCGAGTTGATTATTGCTTTCATCAAGCGCATTCAAGTAGGTCTTCAACTGCCAGTCAGAACCATTCACAGTGACAATGGCACGGAGTTCAAGAATGCCACCTTACAGAGTTATCTTACTTCTGTGGGCATTTCACACAACTTTTCCGCAGTCTATACTCCGCAGCAAAATGGCATTGTCGAACTGAAGAATCGCACACTTGTTGAAGCAACTCGCATTATGCTTGCATACTCAGATCTACCCATGTACCTTTGGGCCGAGGCAGTCGCCACAACATGCTTTACACAGAATCGTACCATCGTGGTCAAGCGCTTTAGTAAAACAGCATATGAGTTAATCAACAATCGTACACCTAATATCAAATTTCTTCGTGTCTTTGGTTGCAGGTGCTACATTCGTTGGATACTCTCTAACATCCAAAGCTTATCGAATTTACATTATTCGAACTAAGACGGTTGTTGAGAGTATGAATGTCTCCTTTGATGAGAATTCTACAAGGACTTCTAGACACAACAGTTCAGAACTTGTACTTAAGGATAAAGCTTCTATCTAATCCCGAATAGAACCAGCTACCAAAGGATCCACTTCTACACACTCTAACTCTACTTCATCTAAGGTAGATTTATTGTTTATTGATGCCTTTGATGATATATGTGCAGATTTTGAAAAAGGCATATCAACATCAATAACAAGTGGTACAGGCTCGGAGGTCCCTACTATTTCTGAAGACATGTCTAGACCTTCCGAAGAAGTCACTGACACTTCATCTCCATCAGGTACGAGTACAAAGTTAGTTTCTGACTCTACTAATGCTGAATCTGTCTCTACAGATAGTTCTTCTGGAAACGAAGTCCCGAGCACTTCAACTGTTAGTCCAGAAGTTTCAGTATCAGAAAGACTAGTACAAGATGTCCCGAGTACATCTATGGAGCAACCTGTCGTGCATGATGAAAATGATGCGTCGAATACGCAACAAACAGTTGAAGCTCTACCAAGCACACATCGCTGGACTAAGGATCATCCCCTGACCAATGTGATAGGTGACGTACAATCAGGTGTCACGACAAGATCTGCAACAGCCACCTTATGCATGTTTTCAAGCTTCCTTAGTTCCCTAGAACCAAAGAAAGCGTCTGAAGCTCTACATGATCCATTCTGGATTTCTGCTATGCAAGACGAGCTTCTACAATTCGAAAGGAACAAGGTATGGCACTTGATCCCACTACCTAAAGGTAAATCCGTTATTGGAACAAAGTGGGTGTTCAGAAATAAGAAAGACGAAGCTAGAGTAGTAGTGAGAAACAAAGCTCGACTGGTCGCCAAAGGGTATTGTCAACAAGAGGGCATTGACTATGATGAAACATTCGCCCCGGTTGCAAGGATCGAAGCCATCAGAATCTTTCTAGCATATGCAACGCACAAAAATTTTACTGTCTATCAAATGGACGTAAAGTCGGCTTTTCTAAACGGCGTTTTGCATGAGGAGGTTTACGTGGCTCAACCTGAAGGTTTCGTTGATCCTCATCACCCTGATCATGTCTATGTTTTAGACAAAGCGCTTTATGGTCTTAAACAAGCACCGCGAGCCTGGTATGAAACTCTCACTAAATTTCTACTTGCTTCTGGTTTCAAGAAAGGTACTGTTGATACAACCTTATTTCTTAAAAGGCAAGGTGAGGACTTGATTCTCATTCAGATTTATGTTGACGACATAATTTTTGGGTCGACAAATCAAAAATTTTGTAAGAACTTTTCAAAGATAATGGAAACAAAGTTTGAAATGTCGATGATGGGTGAATTGAATTTCTTTCTTGGTCTACAAGTAAAGCAATTACCCGAAGGCATATTTATTAATCAAGCTAAATACATAAACGATATTTTGAAAAAGTTTAATATATCAGATAGTTCAGTCATGTAAACACCAATGGCTACTGGTACACTCTTAGACGCGGATCCCTCTGGGAAACCTGTTGATCAAAAGGTGTATCGTAGCATGATTGGTTCTTTACTTTATCTTACTGCTAGTCGCCCGGATATAATGTTTTCCACATGCTTTTGTGCGAGATATCAGTCTAATCCTAAAGAGTCGCACTTAACTGCTGTTAAGCGAATCCTTAGATATCTCAAAGGCTCTCCCAATCTAGGCCTTTGGTATCCAAAGGATTCTCGTTTTGAACTAACTGCCATTACAGATGATGATCATGCTGGATGTAAGCTAGACCAGAAAAGCACCTCTGGGTCATGTCAATTTATAGGTGACAAACTTGTAAGTTGGACCTCAAAGAAACAAAACTGTGTTTCAACATCCACTGCCAAGGCTGAGTATGTAGCTGCTGCTAGCTGTTGTTCTCAAGTCCTCTGGATGACGACACAGTTAAGGGACTTTGGATACAACTACAAGCGTGTTCCTATTTATTGTGATTCTAAGAGCGCAATATCTATAACTGCTAATCCGGTACAGCATTCGAAGACCAAGCATATCGACGTATGCTATCATTTCATCAAGGATCATGTAGAAAAAGGTAATATTGAAATGCACTTTCTTCAAACTGACTTCCAGTTAGCTGACCTTTTCACCAAGCCATTGGATGAAAAGCGTTTTCAATTTCTCATCAGCAAACTTGGTATGTTGAACATGTCTTAAACCTTACTCATGATTCTAGGGGGAGTATTCCAAGTTTTGATCTTGTGTGTTATTTTCCAACTGTTGCTAATGATCAAGGAATCATTTTCACAAATGATTACTATAATTTTCTTTATGCAGGTTTGGACAAGTGACAATGGCTTCTAATCACATCAGATTAGAACCCGCACTTCAGTGCTTTATTTATTTTTTCTGATTTATATATAAAAAAAAATTCTTTCAGTTAAGGTGGAGAATATCTGTGATATTAACAGATTTTTGGATACTTAAATGCTTATCTGACCGTGTGTTCTTAAAGATAAATACTTGCGTTTTATCTTGTCAATATACTTTGTCAAGTATTCATACACATAACGGTTCAGAACATTCTATTTGACTTTGTTATTACCATATATCAAAAGTTAAATCTTTCTATGGTAATACTCACGTTCTTTGTATTCACTGTTGATTGAATCAAACGTCATTTCATGTGCTTTCATTGAAAATATGTTTATATATTGTTCATATAAACAACATTCGTTTTTTTGATTCTCCAAAATACTATTCTTCATGATAAAATGATATGAGCTTAATTGTCAAACTCTTTTAGTTTGAGGGGGAGAATTGCATCGTCAAACATCTTCTGTTTTGACATCTCCGAATATTATATTCTTCATGTAACAAGTGGTATTTGTGCTTACATGTACAAAAAGCTTGTTAAACACTATGTTCTTTTAGGAAAATACATGGGATTCAGTGTGAGTACTTAATAGAACTTCCATGGATTCACGATAACCAGTGTTTCCTACCCAGGAAGTATTCCCTGAGAGATTAAGGGGAGAAGGGTAAAAAGAATTGAGTGATGGTGTGTGAAGAGATAAAATGAAAAAGAGAGATTGGTTAGACGTGAGCATTAAAAGAAAGAGGGTAAGAGAACAGAGTAAAAGAATATTAAACTCTGCACCAAACTTCTTTCTGAGCCGGGCAACCACATAATCTGATTGGTTCACATTCTTTGGTGACCATCATTGAAAAAGGCAACTAGCCCATGCCATCTCTTGCATACAATCCCACCAGCTACTCATTCTTTTCTCAAAAAGAGAATGTTTCACATTTTCTGGGGAAGCAGCACATACGCTATTGGTTCTTCATTTGGAAGATACTAATATTGAAAAAGAAGGAAAGTTTCCCCACCTTCGAACCCTTTCTCATGCACATTGAGTCTTTGTACAATTTGTTGTTGTCTCAACAAGTTTACATACTTTGAGACTATATTGAAAAAGCAATCATCTATGCTTAAATTTTTTTGTACACATGCACGAGCACACAGAAATTTGTTTTCTGTCAGAACGTTCATAGATAACCATATGTTATTCGATGATTGAATTGAAGACCTGGGGAGTCTACATCAAACCAACTCCTTATATAGTAACTTTGTGTTACTCAGTGACTTTGTGTTACTGACAGGCATTCTAACTGAGTCATTTGTTGATTCAGGGTTACAACTCTTAACCTGTTTGAATTTGAAAAGATTCGAATGGTTACTACTTTCTATTTTAATCTGAAAAGATTGAAATAATCACTCTTTTCATCTGGGAAGACTGCTCTTATTTCCATACAGGGCTCGTTACATGATGAAGATTGTGCTTACGTGATCATACACAATGGGGGAGATTGTCTTGAAAAGGGGGAGATTGTTTTGATAAGTTTTGATGATGATGATTCTCACCATTCATCAAAAAGGGGGAGAAGATACAAAAAATCTTTAAAGTGAACACTGCTGAAGATTTTCAAAGTTTTGAAGTTTTGAAGTTTTGAAAACTGCTGAAGATTATCAAAGTTTTGAAGTTTTGAAGTGTTGAAGTTTTGAAGCTATCAACGACATATCCAAAAAAAAAAAAGTGGAGAAAAGTGAAGACCCGAAGACAATTGCAAATTTTTTTTATCTTGAATCCAAAGGGGGAGATTGTTGGATCAAATAATTGTATTCAAGATTAAAGGGTCTAAACTGTAATTGTTTGATAGTTATAGTTAAAGGGTTTAAATTGTAATAGTTTAATAGTTATTAGTTATTGGGCCCAAGCCCATTAAGCATTAGGAAGCCCATATGGCCTGGGTATTTAAAGTTATGTTTTGTTTAGTTTTAGGGTTAGAAACCTTTCATATTTTCATAATTATTGTTTAGAGAGAGGTAGCAAGTTTTCTCTGTATTCAAAGGGTATCAAGAACACTCAAGGGTTTCATTGTTTATTCAAGGGATTGGTATGTTACTCTGATTTATATATCTCTTGATTATTATTGTGTTGCTTGATTACTTGTTTCTGTGATTATTTACCAACTAGATTAAACTGGGATAACAAAGATCATTACTAAAAAGAATTTAGCAATTTGGTCTTAATTTTTCAGCTCAGAAGATGCAATCTCTTTCTCTAGCTCAGAATGCTTTAGCAAAGTATCTTCAAAGAAAATTTATCTGAAATCAGCTTGTCTTCAGAATACTTTGATCTCGCATTTCTTGGGTAGCTTTTCTCTTCTCTAATGTCTTGTAATGTAATGGACATTTCTTCAAGCTTTAGATTCTCCCTCTTTTTGAGGAAAACAGCAACGCTTTCATCAAAACTTGTAGTAAGAAATGTATTTCACTTGGAGCCTCCGATCCGTCAATTCAAAAGATATTTATCCAGATCTTTGCAAATCCATACCAAATATTCGTGTAACACCTGAATCAACTAATGAATCAGTTAGAATGTCTGTCAGTAACACTAAGTCACTGTGTGTAACAAATACACATTGGAAAGGAGTTGTTTGATGTTGACTCCCCCAAGGCTTCCATTTAATCATCGAAACACCACAAAGGTTATTTCTATAAATGTTATGACAAAGAAACAAATTCCTTGTGTGTTCGTGCTTGTGATAGAAAGAATTAAGCACTTGATGATTGCTTATTTGGCTCAAATTTTGTGTAAACCATTGAGACAACAGTAAGTTAAACACAGACTCAATGTGCATGATTGATGTGCGAAGGTGGGGCAGACTTCCTTTTTTTCAATATCCAGATTTTCCAAATGAAAATCAGATAGCAAATGTGTTGCATCCCCTTTGAAAATGTGAAACACTTTCTATTTGAGTAGAAAATGAGTAGTTGGTGAGGTTTGATCAAGAGTTGGCATGGGCTAGTTGCCTATTTCAATAATGATCATCAAAGAATTGTGAAACATTAGAATTGTGGCTGCCCGACTCAGAAAACGTTGGTGCAGAGTTGTGATATTCTTTTAACTCTGTTCTCACACGCTCTTTCTTTAAACATTTTGCTCAATCTAATCACACTCATTTCTTTTCGACTTCTCACACTCAATCACTATGGATTAACTTCTTGGGTAGAAATCATTGGTTAAGGTGATTCCATAGAAGTTGTGATAAATCCTGGCACAATGAAAGTCATGTTTTCCTATGATGCATATGATGCTCAGATATGTTTTACTATTTCAGTTAAAGCACAATGTAGAACTTGAAAACATTTAAAGTCACACTTCTAATTCATGAATTCGGTTTGAGAATCAGGAAGTGGTTTGAACATTTAGAACAATGTTTTCTATGATTGAAAGTTGTCCACTTATCAACCATATATGAGATTAAGATAAAGGATTGTACCTTAACGTGCGATCTTATATCTCATGAAGCTAAGCTTAAAGTCATAAACATATGAACTTGTAAGCATCTCTCAAAAATTCTACAAAAGTCTTACATCAAGTCAAAGTAAAATTTATTCACTTAAATTGAAAAGACAAAAAGCAGTAAAACTGTTAAAGTACGAGTTCTGATCAGAAATAATCAGAAGTCATATCCAAACTCCTTTGACTTGAAGAGCTCCCCCTAAAATCTTGCATTACAAAAATGTGACATAAAAGGTAAATGTAGAAATCTTATGAGCTCCCCCTCAAAATAAGATTGACCACTTGTCAATTTCTTCTCATACTCCCCCTTGGATCATGAACAGAATATAGAAGTGCAGATATCAATCAAAATTAAGAATGAAGAAATGATAAAAAAGTATACAATTAGAAAACTTTGATAGGTAACTACTGATTAAATCTTTAGATTTAGCATACCAAGCTTAGAGACAAGAAAGTTAAACCTCTTTTCGTCTAAAGGTTTGGTAAACAAATCAGCAAGCTGCTAATCAGTTTTTACAAAGAAAAGTTCAATTGTTCCTTTTTCGACATGATCTTTAATAAAATGATACCTGACGTCTATGTGTTTAGTCTTTGTGTGTTGAACAGGATTCCCTGTTATTGCGATGGCGCTCTTGGAGTCATAGCATATCGGGATTTTGTTGAAGTGGAAACCATAGTCGCACAATTGAGTTCTCATCCATAAGACCTGAGAACAGCAACTAGCAGCAACTACATATTCTGCTTCGGCCGTGGAAGTTGAAACACAAAGTTTCTTCTTCGATGCCCAACTTACGAGCTTATCACCGAGGAATTGTATATGTCCTGACGTGCTCTTCCTGTCTAACATACAACCTGCATGATCTGCATCTGAATACACTGTTAGTTCAAAACTTGTATATTTAGGATACCACAGACCAAGATCTGCAGTCCCCTTCAGATACCTAAATATGCGCTTTACTGCAGACATATGGATTTCTTTAGGATTGGCCTGATATCGTGCACATAAGCATGTTGAAAACATTATATCTGGCCTACTAGAAGTAAGATACATTAAAGAACCTATCATTCCTCTGTAAGTCCTAACATCAACAGCCTTACCCGAAGGATCGGTGCCAATCTTAGTACCTGGTGCCATTGGGGTACCAATCGGTTTTTAATTTTCCATTTTGAACTTCCAAAGAATATCCAGAATGTATTTTGATTGATTGATAAAAATACCCGATGAAAACTGTTTGACTTGTAATCCGAGAAAGAAATTCATCTCTCCCATCATATTCATTTGAAATCTAGACACCATAAGGTTTGAAAAATTCTTACAGTACTTAGGATTTGTAGAGCCAAAAATAATATCATCTATATAGATTTGAATTAAAATGATATCGGCTTTTTCCTTTTTGATAAACAAAGTGGTATCCACCGTACCTTTTGAAAAACCAGACTTGACTAGAAATTTGGAAAGGACATCATACCAGGCTCGAGGAGCTTGTTTCAGACCGTAGAGTGCTTTGTCGAGAATGTAGACGTAATTCGGCTTCTCTTGATTGACAAAACCTTCTGGCTGAGATACGTAGACTTCCTCCTTCAGAATGCCATTCAGAAAGGTAGTCTTCACATCCATTTGAAAGACCGTGAAGTTCTTGTGGGCTGCGTAGGCTAGAAACATTCTAATTGCCTCTAATCACGCCACAGGAGCATATGTCTCGTCATAGTCGATTCCTTCCTCTTGTCTGTATCCTTTGGCTACAAGTCTTGACTTGTTTTGGATAACGGTACCATCTTCGTCCTTTTTGATCTTGAAAACCCACTTCGTACCTATAATGGTTTTACCTTGAGGTTTTGGTACAAGTCTCCAGACTTGAAGTGCATCGAACTGATTCAACTCTTCTTGCATTGAAATCACCCATTCTGGATACACAAGTGCCTCTGATACGCGAGTTGGCTCGAACTTGTTCAGAAATGAGTCATGCATGCACATATTTATTGATGTTGACCTAGTTTGCACCGGTTTTGATGGATCGCCAATGATCTGGCTTATAGGATGCTCTTTGGTCCATTTATGTTCATGAGGTAGTGGATTATATGAATGTATGTCAATTGTATCATCTATAAATCCACTTGTACCTTCTTCAGCTTGTTCAGGAGGAATGATGATTGCAGTTGAAGTGGTAGGTTCAGAAGGCTCAGCAGGTACAGCTTGGTCCAGTTGTAGATGGATCTGTACAGATCATCCTACTGTTTCAGCTACTTATGTCTCTTCATTACATGTCTCTTCTTCAACTGTTGGAGTCGGTTTTTGAATTGGAACTTCTTGTTGAATCGGGGTGTTGGATTCAATAGGAATATCTGAACTGGTTGGATGAGTAGTCGTTAAGTCTTCCATCCTGTCAACCACAACAGATTTCTTTACATTAGATCCAAGAAATTCATCATAAAACAATTCAAATAATAAGTCTAAATCAGATATATGATTAGTTGACGTTGATGCTTCATTTGATTTGTTCTGTTGAGATGCAGGTTCTGGACTTAGTTGCCCAGAAGCTAGTACTCCGGTTATCATGGGTTCTGAACTGTGTTGTTCGGAAGCCATCTCTTCATCAAACGTGACGTTGATGCTTTCTATAACCGTCTTTGACTTCTTTAGATAGATACGGTATGTAGTTGATGTTGAGGAATAACCAATGAAGATGCCTTCGTCCGCCTTTGAACTTGTTTAGACTCTCCCTATCGTTTAGAACGAAACACTTACACCCAAATATATTGAAATTTTTTATTGTCGGTGTTCGGTTGTTGATCAATGCATAAGAAGTCTTCTTGAATCTGCGGTGTATCATGGATCGATTCTGTGTGTAGCACGCAGTCGATACAACTTCAGCCCACAGAAATAGAGGTAAGTCTGATTGACTTAGCATAGTACGAGCAGCCTCGACTAGCGTACGATTTCTTCTTTCGACCACTCTATTCTGTTGAGGCGTTCGAGCAGCAGAGTATTGATGTGAAATCCCGACAGATTCGAGATATTCTTCAACCTTCTTGTTTTTGAACTCTGTGTCGTTGTCTGTTCTTAGAAGCTTGACCGGTTTCTGCAGATTCACCTGGGTCGTTTTCAGGAATGTGATGAGAACATCTGGTGTCTCATCCTTTGAACGTAGAAACTTGACCCATGTGTATCGCGAGTAATCGTCCATGATAACGAGTATTTACTTCTTTTCACCTAGACTCTGAGTTCGCATCGGACCGCATAAGTCCATATGCAATAACTCTAATGGAGCGTTAGTACTCGGTTCAGGCTTTGGTTTATGTGGAGCCCTCTTCATCTTTCCCTTTTCACATGCTACACAAAGATGTTCTCTTTCATATTTGAGCTCTGGAAGTCCTTTGACGAGCTTTCCACTGACCAGATTATTGATGTACCTGAAGTTGAGGTGAGAGAGCCGTCGATGCCATAACTAGCTTTGTTGCATTGAAGCTTTCAATAGTAGACAAACCTGCTTGTCAGTCTGGACATTTGACAAATTGATTGTGTAGAGGTCTGATTCTCGAGAACCGACCAAGAGTTCCTCACCTTCTTCAGTGCGAATTGAACACCTCTTGGCTTTGAAGTTGACCTCTAAGTCTTTGTCACAGAACTGGCCTATACTGAACAGGTTGTGCCGTAAGCCTTCAACATAGCTCACCTTCTTTATCGTGACTTGATCATGTTGTACATCACCATATCCCATTATTGGTGAAAACTGGTCATTGTCGAATCTAACTGTTCCGCAATACTTCTCTTTAAAGTTGAACAACATCTCCTTTTGTCCAGTCATATGCTTGGAACATCCGCTATCCAAGTACCACATATGAGGGATCTGCACAAGAGAAATAACGAAACAATTGATTTAGATAGTCTTAAAACAAAGATTGAGTTAAGACTTTTTGAGTATTGAAGTGTGGGTCTTGAACTGATTTGTTCAAAAGCCATCTTTCTCTTAAGCACGGGTTCTGAACAGACGTGTTCAGAAACCATAAGGTTTCTCCTTCTTAAACGTTGGGTGCCTACAACACAGATTTAGCTTTTGGTACCCACTTGAAATTGGGTCCAACTGTGTTAGCACTAGATTTTGGTACCCATTTGAAATTGGGTCCTCTTTTCATTTGAAATTCATTTGAAGTATTATAATGAGATGAATTCACATGATAATTTCCAAACCAAATCTCAGAATCTTGACAAGAATTAGAAACATGTTTATCATAAAAGGAAGACTTTCTAGTAGATTTAGATAACTGGAAAAGTTGCGTAAAAGAGTATTTCAAAATAGTAGCAACATTCGCTTTCAAAACATCTTTACTAGGTAAAATCTTATTACAATTAACACTACAAAACGATTTATCAGCCTTGTCAAGCTTCTGTTTCAGTTTCCATTGAGATTTAACTTCTGGCTTTCGCTTGCTCAGATTTGAAACATTTGAAACTCGTGAGTTAGACTTCTTAGCAACAAACGAATGCTTCTTCTTCGGATTACCAGTAGTGTTCGGTTTCTGTGAATGCTTAGATATATTCTTACCTTTAGCACTCTTAGCTTTCACAGAGACTGATTTATCAACTTTCGTTGATTTTGCACTGTTAACAGGCATACTGGTTTTTCCCAAAGATTGCACAAGAAAAGATGAATGGTTAGGAAGTTTCGCATTAAAATCAAATTGTTCAAAACAACCATCCGAACCACTGTCAGAGTTAAGAAAATCAAACCCTCTGTTTGATAAACCAAACATGTCATCAGATTTAGAAGCCTTTGAAATAACAACATTTTTCAGCACGATTGAAAAAACTTTTTGTTCAATCTCAATCAAAAGTCTTTCATCTGTTAAAGAGTTCTTGAGTTCGGAAATTTTACTTTCCAGAACAAGAGGAGGGACATAAAGTTTACCTTTAACAGGCTTTGCCTCCATTTCTTTGACAGAATACCTTTGAAAGAAGTCATTTGAAAGAGATTTCTTTTCATTAATTGGATCATCATAACTATTATTCAACTGCGCATAATAAAATGGAAGGTGAACTTTAGATGATTTCCTCCATTTTTCCGTTTCTTTGGCTTCATCCTCTTTTGATAGTCCAGTCCAGAAAACTTTAAGTTCAGGGCATCGACGAGAGAGTCTTAAAAAGTAAAATCATAAAGTGTAGGCACTTCAGATATACCGTTTTTAAGATAATGAGGATTCTCATAACCGATTCCCCAATTTTCTTTATTCTTTTTCGGTTTGTTTAGATAAATAGTTTGCTCACTTTGACCTAATGAGTATAACTTCTTTTCCAAAGCATCTAATTTTGCAATTAAACTTTTGTTTTCTTAAGTACATGAAGAATGCATTTTAGTAAGCTCTCTGAAATCAGACTCACTCTTTTGCAGTTTATACTTGATTTCAGAATTCTCTTTAAGAATTATTGTCTTTTCTTTGGCGTTGGTGTCATTGTTTCTATGTAAAATCTCAATCAATACTTCTCTCTCAGCAATTTCATTGCTAACTTTCTGTATCGATTGGTTTTTGTCAGTTATAACACCATTTTCTCGCTTAAGCTTCGACTCTAACTCTTGTTGTTTTAAATTCATGGCATGCATTTTATTTATGAAATCTGAATAAGATAAATCACATACCTTATCTTCTTAATCATTTGAATCAGCTTCAGCTTCTGATTCCTGCTTTCCCATCAAGCATATGTTGGTTGACTCATCCTTCTCTTCATCATCTTCTTCCTGATCTGAATGATCAAGCCAGTATTCATCCTCTACTATCAGTGCCTTACCCGCCTCCTGTTGCTTTGCAAGAAGCATCTTGTTCTTGTAATAATTGGAGTTTCTGACTTTGGGTCTTCAGCAATCTCTGGCAAAGTGACCTGTTTTGCCACAGTTGTAGCACGTTGGTGGTTCTAACTGACTGGATCCTTCAGTTTTAATTATTCTCTCTTCCGGTTTCCTCTCCTCTATTCTCTTTCCTTCAGCATGATACCTCCTCTCTTCCGGTTTTCTCTCCTTTATTCTCTTCCCTTCAAATTGATTTCCTTCAACCCTTTCCTTATGATCATAGTTGTTAGGACCAGAAGAATACCTCTAATTGTTTGAACTTGGCTTCTTGTAGAGCTTCTTCTGAAAAGGCATTTGTCAGCATAAGCATTGCTTGCTTCAGTTGTTCACAGTCATCCGAGTCAGAGTTTGCATCAGCTTCATTTTCTTCTGATTCATACACAATCGTCTTGTTCTTCTTCTTTTTGACAACAAGAGCAACTATGTCTTCAATTGTCTTTACTTTCTGCCTCTTCTCATCTAGAATTTGATCCACCTCTTCTTCATTTTGTTTGAGGGTTTCATACACCTCATGAAGTGGAATCTCATTCAGATCCTTGATCTGCTTCATCTGCTTGGCAAATCTCTTCCATTCCAACTGTAGAATACTTAGAAATTTGACATTCAGCTCGATTTGAGATTTCGTGACCTTGTTCTTGCTTAGTTCGTTTAGCAAGGTCACAAATCTGTCATAAGTTCCTTCTAGAGACTCTCCAGCTCTGCCTTTAAATTCTTCATAATTGTTTAGGCAGTTGGAAATTTTGAGTTGGTTCCCAACCTTTGAACCCAACATCATCTTCTCTAGCTGATCCCACATCTTCTTGCCCGAGGCTTTATAGCTGTCAATCTTTACATAGATTTCGTTTGGAATTCCTTGTAGAATGTATGACTTTGATAATCTATCACCTTTTGCTCTCTTTAGGTTATCATCATCGAGCTCATGATACTTAAGTTCATACTGTGTCGGCACAGTTCCAACCATACGAGTCGTCGTAACTGGTTTCATAATCCCCTCGTCTATCGATTTCTTGATGAATTCACCCAACTCATGTCTTTCGATAAAGTTCAGGAACCGATCTTTCCACTGTTCGTATTCTCCTCTAAAGAAAACTGGTGGTTTGGTGTCAGTTCCGATTGCAAGGGCTTCTCTGGATGTCATTCTGGATAAAAAGATCTAAGTCTGGAAAACTTTGCGTTTATAGAAGGTGGCGCAAATGAGGTTTGCGCTAGAGGTGGTTGGAGCAAAGGATGGTTTGCATTTCGCGAGGCTGGTGCAAGATGAGGTTTGCGTGAAGAGTGGGTCGCGCAAACTGAAGCTTTGCGTTTCAAGTTGATCGCGCGAATTGAAGTTTGCGTGAGCTGTACGTAGCGCGAAGTAGAGCTTTGCGTTTCAAGGAGTTGGCGCAAAGTGAAGTTGTGCTTTTCGTGAGGAGTTGATCACGCGAACTGAGGTTTGCGTGATGAGTTGGTAGCGAGAATTGAGGTTTTCGTGATGAGAGGGTTGCGCAAACTGAGGTTTGCTTGAGCTGTTGGTGACGCAAAGTGGGCTTTGCGTGAGTAGTGTGTTGCGCAAAGTAGAACTTGCATGAGTTCGTCCTATAACTTCGAAAATTCGACTAAAACCCTGTTTCGACGTCGATTAGCAGTACCAAACTCTACCAATATGACTAAAAACACCTCTAGTATTGATTGTGACCACTTGATCTCGATAAAAATCACTTTTTCGAAGATAAAATTGATGGCACAGTAACTTTTTCAAACTCGAATCAGACACAAAATCACCAAAATGGAACTCGATTTAAGCTTTTAAACTGAAATCAAACAACAACAACTCAATCTAGCATGTATATCGATCACAACTTGATCGATTTTAACACCTAAAACACTCAAAATCTCGAAAATGATTTTGAAAATATGAACACAAAGTCGTGAGTTTAAAAACTTGATTTTGAATCACTTATCAGGCTTTGATACCAATTGTCGGTCCACAATGTTATATCAAGTTCTTATCAAAACAACAACAATAACAAGATTACCAACCTGTATGATTAATAACAAACGATTACAAGGTTTGGTGTTCGGATTTAGCTCTGATGTGTTCTCTCTGTTTTTACACCTTGAGTGTGTGTGTGAAAGTGATCTGATTTCTAAGAAGAAGTTACTTCTCCAACACACTAACACAATAATATCTAAACTAACTAAACTAATATCTAGATATTATCTAACAACTAATATAATATATAACTTAGATATTAATCTAACAAACTAACATCTAACATAATTAGATATTTAAACTAAGTTAAACTAAATACTAAAATTACAATAGACAATAATTTACTTTGACATTTATTACAAACGACATTAGACTTTGTATCGAGAGTCGACTTTCCGGCTTTAGCTTCAGATTGGATCTTCAGATTGGATGATCTTGAATCCAATGAGACTGTGGTCTAACAAGATGGTCGGTCATCCCACAGGTCCAACAGGTTAAGTTAACCTTTTTGTTGGGCCCTTTCTTGGCTTCATTGAACTTGCGTTTTCCCTTGAAGTTGTTGGATTTTCCCTCTTCCACCATGTTCACCGAAGGGATAGAAACCTCTTTTATCTTAGGTTCAGGGTAGTTCCTTGGGGTGTGCGAAGTGGTTCTACCGCACAGGGCCTCCAATCGTCGGGGGCCTCGGGATATTTTTTAATTTTTTATTTGGAATAAAATTACTATATAAATTATATAATACAATACTTTAACAAAAACGGCTTCTAGCATATTGGCAAGATGTTTTGTATGTTTGCGCTATCCTGGTGGTTATCCCATGATCGAATCCCCTTACTTGCAATATTAGTTTTTTGTGTTTCTATTTTAATTTTGTTTTGTAATATTGAATTCCCTACGTGAAATGATGCAATATTAATTTTCTGTGTTTCTATTTAGTTTTGTTTTATTATATGCTAACTTTTGGGAAATTTAATATACAAGTCTTTTAACAATTTTTTTATATTTGAAATTTTTTCATCGATAACTTAAATATATAATTCAATTTAATAAGTTATTTATATATATAATTTATCCAAATTCAGAAATAAAACTCTTAATTTATATTTTATTATTTAATATAGTTTTCAATCTTTCATTCGTCGTCATCACTCAACAAGTAACACCTCCATTTGACTTTTTTTTTAGAGTTTCAAGTATAAGGATGTAGATCACCTGCAAAAACTATATTATCATAAATAGAAGGAAAAAAAAAGAAGGTAAAAAGATTTTAAAACTAAATTTTTGGGAAAGAGATATTTTAATTGTTTCCATCAATGAGGTTGGATACATTACAAATTTTTATAATATTTTTAGAGACTTTAAATTTAGAGTAGATATTGGAGACTTGGAGTTGGATGTAATTTTTTTATGGAGTTGGATGTAATTTTATTGGTTGTTTAGTGTCCTTTTAATAATTTATCTTATACTTTTCTTTAAAATATTATAGAATTTATATATTTTTTTGTATTTGTTGATTTTTTTTCTTTATGTTTTTTTGTGTAATTTTTAATTTCTAATATTTTTTTAATGAGGATGATTTAATAATTTTTTTATTTGGTATGAGTTTAGTAATTATCGATAATGATTAATCAATTCTATATAAAGATGATAAATAATATAATAAAAAAATTAAACGCATATTTAATTTTTTTGCACAGGGGCTCCATAATATCAGGAACGACCCTGCTTAGGTTTCTCAGTCTCTTGCGCCCGAAGAGATTCCTCTATGCGCATGTAACATCCTAAAATTTAGGGTGAAATAAAAAAATTTGAAAATTTGGCTATATAACGGCTGTAAATGGTATAAACCAACCTACCTAAAAAGGGAGATCCAAAAAACCTGAAAGGTACGAGTATGACAATCTAAACCAATGTACGTCAACCCAACACGGGGACTAAAGTATGATAATTACAAAACCCAAAACAATATAAAGAATATAAATCGACAACCTAATAATCTAACTTCGACAAGTAAGATTAAAATCGGGTGTCGCTATTCTTCCAAAAAGGGTAATTTCTATACTCTAAGGAATTGATCACTAAATCTTCAAAAAGACCGCTCTTCACCCAAAAGTGATCCTCTCAATCCCGACGAGCCTCACCGCTAGAATGACCTGCCATACATGACCACCAAAGAACAAGCGTTAGGATAAAGCCTAGTGAGAATAATTAAGCGGAAATAATATATAAATGATAAACCCATTCGAAGTCATGCGGCCGATCTAGTGGTGAGCTAAATCAAAAGAAGCCAAATAAACCATTAGCGTTCAACATATGATACCAATAATTACAAACCACATAACGAGCTCAACTACTCCAAGTCTATTGCCTGAAAACATCAAGTCAACCACTCCAGGTCTATTCTTGAGAGTTCCAAAAAGGGGAACTCGAGCACCAGGGGATTACAACTTACTATCCATGGAGCCCGATGCCTATCCCGTGCCAAAGGTAAACCTAATGTCTGGACAAGACATAGGAATAACGTGTCTATGGATCCATTGCTCTAAAACTAAATACCAAAACAAACTAGCATATGGCATGCTCACATAAAACATATATGTAAAAAGATCGTACGTAAGAGGTTACCAACATATAAATCTTGAATCTCACTAATGAGGAGACTTTAAATAACAAAACTCATCAACGAAATACCATACATATTCTTCATTAAAAGTCAAGATTGTAATTAATTCATCCATTACTTGTTTTCCCCAAAACCCTAAATACTCCACTTTGGTTAACCAAAAATCCCATAGAACCAATATTTGTCTAGAAAATGAGTAGAATTCAAGGATACCATCTCTTTTAGTTTAGAATACATTCCTTTCATGTTTACTTAGGTTACCAAACCCTAACATCCCAAAAATCCACATTTAGGTTAGAAAAACATGAAGGACCAAAATACAAGAGATATAAACATATATTGAGGTTAAGAGAAGTAAGTAAACTCACCTTGTAAGGGTTATTAACAAACCCTAGATGTAGATATTTTAGAGGAAGGAGGAAGACCCTTGAACTTTAAGCACCAAGATCTAAATTACCACAATCGCCTAGGACCAAAACCGAAAACCACAAATGAACATCCTTCCAAGAAGCATTCAATGAGGGAAGGTGAAAACCCAACCTTTTTGTTCTTCAAAATTGTCCACAATGAGCTCCCAACAAAACCAAATGAGCTAAAAACGGGTTGGTGAGCATTTAAGGGCCTGGAGCCCGCCGGCGACATTGCCCTGCGACTATGACACTGTCATAGTCGCTTGGTAACAATCGCCTGCGCCCAAGGACCCACGGTACCATCCTGGAGACAATGACACGCGACAGTGACATATGTCATAGTCACCGGTCATAGTCGCCGGATTCACCCCACTCTCGGTATGTCCCTCGCGACTTTGCCCCACGACAGTGACCTTTGTCACAATCGCGGGCATTGTCGCCCAGACTTGCCAAAGTCTGATTTTTACCCCAAATCACACCCAAAAACACACGGCTCCGTCGCTAGGTTCGATAACAAGATTTATAATTAAAGTAGCGACATACCGAGATTGCGGGTGTTACAATCCTCCCCAACTTGGAGGAGATTTCGTCCTCGAAATCTTGACTAGGTGAAGAGGTGAGGATATCTTCGATCCATGTCCTCTTCCGCTTCCCAAGTCACATTGGCACCTCGATGGTGTTTCCATTGAACCTTCACCATCGTGACTTCCTTGTGACGAAGCTTCTTCGTCTTCCTTTCCAAAATTTTATCGGGATCTTCGACGCAACGATTTCCCTCATCAACTTTATTCTCGGAGAGTGGAATAACACTCTCCTCCTCTGTTAGACATTTACGAAGGTAGCACACATGAAATGTGTTATGGATTCCCTCCATTTCCGGAGGTAGTTCCAACTGGTAGGCTTGAAGTCCTACTCGCTTAAGCACGGTGAATGGTACAAGGAAACGGGGACTCAACTTCCCGCACTTTCCAAATCGTATAATCCCCTTCCAAGGGTACACCTTCAACATAACACGATCTCCCACTTAGAATTCTATCGGCCACCGTTTTTTGTCGGCATAACTTTTCTGCCGGTCTTGAGACGTCTTTAAGCGTTTACGAATATCTTTCACCTTATCTGCCGTCTCTTGTACAATTTCAGGTCCGGCAAATTGCTTCTCCCTCACTTCTAGCCAACATACGAGAGTTCGGCACTTCCTACCGTATAAAGCTTCAAACGGTGCCATTCCAATACTTGAGTGGTAGCTATTGTTGTATGCGAACTCCACCAAAGGTAGGTGCGAGTCCCAACTACCCCCAAAGTCGATTACCCAAGATCTCAACATATCTTCTAGCGTTTGGATTGTCCTCTCGCTTTGGCCGTCGGTTTGAGGATGATTGGCGGTGCTCAACTTCACTCGTGTGCCCAATTCCTTCTGCAAACCATCCCAGAAATGCGACGTGAACCGACTGTCACGATCGGAGACAATAGATAGCGGTACCCCATGACGAGATATCACCTCATCGATATACAATTTCTCTAGCTTGTCCATAGGTAAAGTCTCCCGCATGGCCAAGAAATGCGCACTCTTGGTCAAACGGTCCACTATCACTCAAATGGTGTCATGACCACGCAAGGTCTTTGGCAATTTTGTCACAAAATCCATCGTGATATGTTCCCATTTTCATTCTGGAATCTCTAAAGATTGCAGGCTGCCGTAAGGTCCCTGGTGCTCGGCTTTTACTTGTAAGCAAGTCACACATCGTTCCACATAGTGTGCAACATCGAGCTTCATAACCGGCCACCAATAGTGTAACTTTAAATCCCGATACATCTTCGTGCATCCCGGATGGATGGAATACTTCGATTTGTGGGCATCCTCGAGAAGAAGTTCTCGATTGCCCCCGACCTTAGGCACCCAAACTCGCCCATTAAAAAGCTTTACTCCTCGGCCATCCTCCGTCAAGAGTAGGTGTTGCTTTGTCATGACCTCCTCCTTAAGGTTCTCCTCTAGCAAGGCTTCGACTTGCGACGCTTTAATTCGGTCTATGAGTGTTGACGTCAACTCGATCCGGGTGAAAGTAGCTTTGGAATTTCCCCCATAGTCCTTTCGACTGAGAACATCGGTGACGACGTTTGCCTTACCCGGATGATAAAGCAACTCACAATCGTAATCCTTTAACAATTCCAACCACCTCCGTTGTCTCCTGTTTAACTCCTTTTGATCAAATATATACCTCAAACTCTTGTGGTCTGTATAGAGAGTGCACTTCATGCCATATAGGTAGTGTCGCCATAACTTCAAGGCAAACACCACCGCCGCTAATTCCAAATCGTGGGTTGGGTAGTTGACTTCATGTATCTTGAGTTGTCGTGACGCGTAAGCGATCACTTTATCCCTTTGCATTAGAACACAACCCAAGCCCATCTTCGATGCATCTCTATAAACCACAAAATCATCCGTCCCATCGGGTAGAGATAAAATGGGAGCTTCGCAAAGCTTCCTTTGTAGAGTTCAAAACGCCTTCTCTTGACTCTCGGTCCACAAAAATTTCACGTTCTTTCGGGTTAAGGCCATCAAAGTTGAGGCTATCTTGGAAAAGTCTTGGATGAATCTCCGGTAGTATCCCGCCAATCGTAGAAAACTCCGGATTTCTGACGGGCTCTTGGGTGGTTCCCAGTTCATCATAGCTTCGATTTTCGCAGGATCCACCTTTACTCTTTCCTTCGTAACTACATGCCCCAAAAAATGTACCTCTTGAAGCCAGAAGTTGCACTTTGAAAACTTTGCGTAAAGTTTTTCTCTTGTTAGAACCTCTAATACCTCTCGAAGATGCTGCTCGTGACTCTCTTCGTCTTTAGAGTAAATCAAGATGTCGTCGATGAACATGATTACCGACTTATTGAGGAACGGTCGACATACTCGGTTCATCAAGTCCATGAATATAGTTGGCGCGTTGGTTAGACCGAACGGCATCACTAGGAACTCATAGTGACCGTAACGCGTTCTAAACGTCGTCTTTGGAATGTCGCCCTTTGTCACCTTCACTTGATGGTACCCCGACCGAAGGTCGATCTTTGAGAAGCAACCCGCGCCTTGAAGTTGATCAAATAAGTCATCGATCCTCGGAAGTGGATACTTGTTCTTCACCGTTACCTTGTTCAGTTCTCTGTAGTCGATACACATCCTCATTGAGCCGTCCTTCTTCTTAACGAACAAGACTGGAGCTCCCCAAGGTGACGAACTTGGTCGTATGAAACCCTTCTCAAGAAGGTCTTGAAGTTGATTCATCATTTCTTGCATCTCGGTAGGAGCCAGTCGGTAGGGAGCTCGGGCAATAGGAGCCGCTCCCGGAATGAGATCAATCCGGAACTCTACTAGACGATCGGGTGGCAAAAACGGGCAAGTCTTCCGGAAATACATTGGGAAACTTGCGTACCACCCTAACATCTTCTAGCTTCCTCTTCTCGAGGTTTGCATCGATCGCGTACGCCAAGAATGATGAGCATCCTTTCGTCAAACATTTCCGTGCTTTGATCATAGAGATAATCGCCACTTCGCCCTTCCTTTTCTCACCGTAGATTATAGTCGGCTCTCCACCCGCAACGGGTAGTCGGATTATCTTCTTGGAACACAAGATCTCGGCTTGGTTTTCCACTAACCAATCCATTCCCAATACCACGTCGAACCCCCCAATATGCATTGGCATCAAACTAATGGGGAATTTATTCCTTTCAACCTCGAGGGTGCAGTCCCTCACCACGTCACGGATTATCATTTGACCCCCGTCAGCTATTTCTACTACAATAGCTTCTTCTAGTCTACTCTTAGGCATGGCAAGTTTTTCACAAAATAAATCGGATACAAAAGAGAAGCTAGCACTCGAATCAAACAATACACGTGTAGGCACGAAGTTTACGAGAAATGTACCCGACACTACATCAGTAGAGGCTTTGGCTTCCTCAACAGTCATTTAAAACGCCCTTCTGGTCGCTTTCGGAGGATCTACTTTCTTTCCGCCGTTTCCGTCGGTCTTCAATTTCGGACAATCATCTCTAACATGTCCTGTCTATTTGCACTCAAAACACAATCGCCCCTTGACGGGACAATCCTTGTAGGCATGTCCGGGCTTCCCGCATTTGAAGCAAGCTCCGGGAACAAAGTTGCATGGGTTGAAATGTTTGCTCCGACACTTGGAACACCACTTGGCCTCGCGCCTAGCATCGGATCCCCGTTGGTAGTTGTTGCTAAAAGGTCTTGGTTTCTTGGAGGACACAGAGTTTCCCTCCCATTTCCTCTTTTCAACTAACCGAGAACCTTCCTCTTTACCCCATTTGTAGGCGTCTTCCATTAATCGTGCCTCCTCTATCGCCTCTCGAAGGGTCGAGGCCTTCGACACTCTAACCATTGACATCATATCGGACGGTATCCCCTTTGTGTAAGCTTTGTTCTTCTCTTTCTCCGTTGGGACTAAGTGCCCCACCAAACCCAGCTTATCCATGAATATCCGTGTGTACTCCTTCACGGACGAATTACCCATCTTCAAGTTCCGGAATTCCTCCGCAATCCGATCCATCGATCTCTCGTTGCAATACTCCTCTAATAAGTTCTCTTTGAACGTTTCCCAAGACAGCTTGGCCAAGATGGTCGCCTCAAGGGAAGCGGAATACACATTCCACCAAGCGAGGGTCGCTCCCCTCAGCATTTGCGATCCGAAGATTGCTTTCTTCCCTTCTCCACATTCGCTGAATCGGAAGGCTTGTTCCATCTCCCGAATCCAACCCACACAAACCGTTGGATCGTCTGAACCCTTAAACTCTGGTGGTCGGCAACCAAGAAAAGCCTTGAACGTGCAAGTTTTAGTCGTTTGCCGGATTCCCGGGGTTGTGATTGCATCAATAGGGATTACAGGTTCGGTACCCCCGGATCCCGCCACGACGATGTTTTCGTCAACCGTTTCATGTCTCCGCCGTTGCTTCTTCCATGATAGTCTCTTCGGCCTCCAAATTATCTCGGGGTATATGCTCGGGTCCCCCGCCCAAAACATTTACCAGACAAGAGGGTTCTTCTACTGCGGTCACCCACGGATGGTCGGCCATGGATGCTGTGGATTATTGACCTTCCGGTCGGTTTCTACTATTAACCATGAGTCTGCCACACATAAACACAAGATAGAATTAAGAAACTAGCTCGCAGAATCAATACAAGGAAACGTACTACTACACTTATCAATTATTATAACAACAGTAAGTCAAGTATGCTCACGTAAAACATCTTCATAATAACGTTAGCTAAGTGAAATTATGAACACATGATACGTAAGAGTTCTCATTACCATCACTACAACTTTCAACTTGTGTATGTTCCGTTGACCATAGACCATCCTATCTTAAGAGTTCTACCCCATATCACGAGTCGTAGCTTAATAATATTAGCTTAAGTCTAGGCATCTTACATTCATACCTAGTTCACTTAAACTAAAGCTCTGATACCAACTTGTAACATCCTAAAATTTAGGGTGAAATAAAAAAAATTGAAAATTTGGCTATATAACGGTTGTAAATGGTATAAACTAACCTACCCAAAAAGGGAGATCCAAAAAACCTGAAAGGTACGAGTATGACAATCTAAACCAATGTACGTCAACCCAACACGGGGACTAAAGTATGATAATTACAAAACCAAAAACAATATAAAGAATATAAATCGACAACCTAATAATCTAACTTGGACAAGTAAGATTAAAATCGGATGTCGCTATTCTTCCAAAAAGGGTAATTTCTATACTCCAAGGAATTGGTCACTAAATCTTCAAAAAGACCACTCTTCACCCCAAATTGATCCTCTCAATCCCGACGAGCCCACGGCTAGAATGACCTGCCATACATGACCACCAAAGAACAAGCGTTAGGCTAAAGCCAAGTGAGAATAATTAAGCAGAAATAATATTTAAATGATAAACCCATTCGAAGTCATGCGGCCGATCTAGTCGTGAGCTAAGTTAAAACAAGCCAAATAAACCATTAGCGTTCAACATATGATACCAATAATTACAAACCACATAGCGAGCTCAACTACTCCAAGTCTATTGCTCGAAAACATCAAGTCAACCACTCCAGGTCTATTCTTAAGAGTTCCAAAACAGGGGAACTCGAGTACCAGGGGATTACACCTTACTGTCCATGTGACGCTACCCGACCGTATAGGCCCACACCTTACTTACCATGGAGCCTGATGCCTATCCCGTGCCAAGGGTAAACCTAATGTCTGGACAAGACATAAGAATACCGTTCCTATGGATCCATTGCACTAAAACTAAATACCAAAACATACTTGCATATGGCATGCTCACATAAAACATATATGTAAAAAGATCGTACGTAAGAGGTTACCAACATATAAATCTTGAATCTCACTAATGAGGAGACTTTAAATAACAAAACTCATCAACGAAATACCATACATATTCTTCATTAAAAGTCAAGATTGTAATTAATTCACCCATTACTTGTTTTCCCCATTACTTGTAATTAATTAATTCACCCATTAAAAATCCCATAGAACCAATATTTGTCTAGAAAATGAGTAGAATTCAAGGATACCATCTCTTTTAGTTTAGAATACATTCCTTTCATGTTTACTTAGGTTACCAAACCCTAACATCCCCAAAATCCACATTTAGGTTAGAGGAAGGAGGAAGACCCTTGAACTTTAAGCACCAAGCTCTAAATCACCACAATCACCTAGGACCAAAACCAAAAACCATAAATGAACATCCTTCCAAGAAGCATTCAATGAGGGAAGGTGAAAAACCTACCTTTTTGTTCTTCAAAATCGTCCACAATGAGCTCCCAACAAAACCAAATGAGCTAAAAATGGGTTGGTGAGCATTTAAGGGCCTGGAGCCCGCCGGCGACATTGCCCTGCGACTATGACACTGTCATAGTCGCTTGGTAACAATCGCCCGCGCCCAAGGACCCACGGTACCATGTCATAGTCGCCGGTCATAGTCGCCGGATTCACCCCACTCTAAGTACGTCCCTCGCGACTTTGCCCCGCGACAGTTGTAACACCCTAAATTTTAGAGAAATAAAAATTCGAAAATTTTGCAATATGACGGCTATAAACTAGGCAAACCTGGGTATACAAAACCTGTCATTACAATCCGAAAGCATCATCCCGAAAACGGGGAATATAGTTGTAACCTTTACAAAAGAATCTAATGAAGAATAAAGCTCAACAACCTAATAATCTAACTTAAACAAGAAGATTAATATCGGGTGTTGCTATTCTTCCAAAATGTGTGTCCCTTAACGACATCGTATCGATCAATAAATCAACTCCAAAAAGACCGCCCTCGACCCTTAGGCCGTCCGCTCATCCCCGACGAACCCCATTGCTAGATTGACCTGCTATACATGCCATTTTAAGAAAAAGTGTTAGGCTAAAGCCTAGTGAGATCAAACGGTTGAATTACAATATTTAGAGATAAACGTAAATAAAGAGAGCGGAGTTATGATTGAAATAATGATACTCTTACCATAAAAAGTAACCTCTTGGTTTAACGGGGGAGACCCGTTTACTAACATAAGTGACGGAACACAAAAGTAAGCCACTAGACAGTCAGTAAAGCCAAACACATAAAAGTACACGCAAGGGATGCTAGGCTCAGTGGCTTAAACTTACACCCGCGGAAAATCAACTTCAACCCAAAAGGGCCCTTATGTTGAGATCCTCATCCAATATCGTAATACTTAGCACGTAGGACTTATAACCCAATCTGATGCGTAGACGTGCCTCGATGAGAGGAACTAATGTCCCTACATTGGAATAAATGCAACAACAAATATGGGGTCATGACTCCCAAGTGAAACCAAATATGCCACATAGAGTTAATCGACTAACCGATAATTCAACGTTGTGATACAATATTCAAAATGTTGGCAAATGAAGGTTTTCGCCCAATATTGCATAATTTTACCAAAAGGTTCCATTTTTACATAAGAATCACATATATGCATTCTTCCCCTTTGGGCACTTTAATATTTCAAATCTTTGCCTGATTCCCCAAATACCCAATCCCATGTTATGGCAAAACAAGATTCCAATTATCCAAACTTATCAGCAGTTCAACATGAAACTTCATAAACCCATTATTTATAAACTTTGAGACTAGAGCATGAAAAAGTATAATGCCAAGTCACATACACACATAAATCCATAAAACCATTCTCTTTTCTTGAAATCCCATCCAAACACATAAACCCTAGAATCTCCAAAATTAGGGTTTTAGGTGATAAAGCACCTCAAGTTGTTTAAATGTAAGTGGAGATATCTAGTAGGTTAAAAGATAAATTTTTAACATGTATAGAGTTTATGAAAAAGGATGAACTCACCTTGTAAGGTTTATAGCTTAAAACCCTAAAATCCAAGACTTAAAGAGATGAGAGTGAGATCTTTGAGAAGACTTTCACTAGTACCACAAGATCACCTAAGAACCCAAGATTAATCATAAATGATCAATAGATTGTTGGTGGAAGAATTAATGACAAGAGGAGAACAGTTGGGGCTGAACTTACCAGGTTCTAGAGGGAGAAATCGCGACCTAACTCTTAACCAAAATCAGATAAAATGACCAACAAGCTGCTGAACCTGTTTTAAGTGACCAGGCCCGGTCGCGACTATGACACGGCGACTATGCCAATGGCATAGTCGCAGGGCATTGTCGCCCATGTTGGACCCCCTATGGTACCTCTCCCACAATAATGACCACGCGACAGTGACCCGGGCAATGTTGTCGAGCACTGTCGCCCCACACGTACCGTAGGTCCCTTGTCTCCTGCGACTTTGCCCCTAGCGACATTGACAAATGTCATAGTCATTGGGCAATGTCCCCTGGAATGCGACGTTCTCCAAAAGTCCCCCTTTTCGCCCCGAATTGATCCGATAATGACGCAAGTAAGTTAACCACCAAACCAAAACTTAATAACGGACAACGAGTATTAACGAATCATCAACTAAAACTTATAACGATACATAAATAGGGGAAAATCCACTTGAAAATACGAGTGTTACAATCCTCTCAAACTTAGAAACAATTTCGTCCCCGAAATCTGTACTATATAAACAAATGAGGGTATTTACGCTTCATGTCCTCTTCAGATTCCCAAGTCACATTGGCACCACGATGGTGCTTCCATTGTACTTTCACCATTGCCACTTCTTTATGTCAGAGCTTCTTGATTACCTTTTCCAAGATAGCCTCGGGTTCTTCGACCCATCGGTTATCGTCCACTCGGATTTTGGATAGTGGTATGACGCTCTCTTCTTCCGCTAAGCATTTCCACAGGTAGCAAACATGAAATGTAGGGTGGATTCCGTCCATCTTCGGCGGTAAATCTAACTTGTAGCCTTGGAGTCCAATGTGCTTAAGAATAGTAAACGGTCCGAGGAAACGGGGACTTAACTTCCCTTGTTTTCCGAACCGAATTAAGCCTTTCCAAGGAGACACTTTTAACATCACACGATCTCCCACTTTGAACTCTACCGGTCTCCTCTTCTTGTCGGCATAACTTTTCTGGCGATCTTGCGCCGCCTTCAATCGCTCTCGGATAGCCTTGACCTTATCGATCATCTCTTGTACAATCTCGGGACCAGCAAATTGTTTCTCCCCCGCCTCTAACCAACACACGGGGGTTCTACACTTTTGCCCATACAAGGCTTCAAATGGTGCCATCCCGAGGCTAGAGTGATAACTATTGTTGTATGCAAACTCCACCAAAGATAGATGAGTATCCGAACTACCGCCAAAATCGATCACACATGACCTAAGCATGTCCTCCAAAGTTTGAATCGTCCTTTCGCTTTGTCCGTCGGTCTATGGGTGGTATGCCATGCTCAAATTCACTCTTGTGCCCAATTCTTGATGTAAGGATCCCCAAAATCTTGATGTAAATCGGCTATCTCTATCGGAGACTATAGACAAGGGTATACCATGTCTAGAGACCACCTCGTGTATATACAGTTTTGCCAACTTATCCATTAGCAAAGTTTCCCGCATATCTAGAAAATGCGCACTTTTCGTCAAACGATCAACAATCACCCAGATGGTATCGTTACCCCTCAAGGTCTTCGGTAGCTTGGTCACGAAGTCCGTAGTAATTTTGTCCCACTTATATTCGAGTATTTCTAGTGGTTGAAGGCTCCCATAAGGTCGTTGGTGCTCGAATTTCACTTGCGAACAAGTCACACATCGCTCCACATAGCGTGCCACATCTAACTTCATACCCGGCCACCAATAGTGTGACTTCAAATCCCTATACATCTTTGTACTCCCTGGGTAGATAGAGTATTTGGATTTGTGCGCGTCTTCCAAGAGTAGATCTTGATTCCCGCCAATCCTCGGCACCCAAAATCTTCCATCAAAACACTTAATCCCACGACTATCTTCGGTCAAGAGTAGGCGTTGTTTGACCATTACTTCATCTTTGAGGTTCTCCTCCAACAAAGCCTCGGTTTGCAATGACTTAATCCTTTCCATGAGGCTTAATACTAACTCGATCCTCGTAAGCTTGGCTTGAAGCCTCCCACTATACTCTTTCTGACTCAAGGCATCGGCCACCACATTCGCTTTACCCGGGTGGTAAAGTAGCTCACAATCGTAATCTTTGAGCAGTTCCAATCATCTCCGCTGCCTCATGTTGAGCTCCTTCTGATCGAAGACGTACTTCAAGCTCTTGTGGTTCGTGTACAAGGTACACTTTGTGCCGTAAAGATAATGTCGCCACAACTTCAAGGCCAACACTACCGCTGCTAATTCCAAGTCATGAGTGGGGTAATTCTTCTCATGTACCTTTAGTTGCCTAGACGCATAGGCAATCACCTTTCCCCTTTGCATGAGAACACACCCAAGTCCCATCTTCCATCTTGGATGCATCGCTATAGACTACGAAATCCTCCGATCCTTCCGGAAAGGATAGGATCGGAGCCTCGCAAAAATTTCTTTGTAATGACCGAAAAGCTCTTTCTTGTGTTTCGGTCCATACGAACTTTACATTCTTCTTGGTCAGCGTCGTCAATGAAGATGCAATCTTCGAGAAGTCTTGTATGAACCTCCGGTAGTATCCCGCCAAGACCATGAAACTCCGGATCTCGGATGGGCTTTTGGGAGGTTCCCAACTCATCATAGCTTTGATCTTTGCCGGATCCACCTTCACTCCGTCCTTCGTGACCACGTGACCCAAAAATTGTACTTCTTTTAACCAAAACTCACACTTGGAGAATTTCGCAAAGAGCTTCTCTTTCCTTAAGACTTCCAATACGTCTCGAAGGTGGCGCGCGTGATCGGATTCGTCCTTGGAGTAGATCATAAAATCGTCGATGAACACGATGACCGACTTATCAAGGAAGGGTCGGCACACACGGTTCATCAAGTCCAAGAACACCGTCGGGGCGTTCGTCAAGCCAAATGGCATCACTAAGAACTCGTAGTGAACATAGCGCATTCTAAATACGGTCTTCGGTATGTCGTCCTCCTTGACTTTCACTTGGTGGTAACCCGAACGTAGATCAATCTTTGAAAAATAGCCTGCTCCTTGAAGTTAGTCGAATAAGTCATCGATCCTAGGGAGTGGGTACTTATTCTTCACGGTCACCTTATTCAATTCCCTATAATCGATACATATCCTCATGGTTCCATCTTTCTTCTTCAAAAATAAGACTGGTGCTCCCCAAGGTGACGAGCTCAGTCTCACGAATCATTTCTCAAGAAGTTCTTGAAGTTGACTCATCATCTCCTTCATCTCCGAAGGAGCCAAACGATACGGAGCTCTAGCTATCGGGGCTTCCCCCTGCGCTAGATCGATCTTGAACTCTACCTGGCGGTCTAGTGGTAATCCAGGCAAGGCGTCCGGGAACACATCGGGATTTTTCTTCACAACTTCTACATCCTCTAGTTTCTTCTTCTCAAGTTTGGCATCTATCACATATGCCAAAAAGGATAAGCATCCCTTAGATAAATACTTTCGTGCCTTCACCATGCTGATAATTGCTACTTCACCCTTTTGCCTCTCGCCATACATCGTCACCGACTCAACATCCAAAATTGGGATTCGGATCAACTTCTTCGTACAAAGGATTTCGGCATGGTTATTCAACAACCAATCCATCCCGATGATGACGTCAAACCCTCCAATGATCATCGGCATCAGATCAACTGGGAATTCTCTCCCTTCAACTTCTAGCTTGCAACCCTTAAGGACGTCTCAAACTACCACTTGGTCACCATCCTCTAACTCTACCACTAATGCATCTTCTAATATAGTAGTGGGCATGGATAACTTTGGGCAAAATGAACTTGACACAAACGAAAAGCTAGCTCCTGAATCAAATAATACACGTGTAGGTACGGAGTTTAGGAGAAACGTACCCGACACTACATCTATCGATGTCTTCGCTTCCTCAGTAGTCATCTGAAATGCTCTTCCCGATGCATTCGGAGGATCCACTTTTTTTCCTCCGCTGAAACCCGTGTTTGCCTTCGGGCACTCGCTTCTAATGTGCCCCGACTCCTTGCATCCGAAACAAATTTGTCCTTTGATCGGACAATCTATGAAACTGTGGCCGGGCTTGCCACATTTAAAACAGGGTTCGGATCCCGTGTTACAAGGGCCGAGATGTTTGCTTCGACACTTGGAACACCAAGGGATATCTCGTCTCGGACCAATTCCTCTTTGACTGTTGTTGTTGAATGACTTTGATCTTTTGGAGTGCATCAAACTCCCTTCCCATCTTCTCTTTTCCACTACTCCGCTTCTCTCCACCTTGTTTGAACCATAAGAGTCCTCCACTAGTTGTGCTTCCTAAATAGCCTCCCGAAGCGTAGAGGCCTTTGACACTCGGACCATGTTCATCATTTCGGTAGGCAATCCTTTAATGTATGCCTTGATCTTCTCTCTTTAGGTTGGGACCAGGTGTCCCACTAAGCCCAGCTTATCCATAAACAACTTGTTGTACTCCTTTACCGACAAATTTCCCTTCTTCAACCCACGAAATTCGTCGATGATTCGATCCATAGCTCGTTCGTTGCAGAACTCTTCCATAACTTTTTTCTTGAACGTCTCCCAACTTAGTTTGGCCAATACGGTGGCCTCAATAGAGGTGGAATATACGTTCCACCATGTGAGGGTCGCCCCTCTAAGCATTTGAGACCCAAAAATAGCTTTCTGGCTTTCCCCACACTCGCTCGATCGGAAAGCCTGCTCCATATCTCGGATCCAGTTCATGCATGCCACCGGGTCGTCTGAGCCCTTGAACTCCGGTGGTCGGCATCCGAGGAATGCCTTAAAAGTACAAGCCTTTGGCACGTGTCTAACTTCCGGGGTTGGGGTTTCATTAGAAGGGATTACGGGTCCCGTACCCCCGGATCTTGCCACTAAAACGTTTTTCGCGACCGTCTCATGTCTGCGGTTAGCAGCGTCTCGGTCCTCCAGTAACTTCAGAAACATTTCTTGTTGTTATGCCATAGCTGCATTCATGGCTTGCATCATTCTGTCCATCATTCTTTTCTCTGGAGTCGCCTATTCTATTATTGGGTGAGTCGAGGCTATATCACGCCGGGGTATGTGCTCAGGTCCCCCGCCCAACACATTTACAAATGGTGGGGGTAGGTCTGCATTGGTCACTCTTTCTTGGTCGGTCATGGATGTCGTAGTATCTTGACCCTCCGGTCTATTCCGAGTATTTACCATTGACTGCCACAGAACGCGAGAATATAGATGAGATAAAGATTATACGAGTTATAAACAAGGAACGTACTACCACATTCATTAATCATCATAACAATGGGAAATAAGCATAATCACGTAAAACATCCTCATAATACTAAGTGAAATTATGAACATGCGATACATAAAAATTTTCATCACCATTACCATAACTCTCACCTTATGTAGTTTCCATCGACTCTAAAACCATCCTATCTTAGAAGTTCTACCCAATCTCACTCGATCAAAACTTAAAATCACAGCTTAACTCTAGGTATTCTACATTCATACCTTGTTCACTTAAACTAATGCTCTGATACCAACTTGTAACACCCTAAACTTTAGAGAAAAAAAAAATCAAAAAATTTGCAATATGACGGCTATAAATTGGGCAAACCTGAGTATACAAAACCTGTCATAACAATCCCAAAGCATCATCCCGAAAATGGGGAATATAGTTGTAGCCTTTACAAAAGAATCTAATGAAGAATAAAGCTCAACAACCTAATAATCTAACTTAAACAAGAAGATTAATATCGGGTGTTGCTATTCTTCTAAAATGTGTGTCCCTTAACGACATTGTATCGGTCAATAAATCAACTCCAAAAAGATCGTTCTCGACTCTTAGGCCGTCCGCTCATCCCCGAAGAACCCCATCTCTAGATTGACCTGCTATACATGTCATTTTAAGAAAAAGTGTTAGGCTAAAGCCTAGTGAGATCAAACAGTTGAATTACAATATTTAGCGATAAACGTAAATAAAGAGAGCGGAGTTATGATGGAAATAATGATGATTTTACCATAAACAGTTACCTCTTAGTTTAACGGGGGAGACCCGCTTACTAACATAAGTGACAGAACACAAAAGTAAGCCACTAGACAGTCAGTCAAGCCAAACACATAAAAGTACACGCAAGGGATGCTAGGCTCAGTGGCTTTAAACTTACACCCGCGGAAAGTCAACTTCAACCCAAAAGGGCCCTTACATTGAGATCCTCATCCAATATCGTAATACTTAGCACGTAGGACTTATAACCCAATCTGATGCGTAGACGTGCCTCGACGAGAGGAACTAATGTCCCTACGTCGGACTAAATGCAACAAAAAATATAGGGTCATGAATCCCAAGTGAAACCAAATATACCACATAGAGTTAATCGACTAACCGATAATTCAACGTTGCGATACAATATTCAAAATATTGGCAAATGAAGGGTTTCGCCCAATATTGCATAATTTTACCAAGAGGTTCCATTTTTACATAAGAATCACATATATGCATTCTTCCCCTTTGGGTCACTTTAATATTTCAAATCTTTGCCTGATTCCCCAAATACCCAATCCCATGTTATGGCAAAACAAGATTCCAATTATCCAAACTTATCAGCAGTTCAACATGAAACTTCATAAACCCATTATTTATAAACTTTGAGACTAGAGCATGAAAAAGTATAATGCCAAGTCACATACACACATAAATCCATAAAACCATTCTCTTTTCTTGAAATCCCATCCAAACACATAAACCCTATAATCTCCAAAATTAGGGTTTTAGGTGATAAAGCACCTCAAGTTGTTTAAATGTAAATGGAGATATCTAGTAGGTTAAAAGATAAATTTTTAACATGTATAGAGTTTATGAAAAAGGCTGAACTCATCTTGTAAGGTTTATAGATTAAAACCCTAAAATCCAAGACTTAAAGAGATGAGAGTGAGATCTTTGAGAAGACTTGCACTAGTACCACAAGATCACCTAAGAGCCCAAGATTAATCATAAATGATCAATAGATTGTTGGTGAAAGCATTAATGACAAGAGGAGAAGAGTTGGGGTTGAACTTACCGAGTTCTAGAGGGAGAAATCACGACCTAACTCTTAACCAAAATCATATAAAATGACCAACAAGTTGTTGAACCTGTTTTAAGTGACCAGGCCCGGTCACGACTATGACACGGCGACTATGCCAATGGCATAGTCGCAGGGAATTGTTGTCCACGTTGGACCCTCTACGGTACCTCTCCCGCGACAATAACCATGGGACAGTGACCCGAGCAATGTCGTCGGGCAATGTCGCCCCACACGTACCATAGGTCCCTTCTCTCCTGCGACTTTACCCCTAGCGACATTGACAAATGTCATAGTCGCCGGGAAATGTCGCCTAGAATGCGACGTGCTCCAAAATTCCCCCTTTTTACCCTTAATTGATCCGATAATGACGCAAGGAAGTTAACCACCAAACCAAAACTTAATAACGGACAACGAGTATTAACAAATCATCAACTAAAACTTATAACGATACATAAATAGGGGAAAATCCACTCGAAAATACGGGTGTTACAACAGTGACCTCTGTCACAATCGCGGGCATTGTCGCCCAGACTTGCCAAAGTCTGATTTTTACCCCAAATCACACCCGAAAACACACGGCTCCCTCGCTAGGTTCGATAACAAGATTTATAATTAAAGTTGCGACATACCGAGATTGCGGGTGTTACAGCGCAAGTGACTACCGAGTTGTACAAGAGACAACTCTTACTTCTTGTGTTTCAACATATGTTTGAAATCTTTCCAAGAGGGAGGCAATTTATCAATTATGCTCGATACGGAGATGAATTCGTTCATCTTCATATTGTGTTGAGCATATTGGCCTAAAATGCGAAGGAGCTCATTATATTGCTCCATCACAGACCTCGAGTCCACCATTTTGTAATTATTGAAATTACTCACGAGGAACTTCTTACTAGAAGCATCCTCTGCCATGTATTTGGACTCAAGAGTGTCCCATAGCTCTTTGGAAGATTCGACGTTTTGATAAATGTCAAAGAGGGAGTCACACATACCGTTCAAAATGTGGCCACGACAGATGTAGTCGTCATTCTCCCATTTTCCGCGACGTCGGGTCATCTCCAACGTCTCGTCTTCCATCACCTCCATCATAGGAGTACTTAGCACGTACACTACATTTAATGTCGTCAACAGGAAATGCATCTTCTTCTGCCATTTTTGAAAGTCGACACCTTCGAATTTTTCATGCTTGGTGAACTTGGTCGTCATACCTCTCACGGACTGATCACTCGCCATCTCTCACACGATGAGAAATATCACTTAAGATTGTTGGGGAGTGGTGCAGAAAACCGATGGAGAGAAGGATGAGAGAGTGATCGACTTGGATAAGAATGTGAGATTGCGTGAGAGCTCGCTTTCCTTAAGTGATATTTTGACCCTATTCTGCCTGGGTATCACGAAATTCACTTGAGGATAATCTCATATTCACCGGTATCGATTTAGGCAGAAATCGATCCTATTTAAACACCTTGAGAATCGTAACCGACGTTATATTATTAATGATAATAATTTCTCATTAAATGAGATTGATTGTGGACATTAATGTTGGCGGTTACCAAAAATCTTATAAGTTACGAAACTGATGAAGACGCACGGCCCATGCCAATTTCAAGAAGAAAAACACACGGGTCGTGAAAAACATTCTGACGACCACGCATGGCCCGTGCCAATTTCAAGAAGAAAAACGCACGGGACGTGCAAAACCTTTTGTCGACAAACGCACGATCCGTGCTGTCAGGATCGAATTCTCAACAAGAATTATGAATACTCAGAAACAATAGCAAAGAAGTTGCGGAATAACACTTTGATATTCAATGTAACAGTAAACAAACAGTGAGTATGATTAACAACTTGTAAACTTGTATTGAATGATTAAAATCACAAGATTACACACTCAACCTCAATCTTGAAGAACAGACTCTTTCAAGACGAATTCTACTTCTCTAGAATTAGGAACTATGCCTTGAGGTTGATTCTCTCTTGAACAAAAACTTAGTATGAATAATCAAAAAAAACTATTCTGTACATTCTATACATATACTGAGTAAAAGATAATTACAATAAATAAAATATCTTCAGAATATCTTCCATGAATATCTTCAGTCTATCCAGCTGTCATTCTTGTAATTCGGATCTCCATCTCATAAGCAGCACTAATCATCTTGGAAGTATTAACTGAAACTTGGCAGCATTAACTCCTAAGCAGTACTAACCTCTAGCAGTACTAACTAGCTAAGCAGTACTAACTTTGTTCAAGCAGCACTAACTTTGACTAGCAGTATTAATTCTACTAGAAGTAGTAATACCTAGCAGCATTATCTTTGATATGCTCTGGCAGTACTAATTCTGAACTAGCAGCATTAAAGACTTGTTCACATCTTCAGTTCCCAACAATCTCCCCCTAACTTGACTTTGAAAGAGAAGTCAAGTTCTTCAAGTGCTTCCAAAACCTTCATTGATCTACTCCAATGTTAGGATCCAGTCCCATACTCTGATTGATAGTTATCTGAATTAGGTACTTTGCCATTTCTGAATTTGGTGCACAACCCAGCTTCTTATTTAGCATGGCATGAAGCTTCAATCTGCTATGGTTGTATACTCTATCCACTAGAAAGTACTCAGTGTGATTCAAATCCAAAGTCACTGCATATACTCCACTAGTTTCATGTAGAGTCCAATTATTCACTGTTTGAAAGACATTCCTTATTATCTCCTCCACTTCATCAGGTTTGAACATCATACACAGATACTCCATTATCAGCTTTGTAATTGAAATCACTGGAGCTTTCAGTTCATCTGCATATAACTTCATCCCTATCTCAAACATTTCTTCAATATCAGATCTTGAGCAGGTTCTGACAATCTTGTTCCAAGTGTTGTATACTTCATACTTCTCATCCTTTCTCTTCAATCTGATATATTCCTTTCCATCTACCACCAAGACATCCCAGTGAATGATTTCAGGAGGTTTGAATCCAACAGGTTCAGCTGAGATAGGCTTTGGAATTTTATCCATTACCACCATGTACATGTTTACATCTGAACTCTGTGGTACTTCCTGAGATTCAGCTTTCTTTTCTTCATTCTTAGGTGCCTCTTCTTCTTCAGCAACCTTTTTCTCTTCTTCTACTCTAGGATTCTTTACAATCTTCTTTCTTTTGGCCATCATCTTAGTTCTCTTCAGAGTCCTTTGACCTTGCCCTATAGTAGCTTCCTTCTTCTTTTCTTCCTTTTTCTCTGCCTTTTCTTTGGTTGGAGTTCCCTCTTCACTTTCAGGGAAGGGTTGATTAATATTCACATCATGCCTCTCCTTGGCTTTATTTTCAAACTCCACTCTATCCTTTTCATTACTCTTTAGCTTTCCCATTTCTTTCTCATAGAGGTCCTTGATTTGATCAAAGGTCATCTTCACAAACATTTGTTTCTTTACACCAATTGCACTCCTCAAGAAAGTTATCATTTTGTTTCTTTCCTTAGTTGCAAGGTAAGTTTGTGAAGGTCTTCTCTTCTTAGCACTTGTTCTGGCCATCATAGCCTTTCTCAAGCTCATTGCTCTTTGCTTTGCCTTCTCTGTTTCCAACCCTTTCTGGAATGCTTCATTTAACTCATTTGCAAGTGCTCTGGCTATTTCTCTGTCTTTTTCAACCTGTTCTTTTTCTGCTTGATCTAACTCTTCTTGCATTTTCTTGGCTAATGCTTCATCTGACTCAATCATCTTTTGCTTTTTGGATGGTTGATCAGATTCTATCATCTTTTCTTTTCCCTTTTTCTTTGCATCTGCAGCCATTTCTTTCTTCTCTATTTTCTTTGCTCCCCCTTCATTTATGACCACTCCCTTTGCTTTGGGAGTGTCATTCTTTGCTTTGACAAGCATTTCTGCTACTTCAATTTCTGCTGGTGTTAACTCTGTTACTACTGCTTGTGAAGTTTCAGCAGCACTAACAGTTTCTGCTGCTTGTTTTGGCTCAGCAGTAGTAACAATTTCTGCTTCTGGGGTTGTAACTGCTACTGGTGTTGTTTCTGCTGCTTTCTTTTCTTCAAAAAACTCCCCCTCAATCTGTTGATTTATCTGTTCTGAGCTTGAATTCTCCCCCTTTTTGGAAGCATACATAGTTTCCTTGTTGGTTGCCCCCTTTCTCCTTCTTAGAACAAACTGACCTCTTCTTTTCTTGGCCATGAGCTTTCCCACCAGTTGATTGAGTTTGGAAATCTGCTGTTGTTGGGAGATGACCACTTGCTGCAATTCTTTGATTTCCTTTCCTTGATTAACCACATCAACATTAATGTTGGCTAATGCCTCAATCAATTCCAGTAAGTATATCTATCCTCACCTTCTTTAGGTGTTTTACCCACCCTTGAAGGATCACTGGAACCTTTGTCCATCAATTCATCAGTGTCAGTTCTATCCTCACCCTTTTTGGATGTTTTGCCCATCCTTGAGGGATCCTTGGATCTTGTAATAGTGGCCTTCTGCCTAGCAGAAGCACCAACTACCCCCTTGGTATCTTGGCACCGGGGTCCTTTGGTTGATTTCTCACCCAAAGTTTCCATGGGGAAGGTCTTAGAGATGTTACCACTGTCCTTCTCTGTGCTAGCAGAAGTAGTGGCAGCCTTCTCACCCATATGCTCCTCCATCTCCTTAGAGAGCACCTCCTCAGGGTTGGGAGACACCCTATTGGATTCCCTGTTGATATTCTCTATTGGAGAATGCTCCAATAGAGGGCTTAAAGGCTCAGTGGGTGATGGTACAAGAAGGGAAGGAGCCTTCTTTACCTGTTTTCTTTGATAAGTTTGGGTGATTGGTGAAGTTGGCTTATGAAGTAGAGACTGGGGGATTGATATAGAGTGGGAAGGTTGGGATTGGCTAGCAGTGGGATGGTCTAATGGGGGCCTTGACCCTGCTGCCATATCTTCTTGTGGTTGGGACACCACCATCATTGTTGAGAACAATGGGGTGTCAACTCCTTCCGAGTCCCTAGCAGATCTTCTCATATTTGAGAAAAACTTGCCTTTAGGGGGTTTAGGTACATATACCCCATCAAAGTGAGGTATGTCCGACAATTCAGTAGTTATAACTGTCTGAACAAATCTGGGATACATGAAGAAACTCTTCTTGTTGTCCAGATTTGAGACAAGATCATTGAAGATCATTTGAGAAAAATTATATTTTCTAGCAGTGGATAAACACACCAAAGCATATGCAATGGGACTGCTAAATTGGCTCCAGCCAGTTGTTTTCTTTGAAATACAGTGCATCAAGGTATGAACAAAGAACCTCCATTGGGGTGAAAATTTAGCTTTGAAAAACTTAAAAATCCCCATTTGGCCTTCATACCCCATTCTTGAAAGATTTGAGAAAAGTTCCTCATTAGGAATAGAGGTTATACCTGCAGCATCATCTAGACGTAGACAGATGCATAGTACCTCTTCAGTAACGGTTAGGGGGTTTTCACACACCCTTGTCTTTATCATTTGCACACCATTCTCAGTAACAATGGTGGCATTAGCCCAGAACTGCCTCTGATGCTCTATGAAGATGGTAGGAGATACAGTGAGAGCATGGGCAATGTGGCTTGACTTGAGAAAGTCCACAATTTGATGGAATCCATCGGCTTGTTTCAGCTTCTTTAGCATTGCAATCTCGTTGTGCTCGTTAATAAACACCATTGAAGCCATCTGTACGCAAGGATTGTTGACTAGCGAGCACTGGATACTTGAGAGAAAAGAGTGAGAAAGAAGATGAACAGTAGACAAAGAGTCGTTATGATCTTTTTAGGCGGGCAAAGGGTATTTATAGGTTGTGGATTATAAGCAGTATTAAGCTTAAAAGATTGTGAAAGCAGTATTAACAGTGAGCAGTATTAACTGAGAGCAGTATTAACTGAGAGCAGTATTAACTGAACACTGGCAGTAGTAAAATTGTACTGGCAGTACTAAAACTGTACTGGCAGTATTAATCATACTTATACTTTAAAGCTTTGTGAAGGACAGAGTACTGCTATACTTTTCCTGAAAAAGAAGATTAGGACCACCAAGAATAAACAATATACAGGTATTGAACCACTTTTTAAGTAGGAGCTTATTCAAAGTTGATCATTCCCACACTTGTTACCAAGAAAGTGAATCTACCCACATCAAATGCTTTGGTGAATAGATCAGCAAACTGGTTATCAGTATGAACTTTAACAACTTGAATAAGTTTCTTTTCATTGCAATCTCTTATGAAGTGATACCTGATCTCAATGTGCTTTGTCTGTGAGTGCTTGACAGGATTATTAACAATGTTGATAGCACTGCTATTATCAATAAAAATTGGAGTGTGTAGAAAGGTTACCCCATAGTCCAGCATTTGATTCTGAATCCATAAGACTTGAGAACAGCAACTTGCAGCTGCTATGTACTCTGCCTCTGTTGTAGATGTGGACACTGTGGTTTGTTTCTTGCACTGCCTTGACACTAGTCTTGCACCCAAAAACTGGCATCCTCCAGAAGTAGATTTTCTGTCCAAGTTTGCTCCACCTAGATCACTGTCTGAGTATGCAAGTAGGTCAAATGATGAGTCATGAGGATACCAAAGTCCCAATCTGGGTTGCCCTTTGAGATATCTGAATATTCTCTTAACAGCTTGATAGTGTGATTGCTTTGGCCTAACTTGGAATCTTGCACATACACAGAATGGAAACATTATGTCTGGCCTAGAGGCTGTAAGATACATGAGAGAGCCAATCATGGATCTATAATGATGAACATCCATATCCTCCCCCTCAAGATCTGCTGTTATCTGCTTGTGTGTCTCCATAGGTGTGCTGGCAGGTTTTGAATCTGAGAAACCAAACTTGGTTAGAATGTCCTGCACATACTTGGACTGACATATTAAGATTCCATCTGACTTCTGTTGAACTTGTAGTCCAAGGAAGAAAGTAAGTTCCCCCATGGAACTCATTTTGAACCTTTGATGCATTAGATCCTCAAACTCCTTGCACATGATGTCTCTTGTGGATCCAAAGATAATATCATCCACATAGATTTGGACCAGCAAGATATCCTTCTTCTTTCTCTTGATGAACAGAGTCTTGTCAATGACTCCTCTTTCAAAGCCATTTTCCAAGAGATAGGATGACAGAGTGTCATACCATGCTCTTGGTGCTTGATGCAGTCCATAAAGTGCTTTCTTCAATTTGTAGACTCTGTCTGGATAGCTTGGGTTTTCAAACCCTGGTGGTTGACAGACATAAACTTATTCTTCAATTGAGCCATATAGAAATGCACTTTTTACATCCATTTGATAGACTTTGAATTTCATATAAGAAGCATAGGCCAGGAACAATCTAATTGCTTCTATCCTCGCCACTGGTGCAAATACTTCTTCATAATTTATTCCTTCTTCTTGTGTATACCCTTGAGCCACCAACCTTGCTTTATTCCTTATTACTATTCCTCTCACATCTCTCTTATTCCTGAAGACCCATTTAGTGCCTATTGCTCTTTGACCTTTAGGAAGGTCTACTAGCTCCCAAACATCTTGCAGCTTAAATTGCAGTAGCTCTTCTTGCATGGCTTCTATCCAACTGGACTCTTTCATAGCATCATGAGCCTTCTTAGGCTCAAGCTGGGATAAAAAACAAGAAAGCACTGTATGATGTTGGTCTTGCATCTCTTGCAGTCTGCTTTGATTTCTAGTCATCATAGGAGAAGAGATATCTCCTATTACCAACTGAGGAGGATGATTCTTTTGAGTTCTGGTGTGATGACTAGACTCTTCATTGAGTCCAACCTCTAGATTTGAGTCATTTAACTCAACTGAGGTGATTTCAGCAGCTACTTCAGATTCTTTATTTTCTTCACTCTCCTCAAATCTTCTTTATTCTTCACTCTGATTTGGTTCAGTAGATGGTTCCTTTTCACAGACTTCAACAGGATCCACTGTAGGTATAGGAAAGATCACAGATTTAGATATACTATCTTGAACTTGTGTAGTCTCTGATCCTCCACTCCCTGAACCTGCATAATCATCACTACTGAAACCAAAAGAGTTAGTCAGTGAATCAATGTCAAACAGCCACTGAGGACCAGACCCAATAGGATTTGGTGTGTTCTCATTGCATTTGACATTGTCACTGTCTTCAATTATTCTAGAAGAAGAGTTAAAAACTCTGTAAGCCTTACTCTGAGATGAGTAACCAACAAGAAATCCATCATCTGCTTTGCTATCAAACTTACCTAAGTGAGATTTGGTATTGAGAATTGTACAAGGACACCCAAAAGGTTTGAAAAATCCAATAAAGGGTTTTCTTTTATTTAAAAGCTCATATGGGGTCTTGTTCTTTGGCTTGACCACTAGAACTCTGTTTTGGACATAACAAGCAGTATTAACTGCTTCAGCCCATAAGGTAATTGGCAGTTTTGAATCAGCCAACAGAGATCTAGCAGCCTCTATTAGTGTCCTATTTCTCCTCTCAGCAACTCCATTCTGTTGAGGAGTCCTAGGGGCACTATATTGTCTCTCAATTCCTTTTTCTTCACAAAAGGTGTTTAGATCAAGATTTTTAAATTCAGTCCCATTGTCTGATCTAATGAATTTTACTTTTTTATTAGTTTGGTTTTCAATTCTTAGGATAAAGGATTTGATCAGTCCACTTGTCTCATCCTTAGTCCTTAGAAAATATATCCATGTAAATCTAGAGTAATCATCAACAATAACCAAGCAGTAAGATTTCTTGCCTATACTCATAACATTTGTAGGACCAAACAGATCCATATGCAATAACTGGAGACAAGAAGAAATTGTATTTAACTCTTTGGTCTTATGAGAAGTTTTGTGCTGTTTGCCTTTAAGACAAGCAACACAATGATCATCACATGAAAAGACTTTTGATGGTAAACCTCTTATAAGGTTGTTTTTAACAAGTTTGTTCATAGTCTTGAAGTTCATGTGACACATCCTTCTGTGCCATAGAGATGATTCATCTACAGAAGCTTTTGAAACAAGACAGTTCAGGGATGAATCACTTGAAACATTTTCCATATCTAGACAATAAACATTGTCCTTTCTTGGAGTTCTAAGTAGTATCATGCTTTCATCAACTACCTTGAACCCTGGAGCAAGGATCATACATTCTGTATTAGTAAATAATATGTTATGTTGTTTGTCACAAACCTGTGATACACTTAACAGGTTGTACTTTAGCTGATCAACATAGTAGACATCCTCAAATGTCATCTTACCTTTTGTAACATTACCTTTTCCACTTATTTTACCACCTGTAAGATTATCTCCAAATGCAACATGTCCTCCATTGATATGCTTGAACTCCTGAAGGCATGACATGTTACCTGTCATGTGCCTAGAGCAACCACTATCAACATGCCATATGCTCTTCCCCTTGAGCTGTTGGTTGCCCTGCACATAAGATAAATCAATTAGTATGAAATAGGAACCCAAGCCAAATTGGTCTTGGGTACCCCTTTCTCATCAAAATATTTACATTCTTTCTTGACAAGATTTTTAAACTTTGACTCCTCATTTCTGGAGTACTTTGTCACAATGATTGGTTTGGAAACACATTTGCTAGAAGCAATACTGGTTTTAGAAGTACTAACTGCATTAGAAGCACTTGCATGCTTAGCAGTACTAACCTTGTTAGAAGTAGTAACTGTGTTAGCAGCAGTAACTGTGTTAGCAGTATTAACCTTTGAAGAGGTACTAACAGTATTAGCAGCATTAATATTTTCAGCAGTACTAACACTGGTAGCAGCAGTAATGCTTCTAGCAGCACTATCCCTGTCAGCAGTACTAACAGTTTTAGTGCTTCTTGGCACCCACATTTTAATACTTTCTTTTAAAACCTTTTTCTTCATGGTGCCTTTGGTTTCAACAGATTTCTTAACCACATGTTTCTTTCCAGCCTTCCTATAACCAACAGGTTTTTGCACAAATCTTTGAAAGTTCATTTGTTGGTTAATAGGGTTAAAGAAACAGTGCTTAGCCAAATAGTTTAACTTACCACATATGAAACAAGGTTTTGGTCTGATTATTTTATTCAGATCAACTCCTTGTTTCTGAGCCCATTGATTATTCCAGTTTATTTGGTTACCTCTTTTTATACCAGAATTTAGGCTCTCAGATTTGTTGCAAGCACACTGTTTACAAGGTCCAGGATTCACAACAGTGGTTTGTTTGTAATGGACCTTGTTATCCTTTCCTTTGGTCTTCTCTATCTTCTTAGACTTGACCCAGATCCTTCCACCTCCCTCATTGGTAACAATGTTGTTTTCTAAGGGTATCTCTTTATTCACAGCACTGTTCCTATTCTTACTGGCTTCTTTCTCAGTCATATCCTTAACAACTACCTCATCCAAAGGATCTATCTTAAAGGCTTCCTCAGACAAGTCCTTTTTCTCCTTGGTCTCTAACAAGTCTGAAGTAGGAGAGATATAGTTGTTGTTGTAAGGAGGGGTGTGTTGTTGTATCCAATACCAGGCTTCATCTTATCATGAATCTGAGTCTTTAGAAGAGAATCCATTGCTTTTGAAGCATTTGAAAACTTTTCTATGTCAAGCTTAACCTTAGATAGTTCTTCTTTCAGCCTATCATTCTCTTCTATGGACTTAGACAGTTTGGCCTCTGACTCATTCTTTTCCCACTTCCAATAGTTTGTGTCATAAGAATGTTGAAGCTCATTGGCTTGAAAGCCTTTGATTTGTTCTTCAAACCTCTCAACTATCAACACATAATCTCTTCTGTCCTTTTCTAATCTTTTGAGGTCATCACACATGTTTTGGTTGTGATCCCTGTACCTTTTGACAGTGTCTATGCAAGATTTAGTACAAAGATTAGAAATTACCTCAGAGGGGAGATCAGACACCTCTGCCATAAGAGTTTGATTCTGAATGGCATCCTCAGCTTGGTCACTCCAGTCAAACCCCATTCCTTGTTGAGAAACAAGGGCTTGAGCAGGGTTCTTGTTTTGATTGTAGTCTCCATACTGAGCTTGTTGGTGGTTGTTATTTGGCACACCACTTCTGCACTCTCTAGCAAAGTGTCCCTTCATGTGGCACTTATAACATTCCACTTTTGTCTTGTCAAACCCAGCTCCATCTTCTCTTCTTTGAGAGAAGTTGTTCCTCCCTGTTCTTTTAATAAACTTCTTCACCCTCATAGATAACATGGCCATCTGCCATTTAATATCCATCTCCTCCAGGTCATCAGGGTGAAGTTGTTCCAGATCATCATTAATCAATGAATTGTTGCTGTGACTGGACAAAAAGGCTTCAAAGACAGTTTCAGTGCCTTTTTCTGAATTCACTCAACTGGCAGCACTAACTGCTTTAGGGTTGGCAGTAGTATCCGTAGATGCTGATAGAAGTGCAGCATTGTGGATATACCCAGTGGGCTTCTTCTTGGTTTCTACCTCAGTTTCAAAAACTCTTAGATCATTATATAGATCATCAAGTTCCTTCTCTTCCAGATTGTCACTCTGTCTATATGAGACAGTGTACATAGTCCATTCATCCCCAAGAGATCTGAGGAACTTCCTGTTGATATCATCTTGCTCCATCTTCACCCCTACAGTAGCCAGTTCACCAATGAGCTTGTTGAACCTATCAAAAGTTTGAGTCATAGACTCATTCTTTGAAGAAGTGAAGTTCTCATACTGCTGCTTTAGAACATCTCTTTAATTTCTTTTGATGCTTTTAGTGCCAGCAAATCTTTTCTCTAGAGCATTCCAGAGAATCTGAGCATTAGTGCAGTTGCAAAATTGATGCTGATATTCATTGGGGATGGCCAAGAGCAAAGTGCTCAAGGCCTTCATCTCTGTCTGTCTGATCTTCCTCTCACCATCTGTCTTTGGTGGAGGTCTTTTCCCATCTGGTCCAATCCTTCCTGCTTCAGAAGGACCATTCTCAATGATATCCCACATTGAGTAGTCAGTGAGAAGAATGTATTGCCTGATTCTGATCTTCCACATGTCAAACTCACTGGGTTTGAGCATTGGGACCTTAAAGACCAGAGTACTGTTTGATTCTGCAAAGTTTTCCATAATGAAAGAATAGTTGTTTCTGAGAGAGCAGGCTCTGATACCACTTGTCAGGATCGAATTCTCAACAAGAATTATGAATACTTAGAAACAATATCAAAGAAGTTGCGGAATAACACTTTGATATTCAATGTAACAGTAAACAAACAGTGAGTATGATTAACAACTTGTAAACTTGTATTGAATGATTAAAATCACAAGATTACACACTCAACCTCAATCTTGAAGAACAAACTCTTTCAAGACGAATTCTACTTTTCTAGAATTAGGAACTATGCCTTGAGGTTGATTCTCTCTTGAACAAAAACTTAGTATGAATAATCAAAAAAAACTATTCTGTACATTCTATACATATATTGAGTAAAAGATAATTACAATAAATAAAATATCTTCAGAATATCTTCCATGAATATCTTCAGTCTATCCAGCTGTCATTCTTGTAATTCAGATCTCCATCTCATAAGCAGCACTAATCATCTTGGAAGTATTAACTGAAACTTGGCAGCATTAACTCCTAAGTAGTACTAACCTCTAGCAGTACTAACTAGCTAAGCAGTACTAACTTTGTTCAAGCAACACTAACTTTGACTAGCAGTATTAATTCTACTAGAAGTAGTAATACCTAGCAGCATTATCTTTGATATGCTCTGGCAGTACTAATTCTGAACTAGCAGCATTAAAGACTTGTTCACATCTTCAGTTCCCAACACGTGCTCATGTTATAGCTTACACGAGTGTGCACTCCACACCTCCTAGCTCATGTTATAGTTTAGCTATCAACCCCATTATTATCTTGTAAACCCAATTACATAAAATGAACCGATGATTTCACTAAAATCACCAACAGAGAATGTTGCCCGATATGGTAAGTGAAGGTGATATATTTTGTTGGTAAGCGCTTATTCGGTAAGCGTTTGGTAAACGAGCTCTAACTCCGTCAGTGGTTTACTATTAAGTATGGGATATTAAAACAACAATGAATTGCAAACCATATAGACAAAAACAATAATGAGTTATAAACAACAGGGACAAAAACAACAAATGAATTATAAACCATAAGAACAAAACTATTAACTCAAGAATACATGAACGGAAATAACAATTTTCAACGAACCATATAAACAAAAAACGTAGTTTACTTTATACAATATTATAAATAATTTGATGAATCTCAGATGAAACTAACTATAATTTATTATTATGACTTAAAGTAATACAAAAAAAAAATTGAAGAAGTTTAAATGATCACGACCAATTCAAATTTATTGCATCTATTATTGCACCTGGGCCTTCTCATAGATAACCTTTCAATCTTTTGATACAAATATCTGTTTGCATTTTATCCTACTAACCTAATTTTTAACTAAATAAAAATAATATACTTTGGTTAATTGGTTATTATTATGGGATTATGCGTGTGATTATACTAGTGATTAGTCCACATATTAATAATGTTAACGTTCTCTCACTAAAATCACGAACACTAAAATTTGATCTCCATATGGACAATATAATTTAACTACCATAATATTGTATTGGTGATTATAGTGTCATCAATCATTTCACTATAAGGCAGAGAACTATTTTTGGCGGAAAAATCTGCCGGAAACAGAGATTTTCAGCGGATTTGACTGCCGGAATAAAACTCGCCGGAAAAACTATTTTTCGGCAGACTTTTCGGCGGATCTGAAATTTTCGTCGGATTTGAAATTTCCGACGGATATATCTGCCGAAAATCCGTTGGAGAAAATTTTCTAATTATTAGACAAGTTAATTAATTAAGAAAAAACTTTCCGAAGACTTTCCAGCGGATATATCCGTCGATAAATTTATTTCATTTCTTAAAAAGAATTAAAAGAATTAAATTTCCGGCAAATATTTCCGACGGATATATCCGCCGGAAATCTTTTTTTTTAATTTATTTGTGTAATTATTATTTATTTATACACTTTCTGGCGGACAATCCGCTGATAAGCCGCAGAACTTTATTTATTTTATTTTTTATTTAATTTTCGACGGATTAATCCGCCGAAAATTTGGTCAAGCCAAAAATGGGAAAACCTGTTTTGTTTTAATTTAAAAGCTGCTAAAAGTTATAAAAACGGCTAAAAGCTGTAAAAAACTGCTAAAAACATAAAATACAACTAAATTATCATAAATTAATATTATAATGCCCAATACATTGTTCCGGGCGGAATTACCAAAACAAATTGTTTAAATATTGTTCCAACATATCCAACAAAAACAATTCAATATATAAGTTCTAACACTAACAGTTAACAAGACAATTCAATCACATATCTGGCGGTGGTGGCTGTTGGGACTGACTGAGACGCCTTACTAATTCACACATCTTATCGTATTAGGCATTACGTCTCACTTCTTTCGTCCGACGTGCCTCTTCCTCTGCGGTTTTCCGGCGAAAGTCAAAGTGTTTTACTTCTTTGAAGTCTTCCGAAAATCCACCGAAAATTTTCTGAGTGAAATTCCGTCGGAATTGCCTCTTTTTCTAATATTGTTTGGTGTAATTGTAATTTGCATGAGATCGATTAAAGTGATAAGGAAAACATATGTGAGTTAGGTAGTGCGGAGTGCACACTCACAAATGTTGTCCATATCAACTTAGATCGCGATTAGGCGGGGGTCATGTTCAAAGAAAACGGACATGCACGTCCACAAGATAGTTACTTAATTTTATAACTTCCTGGGTAATCGAATAACTTTTAACAAAACCAAACTTCCTGTGTTAAATGCTAACGTGAAGGTCATCCGTTTGTATATTCAGAGCATCACTCCATTGTGAATTTGCCACACCTTTGACCAAAAAGGGGGAACTATTTCCAAATTAGGTGGAGATGGCATTTCACTAACATTTATGAAATAGTAACAACATGATATACAAATAAATGCAACATTTGAACTATTTATTGCACCACATCGGGATTTGAAATATGTAAAACAATCATAAGAAGATGACTTGAGGACAAGAAACCTCTTCTGAAAGAATTAAACAATGATTGATTCATTATATGTGTTGTGCATGTCTTGGTTAATACGCAAGGGTAAAATTTGAGCTAAAGAATTTTTGGGTTAGCTGGGAAGCTCCGAGAAACTAATACTTGTTGTTGTCAAGAAAATTGAGTAGGAGCTTATTCACCTTCTTAGGGAATTGTTCATGAACAAAATGAGAACCATCGAGCAAGTAGATGATTTCGAGGTTGGGTACGTATTTCTTGATCCCACTCTTCAAGTATTCCTCCATTCCGGGGAAGCTGAAAAATAAATCTTTTTCACCTGTGATAAAGAGTGTTGGAGCTTTAACTGTCGGTGCATTCGGATCTTGGTTTGGAGGTTCAACTCTCTCCAATAATGACCTACAATGATTAACAAATTTTATGAAAACATCGAACCAAAGATACAAAAAGAGTTCAAAGTAACCTCACCTTGCTATCAGGTTAGTTCTGAAATACTAAAAGTAGGTGGCATTTTGATTTCCATAGTTTGACGAGGAAAAAACTTTAACAATTGAGATCATTCAGACTAACTTTTCAACTTCAAGGGTTAAAACTCTATCCCTCAGACTAAGCATTCAGACTAAGCATCCAAATTGAGATCATTCAGACTAAGGGTTAAAAACTTTAACAATTGAGATCATTCAGACTAAGCATCCAAATTATGTATATAAGTTGGATAAGGTTCTCTATGGGTTAAAACAAGCTCCTTGTGCTTGGTATGACACCCTCTCTTCTTTTCTTATCTCTAAAAACTTTGAGCGTGGAAAAATTGACAACACGTTATTTTTCAGAAAGATAAAAGGTCATACTATTCTTGTACAAATATATGTTCATGAGATTATACTTGGTTCTACTAACCCATCTTTGTGTACCCGTTTCGCTGAAAGAATGAAGAAATAATATAAAATGAGTATGATGGGTGAACTAACTTACTTCCTTGGACTTCAGATCAAGCAATCTGACAAAGGTACATTTATTCATCAGGGTAAGTATGTTAAGGATATGCTAAAAAAAGTTTGATCTCACTCAAACCTCAGCGATGAAAACTCTTATGGCACCTCCCTTGACATTAAACAAGGATCCAACTGAAAACCTGTTAATGTCACTGCCTATAGAGGAATGATAGGCTCCCTGTTGTATCTAACAGCAAGTCAGTCTAATACCATGTATTCTACATGTCTTTGTGCACACTAACAATCAGAACCTAAGGAATCCCATCTAATCGCTGTCAAGCAAATTTTCAGATATCTTAAGGGAACTCCTAACCTCGGTCTTTGGTACCCCAAAGATTCAGGGTTCGATCTAACTGGCTATTAAAATTGTGATTTTCCAAGTTGCAAACTTGATAGAAAAAGCACTACTGGCGGATGTCAACTCCTAGGTGGAAAGCTGGTAAGTTGGACAAGCAAAAAGCAAAACTCGGTATCCACTTCCACAACTGAAGTTGAGTATGTAGCAGCTGGAAGTTGTTATTCTCAAGTCTTATGGATGAGAAATCAACTATTAGACTATGACCTTTAGCTATCCAAGATTCCAATCTATTGCGACAGCACAAGTGCCATCGCTATAGCAAACAATCCAGTACTACACTCAAAGACAAAGCACATAGAGATCATATATCATTTTATCAGAGATCATGTGATGAATGGTGATATAGAACTCCACTTTATCCCTATTGACTATTAGCTCGCTGATCTTTTCACCAAACCTCTCGATGAGACAAGATTCAACTTTCTCATCAGTGAGCTTGGAATGCCGAATCTTGAAGATTAACTCTTCAACTTTCATGTATCATGTCAGTTATAAAAGGTTCTACTTACTCTCATAATATCTGACAAAATATCTCTAACACTCAGGTATGTTCTCTCATTCTCTCTCACTGAATCCTATTCAGTAAGACGTTTTCAAAAACCAAAACTTTAATCACTGAATTTCTTCAAATGATTAAAAGCTTTATGAAAAACAAATTTTATCACTGATATTTCTCATCAGTGATTCTTTGCAAAGAAAATATAACTCTGAATTTCTGTCAGTGATACTTTCCAAAAAATGAAACGTTTTTCTCTCTCTTATGACGTCATTCGAACCAATAATCCATGGCACGCCTTTTTCTGACACGTTCATCTATTGCACTTCTTGTCCAATCAACTTCGTGGGACGTGTCCGTGTCATGATGACCACCTTTTTCCCGCTCTAAATTCTTTCTCTCTCCTCATATAAAAGGAATGTCATTCATATTTTTACCTTTTACCTTCTCTAAAAACTTAAAAGGCAAGAAAACACTCTCGGCATTCAAGAAAAGAACTTACGAACACTTGAATCTTCAAATCTTCAAGCATCTCAGGTTCTTGTTCTTATCCTTTTCTTCTTCCAAAACACTCGTTTAATCCTAAATTTTCTTTCTTATTTTGGATTAAAATTGTTTTTCTCTTAAAATCATTTTCTTTATGATTTTTCTTGTTCTGCAAAAACCTTATGGTTTTTAGGAGTGTTCGTCTCACCTTCTTTTTAAGGAAACTAGTTTTTCTCTAAAACCAACTTCTTTTACAAGTTTCTTTCCTTAACAAGAAACTAGTAAAATGCTTTGCATTGTTTATGGACTCTAAAACCTTTCATTCTATTCTTCTTTTACATATTCCAGCAATGGCCTCCCAAGATACTCTCCTTCCCTCAAAGACTGTGAAATTTGCACTTTTTGATTCCGAAATCGCGAAAAACAACCACTTGGGACGACTAGACCTCCCAAAAACAAATGTCCTCATCTTCTGCAAGCTGCTAACTTTCTCAAAGAATCATGTTTGGGTTATGCTCTGAAAGTTGATCCCACTCCTTCAAGGGCTCTTCTTCAGGAATTCTGGTTCACCGCTGACAAAGATGAGGTACTAAACAAGCAAGGCAAGTCGATCCCTGCTATCACCTTCCAGGACCCACCATGGACCTGGAAATATCACTGCTCTTGCTATTCGCACAGCTCTTAGATTCTCCTCCAAGACAAAGGCAGGCTTCGACGCCTTACCCACTAACGTTGAACTCATTCAGTTCCTCGACCACATGGGATATCAGTGGGACTTCAAACCCCTCATCACCATCCCTTATAAAAAGTTGACAAAGATTCACAAGGCGAAGATGCCCTCTGAACTGAATTATATCTTCACACACATAATTCAAAGCATGAGTGGCAAAGTTGGGTCACTTGATCAGGCAAGCAAGGTTCAACTCCAAATGGGTTACTCAGTGATCGTTGGTCGACACTTTAACTATGTCGGAGCTATCTTTGAAGATCTTCTCTCCAAGATCGAGAAAGTTGAAAGGTACATCAAGATTCCCAATGTTAGATTCATCTCTGCCATCCATCATTACTTCTTGGGAGACAAGTACCCTAAGGAGAGTGATTGTAGCTTCTCCAAGGTTGGCCCTCGCATCCTTAAAGTCAAGGCCGCTGAAAATAAGGTAAGTCTTCAAACTCTCTGCCTCCGTCTCTCCCAACATTCTTCTCTTTCAGTGGCTACGCAGATGGTTCCTTCATCAGCTACCCCCGCCACTACAACCCCTCTAAAACGAAAGTCATCAGCTATTTCTGGTGCCTCTAAAAATGCCATAAAGGCTATGGATAAACCCCCTCTAGCAAATATACCTGAGGTAGTCTCTCAACAGACCACCTTAGATGACTTCGTGGCTCACTCTTCCACTACTGCTACCGCAAGAACCGTTTCAGTGACTACGGCCGCTTAAACACCACCGGTGACCTCCCAGATTCCCTCAGTGACTCAACCCCCATCTGAGGTAATTTCTACCATCACCGGTGTTCCTTTTTCTATCCCTACTACTTCTCCTTCTATTTCTTTGGTCTCTAATCTCCCACCCTTACAGCAGCCTATTCTTCAAGATGCAAATATAGGACCTGGTGGCCTCCCTTTCGGAGGTTTGCCTCAAACATCACTGCCATTTCCTTCTTTTGAGGGAGACCTGGCATTCTACAATATGTTTGACACGTCAGGTAACTCTAAAACCATATACACTTCTCTCACCACTCTAAATAAGCCTGAGCAACGTTTTTCTCAACTGCTAAATTCTTTTCAGGTCCTACTTTGGGAACTATTGATGCCTCTCTACACAAGCTGGTTGAGAAAGTGGAAGCTCTCTCTACTTCCATCAACACCACCACTACTTCCGTCAACAGTGCTGGTGAAGACCTGAAGAATCTCTCCACCACCATCTCTATGAAAGCTGATGTGTCTCAGCTCAACTCTCTCCAAACTGAGGTCAGCACGCTGAAAGAGAACGTGGCCAACAACTCTCTTCAGCTGCAATTTCTAAATGGCCACGTTGATCATCTCACCAGCGAAGTCAAGATCCTCGGTGGAAAGGTTGACGACTCAAATCGGCTTCTCACTAAGATTCTGTCAAAGGTGAATGAACCAGCTCCCGCTCCTACTTCTTCCTTCACTGACGATGACAGAATGTCACTGAACCTAATTGTCGAGTTTATTCCGCATGCTACGTCTACCATTCCAGAGATAGAAGGTCGTCTGGATGCGTTGGAGGCTGATGCCCACATATCGACTGTTGCTGAAGCTGAAGTTGCCACATCCCTCCCCCATGATGATGACAAATAGGGGAGAAGAATCTAAATGAAGAAAATGCAGCAACTGTGCAGGAGAATGTGGAAGAATCTCCCTCTCAGGTTGAGGGGGGGAAGACAGTTGAAGAATCAGCTGTTGCTGAAGAGAAAGCCCCTCCCTCCCCTTCTCCAGTGCTTGTTAAAGAAGAAGAGGAATAGGAGGTAGAAGAAGACGAAGAACTTGATCTTCAAGATCAAGAGGCTGACGATGTCATCGTTGATGATGATGAAGGAGAAGATCCTTCCCAATGGTTCTCTGCAATAAACGTCTCATCATCTCCAGCGATGAAAGGCATCGTATTAAATTAAGCAGGGGGGAGACAAAAGGACAAACCTCCAGATACCTCATCCCAAGGAAAGCAGAAGGGAATCGCTGTCGAGGGAAATCTGAAACTCCTGTCACCTTTTGAGAGGGAGCTACCTTCTCAGGTATGACTATCCATTATACATCTATCTTTCTTTTCCTACCAACCACGCTTGTCTTTCTAGCCTTTATCTATCTCTTCCTTAAAAACATACACTAACTCCTTTTTCTTTTTGCTCAAACAATTCTCTCCCCTGCTTAAGGGAACGTCTCAACAAATAATCCCAGCTCAAATAGCTGAAGAAACAATAATCCCAATCTCTGTCAACGAGATTGATGAAAAAGAAGAGGATGAATCCCTGAGTCATCCAAGAAGGCCCTCTCGACCTTTTTAAAGGTCATAGAATGAATTTCAGAGACGAGCAGAGATGATCTCCAACCTGGAGAGTTTACGGCTGAAGATCCCTCCTCAAACCTCCGATGAAGAGTTTGACATCCTTTCCAAAGCTGAAATTGAAGAATATGTCAGAGCTGAAAAGTTAATTGTTGAATGCCAAAAAGATATTGATCTAGCTCTTAAGGTACATTCATCTCTATTCAATGATGACAAGATGAAAAGGAATCCAGTGAATGTTTAAGCTGCTCTTTTGAAAAAGATAGAGGAGGAAACGCTAAAAGAAAAGAGATCAGCGATGCCAGTTTAGCTTGGTGCAAGAAAAAGCTCGACCATCAATCTGATCCACTGAAAATCACTACCGTAACTATCACTGGAAATAAAAATAAGGACCGAACAACTATCACCATGGAGATATTCAGAGAAGATGGAAGTGCAAAAGCAATGTTCTTATCAAAACTGGAACACTTCGGCTATTCAGAATGGTTAGAGTTCATAGAAGCACTAAATAAATCAAGATTAACGTACAGAGGCCATGTTGAAAACCTTCTTGAAGCTCTCATCAACAGGGTCGCTGCCAAAACAAATGTACCCTCAGCTCCTCCATCTCAGCCAAGACCAGTTAAACGAAAGCATACCTCTTCTTCTGAAAATGATGCAGTTATCAGAAATGAAACCTCCATCAAATTCTCCAGGGATGCATTGTTCGGGCCTTCTCCTAATCTTTCAGCTCGAGATCTATCATTGCCTTCTGATGGACCCTTCTTACCAGGGCAAGTGTTAAAAAAAAGCCTTATGGAATCTTCTTCAGAGATGATGAGGAACAACTTAGGTTTCAAAGAGTCTTTGAGATTCCTCTCTGCCCACTAAGTCATCTTCAACATCTTCTATGCTTGTGGTGTGGATACTCTTCATTGGCGGATCCAATCAAAGCTCTTATTCGACAAGAAGCCGCTGATCGAAGAAGGAAAGGAGAAAAGATATTGGATTTCATGATCTCTCTAGAGACCTCCTGAAAACATAGTTGATAGATTCTCTTCTGTCTCTTGTAATCTATTAGTTAGTCTTACAGCAGTATAGGACTTCTCTTGTACTTACAGTTTTCATGTTCTACATTGTAACCTCTTTTTACAAGTTAATGAAAATTTCAATGAAGTACTTAAACTCATCAGTACTGTAAAAGATCCCTCAAAATAGTAATTGGGACATGTATGTTACGAGTCCTGACTATCCTTATATTTTGACTTAAAAGTAATTTTCTTCATAGTTACTTTGTCATCATCAAATAGGGGAGATTGTTGATCCAAATTCTCTCAGTGATTTGATAATGACCCGCTGTAATACTTAGTGAAAATTACGTTTAACATCTGTATGTGTTAGTGTTTCACTATCAACGATTAAGTACTGGGTATGTTCAGTATCGCTGATGATCTCTCTTGTAACAGTTAGACGTAATCCCGGAAGACAAGTTTCACGATAAAGATGTTCATCACTGAGTCGAAGACAAAGCTGGTGAACAACGGACAAGTCTACTCATGATATGATGCGGATATCAGTGAAACCAATACAAGTCTACCTACACACGAAGAAACCTGAAGAAAAGCTTCAGTGATCACTGAACCTCCTTCTATCTCTGAGAAGGAAGAGATATTCAGCGATTGAAGATCACATAGCCTATGCTCCAAGTTTCTTTTGTCTTATCCTTGCCCACATAGTACAAATGTTAGAAGAGACATACCTCTGTGACAGATCGTACAACAACTCTGAAGACTACATTGTTCACCTTTCGGCCAAAAGCATGTCTCCAAAAGTCAGAGGCATGCAACCAACCATTGAAGGACACGTGTAAAGTATCATGTGATGCATTTAATGCATAGGGTATAAATAGAAAGATCAAGACTCTATCTGAGAGTAGCCTTCTATCTTTCTTATCATATAGAAACTCTTGCTTTCTATATTCTCTAAATCTCTATACTCTAATTATTGTGCAACAATCTGTGTGATTCTTAAGTTTGTTTAGATTAGGTTTTACTTAATCTTATTCGGCAACAAACTGTAAATTGTGATTTGATTTATCAATAAAAAATTTATTAAACCTTTAAATTTTGTGTTTGTATTCAACCCCTCTTCTACAAACTTGTTAAGCACCTTCGGGATCAACAACGATTTATATCCATAAATTTAATGAAAAATCAATAGTTAATTTGCATATACTTATACTATCTAAAATATAAATTCCTCACGAGAAACGAGTGCAACATAAAGGATTTGCATCTAGAATTGGAATGGCGGGTTATAAAGGTGCATATGCAAGCAGTAGGGTGAGAAGGGTGTGTATAGTACCTGCCATCTTCGCATGTAGAAACCTTCAGGGAGGGTTTGAAGTTGTTGCAAAGCCTCAAGGGGCATATATGGAATACCAAGTGTTACGATTCCTGCAAGTTTCTCTGGGAAGAAAATGGCAAATATATAGCCAACCATTGCTCCAAAATGACCAATCACGAACACCTTAGATATGGCGAGAGAATCTAGGATGGTGGTCGTATCTGTGACCAAATCAGCGAATGAGGTCTTCTCGGGTTCTGCAGGAATGTCGGATAGTTTGTATCCTCTGTAATCCGGTGCAATGGCTCTGAAACCCGTGATGATTCTGAGTGTATGATATCTCGGGAAATCCGTGAAAGAAAAGCACGGCCGGCGATGATTCCGACCCAATCTCCGCTACGTGGAGCTTCAGCCCGTCGACTTGGACGTAATTATGCTTAATCTGATCCATTTTTTCACAATGAGATTGAAAATTATATGAAGATGGTATATGTGTGTTTATAATGCAAAGGTGATGGTTTGAGATTTTGGTTGTGCGATTGTGGCTTTTATATGGTGTTTTTTTTGCCATCATTTTTGAGACATTTTCAACATATTAATTTGTGGTGTTAATCTTGTTTGAGGGCTTAGCCACCTCCAAGTAGATTTCCTTAAAGTAGTGCAACATGGGAAAGAAAACAAGATTTAGCAATTATTTATGATTTTGGAAAGATACACGATAGATTCTCATTTAAAAACCGCCTCCGATTAATTAATTAGTTAGGTTTTAAAAATTCTCAAATTCTTTTGGAATTTTAGAATGGAATATCTAATAGAATCTACATAAATAAACATCATAATTGATCCATGATTAATGTTTCTTTGATATAAGTGTGATGTATTACCATAACATAATTAGTTCTAAAGACTAAAAGTATTAATCAAACCGTAATGAATTTTCTTTTTTAAAATGAGATTGTAATAATTAAACTTTTGAATTAAACCTATAGATTAATTAATAATTCATGGACCACTTCAACCTTCGAATTCATGGTCAAGATTTGTATTTTACCCTTGAAAAACATTAGTACGACTTCAACCTAGGATGTGCTTCATGCATATATTGTATATATATTTTTTTTTTCAAAATCAAAAGCAATCTATACATGAATAAATCAGATCTTATTGAGTCAACTAACGTTAGGAAAACAATATGTTTTTTTAAGAGACAAGGTTGAATATGAAAACCAAAAAATCGAGTAAAATAATAGGTGCAAGCGTAATTCAAATATTTTTTTTGGTCGGGCATATCTTCAATAGACTAGTTCCGTTTAGATCGTTCGGTAGAAACTAAGTTAAATATACTTTTTACTTTTTCAAACGGTTGACGGTGCTAATAAAAAAATATGGGCATCAGTTCATTTTGAAAACATAATTTGTGGTGTGTGCAGTTTGCAGTAAAAAAGAAAGTTCGTTAATAACACGTAAATTTAATTCGCTTTAAAATGAATACAATAAAATTTTGTTTCTTTTTATAATTCTTCTATTAATATTTGTCTTAAGGAAGTTGTATGCCTCTACTAAGTGTCACGACAAGAGAATTGTTATTTAGTGACGAAAAAAATTTGGTCACTAACAATATAAAATTGGTCACTGATGCATTTTAGTGACCAAAATTTGGGTGGTCATTTTTCGTCACTAAAGGTCCGTCACTGATTTGCATTAGTGATCAAATACAAAAATGGTCACTAATTAGTGACAAAAATAGAGTGGTTACTATGTTTGTAACGACTAATTTGGTCACTAATTATCGTCACTAAACGGAGAAAGTTGTCACTAACTTGATTAAATTAGGGACCAAATTAGTGACCACCACAAAATACGTCACTAATTTAGTTCAAGATAACGGCTCCGTTAAAGTCCGTTAGCATCCATTAGTGAACAAATATGTGGTCACTAGTGTTAATAGTTGTTAGTGACAAAAGAAAGTGGTCACTAATTATAAAATGTGAAGAAAAAAAATTGTAACTAATTTCTACTATAAATTGTTATTACTGGGAAGAAGAAAAAGAAAAAAAAATGCCAAAAAGAATTCAACAAAAAATCAAAATTTGGTCAAGACCTTTTCATCTTCTCTAAACCAACAATAAGGGAAACCTCTATTTTTCTCAATTCAATAATACTTTGATACTAAGAAACCATTAGATCCCGGGACCGAGATCGGTCGAATCACCGGGTACGGCGGTTGCGAAACCGGAATGTGGCTCGGCAACACAAACGGTGCCTGACCACCTGCGGCTATAAATGGAGGCGTCGCACATAGCTGCAATGCTTGGGTCGCTCCAGTTCCTGCATCAAAACATACAACAGAGATTTTAAAATTGATCACAAAACTTAAAGCCAAAGTGAAACCGAGGGTGTAATCCTACAAATAAATCACCTGAAAACAGGCCAAGAAACCCCCGTAAAACCTCTAGTTCCTCCAAATGCAAATTCATCTGCATTTCCCTTAAAATCTCTCATCACTTTGCCAGTTCTGACATCAAATATGTTGAGCAGAACCCTCTGACCATGAAGAAAAAATTAGAGTTGTTAACTGACATAATGTTCTAATTACATTACAAATTTTGCATTAAATAGATCTCCTTACATGACTATCATGAGGGGTGTTAGGTTCATGGTTGCTGTAAGTAACCAGATACTTCTCACCAGGAGAGAAGTGGATCAATTTAACCTACAATTGACAACATAATTCCAATTATTTAATAATGGAAGACTAATTCAAAATAATATGGAATATGCTAAAAGAAAACCTTGAACACAAACAACCTGTGGATAAGCATAGCGCATTAGGCGATTAAAGGTAGAATCACCACCCCACACATCAGCACCCTGTCGATGGACCGTTGCTAAGTACATCCCCAGGAGAGACCATTGTACAAAACTTTCAGTCCAGAACTGCATAGAAAGAACAAAAAGTCTCTCATCATCATCATTCTTTCACATTCATCAATGGCAGACAAATGAGGAACCATTACGAAGAACACAATGCACAAATGATTTATTTGAAGAACTAAATAAATCATTAACATTATGTTCAAAGAGCTATAACACCCACAACACCTCATCCAAAAACAGCCACAAATGAGCCATCTTTTAATGCACTTAATACAACCTTGCTATCATAAAAGAGCATATCCCTCAAATTTACAAAGTTAAATTCTTTTATTTATTGCAACATAGGTAAGTGAAGCCTTCCATAAATTAACAATTGTTTTTATGTTTGTTGTTTAAAGACTGCATTTAGATTTATCAAGGATTCTGTATGGTTGTCGATTCTAGGAAGTTTGCATAATACTCTTAATGTTGTGCTTGGTTGTAATGATGGTTTCTCAGTTCCTGCAACGAACCATTCCAGGAAGCATTGCATAACCTCGAAATGATGTTAACCTCTTGCAACACCTTTTTTCCACCATATACTTCTGAGGAGACAAGTTATTTGGTTCATTGTTTAGAAACTATATAAAGGATGGCATGACCGTTCCATTGATTGAGACCAATGATATATTTTTAGTTTCTGATTCAAATAAATTAGACCCAAATTTATTTTTTTGTTGCCAATTTGCCATCACCATGTAGATTTGGCAAGATCATCTGGTTTGCAGGCAAGTTATAGCTCTGTGCTAGAATGAAGATGTGGGACAAAGTTGGGACTTAACTTCAAGATAGTGGATGCCAAACACAGAGCAATTTGGACATTACATAAGTAGCAGTTATTAAAAGTTGGAACCGAACTTAACAAAGAATAAACAAGGCTATTTAGCAAACCTGATTGGTGTAAACAGCGAGAAGGAACCACTATCTCGACCAGTCCTGAGAGACGATTGTTTGATAGATCCCTAGTAACAGATAACAGGGGACGTGCGATGTAAAAACATATAGGTAATAATGAAATGGGCCTATGTGTGTGTGTGTGTATAGGAGAGCAGGGGAAATTCGAATGAGAACCATAGAAAGAACCTCGGAACCAACTATCTTATGATGAAAACCGTGAATAATCATGAATATTATGTAATTTCATCATGAATATCATGCATTTTTATTAGTTATTACGAATAATATTCATCATTAATAAAACATGAATAGTTGGTTCTCGAAATACTTACGGTTCTCATTTGAACTTGCCCCTAGGAGAGTAAATGGCCAACAGTCGATAACAAATTCTCAGCAATTAGCTGCTGAAAGTTAGTCCAGTATTTTGCTTGATACAAAATGAGCCATCTTTTAATGTACTTAATCCATACAGAGGTTAACAGATAAAAGTAAAAGAAAAACATATCATGAAGATAATTGAAGAATAGATCATGAAGCTAGTACTGACATTAAGAACCTCTGCCAGTGGTAGGGACGAATCAGGGGGATAATTGTCCATGTCTATTGAAGATTGGTATGGTTGTGCATCTCTAAAACTTAAAAAAGTGATGAGGCATAGATCAATAATCAACATCAAAAAGATAATAACTTGCACTTGGTGGTGTTCTACATACCAGATTAGAGCATACAAACACAAATTTGCTTCTCCAGCAGAGCACCCGCAAATATCGTCAAGACCTGTAAAATAAAAGACGATGGGATTTCAGTCATTTAAATTCTTAAAAACCTACAGAAAATGATAGACATGCACCAAATCCACTTCAGAACAAAAAGAGTTCTCTCTACTCTGCTAAACTATAAAAACTAAAACAACAAATGTTATATTTTTAATTATCTCAACTTTTTGATGAACTCTGTTATCCTTTATTCCATATGCCAATTTTTTACATGGCCTAATCTGCAGAGAGGTTTTTTTTTAATTGTATGCCATCTGTTTAGGGTTCATATCTCATTCAATCTTGATCTCAAATGTTTAAATGCGAAGTGACAATCATATCTCGGCTTGGTATAATTCGAATATACAATCTAGGTGTTTAGATATTAGGGTTCCACTTTAATAAAGTTCAGCATATTGTCACATATTATTTATGTACTCTTGTATTCCTGGTTTCCATATGAATCAACATTGATAGCTTATTGTGTTGTGCATAACGGTTATATGAGTTCAAGTAATTGACAATCCATAAATTTTTAGGTAAGAGAGAAGGTTGGATTGGCACAACAGGAGCTCTTGACTAGAAAGAAAGAGTAAATATAAACCTATTATCCATATGAACTGGAAGCTCTAATCATTATGTAGCTCATTCATCGTTTTCTTTTACCAGGATCCCGGTAAACAAGGCAAATACTTCATCAGTTCTGAAAAAATTAAAGACACAGTTCAGAACCAGGGTCCCAGCCAGTCTTCACTGGAATGCCTCTTTTAGGAGAGAACAAGACACCCATTGAAATAGTCTTGGTTGATGCTAACAATGAGGATATAGTGAATACCGGAACTGAATCTGCACTAAAAGTGGAAATAATTGGTTGTCGAGAAGACAGTGGAAGCCATGATCAACATTGTTGATTTCTTAGACAATCCAGTCCAGAGGCATAAATGCAACAATACAACATAAGGTTCAAAAACACAGATGTCGACAATACACCAATCACAAACAGTAGCAACAAATTACAAGAAATTAATTAATGTTTCACAAAAAATGACATATTTCGAGAATTGAAAAAGGCAACAAAACCTGGAAAAAAAGAAAAAGAATGTTCAAAGAGAAATAGTTGAAATTTCAATATATCGCAACAATTGGGAAATCTATAATCAGAATCCTACAAAATCCAAAAATCGAAACCAAAGCTTAAGAACAGAAAAGTCTTACCTAATTCGATCAAAGAATAGTTACTGAAGTCATCACGCATAGTCGAAGACAGTTCAGATAACAATTAGAATTTAAGAAAATTAAATCCCTGAGAAACGAACATACAATTCCATCTATAAATCACTTATAACAGAGCTATGTAACTAACCTGGAATCAAACTAAAAAAACAGAAGTAGGGTTGGAAATCGTTGTGACTTGAGGGACGTAGGAGTCAAAATCGCTGGAATTTGCTGTGATTTGAGGTCGATGGAAACTCGGTTCAGCCTTCAGGGGCGATCGATAGAGATCAAGAGAGAGAAACTAGGGTTTTATTCCGGTTGGAGAAAATGACCCGAATAGAAGGTTGGTAGTCATGGACCCGGGTCAGATTTGCGTGTTTTTAAAATGAGAATAGAAAGTTGATAGTTTTAACCCCTAGACTTTAGATTTTTATATTTATGCTATAATTTTGTTAATTAGTTACTATTTTTGAGATACCATTTAGTGACCATTATTTTTTGTCACTAACACATATAATTAGTAATCAACTACTAAATAATACTCATTGATAGTTTGCTTATTATCACTTTCATTTTAGTGACCACTATTTTTAGTGACTAACACTTTTATTTTAATGGCAACCATTTTTTGCTACAAGTATTTTTAATCAACATGAACTACTAAATACTACTTAGTGACAACTATTTTTAGTCATTAACCCTTTGAAATTAGTGACCACTATTTTTTGTCACAATCATTTTCATTTTAGTGACAACTATTTTTAGTCACTAATACTTTTATTTTAATGACAACATTTTTTGGTAACTAATCTTTCAATATATCAACATGTACACTACATTACTATTTAGTGACAACTATTTTTAGTTAACTCTTTGAAAATAGTGACCACTATTTTTTGGTCACTACCACTTTCATTTTAGTGACCACTATTTTTAGTCACTAATACTTTTATTTTAATGACAACCATTTTTTGGTAACTAATCTTTCAATATATCAACATGTGCACTAATTTACTATTTAGTGACAACTATTTTTAGTCACTAACTCTTTGAAAATAGTGACCACTATTTTTTGGTCACTACCACTTTCATTTTAGTGACCACTATTTTTAGTCACTAATACTTTTATTTTAATGACAACCATTTTTTGGTAACTAATCTTTCAATATATCAATATGTGCACTAATTTAGTACTTAGTGACAACTACTTTTTAGTCACAAACTAGTTCAAATTAGTGGCCAATATTTTCTGGTCACTAACGCGACCATTATTTATGTCACAAAACACATGAATTTATAATTAGTGACGAAAAATATAATCGTCACAAATTTAGTCATTAAAATAGATCGATATAAATAACATTATTTTAGCAATGAGAATTAGTGACAACTCTAGTGACCAATTTTTAGTTTTTGTCACTATATTTATATTAGCGACCAAATTTTAGTGACGATCTTTGTTTTTTTTTTTTAGTGACCAAATTTTAGTGACGATCTTTGTTATTGTCACTAACGTTGCAATAAGTGACCAAAAAATAAGTCGTCACTACAATTTTGGTCACTAACTAACGTTTTTCTTGTAGTGTGTGTTAAGTATGTAAATTATCGTTTTACCCTTCTATACACACTTGTAGGTGCCGCCTCATAATGGGATGTACGCAAATCTAACTTCTACCCTATATTTTAGAGCGGCAGTCTTTGTGAAGAGCCCTGTCATTAAAAATGTGTATTTGAGAAAAAAATTGACATGTGGTTTTTGAAAAGAATGGTAGTTGCATTTTCTTTATATTCTTTTTGTTTTCATCTTCTTTGGCCTCTACCTCATCAGGTGATTTGGTAACGAATTTGGGTTTCAAATGAGAATGTTTTGTAGCCGCTTGTAGAAAATCAAAGTTATACAAGGCTGGTTGTTTTCTGATGGCTTTCTTTAGATAATGTGGGTTATCGTAACCGAGTCCCCACTTCTCTTTGATATCAGATTCCTCATTTGGTGTGTTTAAGAAAATGGTTTGATCTGTTTGTCCTCTAGCATACAGTTTGGCTTCCAAACCATTTACCTTTTTCTCTAAACTCTTGTTTTCAACCTGCAATTTATGAGCTTTTAGAATACATTCTTGTTTCTCAATATCAGACTTGGAAAGTTTAGAAACAATTTCAGAAATCTTATTTTCAAAACAATCTTTTTGAAGTTTAAATTAGAGGCAGATTTGTTGTGAGTCCGTGTGATTGAACACGATCGTTACCAGATAATCAAACAACAAACAAGATAGATAAACCAACCTGTTTCGATTAATAAACGAGGGATTACAAGGTTTGGTGTTCTTGAAGATTAAGCTCTCTTTTCTCTCTGATCTTGGTCGATATCAGATTTCTAGATTGTTGAGATTGTGAGACATGAGATCTCACCTAACTTAAACCAAACAATAATAATATCCTAAATAATATCTAAACATAATATCTAGATATTTAGGAATAATAATAAAATACTAAAAACAAACTTTGACAATTATTACAAAGTAACATTAGACTAATATCGAGAGCGACTTTTCAGCATTAGCTTTAGATTGCAAACTTCAGCTTGGATGATCTTGAATCCAATAATTCTGTGATCTAACAATCTCCCCCTTTGGATCAAGATCATTACTAAAATGATTTAGCAATTCGGTCTTCTCTTTCAGCTCAGAAGATGCAATCTCTTTCTCTCATCAATTTGTAATAGTCTCCAGGTTTAGCTCAAAATGCTTTAGCAAAGTATCTTCAAAGAAAATTTCTCTCAGATCAGCATGTCTTTAGAATACTTTGAAGAATCCTTTCTTGGTTAGCTCTTCTCCATTCTATCTTCAGAAAAGTTGGAAGAATTCTCTAAACCTTTGATCTAGCTCCCATTTCTTGATTAGCTTTCTCCCCCTTTTTGATGAAAAGTGCAACGACTTCATCAAAACTTTAGCAAGAAATGTATTTCATCAGGAGCTTCTGATCCGTCAATTCAAAAGATATTCATCCAGATCTTTGCAAATCCAGACAAAATAATCGTGTAACACCTTAATCAACAAATGAATCAGTTAATATGCCTGTTAGTAACACTAAGTCACTGTGTGTACTGAGTACACAATGGAAAGGAGCTTTTTTTTATGTTCGCTCCCCCAGGGCTTCCATTCAATCATCGAAACACCACAAAGGTAATTTCTATAAACGTTATGACAAAGAAACAAATACCTTGTGTGTTCATGCAAGTGTTAGAAAGAATTTAGCACTTGATGATTGCTTATAAGGATCAATATTGTATAAACCACTGAGACAACAGTAAGTTAAACACAGACTCAATGTGCATGATTGAAGTGCGAATGTGGGGCAGACTTCCTTCTTTTCAATATCCAGATTTTCCAAATGAAAATCAGATAGCAAATGTGTTGCTTCCCCTTTGAAAATGTGAAACACTTTCCTGTTAAGAAGAAAATGAGTAGTTGGTGAGGTTTGATCAAGAGTTGGCATGGGCTAGTTGCCTGTTTCAATAATGATCACCAAAGAGTTGTGAAACATTAGAATTGTGGTTGCCCGTCTCAGAAAAAGTTGGTGCAGAGTTCTGATATTCTTTTAACTCTGTTCTCACACCCTCTTTCTTTTAAACATTAATCTTACTCTAACAAAACTCTCTTTTTCATTATATCTCATCACTCAATCACTAAGGATTAACTTCTTGGGTAGGAAACACTGGTTAACGTGTATCCATAGAAGTTGTGTTAAGTCCTAGCACACAGAAATCATGTTTTACTATGATGCACATGATGCTCAAAATGGTTTAACTATCTCAGTTAAAGCACAAAGTAGATCTTGAAAACATTTAAAAGCACACATCCAATTCATGAAATCGGTTTGAGATTCGGGAAGTGGTTTGAACATTTAAGAACAATGTTTTCTATGATTGAAAGTTGTCCACTTTTCAACCATATATGAGATGAAGATTAGAAATATACCTTGACATGCAATCTTCCATCTCATGAAGTTAAGCTTAAAGTCATAAACATATGATCTTGTAAGCATCTCTCAAAAACTGCAAAAGTCTTATGTCTTAGTCAAAGCAAATTTATTCACTTAAATTGAAAAGACAAAAAGAAGTAAAACGATTAAAGTATGAGTCCTGATCAGAAATAATCAGAAGTCATCACCTTTTACTCCCCCTGAAATTATGCATCAAAACATTATCAGTGTTAAAGATATGCATAAAATTTCATAAAAATATGTATTCCCCCTTGAAGGTTGATTTCCTCATTCGAGTATTGGAGTACAATCTCATATCAACTCAGAGTAAGGTCTTTTGATCATTGAAGTGCGGGTCTTGAACTATTGTATTCAAGAGCCATTACTTCGTTGAAGTACGGGTTCTAAGTTGATTTACTTAGAAGCCTTGTCTTGTCATTGAAGAACGAGTCCTGATCTGTACATAATCAGAAGTCGAAAGTCTTTTTCTCCTACTCCCTCTTAACAGTAGGTACCTGCAACACAGAATCATCCCTTTTCTTTGGTATCCATTTCCATTTGGATCCAACTGTGTTAGCTGCAGTTCTTATGGGAGTAATTGAGTAAGAACCATACCAATAATGGTTAGTCGTTTTATGAACAGGATCATGTGTACGACACTAAGAACAATAGAGTTTATTTCCTGACAAACTGATTAATTGATCTCTCATGTAGACAAAATCAGGTTTACCTTTACGCGCATTGTTCTTCTTGGCATTTTGCGTATGTACACATGACTTCTTTCTTTTAAGCTCATCTTTCTTCTTTGTTTCAACTGGTTTCCTGTTCCAGACCAGTTGATCTTCTTTGTAGCTACTTCTCCTTCTTCGATGTGTACCTGAACCATCTGTATTTCTATCAAAGAAAAGGTTAGAATTACGAATCTGATAAGAAGATTTAACTGACCTTTTGGAAGAAACAGGTTTAGATGTTGAACTTGCAGCTGACTTGAAAGAGCATTCCGAATCAGCTGAATCATCTCCAGATGAGTGGACTGTTGACTCTGGAGTCTTGTGCTCAGTCACCACCACCATTGAAATAATCTTTTCAAGCTCGTTATTCTTTGAAGAATAATTGTCTCTTTCTATGATAAGAAGGTCAATCTTCGTCTCAAGCTCATACTTCTTTTTCTTCTCTCTCAGTGCACACACAGAAAGTTCAGATAGCTTTCCATTAAGCTTTCTAATTGCAGCTTCAAAGGTGCTTCTCTCTTCTTCAAATTCCTTCTTTGCACCCTTTCTTCTATCTGATATTTCTTTTAAGTATCCAGCATTCTTCTGATCAATTGTCTTCTTCTCCTTGGCAAACTGATCTCTTTCCAAAATGATTACTTTCTCAAAGCTACTAACTTGTTGAGAAAGCTTTATACATTTAAGTTCAAGCACCTTCTTATCTTCAACACTCTTCTTGGAAAGATCTGAGAACTTCTTCTCACACTCAGATATTTTCTTTTGTAGCTCATCATTTGCACTTTCCAAATCCTTAGATTTCTTCTCGTTGCTCTCAACAAGATCTAGCTTCTGTTTTTGAGCTTCCAAATCAGAAATCATTCTTTTTAGCGCAGAGTTCTCACCTACCAAATTCCTAACACTTGATTTATTTTCAATTTGATCCCACAACTGTTTTGTTGTAGCCTCTATGATATTTAAATTGATAGAAATTTCATCTGAAATTCCTTCCAATAGGAAAGATCGAGCTAAGCTGTCAGCATCATATCTCTTTCTTTGCTCGTCTGAGTACATATCAAGAGGTACTTTAAGCAGTTTTTCTTCTTTTTCTCCATTCTCCATTCTAACAGTAAAAACTCTCCTTGGGACTGTCATACTCCCTTGCTTCAGAGATATTCTAATAAGATCCCTTAATTTTTGTCTATCTATGAAGACCATGAACCGATCTTTCCACTGCTCATACTCTCCCCTGAAGAGTACTGGTGGCTTTGTTTTAGTTCCGATAGCTAGAATTTCTCTGGATGACATCCTGTTTGTTTAAGAAAACTTGAATATGATCGTTAGTCCAAATAAAATCAGATAAAATTCAGAAATAAAATTTCCAAATTTAACCAAGTCTTGGAACTGGAGCAAAAGGCTGAATTTGCGCTACTTGAAGGTGGTGCAAAAGTTAGTTTTGCGTGATAAGATGTTGGCGCAAAAGAGTTTTGCGCGAGAAGCGGGTCGCGCGAACTGGAAGGTTTGCGCGAGACGTGTATGGCGCAAAGCAAACTTTGCTTGAGAAGTTGATGGCGCGAAATATAGATTTTCGTGAGAAGAAGGTCTCATGAAGGGAATTTTGTGCGAACAGTTGATGACGCAAAACAAGTTTTGCGTGAGAAGCGTATGGCGCAAAGGTGAGTCGACCGGTATGATGTCGACCGGACTGATGTTGTGCCCGGAGATACCTTCGACCGGGATTTTTTTTTTCGACCAGGGTACTGTAGCGACCGGGTACTGTAGCAACCGGGAATTTTTATGCTTTTAGATCGGTAGAGAATAGTGTCGACCGGTAAGGAATAGTATCGACCGGTAATGATATGGTCGACCGGTATTGAGTTGTGACCGGGGTAAAATGTGAGTGACTTCGACCGGAACTTTGCATGACCGGAGTTACTTCGACCGGGAATGTTATCGACCGGGACCGGGACCGGAATGAACAACAAAGATATATAGATTACCAACCTGTTTCGATTTATAAACGATGGATTAAAAACAATCACTGTTTTTGAAGTTTAAATTCAGAGGCAGATTTGTTCAGAGAGTCTATCAGACTTTTGTTCCCATCAAGTTGCTTGTTGAGATCAAAAATAGTTTGACGTTTCTTCGCAACTCTGCTTTTTTCCTTTTTCAATTTAGTTTGAAGGTCTTGAAGCTCGATCATCATGGCTTCCATTTTGTTTACAAAATCAGATTCAGAAAAGTTTAGTACCTCATCTGATGTTTCTTCATCAGTCTCATCATATTTCACCTCCTTGCCCATCAGACACATTTGTGTTGTTTCTTCCTTTTCTTCCTCATCAGAATGGTCAAGCCAAAACTCATCTTCAGCCATTAAAACTTTTCTCGCTTCCTTCTGTTTGGCCAGTAGCATCTTCTGCTTGTAATAATCTGGGTTTCTGACTGTAGGCTTGCGACAGTCTTTGGCAAAATGACCCAGCTTTCCGCAATTGTAGCACTTAACCATATCATCAGCCTTCTTCTCACGGCCATAATCATTGATAAACATTTTCTTCTCCTCAGGCTTTCTGTCCCCAAACTTCTTTTCCTCAAACCTTCTTCCTTCTACTCGTTCTCTATGCTCATGATTCTTCGACCCTGACGAGTACCTTTGAGTGTTTGAACCCGGCTTCTTGTAGAACTTCTTTTGAAAGGCACGGGTCAGCAGTAACATGGCTTGCTTGAGGTTTTCCTCGTCATCAGAGTCAGAATCAGAATCAGCGGATTCATCAGAACTTGGAATCACTACTTTCTTTTTCTTCTTCTTTTCCTTCTCTTTCTCCTTTCTTTTCTCAGCTGCAACCAAAGCTATGGGATCAGCTACTTTCTCAGCCTTTTTCTTCTCACTTCTTTTCTCTTCTACCTCCTCTTCATTTTGTCTCAAAGTTTCATATACTTCATGGAGTGGGATGTCACTAAGGTCTTTCATCTGTTTCATTCTTCGAGTATGCTTGTTCCACTCGGGCTGAAGGATGCTGAGGAACTTAACATTGTTTTCTATCTGCTTCTTCTTCACTTTATTCTTGGCAAGCTCATTAAGCAGTAGAACAAATTTTTCATATGTTTCTTCAAGGCTTTCATTCTCCTTAGCCTTAAATTCCTCGTAGTTGTTTATACAATTGGCAACCTTCATCTGGTTTCCGACCTTAGATCCCATCATCATTTTTTGAAGTTGATCCCATATCTTATTTGCATTAGCTTTGTAGCTGTCGATTTTTATGTAGATCTCATTGGGTATACTCTGTAAGAGTAGAGATCTTGCCTGCTTATATGCTTTGTATCTGTTCTTTTGTTCTTCAGTATACTATGAAATATCTTTCAGAACAGTCTTTGTCTTATGAGCTCAATCCACGTTTCCATCTTCACTGTCCGAAGACTCATCATCTGGTATTTCCATTATGGGGAGTACCATAGGACCTTCCATGATTGACAGCAAAATGTTCTCTCCGTTTGTATATCTGTCCACAAAGTCAAGAAACCGATCCTTCCATTGTTCGTATTCCCCTTTGAACAAAACCGGAAGCTTTACGTCTGTCCCAATGGTTATTATCCTCAAATCGAATGTCGACACCTATGTTCAAAACTTTTACACCTCAACCGTGGACATACTACCATAAATTTCCTTCCATATTTTACACTGATGATTCAAAGTTGACACCTATCATGACACTAAAATTCAAATATTACATCTCTAAAAAATGAACCCACAATATATCCTTTATTTCTGAAGACTCACCCGAATGGCACACCTTCAACTCATACATGATATTGAACAATCAACCCATCGATTCATATCCAACCATAAGCAAATAACCACACGAATCTTTAACCCGAAGATTTATCGAAGCAGAAAGATCACCTCTTACTCAACTAGGAGAAAGCATAAATCTAATACCTCAATTATTCATGCATGACCCGATTCAAAATCTGAAACCCAAAATCAAGGTTGACCACAGGTCGGATCATCCGACGCTTCAGATCCCAAGGACTCCTCTAGTGTAACACCCTAAAAACCAGAGTGAATTTAAAACGCGGAAACTGAACAAAAAGACATCATCACTTGGTATAAACCTCCCAAAAAGGGGGAAATGTACTAAGCCTTTACAAATCTGAGTACGGGTATGGAATTCAACAATGAACTAATCTAAACATAACCTATCTAGATTACATCAGTTGTTAATCCAATATCACCAAAAGAATGGGACTTAAACAATTACCCAACATCAATACTAATCATCTCAAAAATCCCGGAGACCAAGCTCATCACACAAGCCCTTGGCAACCCACCGCTAATGGGAACCTGTTATACACATCATTTGAGAAAAAGTGTTAGGCTTAAAGCCTAGTGAACACATACAGTTTATAATTTCAAGAGATATAAACATTTGTATCAAAGGGAAACCTTTTCAAATAAGCATTTCCAAGTTAACTGTTGATAATAATGAAATCCATTAAAATAAGGCTATAAACCTTCTCAGAACCTCACAATTTAATGCACATGTAGTTCTTCGTTTTGCTTTCTTTCCAGAACCTCACAATTTAATGCACATGTAGTTCTTCGTTTTATTAACTTCCAGAACCTCACAATTTAATGCACATGTAGTTCTTCTTTTATTAAATTCCAGAACCTCACAATTTAATGCACATGTAGTTCTTCTTTTATTAAATTCTAGAACCTCACAATTTAATGCACATGTAGTTCTTCTTTGAAATAGTGACCTCCAAATAACCCACATAAAATAAGCAAGTAAAACATCATTTTACTTCAAATAAGGCGGAACCCATCATTTTAGTCAAAACTAATCGGGAACCCCAAAATCACCAAAAACTCAAGTTATGTCAAAATGTAGAGAACTTAAATCTATACCGTAGAAATACTTTGGATTTCAAAAATATAAGTTTTGACATGTATAAAGTTTATAAAATGGTAGTAAGAACTCACCAAATAGGTTGTAGACAAAAACCCGAAAAGCCAGATATCGACCACCGAGAGAAGACGAAGCTTTCTATACCGAACTCTTGCTAGATGCACTTAATACTAGCAAGAAATGGTAGCTTGAAGCTAACCAAACAAACAAATAAAGAAAGAGAGAGAGAAAAGAGACTTGAGATATATTCAGAAAAATATCAATGAGATGCTTTCCCAGGAAAATCTCTTTTAAACCACTCTGCCACCGCGCGGGTTATGGCGCGGGTACACTCGTGCCGTGACTCGCGCCGCCCACTGGAACTCGCAACCAATCAGCGCACCGCGTGAGTTATGACGCGGGCTAAGTCGCTCCGTGACTCACGCCACTCACTGGACAACCCCAAACAAGCAGTGTATCGCGCGAGTTATGGCGTGGGTTAAGCCGTGCGGCAACTCGCGTCGGCCACTGCCTTAGCTTCTTCTTCTAAACTGGTCAAACGAAACTCGGGGTGTTACATCTAGTCCCTTAATTGCAATTCCTCTCACGATAGGGGTTTTAAATCTACAGCCTTAATGAGTTCAATGTTTTTCAACCAGCGTGCCAATTTGGAATTTTGTAAAACCTTTAAATGCAAAAGTTTTATAACAATTTATCATATGCGTAAAAATCTACTACCGTTTATTCATTAGGTTTAAAAATTGATCACCAACACTACGCATATAAACCCATTTCCAAAAACTCATTTGAATAGCACTTACGTTAATAAAAACGGTAACAAAGGATGCGCAACAGAATTTTTAAACGGACTACCATGGTCCTAGTATGCATCAATTTATACTATGTATAAGAAAATAATTTTCTGCACTATAACATGTGCAATAAAAGTTGTACAACTCCTAAAAGAGGATTTCACAATTTCGATTTTAAAATCTTTTCCTTTAAACCCCAAAACATCGGAGGATAAAATCCCCAACAAGGCCCATATACGTCCATTTATTTCCCAAATTTAGCAACGCAATAGGAACGTAAATAAATTTTTTTTTTAAATCAAGCTCAAATTTTGGGCCGCACAGATAAAACACACTTACCCAAAGCGGTAACTACAACGACATGCAAGCCGAAAATTCATTTCATGCATTGCGGAAAGCTTATGACGGCAGAGTCAACAGTTGAAACACGTTTAGATCAACATCTTTATTTGAAGCAACATAAATCTTTTATACGTTTACTCACACCAATAGTATAATTTAATTCAAATATAACACGTGGGATGACATCTATTAACAAAACATATAAATTAACGCACCCAATAATGCATGTATACACGTTTCAAAATTTATCTACGTTACGCAAAATGTCGTAAGATACGACACCATAAAACCCAACTGAATTTTTCATAAAACTCATTAACGCTAAAAATCAAGTGGTGTCAAATTTTTCATTTCCCAACATAAACAAAAACATAAGACAACAATAAGTCTAAAAATGTCAAAATTCTAAAACCACAACGTACGATAAAGTGACCCTTTTCAACAAAACTTTCATGAGACACGACGCCCAAAACGTCGTAAAACAATATTCCATAAAATTCAACACGGCTCGTGCAGACTAAAATTCCCAAAAATTTCCGACTCAAAAACGTGGGAACAACTCTTCCTTTAAAACCTTAACATACGTAGAGGAGATCCAATGTCAAGATCAAAAATTCCACAGTTACTTGCCCAATACTCCAAATAATATTAAAACACGGATATTACAAGGTCCGCAAATAGTGTTTGACACGAAACGGGGATAAATAGATTTTCAATAAAATATTTGAAACCACGTGCTACAATCATGTATGTTTAAGCTCACAGTTAAAATTTTGATGAGCACTAATTGCTTTATCGAGGCTTTATAATACAGCGCACTTTATGTTTTGAGAACATGAGAGACAATTTATGCAAACTTATTTTTAGAAATAAATTTAGTGCATGAATTTGGTCGGCACTCAGCATCTTAGGACTACACTCCTCCATTTTCCCGACACACAATTGTCATCTGGATGCATCAAACATCTTAGGGCAACAATCCCACTAATTTGGTTAACTTACAATTTCTCCTCGAAATAGAATCGGTCTAACAACCTTATAGTTCTAATCCCACCAATAATTATGACTCAAGATGATCAACTTAATGCATTCATCGCACCTAACTATCACTCCAAAGTGGCATCGCTATAAACATCAACCCTTCCTTAGATTACTCGCTTAGAAACCTTCTCACTACCCCAACGGTCACCATACCAAGGCAGTTTAAGTATACACACGTAACACGTAGGTTCATCATAACACTGGCCAGGTGCCATTATGATCGTACCGTACATGATCATCCTTGCAATCCTCGATAAGTTTCCCGTTTCTAGCGACTCAGTCACTTCCAAAATATCGTATCTTAAGGTACCTAATGTGCAATTTCATTTTTAATTACCTAAAAGAACACTAGTTTGAGTCTAGGCATGTAACACCCGTAATTTTCGGTAAGTGATTGTCACCCAGACGCTTCTGTGACATGTAAACAGTGGGGTTTTGTTGGGATATGTATTGTTTAAAATCCCTTGGAGTATCAGGAGTATTGGCAGTGAAAAAGTCGGGTTTCGAGGCTCCGGGAAGGTCCCGCGACAATGCCCGACGACTATGACAGTGTCATAGTCGCACTGTCACAGTCGCAGAGGAGGTACCGTTGCGTGGGGGCACCTGGAGACATTTCCAGGCGACATTTCCCAAGCAATGTTGTTGGTCATTGTCGCACAAAAGTCCCAGGCTGCTGTTAAGTCGCGAAATTCAGCCTTTTCTCATTTACTTTCATCCAAACTTCTTCTATTCTCTCCCAAAATCGTTTTCCTTCTTTCCCCTTCAAACCCTAACTTACCTTTGGCTCAAATCCTTGTACTCTATGAAGATGAAACACCATCAAGTGGTAAAATGGAAAGCTTTGATCAAGGATTCACCATCTCCATTGTCATCTTCAACCTCAAGCTCCATGGTAGAGTTTTCTAGGTTTTCATCAAAACCTAAGTGGTAAGCGTATCTCTTCCATTTATAAACCCTAATATAAGATATAAATTCTCCATTGATGATTTCCTAAGTATTATGTTTCTCCATTTTTGGTTTGGAAGATTTTGGAGGAGTTAGGTCAAAATTAGGGTTTTGAGTATAAGTTGAGGTTTTGATATAAAATGTTTGGGGAATGTTTCTATATGGTTGGATATGTTTATTTACGGTTGAAAATGTTCGGATCTAGGTTTTGGAGGTTTTGGCTTGGAGGATTCAAGTTTCGTCAAAGAAGCTCAAAGTGGGGTAAAATCTAGATTTAACCTAAATCTAGCAAGGTGAGTTCAAGTTGATTTGTGAAAACGGTGTACATGCCAAAATGTTTATTTTAAAGGGTTTTGCCTCTTACATGAAACTGTTAACTGCTGATAAGTTTGGTTGTTTTGAAAGTGTTTTAACTTTATAAACTTATTTAGCACACATCTTTGTGATTTTTGAGCATTTCGATAAATGTGTCATAAATGAATGGGTTTTGATAAATTATTGCATAAATAAGTATTTGGTCAAAAATTCACTTTTAAGTGTTTGTCGGGTTTTATGCATCATTCATGAAATGGGATGTTTTGAAAAATACGAATGTGTGAGTCCTTTGGGTTTAGGTCATTCCCGACTTTGGGGAAACATTTTAGAAATGGAAAACCTTTTGGGTTTTGGGCCGAAGGCCAATGGTAATTTGAGAATCAAAGATTTTGGGAAAATGTGTATTTTGGTTTATGTAACCATATTGGCTCTCGTGTTTTAGCCAAACGTCTATTAAGCCTCTTGGGGCTTGATTTGTACTCGGTGGAGTCTTTGGAACATTTGTTCAGTTTTGGTAGCTCGTTAAGGAGCTTTGGACGTATGGTGTACTTAGTTGCACCTTATTTGAGAGTTACATGTTTTGAATGCGTTAGTTCATTCTTTTGAGTCATGTAACGTTTTAGACTGTAATGCATTGGATCCATAGGCATATGAGTCGGTCAGTTGGTTTAGTTAGGGACTTTATTCCCGTTTTGGGACTGGATATTGTTTATGGCTAGCGGGAGCTCGAGGTACAGATCGTGGGTGGTTGAACTCGATAACCGCGTAACCTTTGTTGAAGGGCTCGAGGTAGATATCGTGGGTGGTTGAACTCGATGCCAGTTTGTAATCCAGTATGGTCACTCATCGTGGAATTTAGTGTCCGTGTTTGAAGTCTAGTGAGTGGTCCCCAAGTCATGTTTTTATGTAAGCTTGCGGTGGTAGCTCGGTTTGGGAGTCGTATACGGAGCTAAGTCTTGCGGTGGTGCTCTTGGAGAGCCGGATACGGGTACTTGTGGCTTTTGTGGTGACACTCATTAAAGGTCGAGTAGACGCTAGGGTCATTTGGGTATCTTGCGGTGGTAGCTCGGTTGGGAGCCGTATACGGGGATCCATGGCTCTATGTGAAGCTCGAGAACATTGATAAGTGACTTAACTTTGTGTGCCCGCCACTTTCAATGGAATTCGGGTATCCCCCGTCACCGAAAGGTGTTGTTTTTGGGTATTGAGTTTTATTATCCAAGTTTTCGGTAACGTTTTGTATATATGGATCTTATCCATGATTTCTGGGTTGAGTATTGTACCCCACCCGTGTTTGGGTGTTTCGGGATATAAAGTTTTATCCACGTTTCAAAAATTGGGAGCCTGCTTTCTCTTCTCCTTTTGAGTGATTTATGTGTTGAAATTAATTTACAAAGAAACGTGTTATTTTGGGGTCTTAGTCCTTAAAACAGTTTGGTTTGGAAAACGTTTATTATGGTGCCTCATTCGTCTAAAATGCATATTATTGGATAACGAGTCGTTTTCACATTCAAAGCATATCATCTTGAAAGATTATGATTTCAACTGTATTCTTCCTTTTAAAACGATTACTTTATATATGTTGAAAACTCTTGAGCTCACTAGGCGTTAAGCCTAACCTTTTTATTTGTCGGCATGTGCATGAGGTTCCAGATGGGGGTTTGGTTCTATGTGGGTCCACAATACTATATCAAGTTCTATATCAAACAACACATTAACGATTACCAACCGGTATTGATTAATAACAAAGGTTACAAGGTTGATCGATTCAAGCTCTGGATGTGTTTTCTCTGTTTTTTCTCTTTTTGCACCTTAAGTGTGTGTGTTCTTATCTGATCTATGTTAGAAAGAGTTGTTGAGAGATCTGATAATAGATCTAGCTTCTACAACACACTACCTAATCAACTTGTAATATTAAACTAATATAACTAAATAATATCTAACAAATAGATATTATATCTAACTAATAACTAACAAACTAAACTAAACTAACTAATAATAATAACAAACAACTTTGACATTTATTACAAAGTAACATTAGACTTTAATATCGAGAGTCGACGTTTCTGCTTTAGCTTCAGATTGGATCTTCAGATTGGATGATCTTGAATCCAATGAGACTGTGGTCTAACAATCTCCCCCTTTGGATCAAGATCATTACTAAAATGATTTAGCAATTTGGTCTTCTCTTTTTCAGCTCAGAAGATGCAATCTCTTTCTCTAGCTCAGAATGCTTTAGCAAAGTATCTTCAAAGAAAATTTATCTGAAATCAGCATGTCTTCAGAATACTTTGATCTCGCAGTTCTTTGTTAGCTTTTCTCTTCTCCAATGTCTTGTAATGTAATGAACTGGACATTTCTTCAAGCTTTAGATTCTCCCCCTTTTTGATGAAAAGTGCACCGAATTCATCAAAACTTTGAGTAAGAAATGTCAACCACTTGGAGCCTCTGATCCATCAATTCAAAAGAAATTCATCCAGATCTTTTCAAATCCAGACAAAATAGTCGTGTAACACCTGAATCAACTAATGAATCAGTTAACATGCCTATCAGAAACACTAAGTCACTGTGTGTAACGAATACACATTGGTAAGGAGTTGTTTGATGTTGACTCCCCCAGGGCTTCCATTTAATCATCGAAACACCACAAAGGTAATTTCTATAAACGTTATGACAAAGAAACTAATTCCTTGTGTGTTCGTGCTTGTGATAGAAAGAATTAAGCACTTGATGATTGCTTATAGGATCAATATTGTGTAAACCACTGAGACAACAGTAATTTAAACACAGACTCAGTGTTCATGATTGAAGTGCGAAGGTGGGGCAGACTTCCTTCTTTTCAATATCCAGATTTTCCAAATGAAAATCAGATAGCAAATGTGTTGCATCCCCTTAGAAAATGTGAAACACTTTCCTTTTGAGAAGAAAATGAGTAGTTGGTGAGGTTTGATCAAGAGTTGGCATGGGCTAGTTGCCTGTTTCAATAATGTTCACCAAAGAGTTGTGAAACACTAGTAATGTGGCTGCCCAGCTCAGAAAAAGTTGGTGCAGAGTTGTGATATTCTTTTAACTCTGTTCTCACACGCTCTTTCTTTTAAACATTTAGCTCACTCTAACCAAACTTTCTTTGTTTGTTTAACACACTCATTTCTTTTGACTTTTCACACTCAATCACTATGGATTAACTTCTTGGGTAGAAATCACTGGTTAAGGTGATTCCATAGAAGTTGTGTTAATTCCTAGCACAAAGAAATCCTGTTTTCCTATGATGCATATAATGCTCAGATTGGTTTAACTATTTCAGTTAAAGCACAATGTTGAGTTTTGAAAACATTTAAAGTCACACTTCCAAATGATGAAATCGGTTTGAGAATCGGGAAGTGGTTTGAACATTGAAAACAATGTTTTCGATGATTGAAAGTTGTTCTTCTTTCAACCATATATGAGATTAAGATAAAGGATTGTACCTTAACGTGCGATCTTATATCTCATGAAGCTAAGCTTAAAGTCATAAACATATGATCTTCTAAGCATCTCTCAAAAATTCTGCAAAAGTCTTATGTCAAAGTCAAAGCAAATTTATTCACTTAAATTGAAAAGACAAAAAGCAGTAAAACTGTTAAAGTACGAGTTCTGATCAGAAATAATCAGAAGTCATATCCAAACTCCTTTGACTTGAAGAGCTCCCCCTAAAATCTTGCATTACAAAAAAAATTTGGCATGCAAAAATTTTATGAGCTCCCCCTCGAAGTAATATTGACCACTTGTCAATTTCTTCTCATACTCCCCCTTTGATCATGAACAGAAGATAGAAGTGCAGATATTAATCAGAGTTAAGAATGAAGAAATGATGAAAAAATATACAATTAGAAAAACTTTGATAGGTAACTACTGATTAGATCTTGAGATTTAGCATACCAAGCTTAGAGACAAGAAAGGTAAACCTCTTTTCGTCTAAAGGTTTGGTAAACAAATCGGCAAGCTGATAATCAGTTTTTACAAAGAAAAGTTCAATTGTTCCTTTTTCAACATAATCTTTAATAAAATGATACCTGACGTCTATGTGTCAGGATCGAATTCTTAACAAGAATTAATACTCAGAAACTAATATCAAAGAAGTTGCGGAAAAACACTTTGATATTTAATAAAACAGTAATCAAACACAGTATATAATGATCAAACAGTAAACTTGTATTGAATGCTTAAAGTTACAAGATTACACTCTCAACCTCAATATTGATGAACAGACTCACCAATACTAATTCTACTTCTCTAGAATTAGGATCTATGCCTTGAGGTCGATTTTTCTCTTGAAAAACAAATTATCAAAAGTTATCTCTATCTATTCTACACATTCTATACATATACTGATAAAAAGATAATTACAAAGAATAAACAAATCTTCAGTATATCTTCCATGTATATCTTCTAAGTATATCTTCAGTATATCCAGCTGTAGTACTTTCCATCCGTATCTCTTTAGCAGCACTAATAATGCTCAGCAGCATTAACTTCAACTAGCAGCATTAACTGCAAGCAGTACTAACTACTAGCAGTACTAACTAGCTAAGCAGTACTAACTTTGTTCAAGCAGTACTAACTTTAACTAGCAGTATTAATTCTACTAGCAGTAGTAACACTTAGCAGTATTAATCTTCAACTTGTTCTGGCAGTAGTAACTACACTTAGTAGAATCTTCAGTTCCCAACAATCTCCCCCTAACTTGACTTTTAGAAGAGAAGTCAAGTTCTTCAGATATTCTTCCAGATGCTCTTTTTAATGCTCCCAAAACTTCCAAGATCACGCTGCTAAGTCTGGATTCAGTCCCAAACTCTGATTGATTATCCTCTGAATGAGATACTTGGCCATTTCTGAATTTGGTGCACAACCCAACTTCTTCTTTAGCATGGCATGAACCTTCAGTCTGGTGTGATTATATACTCTATCCACTAGGAAGTATTCTGTGTGATTTCTATCCAAAGTCACTGCATATACTCCACTAGTTTCATATAGAGTCCAACTTGTGACTTCTTTAAACACACTCTTGATGACCTGGTTCACTTCTTCAGGTTTGAACATCATGCATAGATACTCCATCACCAGTTTTGTAAGAGAAATTCCTGGAGTATTCAGATGGTCTGCATACAGCTTAATTCCTATGTCAAACATCTCTTCTATATCAGATCTAGAGCATGTTTTGACAACCTTGATCCAAGTATTGAATATTTCATACTTGTCACCTTTCCTCTTTAGTCTGATGTAATCTTTTCCATCCATTTTCAGAACATCCCAGTGAATGATCTCTGGTGGCTTAACTCCAACAGGTTCTGCAGAAATTGGTTCAGGCACTTTGTCCATCACTACCATATATAAGCTTACATCATCTTTGATTGATGACCCTTGCTGGCTTGATGACTCAGGTGCCACTTCTTCTTCAGCAACATTTTGTTCTTCTTCTATTCTAGACTTCTTATCTTTCTTTCTTTTGGCCATCATCTTGGTTCTTTTCAAAGTCTTTTGAACCTGTACTAGAGTAGCTTCCTTCTTCTTTTCTTCCTTTTCCCTTTCCATTTCTTTTATAGGAGTTCCCTCTTCACTTTCAGGGAATGGTTGATTCATATCTATATCATGTCTCTCCTTTGCCTTCTTTTCAAACGCCACTCTATCCTTTTCATTGCTCTTCAGCTTCTCCATTTCTTTCTCATATAGATCCTTGATTTGATCAAAATTCATCTTCACAAACATTTCTTTCTTTACCCCAATTGCACTTTTCAAGAAAGTTATCATTTTGTTTCTTTCCTGAGTGGCAAGGTAAGTTTGTGAAGGTCTTCTCTTCTTTGCACTTGATCTGGCCATCATAGCCTTTCTCAAGGTTATTGCTCTTTGCTTGGCTTTTTCTGTTTCCAATCCTTTCTGGAATGCTTCATTTAACTCATTTGCTAGTGCTCTGGCCATTTCTCTGTCTTTTTCAACCTGTTCCTTTTCTGCTAGATCTAACTCTTCTTGCACTTTCTTTGCTAATGCTTCATCTGACTCAATCATCTTTTGCTTTTTAGATGGTTGATCAGATTCTATCATCTTTTCTTTCCCTTTTCTTTTTATATCTGCAGCCATGTCTTTCTTTTCTGATTTCTTGTCTCTCCCTTCATTTATGACCACTCCCTTTGCTTTGGGAGTGTCATTCTTAGCTTTGATTAGCACTTCAGCTACTTCAATTTCTGTTGGTGTTAACTCTGTTACTGCTGCTTGTGAGGTTTCAGCAGCATTAACAGTTTCTGCTTCCTTCTCCCCCTCAACTTCAACTCTTTCTTTATCAAACTCCCTTTCCCTTGATGCTTCTTCCATGTTGATCTCCCCCTTTTTGGGAGCATCAGTCTCTGGTTTCCTCCTTCTGAGCACAAATTGTTTCTTCTTCTTTTGCAAAATCAGTTTCCTTACCATTTGCTTCAACTGGATGATTTGTTCTTGTTGTGACAGTACAATGAGTTTTAGCTCTTCTATTTCTTTGCCCTGTTTGAGTACATCCATGTTGATGTTGCCCATTGCCTCCATCAATTCATCATAGTTATATCTGTCCTCACCTTCTCCAGGAGTGTTACCCCCTATTGAAGGATCATTGGATCTTTTAGTAGTGGAAGTCTTCTGCCTAGCAGAAGCACTATCCACCCCTGTGGTTTCTTGGCACCAGGGACCTTCAAATGATTGCTCATTCAAAGTTGCCATGGGGGAGGTCTTATTGATGTTACCACTGTCCTCCTCTGTGTTAGCAGGAGTAGTGGCAGCCTCATCACCCATATGCTCTATCTCCTCCTCAGAGAGCACCTCCTTTGGGTTGGGAGACACCCTTGTGGTTTCCCTTTGGATATTCTCTAGGGGAGAATTCTCCCTTAGAGGGCTTAAAGGCTGTGTGGGTGATGGTACAAGAAGGGAAGGAGCCTTCTTTACCTGTTTTCTTTGATAAGTTTGGGTAATTGGAGAGGTTGGTTTTGTAAGAATGGACTGGGGAATTGTTTTTGAGTGAGAAGGTTGGGCTTGGCTAGCAGTGGGATGGTCTAATGAGGGCCTTGACCCTGCTGCCATACCTTCAGTGGTTTGGGACACCACCATCATTGTAGAGAACAATGGGGTGTCAACTCCTTCCGAGTCCCCAGCAGATCTTCTCATATTTGAGAAAACCTTGCCTTTTGGGGGTTTAGGTACATATACCCCAACAGGTTGAGGTATATCCGTCAATTCATGGTTAATTACTTCCTGAACAAATCTGGGATACATAAAGAAACTCTTTTTGTTTCCCATATTTGATACAAGATCATTGAAAATCATCTTTGAGAAATTGTACCTTCTGGATGTAGCCAAGCATACCAAAGCATATGCAATTGGACTGCTGAACTCACTCCATCCAGTGGTCTTTTTGGAGATACAATGCATTAGGGTATGAACAAGAAAACGCCATTGGGGTGAAAATTTTGCTTTTGAGAATTTGAAAACACCCAATGGGCCTCCATACCCCATTCTAGTAAGATTAGAAAACAGTTCATCATTAGAGATAGACATTATACCAGCGGCATCGTCTAGACGTAGACTGATGCGAATGACTTCTTCAGTAACTGTAAGTGAGTGATCACAGATTCTTGTATTGATCATTTGCACACCATTTTCCACAACAATGGTTGCATTAGCCCAGAACTGCCTTTGGTGCTCAATGTAGATTGTAGGTGATACAGTAAGAGCATGAGCAATGTGGCTCGACTTCAGAAAGTCGACTATCTGATGAAAACCTTCAGCTTGTTTTGGCTTTTGTAGCATCGCAATCTCGTTGTGCTCGTCGATGAATGTCATGGATGCCATTGATCTTAGCGAAAACTTGCCTGAAAACTTCGAACTTGAGAGAGAAAAGGTTTTGAGCGCAAGAGAACAGTATGCAAAGAGTCGTTATGAACTTTTAGGCGGGCAAAAGGTATTTATAGTATTCGGAATATAAGCAGTATTAACCTAGAGCAGTATTAACTGAACTAGCAGTATTAACCACGAGCAGTATTAACCACTAGCAGTATTAACTGAAATAGCAGTATTAACCACGAGCAGTATTAACCACTAGCAGTATTAACTGAAATAGCAGTATTAACTACTAGCAGTATTAACTAACTAGCAGTATTAACTGCGAGCAGTATTAACCACGAGCAGTATTAACTGAACTAGCAGTATTAACTACTAGCAGTATTAACTAACTAGCAGTATTAACTGCGAGCAGTATTAACCACGAGCGGTGTTAACTGAACTAGCAGTATTAACTGAACTTACTCCTTTTAAACTTGCTAAATACTGAGTACTGCTATGCATATCCTGAAAAGAAGATTAGTAACACCAAGAATAACAATATACAGGTATAAACTCACTTTTTGAGAAGAAGTTTATTCAAAGTTTATCATTCCCACACTTGTTACCAAGAAAGTGAATCTACTCACATCAAAAGCTTTAGTGAATAGATCAGCAAACTGATTATCAGTGTGAACTTTGATAACTTGAATAAGTTTCTTTTCATTACAATCTCTTATAAAGTGATACCTGATTTCAATGTGCTTTGTCTTTGAGTGCTTGACTGGATTATTTACAATGCTAATAGCACTGCTGTTGTCAATAAAGATTGGAGTATGTAGAAAGGTTACCCCATAATCCAGCATTTGATTCTGAATCCATAAGACTTGAGAACAGCAACTTGCAGCTGCTATGTACTCTGCCTCTGTTGTAGATGTGGATACGGTGGTTTGTTTCTTGCACTGCCATGAGACTAGTCTAGCACCCAAAAACTGACATCCTCCAGAAGTAGATTTTTTGTCCAAGTTTGCCCCACCTAGATCACTGTCTGAGTATGCTATTAGGTCAAAAGGTGAGTTATGCGGATACCAAAGTCCCAATCTGGGTTGCCCTTTGAGATATCTGAATATCCTCTTAACAGCTTGAAAGTGAGATTGCTTTGGCCTAACTTGAAATCTTGCACATACACAGACTGGAAACATAATATCTGGCCTTGATGCTGTGAGATACATGAGAGAGCCAATCATGGATCTATAAAGATGCACATCCATATCCTCCCCCTCAAGATCTGCTGTGATCTGCTTGTGTGTTTCCATAGGTGTGCTTGCAGGTTTTGATTCTGAGAAACCAAACTTGGTTAGAATATCCTGCACATACTTGGATTGACATATAAAAATGCCATCTGACTTCTGTTGAACTTGGAGTCCAAGGAAGAAAGTAAGTTCCCCCATGGAACTCATTTTGAACCTTTGATGCATTAAATCCTCAAACTCCTTGCACATATTGTTTCTTGTAGAACCAAAAATAATGTCATCAACATATATTTGGACCAGCAAGATATCCTTCTTCTTTCTTTTGATAAATAGAGTCTTATCAATGACTCCTCTTTCAAAGTCATTTTCCAAGAGATAGGATGACAGGGTGTCATACCATGCTCTTGGGGCTTGATGTAGTCCATAAAGTGCTTTCTTTAATTTGTATACTCTGTCTGGATAGCTTGGGTTTTCAAACCCTGGTGGTTGGCAGACATATACTTCTTCTTCAATTGACCCATAGAGAAAAGCACTTTTTACATCCATTTGGTAGACTTTGAAGTTCATGTAAGAAGCATAGGCTAGGAATAGTCTGATTGCTTCTATCCTAGCTACAGGTGCAAAAACTTCTTCATAATCTATGCCCTCTTCTTGAGTGTAGCCTTGAGCTACCAGCCTTGCTTTGTTTCTTATAACAATACCTCTTTCATCTCTCTTGTTTCTGAAAATCCACTTTGTGCCAATTGCTCTGTGACCTTTAGGAAGGTCTACTAGATCCCATACATCTTGTAGCTTGAACTGTAACAATTCTTCTTGCATTGCTTCTATCCAGCTAGATTCTTTCATAGCATCATGTGCCTTTTTCGGCTCAAGCTGGGATAGAAAACATGAGAGCACTGTATGCTGTTGATCTTGCATTTCCTGAAGCCTGCTTTGATGTCTAGTCATCATGGGAGAAGAGACATCACCTATTATCAACTGTGGAGGATGATTCTTTTGAACTCTTGTGTTATGACTAGGTTCTACATTCAGTCCAGCCTCTAGATTAGAGTCATGCAATTCAACTGAAGTGTCTTCAGATGTCACTTCTGATTCTTGAGTCTCCTCATCTCTAGTGTCTTCTTCACTCTGACTTGGTTCAGTAAATGATTCCTTTTCACAGTCTTCATTTACTGTGGGTATGGGAAAAATCACAGATTTAGATATACTTTCTTGAACTTGTGTGATCTCTGATTCTCCACCATCTGTTCCTGTATACTCATTACTGAAACCAAAAGAGTTAGTTAGTGAATCAATGTCAAATAGCCATTGAGGTCCAGACCCAACAGGATTTGGTGTGTTCTCATTGCATTTGACATTGTCACTTTCTTCAATTATTCTAGAAGAAGAGTTAAAAACTCTGTAGGCCTTACTCTGAGATGAGTATCCAACAAGAAATCCATCATCTGCTTTGCTATCAAACTTACCTAAGTGAGATTTGGTATTTAGAATTGTACAAGGACACCCAAAAGATTTGAAGAAACCAATAAAAGGTTTTCTTTGATTTAAAAGCTCATATGGGGTCTTGTTCTTTTGCTTGATCACTAGAACTCTGTTTTGGACATAACAAGCAGTATTAACTGCTTCAGCCCAGAATGTAATTGGCAATTTTGAATCAGCCAACAGAGATCTAGCAGCCTCTATTAGTGTCCTATTTCTCCTTTCAGCAACACCATTCTGTTGAGGAGTTCTAGGAGCACTATATTGTCTCTCAATACCTTTTCCTTCACAAAAAGTGTTTAAATCATGATTTTTAAATTCAGTTCCATTATCTGATCTAATGACTTTTACTCTTTGATTAGTTTGGTTTTCAATTCTTAGAATAAAGGATTTGATAAGATCACTTGTTTCATCCTTAGTCCTTAGAAAATATACCCAAGTAAACCTGGAGTAATCATCAACAATAACCAAGCAGTAAGATTTCTTGCCTATACTCATAACATTTGTAGGACCAAACAGATCCATATGCAATAACTGGAGACAAGAAGAAACAGAATTTAACTCTTTGGTCTTATGAGAAGTTTTGTGTTGTTTGCCTTTGAGACAAGCAACACAATGATCATCACATGAAAAGACTTTTGAAGGTAAACCTCTTACAAGGTTATTTTTAACAAGATTGTTCATAGTCTTGTAATTCATGTGACACATCCTTCTGTGCCAAAGGGAGGATTCATCTATAGAAGCTTTTGAAACAAGACAATTTAAAGATGAATCACTATCAACATTGTCCAAATCAAGACAGTAAACATTGTCCTTCCTTGGAGTTCTAAGTAGTATCATGCTTTCATCAACTACCTTGAACCCTGGAGCAAGAATCATACACTCAGTATTAGTAAATAATATACTATGTTGTTTGTCACAAACCTGTGATACACTTAACAGGTTGTACTTTAATTGATCAACATAGTAGACATCCTCAAATGTCATCTTACCTTTGGTGACATTACCTTTTCCACTTATCTTACCACCAGTAAGATTGTCTCCAAATGCAACATGTCCTCCATTAATTTGCTTGAAATCCTGAAGGCATGACATGTTGCCAGTCATGTGCCTAGAGCAACCACTATCAACATGCCATATGCTCTTTCCCTTGAGCTGTTGGTTGCCCTGCACATTAAATAAATCAATTAGTATGATTGGGGACCCAAGCCAAGGTGTTCTTGGGTCTGCCATTCTCATCAAAGTATTTACATTCCTTTTTAATGAGGTTTTTAAACTCAGAGCACTCTTTATTAGAGTACTTTGTCAATATGATTGGCTTAGCAGAATCAATACTGGAAGCAGTACTAACCTTAGACGTACTAACAGAGTTAGCAGTACTAACAGGTGTAGCAGTACTAACAGGTGTAGCAGTACTAACAGGTTTAGCAGTACTAACCTTGTTAGCAGCATTAACATTGTTAGCAGTAGTATTACTTCTAGCAGCACTATCATTGTCAGCAGCACTATTTGTGGTAGCAGTACTAACAGTTTTAGTGCTTTTAGGAATCCACATATTGACACTTTCTTTAACAGAATACTTTTTCTTCATGTGGCTTTTAGTTTTAACAGTTTTCTTAGCCACATGGTTCTTTTCAATTTTCTTATAACCAAAGGGTTTTTGCATGGATCTTTGGAAACTCATTCTTTGGTTCATAGGATTGAAATAACAGAATTTTGCAAGATGATTCACTTTGCCACAGATAAAGCAAGGTTTTGGTCTATTGATTTTACTCAGATCAACCCCTTGTTTATGTGCCCATTGATTATTCCAGTTTCTTTGATTTCCCCTCTTTTTGTCCTGTTTTTGGGGTTCATTCTTCTTACAAGTACACTGTTTGCAAGAACCTGGATTCACAACTGTGGTCTGTTTATAATGGACCTTACCAGACTTTTCCTCTGTCTTCTCTATGTTCTTGGATTTGATCCAAGCCCTTCCACAATCCTCATTGGTGATAATGTTGTTTTCTATAGAAGTCTCACCACTCACCTTGTTCTTCTTACTCTTGACAACCTCTTTCTCAGTCTTATCCTCAACAATTACCTCATCTAAGGGATCTATTTCAGTGGCTCCCTCAGGCAAGTCCTTCCTATCTTTGGTGTCTAACAGGTCTGAAGTAGGAGGAATGTAATTGTTGTTATATGGTGGAGGTGTGGCATTATACCCAATTCCTCTTCTTAATTTATCATGAATCTGATTTTGCAGTAAGGAGTCCATTGCTTTAGAAGCATTGGAAAACTTTTCTACATCAAGCTTAACCTTGGTTAACTCCTCTTTCAGTTTTTCACTCTCCTCTTTAGATTTGGTCAGTTTAAGTTCTAAATCCTTTTTCTCCCACTGCCAGTAATTGGTGTCATATGAGTGTTGTAGTTCATTGGCTTGAAAACCTTTGATTTGATCTTCAAATCTCTCTACTATCCTCACATAGTCTTTTATATCCTTTTCTAGTCTCTTCAGGTCATCACTCATCTTCTGATTGTGATCCCTGTACCTTTTAACAGTGTCTATGCAAGTTTTAGAGCAGAGATTAGAACTTACCTCAGATGGGAGATCAGATACTTTAGCCATGAGAGCTTGATTCTGAATAGCTTCTTCTGCTTGATCACTCCAATCAAACCCCATTCCTTGTTGAGAAACAAGGGCTTGAGCAGAGTTTCTATTGTTATTGAAGCTTCCAGATTGAGCTTGTTGATGGTTGTTGTTGTGAGACATTCCACTTCTGCATTCTCTAGCAAAATGTCCCTTAAGATGACATTTGTAGCATTCTACCTTTGATTTATCAAACCCTGCTCCATCTTCTCTTCTTTGTGAGAAGTTGTTTCTTCCAGTCCTCTTTATAAACTTTTTAACCCTCATGGAGAGCATGGCCATCTGCCATTTAATATCCATCTCTTCCAGATCATCAGGATGAAGTTGTTCTAAGTCATCATTGATCAAAGAAGAATTTCCATGATTAGAAAGAAGAGCTTCAAATACATAATCAGTGCCTTTATCTAGATTTGATCCATTAGCAGCATTAACTGATTCAGAGTTAGCAGTAGAATCAATTGATGCTGATAGGAGTGCAGCATTATGAACATATCCAGAAGGCTTCTTCTTTGCCTCCACCTCAGCTTCAAATACTCTAAGATCATTGTACAGATCATCAAGTTCTTTGTCTTCCAACTGATCATTCTGTCTGAATGACACAGTGTACATGGTCCATTCATCTCCAAGGGACCTTAAGAACTTTCTGTTCACATCATCTTGATCAATCTGTACTCCCATAGTAGCTAGTTCACCAATTAGTTTATTAAACCTATCAAAAGTTTGAGTCATTGACTCATTCTTAGTTGAGATGAAGTTTTCATACTGTTGTTTTAAGATTGCCTTTTGATTTCTCTTGGTACTTTTAGTACCTGAGAATCTCTTCTCTAGAGCATTCCAGAGCATCTGTGCATCAGTACAATTGCAGAATTGGTGTTGATACTCATTTGGAATTGCCAAGAGCAGTGTGCTCAAGGCTTTCATCTCTGTCTGTCTTGATTTCCTGTCTGTATCTGTCTTTGGAGGAGTTCTTTTGCCATCTTCACCAATCTTTCCTCCATCAGATGGGCCATTCTCAATGATGTCCCACATAGAGTAATCTGTGAGGAGAATATATTGCTTGATTCTGATTTTCCACATGTCAAATTCATTGGATCTGAGCATTGGAACTTTTGAGACCAAAGTACTGCTTGATTCTGTAAGATTTTCCATGATGAATAACTGTTTCTGAGAGAATTTGGCTCTGATACCACTTGTCAGGATCGAATTCTTAACAAGAATTAATACTCAGAAACTAATATCAAAGAAGTTGCGGAAAAACACTTTGATATTTAATAAAACAGTAATCAAACACAGTATATAATGATCAAACAGTAAACTTGTATTGAATGCTTAAAGTTACAAGATTACACTCTCAACCTCAATATTGATGAACAGACTCACCAATACTAATTCTACTTCTCTAGAATTAGGATCTATGCCTTGAGGTCGATTTTTCTCTTGAAAAACAAATTATCAAAAGTTATCTCTATCTATTCTACACATTCTATACATATACTGATAAAAAGATAATTACAAAGAATAAACAAATCTTCAGTATATCTTCCATGTATATCTTCTAAGTATATCTTCAGTATATCCAGCTGTAGTACTTTCCATCCGTATCTCTTTAGCAGCACTAATAATGCTCAGCAGCATTAACTTCAACTAGCAGCATTAACTGCAAGCAGTACTAACTACTAGCAGTACTAACTAGCTAAGCAGTACTAACTTTGTTCAAGCAGTACTAACTTTAACTAGCAGTATTAATTCTACTAGCAGTAGTAACACTTAGCAGTATTAATCTTCAACTTGTTCTGGCAGTAGTAACTACACTTAGTAGAATCTTCAGTTCCCAACACTATGTGTTTAGTCTTTGTATGTTGAACAGGATTCGCTGTTATTGCGATGGCGCTCTTGGAGTCACAATATATCGGGATTTTGTTGAAGTGGAAACCGTAGTCGCGCAATTGAGTTCTCGTCTATAAGACCTGAGAACATCAGCTAGCAGCAGCTACATATTCTGCTTCGGCCGTGGAAGTTGAAACAGTTGCTTCTTCGATGCCCAACTTACGAGCTTATCACCGAGGAACTGCACATGTCCTGACGTGCTCTTCCTGTCTAACATACAACCATCATGATATGCATCTGTGTACGCTGTTAGTTCAAAACTATTATCTTTAGGATACCACAGACCAAGATCTGTAGTGCCCTTCAGATACCTGAATATGCGCTTCACAGCAGACATATGGATTTCTTTAGGATTGGCCTGATATCTTGCACATAAGCATGTTGAAAACATTATATTTGGCCTACTAGAAGTAAGATACATTAAAGAACCTATCATTCCTCTATAAGTCCTAACATCAACAGCCTTACCCGAATGATCGGTGCCAATCTTAGTACCTGGTGCCATTGGGGTACCAATCGGTTTTGAATTTTCCATTTTGAACTTCCGAAGAATATCCATAATGTATTTTGATTGATTGATAAAAATACCCGATGAAAATTGTTTGACTTGTAAACCGAGAAAGAAATTCATCTCTCCCATCAAATTCATCTGAAATCTAGACACCATAAGGTTTGAAAAATTCTTACAGTACTTAGGATTTGTAGAGCCAAAAATAATATCATCTACATAGATTTGAATTAAAATGATATCGGCTTTTTCCTTTTTGATAAACAAAGTGGTATCCACCGTACCTTTTGAAAAACCAGACTTGACTAGAAATTTGGAAAGGACATCATACCAGGCTCGAGGAGCTTGTTTCAGACCGTAGAGTGCTTTGTCGAGAATGTAGACGTAATTCGGCTTCTCTTGATTGACAAAACCTTCTGGCTGAGAGACGTAGACTTCCTCCTTCAGAATGCCATTCAGAAAGGCAGTCTTCACGTCCATTTGAAAGACCGTGAAGTTCTTGTGGGCTGCGTAGGCTAGAAACATTCGAATTGCCTCTAATCGCGCCACAGGAGCATATGTCTCGTCGTAGTCGATTCCTTCCTCTTGTCTGTATCCTTTGGCTACTAGTCTTGCCTTGTTTCGGATAACGGTACCACATTCGTCCTTTTTGATCTTGAAAACCCACTTCGTACCTATAATGGTTTTACCTTTAGGTTTTGGTACGAGTCTCCAGACTTGAAGTGCATCGAACTGATTCAGCTCTTCTTGCATTGAGATTACCCATTCTGGATCCACAAGTGCCTCTGATACGCGAGTTGGCTCGAACTTGCTCAGAAAGGAGTCATGCATGCATATGTTTGTTGATGCTGACCTAGTTTGCACCGGTTTTGATGGATCTCCAATGATCTGGCTTATCGGGTGCTCTTTGGTCCATTTATGTTCATGAGGCAGTGGATTATATGAATGTATGTCAGTTGTATCGTCTATAAATCCACTTGTACCTTCTTCAGGTTGTTCAGTTGAAGTGGTAGGTTCAAAAGGCTCAGCAGGAACAGCTTGTTCTAGCTGTAGATTGATCTGAATAGAACATCCTACTGTTTCAGCTACTTCTGTCTCTTCATCACATGTCACTTCTTCAACTGTCGGAGTCGACATTTGAATTGGAATTTCTTGTTGAATCGGGGGGTTGGATTCAATAGGAACATCTGAACTGGTTGGATGAGTAGTCGTTAAGTCTTCCATCCTGTCAACCAAAACAGATTTCTTTACATTAGAACCAAGAAATTCATCATAAAACAATTCAAATAATAAGTCTAAATCAGAGATATGATTAGTTGACGTTGATGCTTCATCTGATTGATTCTGTTGAGACGCAGGTTCTGGACTGAGTTGCCCAGAAGCTAGTACGCCAGTTATAACGGGTTCTGAACTGTGTTGTTCGGAAGCCATCTCTTCATCAAACATGACGTTGATGCTTTCTATAACCGTCTTTGACTTATTCAGATGGATATGATATGCAGTTGATGTAGAGGAATAACCAATGAAGATACTTCTGAGTACTTCAGCTCAGGACCCGTACTTCATCAACTATGACTTCTAAACAAAACAGTTTAGAACTCGTTCTTCATAGTTTCAGCTTCTGACTAAATGAGATACTGTGAGTACATCAATTTTAATTCCGCTGCATTTATCTCTGATAATGATGTTATTCCAGTTTTTTCTCAATGTTTCAAGAATCTGAGCTTGTTTATCTATCTCATGAATTTGTATTACCCAAAATTTTCTTTTAATATGAGACACAAATTTATTTTCTTCAATGTAAAAGATGAAATAGTTGAATTTTATTTTGTTCGAACTAAATATTAATTAAAAGTTTAAATCTTTACAAATTTTATTCTATAAAGTAAAGTTTTACATTTTTTCTTTCCTTTGAATAAAATATGTGTCTAGAATAAATTTTCAAGTTCTTTTGTTTATATTAAAGTTTTTATATGGTCAAATTTCAAGTCTTACAAAAGTCGAAAAGTCAGCAACATGTTTGAAACTTTTATTTCTGCTTTAAAGATATGTGAGTCGGAATTTTTATAGTTTACTTTGCTTAGACTACCTAAATGATCAAAATTTTAGATTGAAATGAAAATATGGGCTAAGCATTTAGACGTTGATCTGAGTGATTGAGATGATTATTAAATTCTTAAAATACAGAAATCTCTAAGTTTAAAAGTTTGTACCTGCGACCTTTCTGGTTTGGGAAAGTAAGTTCCTTGAGATGCTTGTCATCTGGTCCCCTAAGGTCATTTGGTCTGGGAGTGATCGAACAGAAATCCTTCTATAGAACCAGATCGAAAGTCATGTTCTACTGGTATGAATGGGTTTAGGATATGTCGATGTAGCCTTTCTGATCTGGGAGAGTAAGTTCCAAGGGGTGCTTGACACCTAGTCCCCTAAGGCCAACTGGTCTGGGAGCGGCTGACCCAAATTCTGCAATAGGGTCAGATAGAAAGTTACGTTTACGGCATGTTCTTTACTTAATAAACTTCTTGATTAAAAAGATGCCAAAGTGCACAAGCTTAAAAGATGCCAAAGAGCACACTCATGTTAAGATGCCAATGAGCACACATCTCATGATACTTGGTGATATGTTTGAGTTGCGATAAATCTGTAAATTTATGAATATCTTAATTCTTGATGGATTAGTGTGAGTACATGCAAAGTTCTCTATAATATTTTTAGAATTGCATTTTCTTGTAAGCTAATCGAAGATTCGCATGTGATCACACTGAATAGATTGCTGGAAGTTTTTGAAATTGAACATATCTTAACTTGATATGCAATGAAACTTGTTCTTGTATCCTACAACATATGTTTGATTTCAAATGATTGATAAAATTGTAATATTTTACTCTGTAAGAATTTAATTTGTTTAGTATTTAAAATTTTATATGTTTAGTTGTTTCAAAATTTACATTCAGTATATTTTTCTTTCTACATTAATTTCTGATCATTGTGTTCTCATAAATATATTTTAATGGGTTTATGCATTATTCAAGGGGGAGTGAACAAAGAGTTGTATTTCAAAGATTAAATCTGTTTTTGAGGGGGAGTGTCTGATTTTCTTTATATGAATGCTATCTCGAATTGTCTTATCTAATGCATTTGTGTAGGGGGAGTCAATGAGTTAACAAGGTAAATTTTTTCTAAGTCTACTTTGCGCTTCAGGCATGACACGCAAAGCTTGTTTTGCGTTTCCTTCATGAACCGCAAACCTTGATTTGCGCGTCACACATAGAACGCAAACCTTGCTTTGCGCTTCCTGCATGGAACGCAAACCTTCTATGTTTTCTCTGTTTCTTTTGCAGATCTTTCCCTGTCTCGTCTCCAACATTTGCATGACCAAGTTGATCAAGATCATCAAGATCATGAGGGGGAGAAGTCAAGGAGAAGTTAAAGAGAGAAAGAGTTCAAAAGATTATCTGTTGATCAAGATTCGCTCAAAGATTCCATTCACTCAGCTATTTCAAATTCTTTTGTTGTTCTTGCTCCGAACACCACAGTTCATTCAAGATCATTCAAAAGAGGTGTATCGTCTTGAGCTTAAGCAGCAAAGAAAATTTTTAATCTGCAAGATGCTGAGAAGAAATTTTTTCTTAAAAGTCAGAAAGCTTCTGAAAGTCGCTTTGTTGGTCCGTGCTATTATAGAAGACATTTTTTGAAGACCAAAGCGCCAATGATTACTAAGGGGGAGATTGTTAGGTCTGATTTTATAGTAATCATTGTATTTATAGGACTTGGTCAATACTATGTTTAGTGCTTATCAGTATTGTATCTGACCAAGGGTATTTAAGTCCCTTTGGTCTTGTTGGTTGTAAGAAGTTTAACACGCGCATTATTGAGATTTACTACTTTGCGCTCCATTGTTATTCTCTCTCTACTTTCTCTCTCTAAGGATTTAGAGATCTTGGTTCATCAGATGCCTTCGTCCGCCTTGGCACTGAACTTGTTGAGACTTTCCCTATCATTTAGAATGAAACACTTACACCTAAATATATGGAAATATTTGATTGTCGGTGTTCGGTTGTTGATTAATGCATAAGGAGTCTTCTTGAATCTGCGATGTATCATGGATCGATTCTATGTGTAACACGCATTCGATACAGCTTCTGTCCACAAAAATAGAGGTAAGTCGGATTGACTTAGCATAGTACGAGCAGCCTCGACTAGCGTACGATTTCTTCTTTCGACCACTCCATTTTGTTGAGGCGTTCGAGCAGCAGAGTATTGATGTGATATCCCGACAGATTCGAGATATTCTTCAACCTTGTTGTTCTTGAACTCTGTGTCGTTGTCTGTTCTTAGAAGCTTGACCGGTTTCTGCAGATTCACCTGGGTCGTCTTTAGGAATGTGATGAGAACATCTGGTGTCTCATCCTTTGAACGTAGAAACTTGACCCATGTGTATCGCGAGTAATCGTCCACTATAACGAGTATGTACTTCTTTCCGCCTAGACTCTGAGTTCGCATCGGACCACAGAGATCCATATGCAATAACTCTAATGGAGCGCTTGTACTCGGTTCAGGCTTTGGTTTATGTGGAGCCCTATTCATCTTTTCCTTTTCACATGTTGCACAAAGATGTTCTCTTTCAAACTTGAGCTCTGGAAGTCCTTTGACGAGCTTTCCACTGACCAGATTGTTGATGTACCTGAAGTTGAGGTGAGAGAGCCTTCGATGCCATAGCCAACTTTGTTGCATCGAGGCTTTCGATAGTAGACAAACCTGCTTGTCAGTCTGGACATTTGACAAGTTAATTATGTAGAGGTCTGATTCTCGAGTACCAACCAAGAGTTCATCGCCTTCTTCAGTGCGAACTGAACACGTCTTGGCTTTGAAGTTGACCTCTAAGCCTTTGTCACAGAACTGGCCTATACTACTGAACAAGTTGTGTCTTAAGCCTTCAACATAGCTCACCTTCTTGATTGTGACATTGTTGTGTACCATATCACCATAACCCATTATTGGTGAATGATGGTCGTTGCCGAATTTAACTGTTCCGCAATATTTATCTTTAAAATTGGACAGCATCTCTTTTTGTCCAGTCATATTCTTGGAACATCCGCTATCCAAGTACCATAAATGACGGATCTGCATAAGAGAAATAATGAATTTAGATATTCATATGACAACATTGGAATAAACTCTTTGAATATTGAAGAGCGGGTCTTGAACTGATGTGTTCAAAAGCCATAATTTCTTCTTAAACACGGGTTCTGAACAGACGTGTTTAGAAACCATTGTTTTATCTTTGAAAGGCGGGTCTTGAACTGTTGTATTCAAGAACCTAGTTTTTTTGAGGAACGAGTCCTAGACTGATTTGTCTAGAAGTCATATCCAAAGCTCTCTTAAACTTTGTGTGCCTGCAACACAGATTTAGACTTAGGTACCCACTGGAATTTGGGTCCTACTGTGTTAGCACAAGATTTTGGTACCCATTTGAAATTGGGTCCTCTTTTCTTTTGAAAATTAAATGAATCAGATGAATGATATGAGTGCACATGATTATTGCCAAACCAAATTTCAGAATCTTGGCAAGAAGTAGTAACATGTTTATCATAAATAGAAGACTTTCTAGCAGATAAAAATAACTGGAATAATTGCTTCATTGTATATTGTTTACGAGAAACAGCAAGTTTTGAGTTCAAAATAGCAACATCAGCAATTAAGACATCTTTACTAGGCGAAGTCTTACTACAATTAACACTACAAAACAATTTAACGGTTTTGTCAAGCTTCTGTTTCGGTTGCCACTGAGATTTAACTTCTGGCCTTTGCTTGCTCAGATCTGAAACATGTGAAACTTGTGAGTTAGACTGTTGAGCAACAAACAAATGTTTCTTCTCCGGATGACCAGTAGTGTTCGGTTTCTGTGAATGCTTAGATATATTCTTACCTTTAGCATGTTTAGCTTTCACAGAGACTGAGTTATCAACTTTCGTTGATTTTGCATTGTTAACAGGCATACTGGTTTTACCCAAAGATTTCATAACAAATGATGAATGGTTAGGAAGTTTTGCATTTAAGTCAAATTGTTCAAAACAATCATCTAAACCACCGTCAGAGTTCAGAAAATCAAACCCTTTATTTGATGATCCAAACATATCCTCAGAGTTTGAAGCCTTAGAAAGAACATAAATTTTGAACACAGTTGAAAAAACTTTTTGTTCAATATTCATCAAAAGTCTTTCATCTGTTAAAGAATTCTCGGGTTCATAAATTTTACGTTCTAAAACGAGAGGAGGGACATATAGTTTACCTTGAATAGGCTTCGCCTCCATTTCCTTTTTAGAATAACTTTGAAAGAAGTCATTTGAAAGAGATTTTTTCTTTTGATATATTGTATTTTCATTATAACTATTATTCATCTTCGCATAATAAAATAGAAGATGAACTTTAGATGATTTCAAACGTTTTTTAGTTTCGTCGGCTTCATCCTTTTCAGATAGTCTAGTCCAGAATGTTTTAAACTCAGGGATTCTTCGAGCTAATTTCAAAGAAAGATGATCATAAAGTGCAGGCACTTCAGATATTCCTTTTTGAAGACAGTGAGGATTCTTATAACCGATTCCCCATCTCTCTATTTCCTCTTTGGGTTTGTTCAGATGAATAGTATGTTCAGTTTGACCCATTTTGTATAACTTCTCTTCCAAAAATTTTAATTTACCAAGTAAAGAAAAGTTTTCTTTGGAAGTTGAAGATTGCAAATTCGTAAGCTCATAAAAATCAAGCTCACTTTTTCTCAGTTTAGACTTGAGTTCAGAATTATCTTTAAGAATTATAGTCTTTTCTTTGGCGTTGGTGTCATTGTTTGTATGTAAAACCTCAACCAATACTTTCTTCTCAGCAATTTCATTGCTAAGTTTCTGTATCAATTGGTTTTTGTCAGTTATAACACCATTTTCTCGCTTAAGCTTCGACTCTAACTCTTGTTGTTTTACATTCATGGCATTCATTTTATTCATGAAATCTGAATACGATAAATTACATACCTCATCTTTCTCATCCTCTTCTGAATCTGCTTCAGCATCTGATTCCTGCTTTCCCATCAAGCACATGTTGACTGCTTCATCTCTCTCTTCATCCTCTTCTTCCTCGTCTGAATGATCAAGCCAGTATTCATCCTCTGCCATTAGTGCCTTACCAGCCTCCTGTTGCTTTGCAAGAAGCATCTTGTTCTTGTAATAATCGAAGTTTCTGACTTTTGGCCTTCGGCATTCTCTGGCATAGTGACCTGTTTTGCCATAGTTGTAGCACGTTGGTGGTTCTGACTGACTGGATCCTTCAGCTTTATACTTTCTCTCTTCCGGTTTCCTTTCCTCTATTCTCTTCCCTTCAAACTTCTTTCCTTCATATCTACTTCCTTCAACCCTTTCCTTATGGACATAGTTGTTAGGACCAGAAGAATACCTCTGACTGTTTGATGTTGGCTTTTTGTAGAACTTTTTCTAAAAAGCATTCGTCAGCAGAAGCATTGCTTGCTTCAGTTGGTCATTTTCATCCGAGTCAGAGTTTGCATTAGCTTCATTTTCTTCTGATTCATACACAATCGTCTTGTTCTTCTTCTTCCTGACAACAAGAGCAACTGTGTCTTCAACTGAATTTCCTTTCTGTCTCTTCTCATTTAGAATTTCATCCACCTCTTCTTCATTTTGTCTGAGGGTTTCATACACCTCATGAAGTGGAATCTCATTCAGATCCTTGATCTGCTTCATCTGCCTGGAAAATCTCTTCCATTCCGGCTGTAGAATACTCAGGAATTTGACGTTCAGCTCTATTTGAGATTTGTGGACCTTGTTCTTGCTTAGTTCGTTCAGCAAGGTCACAAACCTGTCATAGGTTTCTTCTAAAGTTTCTCCGACTCTGCCTCTAAATTCTTCATAATTATTTAGGCAGTTGGAGATTTTCAGCTGATTCCCAACCTTTGAACCCAGCATCATCTTCTCTAGCTGATCCCACATTTCTTTGCCAGATGCTTTGTAGCTGTCAATCTTTACATAGATTTCGTTTGGAATTCCTTGTAGAATGTATGACTTTGCTAATTTATCACCTTTTGCTCTCTTGAGGTTATCATCTTCTAGCTCATGATACTTAAGTTCAACCTGTGTCGGCACAGTTCCAACCAAACGAGTCGTCATAACTGGTTTCATAACCCCTTCTTCTATCGACTGTCTGATGAAATCACCCAACTCATGTCTGTCAACAAAGTTCAGGAACCGATCTTTCCACTGTTCGTATTCTCCTTTAAAGAGAACTGGTGGCTTGGTGTCAGTTCCGATTGCAAGGGCTTCTCTAGATGTCATTCTGATTAAAAAGATTGAAGTCTTGTATTTGCGCTAAGAGAGGTTTGTGTGAAGAGTGGATTGCGCGAACTGAGGTTTGCGCGAGACGTTGGAAGCGCAAAGTAAGGTTTGCGCGAGAAGTTGGTTGCGCAAACTTGAAGTTTGCGTGTTGAGAGGGTTGCGCAAAGTTGACTTGAGCTTTTCGTGAAGAGTTGATCACGTGAACTGAGGTTTGCGTGATGTGAGTTGCGAAAACTGAGCTTTGCGTTTCAAGTAAGTCGCGAAAAGTGAAGTTCACGTAAGCCGTTGGTCGCGAGAAGTGTGCTTTGCGTGATTAGTGTGTTGTGCAAAGTAGGCTTTGCGTATCACGTTGGTTGCGCAAAGTAGGCTTTGCGTATTGAGTTGGTTGCGCAAAGTAGGTTACGCAAAGTGGGCTTTGCATGAGTTCTTCCTCTGGTTTGCGCAAGTTCGTCTGTACTTCGATAAAATCGACTTGTCAACCTGTTTTTCCAAGATTAACAGTACCAAACTCTACCAATATGTCTAAAAACACTTCTAGAATAGATTGTGACCACTTGATCTCGATAAAAAAATCACTTTTTCGAAAATAAATCGATGGCACAGTAGCTTTTGAAAACTCGAACTCAGACCACAAAATCACCAAAATGGAACTCGATTAAAGCTCTATACTGAAATTAATCACTCACAACTCGATCTAGCATGTATATCGATCAGAACCTGATCGATTTTAACACCTAAAACACTCTAAATCTAGAAATCGATTTTCAAACAAGAACACAGAGTCGTTTTTCTTAAAACTTGATTTTGATCTATTATCAGGCTCTGATACCAATTGTGGATCCACAATACTATATCAAGTTCTATATCAAACAACACATTAACGATTACCAATTTGTATTGATTAATAACAAAGGTTACAAGGTTGATCGATTCAAGCTCTGGATGTGTTTTCTCTGTTTTTTTCTCTTTTTGCACCTTAAGTGTGTGTGTTCTTATCTGATCTATGTTAGAGAGAGTTGTTGAGAGATCTGATAATAGATCTAGCTTCTACAATACACTACCTAATCAACTTGTAATATTAAACTAATATAACTAAATAATATCTAACAAATAGATATTATATCTAACTAATAACTAACAAACTAAACTAACTAATAATAATAACAAACAACTTTGACATTTATTACAAAGTAACATTAGACTTTAATATCGAGAGTCGACGTTTCTGCTTTAGCTTCATATTGGATCTTCAGATTGGATGATCTTGAATCCAATGAGACTGTGGTCTAACATTCTAGCAGGACTATGAAGAGTTGAGAGCCTTAGCCTTACGCAAGTGTAAGTAGTTGGTGAAGTCTTCCGCGGTTGGAGATAGTGACTATTATTGGGTTTTAGTAGAACCCGTCCTTATTATAGTCTGTATGTATGGAATGGTATGTGTACATTGGGGTTAAATCTTAAATTATGATTGTAGATTAATCAATTGTCGATGTATTTAGAAAATTTTAAATTAGTTGTTATTTCCAGAATTGAGGGTGTTACACGTAGGTTCATCATAACACTAGTTTGAGTCTAGGCATAAAAATCAATACCTAATTCTCTCAAACTTAAGCTCTGATACCAACTTGTAACACCCTCAAATCTGGAAATAGCAACTAAATTAAATTTTCTAAATTCATCGATAATCGATTCATCTACAATCACGAATTAAGATTTATCCTCAATCCACACATTTCATTCTATACATACGGTCAATAATAAGGACGGGTGCTACTAAAAAAACCCAATAACTGTCGCTACCTCTAACTGCGGAAGACTTCACCAACTACTTACCCTTGAGTAAAGCTAAGCCTCAACTTTTCATAGAATTGCTAGAATCCAAACCCCCAACTGGAACCTGATGCACATGCCAACAAATAAAAAGGTTAGGCTTAACGTGTAACACTCTAAAATTCAGAGTAAATTAAAACCTGAAAATATGGCAACAAGACATCCGTAATGATATAAACTTCCCATAAAGGGGATCAGTCCTTAAGACTATACAAGACTCATACGGATATAGAATTTATCAACAATGCTAATCTAAACATAATCGTCTAGACTACAACAGTTGACGAACCAAAATTCACTAAAAGATGGGACTTAAACAATGCCCAACGCCAAAATAATAGACATCTCAAAATATGCCTCGAGTCCACGCTCGACTCTCAAAGATCCTGAGCAACCCACCGCTAAGGGAAACCTGTTATACACATCATTTGAGAAAAAGTGTTAGGCTTAAAGCCTAGTGAGAACATACAGTTTATTCAAAATCAGAGATATAAACATCAGTATCATAAGGAAATCTTTTCATAAAGGTTTATTTTATAAAAGATAACATTTCGCCACAACCGGGCCTTTTCGGTCCAAAACTCATCATATGATGACAAAAGAACCATTTTACCAAGGATTGTGGTGTAACACAAAGTAGACCACAAATCTGAGTTATGAGCTAAACAATTGGAATCCGAGGATATGAACACATAAGTCCGTGCTACAACGTGAGATCTAGCCCCAAGCAAAACCAATGTATACTCCTTCACTAGGATCACTATGAACCATGGCTAGTATCCGGCCTCACATAACCGTACCAAGTTGCCCCCGAGGATCATATGCATCCATAGCTACAAATGGGGAATGTGACATCCCAAAAATAAGTTGTTAACGGCCAGAACCTCACAATTTAATGCACGTGTAGTTCTTATTTGTTAACGGCCAGAGCCTCACAATTTAATGCACATGTAGCTCTATATTTTCTTTACTTGGTAACCACCAAATAACATCAGTCGATTCAAAACCTAGGGATCCGCTAGTAATGGTACAGACTCGTCACAACAACATATGTGACCAACCATAAATAAACATATGGTATAAACACATTTTATAAACAAAATGTCATTTCCAGTTCAACTTCTGGTAAGAATGAAAATCATTAAAAATGAGTTCTTAAACATTCTTTTCACATATCCACATAATATGCAAGTAAAACATATTTTACTTCAAATAAGATAGAATCCATCATAAAATGATCGGAACCCTAAAATCTCCCAAAACTCAAGTTATATCAAATATGTAGAAAACTTAAATCTGAAATCATGGAGATACATAGGAGTTCAAAATGTAACCATTTTGACATGTATAAAGTTTTAGAAAAGTAGTAGGAACTCACCCAATAGGTTTATACGAAAACCCGAAGAACCAGATATCGACCCCCTTGCGAAGACGAAGCTTTCTACACCGAAACCCCGAGCAATGCACTTAATACTAGCGATTAATGGAAGCTCGAAGATCCAAAGAATACCAACCAAACTTAGAGAGAGAGAGAGAGAGAGATAAATATTTAGAGAGAGAGGAGAGAGTTTAGAGATTGAGAGATGAGATCTAAATGAGACATTTTGGAAACTGAAACCCTTAAGTCGGTCCAGGGACTTTCGCGGGTTATGCTGCGACCTCAACCCGCGGCATAAATCGCCCGCTTACATAAAACCAAACCCATCCAGAGGGTTTCGCGGGTTGTGCCGCGACCTCAAGTCGCGGTGCAACTCGCGTAGTTCACTGTGGTTTGTCCAAAACCACCAAAAGCCAAACTCAAACTTGGAACCAAACGCGGTGCTAACGACAAAAGCTTAACACTAGAATACCAAGGTTACATAACGAAATTTGGGGTGTTACATAACGCCTAGTGAGCTCAAGAGTTTTCAACATATATAAATGAATCGTTTAAAGAAAGAAGAATGCCATTAAAATCATAATCTTTCAAAATGATATGCTCCGCTTATGAAAACGACTCGTTTACCAATAAATATGGATTTTAAACGAAAGAGACACCGAGTTAATCGTTAACCAAACCAAACTGTTTTACAGACTAAGATCCCAATATAAAACTTTCTTTCGTAAACTTAGATTTAACCCAAAACTTACTCAAAATGAGAATAAAGAGATGACTCCCAATTTTATAAAACGCGGGTAAAAATGTTATGCCTCGAAATACCCAACACGGGTGGAACATGATACACAACTCATAAACCATAGATGAAAATCTATATAAATAAATATTACCGTGAACACGAACATTAGACCCAAAACTCACACGACCATAAAATGGACGAAATCAAATACCGAAACGTGGAAATGACGCATTTCATTCAAACCTTAATATACGTGGGGAAAACCCAATATTAAGGTAATCATTTATCGTCGACCACACAAACCAAAGTTGGTAAAATACGACATTAACATTTAAAAAAATACCACGGATCTACGATGGAGAGACCCGTATACATTGAGAATAGAGGAACACGCAAGTAGGCCGCCCATACAACTTCCTCGCATGTCATCTAAACGTTTCCATCTTGGGTGGCGAGAACACGTGAATGGGGCCACCCGTGATGTTATTGGATTTCACCACATATCCCGGTCCTAGTTCCCATGCCATACCAGACATCACAATCCTCAGACCGTTTGTTGCCTCTTGCCATACTCCATCGAGTTCTACCCCAAGGTCTTACGGACTTGGATGTCTATCCAATCTAGACGAGTTTTAACTCAGCGGCTCGAGCCACCTATTGCCTACTCGCTAGCAAACCCAAGTGGTCACTAAATGTAACCAAAATCTCAGGCCTTACAAAACATATAGACTTACGTGCCTATGGATCCATTACAACACTGTCTAATCGTTACATGACTCCAATTGAAAGACCAAAGCTCCCAAAACATGTAACTCTCCAATGACACGAAAATGCGCCATCATACTCAAAACCCCACAATGGTTATTAATCCGGACAAACGTCCTCAAGACTCAATTTAGTCAAAACCGAGCCAAAGACCCAACAATTTACGTAAATACCCAATGAAAGCCAGTAGAGACATCGAAATACGTTTGACCAATAATTATGCAAACACCACGACCAAAAAGGTAATTAACCCAAAATTTCTCATTGGTTGAAACAAAATGTTTTCCAAATGAACTCTTTCTCTTCGTGTTGCCAAAACGACCCATAGTTCAATGATATGCATTTTCCAACGGTTTATAAAATCGTATGCACCAAATGGACAATTACATGAAATGACCCCATTTATATATTACATCGTCAAAAAAATATATCAAAATGATTTATTTACCGAAATGCCCAAAAATCACAAAGATGTGTGTTACATAAGTTTATAAAGTTAAATATATCCCAATAACCAAAACTTATCAGCAGTTAACAATTTAATGTAAAACACAAACACTTCAAAATAAACATTTTGGCATGTACACCGTTTTCACAAATCAACTTGAACTCACCTTGCTAGATTTAGGCTAAATCTATATTTTTCCCCAACTTGAGCTTTCTTGAAGAAATCTGAATCCATGAGCAAAATACTTCCAAAACCTAGATCCACAAATTTCAACCATAAATTTACTTATTCAACCGAATAGAATTGTTCCCCAACACTTTACATGAAGATCTCATCTATACCCAAAACCCTAATTTCCAAAGATGAAGAATTAGAAGCTTACCTTAACCAATAGCTTGAATCCACCACCAACACACCTCTAGGTTACCAAAATACACCACAAATTCCAAATCTACAAAAGGGTTAAGGGTGGATGAAACTCTAGATATCTCGATGAAGAAGATGGAGATGAGAGATTATGGTTCTAACCTCCAAGCTTGCTAGGTGAAGAAGGATCACTTGATTTTAGGAGAAGGACATCCAAAAATGAGTTAGGGTTTGATTTTGGGGTTTGGGGTCGGTTTGGGAGAGAAATGGGGGAAGGATTTGAGGTTAGGGTGAAAAATGGGGTTTGGGGCCGATTTTTTCTGTTTTTTGTGCACCCAGCGACTCCGCGCGGGTCCATCTGCGCGGAGCACTGTCGCCCGAATTTCTTGCCCGAGCACCGTTTTGGTTATAACTTCTTCGTTTTAGCTCCGATTTTGCTCCGGAAAGAACCGTTGGACTCGTAATTGAATCCTTCATCTACCATGACTATAAAATTTAGGATTCAAGTCCAAAATCCTTTATCTTATTTTTCCTTAATATATCGGTTTCGGTACTAACTTGAAATGATACCTTTCGAAAATCGGGGTGTTACAAACAAGATGAACAAACAAAACAAACAATTACTCAACCTGTTTATATTTCCAATTCACAGATTTCGTATACAATGCTCTGACAGTTTCTCTCTCTAGAACTCAGTCTTCGTGTACAAAGTATTATCCAACTAGCAACTTCCAACTACTAACTAAACCACTAGTCATATATCTATTAAAAGAAAAACACACGTGCTTACAACACACATAAAACAAATACAAGACTTTGACTTTGACTTTATTACAAAGATAGACTTTGACTTTCCTCTTGAGAGTTGACTTTGAGCTTTGACTTGGTTGACTTTCAGCATTCTATCTTCATGATCTTGTATCCAACAAATATGTGCACTAACAGAAGTCCTCTATACTCGGATGTCGTTCACACCTTCTCTTTCCCTTTAGTGAATCCACCTACTTCACGTCTACCTGAAAAGGGTTTTAGTCTTTAAAGAGAGAGGGTTAGACCGGAGGTCTAGTGAGTCCCCTCTAACCACAGTTTAAACAACATTATAAAATATTTATAACCATAACCAATTCAGTTTAATAAAACAACTCCACACAGATAAACCACGTTTTTTACCTACACTACCATCATACAAGGATGATGGCGTGTCTGACTCGTACTGCCTCATTTTGGGACACAGCTACCAATGGCATAAACGGGACACACCCCCCGGTATGAGAGCAGGAGGGACACCCCCCCCCCCCCCGTCTTAGGCCATAACTCACAAACACAACGTATGCATACATTTAGAATCCAAGAGTATGCTTCCTTCTCCTATGCTCTCCCAAAATCCCCAGGTTGCTTCTTAGCCGCCACACACGAAATGACTAAAAGGTAGGGTAACCATACTAAAAGAGAACCCATATTTTCATATTTACCACTTGACCCCTTCCTTAAAAGATTTAACAAGATGTCCCCTTCCATTTTCCACTTAAAATGAAAAGACTCGGTTATTACATTGATTATATATTTATTTGTACGATTCGTTAGCACAAATAATCTTCAACCAATTAGTGCTAAATTATAACATTTTTAAATATTTGATATATATTTATTAATTTTATGATTTAACTATAACCATATTTAGTGTATATTAATTAGTTTAAGTAAATTAGTTAAATTTATATTTTTATATCTAATTTTAATATCATATTTTTTTGTATATTAATTAGTTTTAGTAAGTTACTTAAACTTATACTTTTATATCTTATTAATATATTGTCGGGTATTTAGTTTTAAAACTTTTTTAATCTTCATCTAACTAAAACAAAATTATATTTTATTTGAGCTAAACGATTTCATGGAACCCTGAATATTGTATTATTTATCCTAAATGATACATTATTCATGATGAATAATATATAAATGACCCGTGAATGTGTAGACACATGGCCCACTCTCTTTTGTTTCCCAATTCACAACCGAAATTTGGTTTAATTCATTATGAATATGTATGCGCATCTCCGGATGTCCCACATTCAGTGTGAATAACAAATGTGAACTTTCATTCATTATTTATAATGAATAATATAATATTCAGTATGAATTACACAACATTCATGATAAATAATACACGAATTCATGAATCGTGAGTTATTCACCCTGAATGTTGTATTACTCATCCTGAATGATATATTATTCATGATGAATAATACATGAATGACCTGTGAAGATGTGGAGACGTGACGCGCTCTCTTTTGTTCTCGGGTTCACAACAGAATTACTCGATAGGTTCCCGATTCGTCTTGATGGATGTTGGGTTACGGTGTTGAAGAAACGTGATGCCTTACAACGTTGAAGAAAGTGATGTCGAATTATATACTTACGGTGTCGATGTGTTGTACAAACTTGAACGTACATAATATTCATAATGAATATAACACATATATAGCATTTCACGTAAAAAAACGGTTAAAACGACAAAAAAACTATATCGAGATGGATGTCATATCGAAGAGTATGAAATTCACGTTTTTTTTTATGTAATTTGTTTGATTAAAACATTAGAATTTTTAAGATAATTTATTTTAAACTTTAATTGGATAAAAGTTTTTAATTAAAAAAGAAAATAAAAGGTCAAATATGGTAAGCGTGACTTTAAATTATCTTCCATTTTTACCTCTAAACATCTTAAAATTAAAAACTCTATTTAATATGAGTTGTTGGATCAAAAGAGATGGAGTGGCTGAGATTTGTCCTCACGTGCACAATGAAAGATGAGTTTTCATTTGAACTTCTCTCTCTCTCTCTCTATATATATATATATATATATATATATATAAAGAAAAGCTAAAGAGAATAAGGTGACACCATGAAATTCTTAGGGGGCGTTTGGTACGCAGAATGTTTTTGGATGGAATGGAATCTGTTAAAGGAATTTGATTTTGAAGGAATTGGAATGGAATGTCATCAGGTTTGACCACCTGTTTGGTTGACAGACATTGGAATATAATTTGTTCAAGGAATTGGAATCTGTCTGTTTGGTTCACATAGTGTAACTTTGGAATTTGAATGAAATATTAATAGATGACCAAAATACCCTTTTTGAAAATTTTGAAACCAAAATCCAACTAATGTTGTTCAGGTCGGTGGTTCAGATCGGTGGTGGTTTAGATTGTTGATCAACAGTTATTCAGATCGGTGGTCGGCGATGGTGGTTGACGATTGTCTAGATCGGTTGTGGATGGCAGTTGTTCAGATCGGTGGTGGCTGACGATAGTTCAGATTGGTGGTGGTCGACGGTTGTGGTTGGTGGTTAGCGGTGGTTCAGATCGGTGGTGCTCGACAGTGGTTCAGATCGGTGGTGCTCGACGGTGGTTCAGAACGATGGTCGGCGGTTGTAATATCCAGTTCCGAAATTTTTATTAATTTTGGAAGTTGGGTGAAAAGTTAAGCGAGACGCAAAGTTCAGGGGGTTATTTGAAACTTTGGTTATATATAACCATAACCCTAAGAATTTGTTTTCATAACACAAAGTCTGATAAAGTTGAGACTGACATTAGAGAAAAAGAACAGAAGCGAAGGCAGAGAAAAGTTTTGAAGAATCGGTCCGTTTTTTGTCAAATAGAGGTATGATTCTAGCTTAATACTTCTATCTGCATGTTATAATCGGTAAATAGTCTTTTTATTCAAGCTTTTAACCGTATATATGATCGATTTAAAAGATTTGAAGTTTTCTGGGTTGAGTCGCCGACTCTGTTTGAGTGTCGAACGGAACGAAGGTATCGACCGGACTAAGGTGACAGGTATGTTATGACCGATATATTGTTGACCTCGTCGACCAGTATGTTGAGACCAATCGGTATCGTACTCGACCTGTATATCTCGTCGACCGGTTGTTAGATCACATATCTATTGGATTCAAGATCATCCAATCTGAAGATCGCAATCTGAAGATAAAGCCGGAAAGTTTACTCTTAAATATTAGTCTAATGTCGTTTGTAATAAATCGTCAAAGTTAGTTTAATTGTTTGTTTAAGTATTTTAGTTGTTTTATCTAAATATCTAAGTAATTAGATATTTGTTTTGAAATAATATCTAGATATTAGTTTTAGTTAGTTTATTATAATGTTAGGTGTGTTTTGATATATGTGATCTGATTCACATAGAACACACATAGTTAAGAGATAACCAAGGTGTAAAACAAAGAGCTTGAAACCGATCAAACACCAAACCTTGTAATCGTTGAATATTAATCAAACAGGTTGGTAATCTTGTTTATGTGTATGAGTCGATAAGAACTTGATAGTATTGTGGACCGACACCGGTATGTTGAGACCGACTGGTATTGTACTTGACCGGTATATCTCGTCGACCGGTATATATTTAGTGACCGGTAAGGTGCACCGGGGTGTGTCGACCGGAGGGGTCTTGACCGGTTGCACAGTGTGTTGATTTATTTAGAGAAAGAAGGAATGTTAGTCACGAGTTAGCTTACCTTTGTATTTTGATACCATCGTAGGTGGTGTTAATCGTTAGAAGACAGAGTTTAAGCAAGAAGAATCAGAGGTGAGTCTTTCAAACTAAATCTTTTATGATTTTGACAGTTATTTGATAAATGTGGGTTTTATAAACTGCACGTTTATAGTATTGAAAGTTATGCAGATTTATTGAAAAAGGTTGATTTAATCAGTTTGGCATGTTTATGCTATGTTTATATAAACTTGTTTTATATATAGTCAGGACTAAGTGTATGCATACATTTGAGTCAGAAGTCTGACCTAAGTCGGGAAGTGTGACCCGCCTGCTCGTATCGGGGAGTGTAGCCCGTTTATGCCATTAGGGTGTGTCCCTAAAAGAAGGCAGTACAAGACAGACATACCGTCTTTGACGGCAGTGTTGGTCAGTAGCTTAGGATACGCTTGCGAAGCATAAAGAGTGGTCAGTGATGGCCAGTAGATTGAGTTACGCTTGCGCAGCGTAAAGTATTTTTTTAAAGTTTGAGTAAAAGCGCGAGTTACGTTTTTGAGATATAAAGCTTTGTTTAAATGTTTTAAATAATATTTGAACTGTTGCAGTAGTGATTGGAGGGGACTCACTAGACCATTGGTCTAACCCTCACTCTTTCAAAATTATAACCCTGTTTCAGGTTATCGAAAGGTAGCAGGTACAGATAAGGGTAAAGAGAAGATGTGAGCTATTTTCAGGAGCTAGAAGACTTCCTGCAATAGTTTACTTTTTGACTCAGTTGTGTAATAGGTGATAGTTGTAAACCTTATACTCTGAAATGTAAGCATGGGGCAGTTTTTAGACAGAATTGTTATTTTGATGTATGTATAAATGTTCAGGTTGTTACAGCGGTGATTCTGATCGGTGGTGGTCGACAGTGGTTCAGAGCAGTGGTCGGCGGTGGTTCTGATCGGTGGTTACCGGCGGTAGTTCCGATCGGTGGTGTCCGACGGTGGTTCCGATCGGTGGTCGACGGTGGTTCTGATCGGTGGTGGTTCAGAACGGTGGTCGACGGTGGTTCCGATCAGTGGTGGTCGACGATGGTTCAGAACGGTGGTCGACGGTGGTTCCGACCGGTGGTGGTCGGCGGTGGTTCCGAACGGTGGTCTGCGGTGGTTCAGAACGGTGGTCGGCGGTGGTTTCGATCAGTGGTGGTGGGCGGTGGTTCCGATCGGTGGTGGTCGGCGGTGGTTCAGATCGGTTGTGGTCGGCGGTGGTTCAGAACGGTGGTTAGTGGTGGTTCCGATCGGTGGTGGTCGTCGGAGGTTCATATGGATTGTCTTTTTGAGAAAATGAGATGGAATGGAATTGAATTCTTTCTCAAATGTGATGGAATGACCAAATCCATGAATGGTGGAATGTGTGCAATTCAATTCCATTCCATGGGAAACCAAACGCCTGAAAGGAATTTGATCAATGGAATTGATCATTCCAATTCTTTCAGATTCCATCGGAATCCTGCGAACCAAACACCCTCTTAATATTCTAAATTTTGGATAGTGGCGTTCGGATTAGTTATCCCATATCGAAAAAGAAATGATAAATTGATAAATTATGGTGTGTATATTTAAGTAGCTTTGAAAATCAAAAACTGTTGATAGGCTAAATATGCATCTTGGACGACTTTATTTTCAAAAAAAAACAATTTTTTTAAAGAATCAATATCAATATAATTTCTTATTTTTATATACTAGTTGTGTGTCCGCACAAAGTTATGGGAAATTGATGTAAATTTTGTAGTAGTAATTGTTTACTTCAAGTTCCAATGTTTTACATGATCTTTTTGATCGTATAGTTGTTAATGAATAAGATGGACAAATGCAAGCTATGGAGAGTCCGAAGTAACAAAAATCACAAAGATCACAAAAATGGACACTACAAATGATTTGCTCCTAGACTGTAAAAATAAAAGCGACAATCAAAGCAAGATTATATGAATAAAATATGTATATGAACTTTGAAGGTTCAACAAAATGTTTCCCACACAAGAAAGCGTGTTAAGTATTATGCATCTCAAGAGCAAGCAAGCAACGTCACACTTGATTAGATTGTTGTGTGTAGGTAGTTTAACAATTACAATTTCATCGAATAAAAACACTGAGGGGCCGTTTACCCAAACACTTACCTGGTAAGCGTTTACCGACAAAATTCAACACTATCACTTACCTTATCGAGTAAGACTTTAGTCAATTAAAAAGGGCATCGTATGCAATAATTTACCCGGTAAGCGCTTATTGGTAAAACTAAGCACTATCACTTACCTTATCGAGTATTAGTCCATTAAAACGGCACCGTATGCACTAATTTACCCGGTAAGAGCTAACCGGGTAAGAGTCGTCACCCTCACTTATCGGGTAAGACTCTTGATTGTTGTCTTCCTCGAACTTTGCCATATTTATCGGTTAAGGTAATATAAATTGATAAGCACTTACCTGGGTAAACGTTTAGTAAACACGTCGTAGTATGTTGATAGTGTGAAAATGCTTAGCTTAAGTTGGGTATGTTACATAAGTTTGGTTGACAAAAATGGGTGAGAGAGAGTCTCATTCATATAGGGTCGTTCTTTCGCATGTTAAATGTATGATTGTGTAAGGTCTTTAATCAATTAATGTAAAACTATATTCCACCTTAGTGCCCACTAATTTCTATCGGTAGAGAAAAATAATACGCCACATCATCACCTTTGTAATTTGAATTCTTCTCCTGCATCCATACCCAACATAATGCAGATTAGTTGACCATCAACGATGATGAAAATAACATTCAAAATAGGTTACATAAGGCAAATAAAATAGAAAAAATCATGCAGGGTGAAAGTTTTTTGCGTATGACAAAATGAAATTTAAATTAGACATGAAAAGGCATACTATAGACAATTTTATTTTTTTTAATTCATAAAGAAACTTGAGAACTTGAAAGCACTTAAAATGGAGTCCGTCCTTTATGATGAACGAAACAAAAATGTGGAACCTCTTAATGCATCAACAGGTTAAATAGACATGATCCAAATTTCTTACAAATATATCACAAAAGAAGCCATATCACTTATGCTACTCAACTAATCTACATATCAATGTCTATCAAACATGGAATTACAACTTACAAACATATTGCAACAAGTATTTGTCCTATAACTTAAGTAGCTGGAAAATTAGTGCTTTTTCATACGAACTTGGTGACGAAATTGAACACAACGAAATTGAAATTGAACACAACGAAATTAAAATGGAGCGACTGTAACCAAACCAAACCAAAATGGAAAATGATCAAAGTTGGAATACAAAGAAACCTAACCTAATTGATATGTGGTCATGAATATCTCCATAACAGTTGTTCCGACGTTCATCATATCACTCCACATCAAAATTCGTTGGGCTGATGCAACTTATATAGTTACAAGAAGAGTCGAGTTCTGCATAAAATAAAATGGGATAGGTGAAAGGGAGAGGAATCAGTTAGTTTTAAGAGATAATAAGGGTTTTGAAACCGCTCAAAACTGGGGAAGATGGAGATTAGTTTGAAGAGATAAAGCTGACAGATGGAGATTAGTACAAGAGATAAAGGTCACAACTTACGGAGGTTCCTACAGCTTCATACTTGTACATATGTTATAGTTAATTGTAAAGTTGATTTTTAAGTACTCTTGCAAATATATATAGGTGGTACCAATAAGTTGTTTTTAAGAGTTTTTTTATTGATGTTTTATAATATAGTATAGATATTTAAAGAACGATCATATAGAACAAGGTAACACCATGAGATTTGAGTATTTTTCAAATTTTAAATTTTGGTGTTGGTAGTGATTATCCCCCATCGGGCGGCAAGGGTTGAAAATTTGACAAATAGTGGTAGGAATGTAAGGTTCGTTTGGTATCTAAACATGTAGAATAGGACATAACAGTTATTCACCAGTTGGTAAACAGAACTGGACATGACAGAATAAATAAAATGACCAATTTACCCCTAATAAGTTGTTTATATATTTATATATTTTGATTAATTATGTAATTATTAAATTATAATGAAATAAATAATTTTTATAACAAAATATATCATTAGAAAGTTTTTGTCAAGACAATTAAAATGACACCAAAATAAAACGTTTATGCAAGGTCGTGCCGAAACGTGTACCAATGTGAGATTCCGAACAAGACCCTCAAAATTTTTGAGCGCCTCGAACTTTTTTGGGGCTCATATATATATATATATATATATATCATTGTGCACATAAGGACAAATCTTAACCATTGATCAAAACTTAGAAAACTAATCAATGGTTAAAACATAATAAGATTAATTGAGAAATAATTAAGAACAAAATTGGAAATTTGAATCAGTTTCTACCTTGTTTGACTTTTTATTTATTTTTTAATTAAATAAATGTTACTCTCTTAAAGTTTAAAATAAATTATCTTAAAAATTACTAATATTTTAATCAAACAAATTACATCAAAAAAACGAGAATTTCGTGCTCTTTGATATGACATCCATCTCGATATAGTTTTTTTTCGTTTTAATTGTTTTTTACGTAAAATTTTATATATATGTTATATTCATTATGAATATGTATGCACGTCCCTGGGTGTCCACATTCAGTATGAATAACAAAGGTGAACGTTCATTCACTATTCATGATGAATAATACAATATTCAGGATGAATAATACATGAATTCATTATTCATGTATTATTCATCATGAATCGTGTATTATTCACCCTGAATAATACATTATTCATGATGAATAATATATAAATGACCCATGAAGGTGTAGACACATGGCGCACTCTCTTTTGTTTCCCAATTCACAACCGAATTTTGGTTTAATTCATTATAAATATGTATGTGCATCCTCGGATGTCCCACATTCAGTATGAATAACAAATGTGAACGTCCATTCATTATTCATGATGAATAATATAGTATTCAGAATGAATTACACAACATTCAGAATGAATAATACACGAATTCATGAATCGTGTATTATTCACCCTGAATGTTGTATTATTCATCATGAATAATAAATTATTCATCACGTGAAGGTGTGGTGACGTAACGCGCTCTTTTTTGTTCCCCGGTTCACAATCGAATTACTCGATAGGTTCTCGATTCGTCTCGATGGGTGTTGGGTTACGATGCTGAAGAACGCGATGTCTTACAACATTGAAGAAAGTGTTGAAGAAGGTGATGTCGAGTTACATACTTACGGTGTTGAGGTGTTGTACAAACTTAAACGTACATAAATATTCACAATAAATATAACACATATATAGCATTTCACGTAAAAACGGTTAAAACAACAAAAAAAAAAAACTATATCGAGATGGATGTCATATCAAAGAGCACAAATTTTTTGTTTTTTTGATGTAATTTGTTTGATTAAAATATTAATAATTTTTAAGATAATTTATTTTAAACTTTAAGTAGGTAAAAGTTTTTAGTTAAAAAAGAAAATAAAAAATTAAATATGATAGGCGTGAATTTAAATTATCTTCCATTTTTACCCGTAAACATATTAAAATTAAAAACTCTATTTAATATGAGTTGTTGGATCAATAGAGATGGAGTAGATGAGATTTGTCCTCACGTACACAAAGAAAATTGAGTTTTCATTTGAACTTTCCTCATATATATATATATATATATATATATATATATATAGAGAGAGAGAGAGAGAGAGAGAGTCGGGTTCAAACGAGAACAATACCTATTTAAAATAACACGAGAAGTAACAAAATTATTAGTTCTCGTGTTCTTTTAAATAGGTATTGTTCTCATTTGATCCTATATATATATATATATATATATATATATATATATATATATATATTAGCTCAACCCTTATACCCAAATATATATTTTTTTATTTTTAGCCCAAATTTTAATTCAATCCCTTTCGCCTTCTCCCTTTTCCTTTAGCCCATTTGAACAATTATAATGTTTTAATAATTTAGTGCAATGCCCCAATCTCTTCTCTTCTCCTTAGGTCTCTAATTTGAAGATTAAACTCTCTAAGGGGTTGTTCGGTAACGGCTTAATAGACTGTATGACATGTATGGCTTATTCGGTAAGCCATACATAGGTGTTCGGAAGTGACTTAATGGGCTAGATATGAGCTTATTCGCTCAGCCCAGAAGTTAAGTCATATTCAGTCAGCTATTTTTTTTTTACATTTTTGCCCTTTTATAAAACACTGACCCTTGGACTAAAAAAATCCAGTTCACTTTTTCCTTTAATATTGACAATGCTCTCATCTTGTTCGATCAAGATAGCTAGCAAATAGCAATAGATCAAATCAATCAAAAAGCAGGTTTGGAGCAGGTCCGCTCCTGACATTCTATAGGCCCTGGGCGACATGTGAGAGTGGGCCCTCGATAAGTACGATAAAACTTTCAATAGTTGTTTTTATTATTAGATTAACAACGAATTTAGAAAATACTAATATTTCGTATAAAACCGTTTTCCAAGTATTCCTAGACATAATCAAAAAATATTTCTAGATTAATATTATTTATCATATCATTTTCACATAGCACTGTAAATTTGTTCTACCACCGAACACATCATATGATATACCTTTAATATATAGATTGACATCATTTTGGGTCAGAGTTTTGACTATTCAAAGTTATACTTTATGTTAATCAATGTAAATCAAGTTGGTTTTTCATGTCACCTCATGTTAATGTTTTCATCACCAATTAAAATTTAATTTAGGGTTAAAACAAACTTTTTATTAACTATCAATCTAAGAATCTAAAGTCCATGTTGGTAATAGTTTGAGAGTTTATTCTTGTTTTAGAGATATGAGTCAATATTGTATGAAAAACAAGGGTAGTTTTGAAATTTATATATATAAGTTGGATCATCTCATTTTGTTGGTAAAAAAAAATTCAAAATGTATAAGTTTTCTTAGTTAATAACAAGAAATCTACTATATTATGGTACAAAATAGAATTCATGCAAATGCAAGGCGGATGTAGCATGTAAAATGTGGGGGGGATGAGCCCCCATTAAAAAAATATTTTTTTCTAGGTTAAAAATCATTTTTTTAATTTCCTATCATAGTTTTTCCCAATAATTTTTCGTCTGTGCCCCCACCAACCAAAAAATTCTCTTGAAATCAACCGAAAAAGTCCCTCGAAATCGATAAAAAAAAATACTAAAAAGTCCCTAGAAATCAATAAAAAAATCTTTAAAAAATCGCTCGAAATCGTGGAATTAGGCTAAAGACATATCAAACGATTTTGTGGTCCTTTAATCTACCTTAAAGATGCCCCCACTACCTTAAAAGAGTTAGTAAAAGATGAATGATGGAAAATATAGCAAGGTTTGTTGGACAGAGTAGTTTTATATATTAATACTGAATAAAAAAAACTTAGAGAAACAATAAGCAAATAAGCAATACTATAAAATGAACGATCAATGAACTTTTACATATTTTATTCTCCAATTTAATTAACTAATACATGTTTAGGCCCTTAATATAATGTTAAATTCTTTTTGGTGACCTATTAGATACTTCAAAAAAATTGTGTCTATTTAATTTACTAATTTTTTTAACTACTACTATATATAGTATATAGTATATACAAAAAAATTTGGGCCCCTATTTCTTGTGGGCCCTGGGCGTGCGCCCGGCCCGCCCTCCCCCAGGCACGACCTGGTTTTGAGAAGCAAAATCGATCAACAAAAACCTCTCATCTTCAACCTCTCCTCTCATTTTCAACCTCTATTCTCGACCTTCAACCCAGTTCTCGATCTCCAGTCTCGATCTTCAACCTAGTTCTTTCTCCCGTTCAACCTCTCCTCTCATCTTTCTCCTTCTCGATCTCCAGTTCAACCTCTCCTCTCATCTTTCTCCTTCTCGATCTTCAACCCATTTCTCGATCTCCATCTCTCGATCTCCATCTCTCGATCTCCATTTTTCCATCTCGATTTGGAGTTGATGGTTATGACTTTCCCTCCATCCTCGATCTCCAACAGGTTAAGCATATTTGCAGGAGAATTTGTCTTTTAATATAAAGTTTGATGGGTTCCCATTTGATAAAAAGTTCTCAAGAGATGCGGTTTCTATTTACAAAATATGTTAAATTGATATTTTTTTATAAATATAAGTTATTTATTTAATATTTTTATCTAACAATTGTTTGATTAAGACAAAAATAAAGATCGGGGGTAAAATGGTCATTTCTGACATTCAGACTGTTTATTTAGTACAATAACCGAACAACAACTTATTTGTTAACATACAAACCGTTATAATTATACAGACAACTATATTCATTCAGGTCTTAACAGAAAACGAACCGAACAACACTTTAGTTTGCTAGTCTCGTTTTTCTTCGATTTCCAATGACCAATTTTATGATTGAAGCACCAAGTGTAGTCGTGCTTAATGATCTTTATCTTTCTTGCTCTCTATTTCTCTCTTTCTTATTCAACAATCATCCTCACCTGCATTTGCGTTGACTTCGTTCATCATGATATTGATCCTTATTGTTCATTGCACTATAACCTTTGATAACACGAAGAAAGTTGAGAGTTGAGAGAGAATTTGGCCCTAGGATCGAGATAGGGTTTCTTTGGAACTTGAAGTAAACAACAATTGGTGAACTCCTACGTGCTAATCTTTCAATTTAACAAGTTATTGGGAAAAGTCAATTTCGAAGAAGTAATTGAAGAGTTTGTTTCGAACGATGTTAGAAGAATAATTCTAATCAAGTGAATTTTGTATGTTCATTTGCTATTTTAAAATATTTTTGGTATTTTAATTTTCAAGTCTTTTAATATAATATATGGTGTGAACTTTCATATTTTGTTTTGGTAAAAGTGTAACAGGGCCTCTAAAACAATTGGAACGAATGCATTTTGTCCGTCCCAACAAAGTAAGTGAAACAAATATCATGAATATGAAACATTATCGGTAAATTACAAAACCATTCATGTCAAATTAAAACCCAACCACCTTCCAGAATGAATTATTTCACCCACTTATCTCACTCTCGCCTATCCACGTACCAAACACGCCCATACCGATCTGTAAATCGGGCAGTTTGCAAACAATTTGAATGAAAACAGATCTATTCTGAAGTTGGGAGGCATCACTAATGAAGTTGCCAAATATAGAAACTTGAAATCTAGTAAACATTGGTAGCAAAGCCATATCTGAAATCCCAATCCAAAAACCACTGCTAAAAATAACCAACAAAACGTAGAAACATAATCACTCTTTCAGAAAAGGAAAAAATTAAAAAAAAAAAAAGGAGTTTTCTTATCAAAGGGTTACAACCTCACTTGTTGACATACGTTATTACAACCCAATAATAATTCAATTCATTCACTGCCCGTTCGATGGTCGGTACACCGTGTAACCATTCACACCCATCGTCAAGTTCGAATAATCTGGCGGCATGTGATACGGATACCCGTCACCATCCATGTTTCTCAACCCATAAGAAAGATCCGACCCACCAATCTGCCACTGGTTCTGAATCAATCCATCAATCTGTCCGTTGACATAAGGCGGCTGCAAGTTCGGTTGCGGCGGAATCATCTCTCGAGAGAAGTCGAAATACGCGTGCTGGAACTCTTCGTGATAACTCCGAGTTCGTTCAAACCTGCACGAGCTTGTTGATGGACCCTGATCAACCGAACTACCAGCACCCATATCCCCCGGGAAACTCAACTGATGACTCAGATGGTGGGGCCCGTTGCGAAACGAGGGCGGGCCCACAGGCATTGCGTACTCGTCATCGAGTAAATCATTGATAATGTCGAGGTGTGGGAATTCATCCGCCAACGGACCTTGAGCCTGGGGTCTGCTGTGAATCGGCTTGTAAACATCGATGTTTTGAATGTCGTTAAGCGATTGCAAGCCTCTGCTGCTGCTACCACCATTATCCCTTTCCATCCATTGAGACCCATTTTGCAAAACAACATCATGATTCATCATTCCAAAGGAAAAGCTTGGTCTAACTGAGTCCATCCTGTCAGAACTTTGAGGTAAAAACATGGGCTGTGAATACGAGTTCACCGTTGGTTTCGGAGAATGGGATTGACCGAAAGCAGATGAAGTTGCGGAAATTGGGCTCCCCATCATAGCGTTTCGATACGATGGAGGACCGTAATTCTGAGCCATGGGTGACGGTTCAGGACAAAGATACCCGGCTGCACTTGCTGACCGAGATAGCAATGGTGCGGTTTGGACCATCGCGATAACGGGTGCAGTACTGGTGGCATTCGGTCTAGATGCTTCAACTAGAGGAGCACTCAATGGCCTCGACATGGAAGGAATAGCCCTAGTCGACGGTGCAGCAGACACTTGCTGTACTGGAGCCTTTTCAGCTGGCCTCAAAACTGGATGAACCACATTAGTGGATTTCTGATTGGGGGCAGGTCCTTGGTGAAATATCGAAGGTTTTTCGGTTGGTTTCTGGGTCCCAGTGTTATGAGTGTAGGGTTTCGATAGGACTGAACCTTCGGTTGAATTTGATGAGACCACAATGTTTTGGGGATTCTCGGAAGGTTTTCTGGCAACACCAGAATCAGAGCCTGCACTCTTTCTGAGCTCGGATTTCTGAAGGGCTCGTGGAGAGGCTTTTGAAGGACTTTTGGGTGAAGATGGTGTAACAGCCATCTTTTCCTTCGAATTTCTCTCGGATTCAACCTCATCCTTGATGTTTAGCTTTTTTTGCAATGAAACAACTTCTTCCTATCGTTAAAAAAAAAAAAAAAAAAAAAAACACCATACAGATCAAGTCAAAAAGAATAAGGTATATCCTCAAAGGGAATAGAACTTTAGACAATTGAACCTTAACAATCTTAAAATGATCCATGTGAACATAAAATCATCAACCCATCCCCGTGAAAAAAGGAAACGTATACTCCCTCTGTCCCAAAATAAGTAAATGAAAAAAGAACCATCTCACTAGGCATCTTTTTAAGATGTAGCAAACAAGAGGCCAATAAAGGCGTTCTAACCAAACTAAACCAATATATCCCACCTAGTGGTGGAATTGGAGGAGTGAGAGGTAATGACAGAAGACACAAAAGGGTTTTTGAGGGGAAAAAACATAACAAACTGACGTTCATATAAAACAAGAGATCAAAGAAGTGTTCAAAACAGGTAACTAATATAATCAAGAATAGCATAGAGGAAAAGGAAAAGTATCATACCACTTTCTTGACGACATCTTGTGCAAGCCACTTCATCTTATCCTGCAATGGGAGTACAGCAGGCACATCACACTCCGGTTCATCACTTGGTTGTGTTGCCTCAGGCATAACAACATCAGACGGTTGTTTCTGCATATTGCTGACCCCTCCAGTCACTTCACCAGTAGCCTTCCCTCGCTTCACTTTCCCTCTACATAATAGGAGAAACCACATCTTATGCATAAACCAACACTTCCCACCAACAAAAGCATAATACACACACACAGAGAGTGGACATAGTCATCATTGTACATGTACCATATATGCAAGTATATATGCATTGATGCATATACTCACTGAAATTAATATAGTGTACATGCATCAATGCATATACAGGTTCTCACGGTTCTCAAAAATATTTATGGTTCTCATTAGAAGCTTCCGCTATATATATATATATATATATATTCTTATGAAAATGACCAACCTGCTAGGTGAACTTTGGCTTTTTTGATTCTGATGTGAATTCCCTCTGTAACGGCCACTGATCACCACTGATGGGAGTGAATCTGTTGAGCACGTCGATGAACTATCATCCATCACAGACGGACTCTTTCTCTCTCCGTTTTGAGCAGCGGAAAGGCCACTAATAGTACCACTACTACAGGCTTCTGTGGGAGGATGAGGTTCAGACGTATCGGTATCCCAGTTGACAGGGCTTGAATCTCTATCATCTGAATCAGGCCGAAGAAGTGCCTCAGTTACACAATCCACTGAATCTGAAACATCAGAAACATCCTCAAGTGTATCAGTTTTTTTAAGTAACTCTGCATCCACAATCAGGAAGCCTTTCCTTTCATCCACTGGGATCTGTTGTTGAGGTTTGTCCTCTATTGCAACACCAGCTTTTTCTTCCCTTACTTTATCCTTTGATTTGCGATTGTTTCTTTTCTGCTTCCCCTGTGTAGTGAAAGAAATCAAAAACTACATGGATCAAAAAAAGTTACAGGAAACCCATGAACTCAGCTTAAATATGAGGCTAATCTTATAAGTATGAAACACAGTCTAACAAATCCTATACTAGTAAAGATCAAATACAAATTCTAATAGGTCACATATAAGGTAACATATACCTTATTTGATTCAATGATTCCTCTCCCTTTGCAACTTTCCAAGCACAAAATTACTTTAACGGCCCGTTTGGTTTGAGGCAATGTTTTTGAGGGATTTGGATTTCGTGGAAGGATTTGGAATCTTTGGTGTGTTTGATTTATAGGATTTGGAATTGAATTCCGTTCTTTATAAATAACTTATATAAACAAATTATAAAAATAATTAAATTACCTTTTTATTAATTGACAAGTGTTTTTAACATATTTTATTAAAACATCAATACAATCAAATCCTATGAAATCCTGTGAAGTACCAAAAAACTACCCCCATGGGATTTCTAAATCTCATGTTTGTGGGATTTCAGTGATATCCAGGATTCAAATCCAAGCATTCCTTACATAGGATTGGAATGGAATTCAATTGCAAATCCCTCAGAATCCTATCAAATCCCGCAAACCAAACCGAAACCCAATATTCACCCCTTGGGATAAATAATTCCATAATATAATATTTGATCGATCAGCGTTCAAGAAATCGAACAACATAAGAACTTTACTCTTATGATTCCCTACCAAATTATCCGTCATCATTAGCTTAGCCAACATTAGTCTGATTTGCAATTTTACAAAGATTTAATTTCTTTTTGCCTAAGATTGTGATTCTCATCAATTCCTTAAAGGATTACTACTTTGGTGAAGAGCATCTCAAGCAAAATCCTGATGTGTGAAGAAGTCTTGTAACCTTCTATATGAATATGAATTGTATACTTTAAACTAAAAGGCAAGCCCTTGAGCATAAGAACTTGAGACTGGTTGCAAACCCATAAAAGCCTCTCTTCTTAACTCGGACCAATATATATACAAACCTGTTTTTTCTTTGATTTCTTTTCCTTTTCAGATGCACCACGTTTTGCTTTCTGTTCACTGCCAGCCATCCATGCTTCCTCTTCTTCACGTATGAGCTCCTCTTGCCTCTTCAAAGCAACTGCCTCCTGGTATGCAACTTCTATTTTACTGCTGTACCAAACCAGTGGTAAGAATACTTGCAATAAAGGAAAAGATTACAAACGATTAATTATCCAGAACCATGAAATTCAACAAAAAAATAATGAAATTAACATAGTCAAATACTAGTTTCGAAATGCATACTATTTTGATCTGTTCAACATAAAAAAATAATTAGACATGATAAAATCCAATTTCCTTCAACATAAAAGATGATTTTCAACCACAAGGGTTGTGGCGTACTGGCTAAGGCCCTGGGGGATGTGGTGGAATATCCCATCTGCCCAGGGTTCGAATCCATACGTACACAACAATTGTGGCCACTAAGGTTTAATCAGGGTTGATGTCTTACGGTCATAATTTGCCAAGGGATTAGTCTAGGCATAGCCTAGGACACCCTTCCCAAAAAAAAGATGATTTTCTATTTAATTTTTTTTGTCATATTCCTTTCATCCTTTATACTCTCTAATCCTTCACAAAGAGTATCAGACTATTACCTGAAAATATGCGCTAGAACAAATATTTCGATGGTTCTACGTCCTAATTCAGTGAGGCGCCTTTCATCACGCTCGATAGAATCCTTGCTGAAATCCTCCCCCGAGCCACCATCCTTAACACAGCAAAAGAGATCATGAGATTATTGATAAAGGTGAATGGCTTCATAATAGAAATAATTGTTCGCAAAAAAAAATTGACATTAATAAAAGATGAATGAAAAAGACATTAATAAGAGAAGCTCTCTTATGTAGCTTCACTTGGTTTGCATAGAACAAACATATCTTATACCTTTAAGGTAGAGATAATTTTTATTAAAATCTTAACTATACGTATGCGATCTGCAAACAAACCTTTCGCAAATTTTAGGGGAAAAAATTATCCGAATGATGAAATCAATAGATTTGAGAATAAACTTGCAGACCTTTAACATGATCTTATCTTAAAGGCTACTTGTTTTAAACCTTGAACTATACAAGATTTTGCTCAAGCTATGTGCTCACCTTAGTACGGTTCTGTGGACCTTTTTCATCCTTTGGAGGCAATGGTTCCAAGGCCGCCCTCTCAAGCAATAGCAATACATCATCAACCAGAATAAATGTGTCACTCTCCATCCGGACAACGGGTATCGGTAGTTCTTCTGCATCGCATTTTCCTTTGGCCTTCTTGCTCTTGGTCTGACCTTCAAGAGCCTTTAATCCACTATATAAAGAGTCCATCACCAAAGTTGATGTCACTTCCTTTTCTATAAAGAAGTGCTTTACAACAACTTTCAATATTGAATCCGACTTCTCCCTTGACATGCGGCGCCTAGAATTTTGATCGATTCCCAACCAGAAATTACAGAAGCTGAAACATGGCAAAATAAAGTTAACATTACCAACTCTTCCTATTGAAGAGACGAACACGCATCTTACTTGCATACCTTGACCATCTAACTTTATCTTCTATCAACTTTCCAAGCCTTCCTCTTCTCTCTTCCACAAAGCGGCGACATATTTGCTCTACATTTGACAAATATACCCTAACAAGTTCTCTCCTATATTGACAGTCAAGGCATCGGAATGGACGATCTGCTCTCTCCCTACAAAACCATCATAGCAAAATTTTAGCATTTGTTATCAACCATGTTACTACATTCAAGCAAATGTTAGCAAAAGAACAACCACTGTATAAGCCGTAATTATATCCTAGAGAAAATAACCAAGGGCTAACATGCTACTTTAAAATAAGTCGCAATCAAATTTTTAGGTAAATGATGGAAGTTATATAGTGAGCCAATGTCACACGAAGAATTGGTTAAAAACCTGGAATGTAAGATAAAGTATCGAAATATGTTCAAAAATTGTTGCTCAATAACAACAAAAGAAGCTATGTAACGAGTTAGAAACACTAAATATGTTTACATCAAGGGTTCATTTTGAATTTTATCCAAAATTTTGTAGTACCCCTACCATTAACAACCTGTGGAGATTTACAGCAAAGTATACCCCCCTAATTACCAAAATGTTGGTTAAATAGAAAATACAAGAGAGCATGTTTCAAAACATGGCTTATCAAGGTGATCTTGAGATATCACAAAGGTATATTTGAAGTCATTTATAATCAAATATTTCATCAATCACAATAGCAACAAACCTTTTATCAAAACTAAACAAGTTGGGTAGTCAAAATGCAACCAATAAAGTATACGGCATGAAACCAATAGAAAACATATGAAGAACCCCTAGTGTCATGCAGCATGAATATCATTCTAAGGCAACTCCGGTACTTGTGCAAATTTGTCTCCATTACTTCCCCACATGTCAATTTTGGTAAACCTCTACCTCTCAGCCCTCTCCTATGTGGCTATGTCCTTACAACCTAGTAATAAAACAAAACAAGTGCAAAAAACAAAAATAGAAGTATGCTTGGGTACAGCACTTTAAAGAAAAGAAAAAGACAAAAATTTGCAGGCGAGATATGTATGTTATACAATATATATCATATGCTGAAAAAAGTAAAACATAAATTTAACAAAAGACGAGTGTAGAAGCCTTGGTTTCATACCAATAACCTATCAGAACTAGTTATATTAAAATTATTAAATAAAAAAATGAATATTTGAAATATAAGGACTAGTAATCATCATTATGTAAAAGAAATAGAACATCTGCATACAGAAAAATTAGACATATCATGATCATATTAGAGAAATGTGAATGATGAGCTCAATATTAGAGAAGACAAGAACTCTTGAGATGGTTTGAAAGAACACTTGAGATGGTTTGACCATTTCCTACACAACTTTTCGACGCAACAGGTGAGAATGGGAGGGAATTACGAATATAAAGGCAGGGCAAAATTTTATAGGAAGTACCATTTGACCAATCAAATTATACCATGAGTTTACCACATATAGTCAGCATGAAGGAATGCTATCGATGTTTCTGTTATGATTGGTTCACCTGATCGTAATTTCTTATGGTTTAAATTGATCCCACCCACCAGTTAGTTCCGGAAGGGTAGTTAGCCTATAACCATGAAATGCCTCAAGTCAATATATGGCATGTAGCCTAAATACCTCATGAAACAAGGGTAGGGTGTTACATGCCACAAGATTAAATCCCAATAGGCATATGAGGTATATATACCCAATGAACTCTATAAAAAATGAGCCTCAAATAACATAAACCGATTTCCCTACTCTTTCATCACTAAATATGCACCACATCATCAAATTTGCCAAAAACATTCAGAAGGGTGATAAGGTTTTAACAATAAGGATCTCACAACAAGCCGACCACACCACCAGCTCCCAAATATACTTGTCTAGTAAAACCTAGTTACCTACTATGTAATATTGTCACGGAAAGATCTACTTACCTAACACAATCAAGCAATATCACTAGTAAAAGACATCTGGCAGTTCATTTCTAACATGACCAAAATTACTGTCCAACAAAATATATAAAATAGGATATTTTCAAACCATACTACACCTTTCCAATGCATCTCATGTCAAATTCCTTTTAACTTTAGGCTTTAACTACCTCGCCATGCAGCTCCTTTAACAGATACAATTCAATAATCAAGGTTTTAAAAAGTGGAATCGTGCCTCAAGGCGTTTTCCCTTAATGAAGCGAGGCGTAAGCCTCGAGGCGGTCCGAGGCGTAAGCCCCGAGGCGGAAATATATACACTACACAAAATATATATATATATATATATATACCAATCTGCATTCCACTACTTATGCTCGGAAAATATATGCAATATATATACACACACTTGACACTTGAGTACTTGACACAAAATATGTATATCATACTAAATTACTAAAAGGATTTACATATACTTTTTTCAATCACGAAATATAGATGTACATGTACTAACAAAGAGAAATTATTGATCTATTCATAACATATATATATATGTTTGTGTGTATATATATATATATATATATATATTAAATATCAACAAAGTGTGAGTAGAAGTGTGACTGTGACCCTCACACGTAGTAGAGACTAAATATAAAATAAATGTATCCAGTAAATACATACATATACATAATACTTCTGTGATCCGAAGAGTATCCAAGAAGAAAATGCAAAGAAAACGGGAGAAAAATGGAACTCAAGGACAATAGACGAGTAGCAGATAGGGCTTAGGAGAACCGAAGAAGAACAAGGTTTTCAAGAAAGAAATAGAGAAGGTTTTAGTCATTTTTTAAAATAATTTAGCTTTTGTATTGAGGCATACGCCTCTCTACCGCCTTACCGCCTCAATCACCGCCTCAGACGACTGAGGCGTACGCCTCGTCGGGGGATTGAGAGGCACCGCCTCAGGGGCGATTTTGGACCGCCTCGCCTCGAGGCGTACGCCTCACACGCTTTTTAAAACCATGTCAATAATAAATGTTCATCTCTTACTAAATTTATCCAATGAAACGCTTGCATCTAAAGAAATTTCTGTGTGACAATTCTTATCGATCGTACCATATGAATCCACAAATTAAATTGTGTCCATTTTGTGACATGTTGATAATAAACCTAATAATACTGACAAGAAATACAAAGCTTGGTGCATTTTCTGATATTTCATATCTGTACTCTAACTTAATAATATAAGATGGAGTACCACCCTTAGAAGATAACTTCAATGGACCATCAGGCTAAAGATAGAATATCAAATAGACAAGTTTGTCACCTATTGGTGCTTTAATAAGTTGTTTTCTCCTAAAACTTATCTGTTACTGATCAGTTGGGCTGTTAATATCGCAATATATCGCAGATATATCGTGTATCTCCCCTATAAATAATATCGGTGGTAAAATATCGTCCATTATATCGGCCACCGATATATCGGCGATATTGGCCGATATATCGGCGATATTTTGACTAAAATCTCGGCCGATATTACCGATATATTTCTGATTTTTTTGGGCCTTTTTTTTGTAATTCTATTAACGGTGTGGGCTAGGTTTTAATTTGTATGGGCCTTTGTTTTTTTAATTTTGTAAGAAATCTAATCTAAGTTAGGTTTTTCTTTGTTTTTTTTTACCATATACGACCTCTTTGTTCTTCATGGTCGACTTCGCTTCCTTAGTTCTTTCATCTCACAGTCGACTTCTTCAGTTCTTCTTCTGTTCTTCAACAATCAACAGTGCCACTGCCACAGAAGGTACTTGATTACTTTTCGACTTCTTCTACTTCTTCACTGTTCGACTTCTTCTGCTCCTTCTGTTGTTTCTTCTCTTCCAACACAGAAGGTAATTACTTGATTAATCTGTTTTTAGTTATAGGTTAAAAATTTATAATTTGTATTATGCTTATATGCATTCTATTAAATTAGAGTTAGATGTTGATTTAAGTTGATGTTGACTGTTGAAACTATTTTAAGTTGATGTTTTAATGCATATGATATGTTTATGGATTGCATACTGAATTATTGATATAAATATATATATATTATATATATATATATTATATATATATATTATATATATATATATTATATATATATAATTCTGAGAAATATTATATGAACCGATATATCACCGATATTTCCGATATATCGTGTATCGATCCCTGACCGATACACCACCGATATCCGATATTAACAGCATAGCTGATCAGTCAGTCTGAGCAATATGACAAGAAGTGCTACCTACGTACAAGTTACTAGCTTTCTAGACCAACTTTTGTAAACTACCAATCAATGAATTGACTTCATTCCAGCTCAAGATTCCTTGAAAGGAGGGAAAGAGCAATTCATTTTAAAGAAAAACATTTTGTTGGGTTCTCCAAGACAACAAGCTGGGCAATTAAAAATAAAAACCTCAAGGGTATGAGCTCCTGATTCCTGCGAAACCAACAAAAACCACATAAATTGGGTAAAAGATGATACCTTAGAACTCGAGAATGGGGTATGGGCGAAGGGGAGAGAAGGTGACTTCATTCTAGCCTCCCAACATGCACAAAAGGCAGTCGGTATCCAAATCATCTAGTGATGACCTCCAGAAGGGGCAAAGATTACATGCCAGAAAAAAGTAAAAGCCCAGCTAATATGTGAGTGAGCAACAAGCACCTTGTGATCTTAATAAGAAAGTAACAGAACTCAATAACCAACTAAAAGGACGAAGAACACTAGCAATAAACCTCTAAAACAAAAAATGCTACAAATAGAGGATGAGTCTGATACTGCAAAAGCCAAAATTAACAAGCCTTTCATCCTAAACCTATTGGGGTAGGCCCCAAATCAAACCAAGAAAAATCATAAAAGGCAAAACCCCAAAAGCAAACATGACAAGCTGAACGCTACCATTGTGAAGCATGAATGGTCCCTCTATGCACTCCTACGTAAGGTCAACTCCTAAGGCATGTTGCACTTATGCAATATCTCCCCACTGTTTCCCCATGTCAATCTTGACTTCCTCTTGGTACAAGTCTCCCCGTAATGTTGCATTCAGAGGACTATGGTGAAGATGACGAAACCACCTCAAGAGTGTTGCCTCAACTTCTCAGTGTGTGCCACCACAATCTTCTTTGTACATCTTCATTTATAATTTTGTCACCCACTGCGTGGCCAGTGACCACACTTCCACCTCAATATTCACATTTTTGCATCTTTTCCATGTGTGTGTTCTTTAGAACCCAACATCTTGCCACATATATCATAACAGGCATAACCGCTAGCCCATAGAAATTATATTTCAATTGTAATGGAACTTCTCTCGGTCACACAAGAGTCCTGTCCTAAGGCTTTGTCCTCATCTCAACCACCCTGCTACTAGTGTATCACTAACACTGTGAACAATCTCTACAGATTCAATTAAAAGTAATCTCAAAAGATAGAAGGCATAAAAAGGTCGCTATGCCTTTGTAATCTTTGTATTTGTTTTTAAGGAAAAATAGAGATGTCTCCTACGTTATCCATAATATGTGGAAATCAAAAGTCAATTACAATGCAGCAAAAAATCAAAATTAAGATTGGTTCCATCTTCAAAATGCTACCTAATTTGTGGTGTAAGTGGGATGCGTAGTACAGGTATAATCTGCAGTAAGAGTACCGACCAATAACTTAATACATCTATGTGAAAGAATCTTGGAAACGGTTGGGTAATCTTGCATTATTAATATGCTGTTGTGGCATGCTATAGCAGTGAAGTGGTGGAAAATAGCAGTTCTGCTAATAGTGGCGCTAATCACCGCAATTAGGCTGCGACTTTGATTTGCAATAGTGGTGTGAAAACCACAATTAGGGATTGGGATTTCAGTTGGGCTTTTAAATGGTTTAGTGAAGTCAATTAAGGGATTAAGGGCTAGGGAGCCGATTTTGATTTGCAACAGCGGTGTGAAAACTCGCTATTCCTCCCTCTTATCTTCTGTTCTAGCATTGTGCATCATCTTCTGCTCTTCGCTCGACATCAACAACATTATCTTCCAACAGTCATCTCTTCAATTCATGTGTTCTTCTGTTCGTCTTCAATTCATAATATGTTATATGTATACATAAATATGTTATATATAATATATATATATATTGAGCCGCTATTTTTGGACCATTATACCATCGCGATAACTGCTATATCAAATCATGGTCCTGACCACTTTTCAGATTTTGACCGATGTAACAGCATAGTAAATATAAAACAACCTAATCAAGCTAAATTTGTGGGACCAACTTTTATTCTGCTTCCATAAAGAATGGAGCGTTAATTGCTCAAATACGTAACGATCAAAATAGATGTCAATTGTTTTTCGCTTTTCCATTCACACCCTCAGTCTTCCTCTGGCCACAATAATCAGAGCAAAGTGAAAAGGGGTAACATTGCTTTAATGGTACATATAAAGATATAAATTCAAATTTAAACCAATTTCTTTTCGCTATTCATGTTTCTACCATTCTTTCTGAGTTTCATGGACTTGGTTCTCAAAAAGATGGGTCGCTACTGTTGCTTATTGGTATGAGAATGCACAATGATTTGGTTCATGTATTTGGAGCATGGTGTGGAGGGTATGGTGGGGATTAAAAAACACTCCTCTTAAATTATTACAAAAAAGATAATTTGGTATCACAGCAACTAGAAATATTGCACCTGCATGCAAGAGAAGATGAGGACCAATAAAGCTAAAAACTCAACAAGCAAGAAACCTGATAACTTGGACTTGAGCTTTTATTATGAGGGTGTCCGCATCAACAAACCCATCTAACACTTTCGATAACTCCATAAACTTTTTCCATCCCCAATCATGCTCTTTCTTCCAGAAGCGATGCAGTGTATCTGCAAACATGTATTTAGTCTATTACAACACCTGAACCATCATTAACCAACCAGAATAGGTAACCCAACAAGAAAAATAATACTGGTGACAGTCATAATGACAAGAAAAAAAACCAACCAGAATATTTTGATTTCTTGGGGTCTTTATTCACCACAGCTATTGTGAATTGTGCAAAATGACTCCATCCTGCTTCGGTTAAAGGAAGTCATTGTAAAATATTTTAAGCAACATAAAGAAAATTAATACCCCATTGTTCAACCATACCTGGAAGAAGCTTGTCATGATTCGCAACACAAAGAAATAAAGACAGATGATTGCAGACATCACACCCCTGGGGGTAGATCAAGATGTACCTATAAACCATAGCAAAAAAGGTTAAATAGAGATGGATTGCAGTAGTTAAATGTATCCTAATGCCAACGATTTGCACAGATCATGAGTATGCCATCACATTTGCACATAAAGATGGCTTGGCAACATTGTTGTCTAGAACAGAAGGCAACAGCCTTAAGTTTTTCCCAAACAAGAACAGAAATGCCGTAAAAGAGAATGGAAAAACGAAATGTTTTGATGCAACGAAAAAAAGAAATGCAGTAGAAAATAAATAGAGCTAATATAACTGAGAAAATAAAAGCACACATACCATTTGTAGCCGCCAACCTCAAACGCATTACTACGAAGTTCTCTCTTGTTAATCTGTGAGAATTTGTCTATCTTCCATGTATATTTTCCATATAGCTCAGAAGGTTTCGGTCCTGCATTTTGATAAAATTGGTATTAGAAAGAACAGTGTGTACAAAATTCTGGGACTCGAAAGAAATCTAATGCCCAAGGGGGGAAAAGCCTGCAAGTGCACATACATATTTATCCAAATGTTTTGCGGAAATTATTAAACAAGTATCAATTGCCTGAATACTGCCCTAATATTACATTAACTATTTATGTTACATGTTGATCTTTCTAGGAGTACCATGCTTCACGTCGGTTACAAACCTCATACAAATGCCTAAACAGGAAAAGAAGTAATTTAATACGTTACCTATAATGAATAAGAACATATGTAGATTTCATAAGTTCAGCTTGCTGCAACCAATGACATAAATATATATCTTTCAGAAGAAACTTAAGACAGAGAGTGGGAGAGTAAGAAAGACTAATAAAAATACACTTCCACAATGAAGAATATGATTCATCAATTCAATTGAAGGCCGTGAGAAAAAGAATCATTTTTTTTGCTTTTCTGAAAAAGAAGTCAGATTCCTAATAAAAGTTCCTTTACAAACAAACACACTCTGCCCAACGAACGAGACAAGTACTGAAAAATATTAGTTTCTGCTGATTCTATTTCTACCTTATGCATATGCAAACACTACCTTATCTCTAGATTGCAGGTAAGAAGAAGAAAGAAGCATACCGCAATCATCATCGTCATCTGTATCCCAGTACGGGGGAGATGTCGAAGTGATTCCATTCTCCACCTGCTCAGAAGACCTCCATTCTGCCAATGCTTCCCCAGACCGCTGCTGCCCATTTGATATTCCCTCTAATGATCTGCTAACCCCAGACTCCTCACTTGAACTCCCCGCCATTTTTTCACTCCACAACTCCTTACACCCTTCTCCAATTTTGCCTAAAAACACAGCCACAGCCACATCATCAATGATCAAACTCAGCAATTACAACAATCAGTCCCTACGACTTGATTACATAAAAAAAATTAACAGGAAAACGTGAGAACATCTAAAACATTTGCTACAGCTGATAAACAAACTCCTGAGGTTGGTGAATTCTAATCCAAAACAATAAATTCCAACAGAAATTTTCATAAAATCCTGAATAAACCCTAACATCATCTTTTTAAGAAAATCCTAACAATCAAACTGATAACATGAACTGAATTAAAAACACAAGTATATAGAACTAACATATTGACATATATATGCGTAAAATTTATATTCACACCGAATTAGCAAAACCCCTTTTTCTGTAAATCCCATGTAAGTCCGATTGAGTTCTTATTCAAATTTCTATATAAATAGAAAACAAAACGAAAGATCATTCACATGCAAATCCATCAAACAAAAAACCAAACCCTAATAACAGCCAATCCAGATAATCTAAATTACCAGAACAAGAAAGGAAGAAAGATTGACGGATCGAATGATGGGATGAGATATAAAAGAACCTGAGAGCAAAGAATAGGAGTTCTTCAATGGCGATGTTGGAAGCTGATTTTAGGTCTAAGAAAGAGGCGAAGAGCGATAGATACAGAAAACAGAGAAGAGAAAGAGAGAGAGAGAGAGAGAGAGAGAGAGAGAGAAAGTTAGAGATTTGAGGTACAAGGAGGAGCAGCAGCAGAGTAAAGGGCAAATAAAAATATTTACCAATTATTATTTATATTATATTCATTTATTTATTTATAAAAATATATATGTATAAATAGTGTGTTTGTTTTAGACTTTTTATTCTTTTAAATTCATTTATTCCAAAATAAATGTGATACTTGTTTCCTAAATAAATGTATAATCTTTTTCTTTTGAGAAATTGTATTTTTAATATTATTTATTTGCCATTAAAATAATTGTTACAAAATATTAATTACACTCATTTGTAGGTGTTCGAGTCATTACGTGCACCTCGACTAATCTCTATTGGGTCTTGAAATTAACAATATGACAAACCTCTAATAATCCTAAAGTTATGTTTGGGTTTGCAAAATGCTTTTTGGGATGAATAGAATCTAACAAGGAAATTGGAATTTGATGGAACTGGAATTAAATCTCAAGAAATTTGACCATGCGTTTGGTTAATAGGTGGAATGGGATTTGTTATTTTGTCAAATGATTGGAATTTATTTGTTTGGTTCCAAACATGTAGCTTCAAAATTGGAATGAAAAAATGATAAGTGACCAAAATACTTTTTACGATTTTTTTGGCGGTGATAATCATGGTTAGCAGTAGGTCGTCGGCAGGGTTGGTAGGTGGTGGTGATGGTGGTGGGTGGTGAATTGGTGATCGGCGGTGGGTCGATGGCAGCGATGATCGGTGGTGGTCAACGGTGGGTAGTGGTGGTTGGATTTGGTGTTGGCGGTGGTGGGGTATAATAGTCTTTTATTCTCGAATGAATTGAAATCATAGGGTACATAGAAGGAATGGAGGATTCCTTGATTATAGATTTCAATTTCGTTTGATATATTTCATTCAACTCGTTAAAGCCCGTTGATTTGGAGGATTTGTTGTGATTTGAATTTGGATTGTATTCCAATTATGCGTTTGGTTTGAAAGAAAATCTGAAATTGGAATCCCGAGATTTCAATGAAATCCCACAAAGATTGGATTTAGAAATCTAACGGGGTAGTTGGTATTTCGAGGGATTTCATATAATTTTTTTTGTAATGATGTTTTAAAATATGTTAAAAACATTTGTTTCATAATTATCAATTAACTAAAAGTAATTTAATTATTTTTATAATTATTCATAGTTTGTTTTATAAATTATCCACAAAAAATGGAATTCAGTTTCATTCTAAATCCTACAAACCAAAGATTTCAAATCATTCCACGAAATCCAAATCCCTCAAAAATATTTTGTCAAATCAAATGGAATTTTTGGTATGTTTGGTTTGTATGTTTATGAATCTTTTTTGGTTTGTAGGATTTGGAATGAAATTTAAGTTTTTGTAAATATATGTTTGTTTCAGTAAGATGAGGAGGCGATAAGGCAGATTTGATTCGGAAAATCTCGACCAATGCCCTTCTCTCCCGAGGTTCGAAATGTGGAGGTACCTTTACCGTCACGTGCTAGCTCTTTCTGCCACGAGTTAGCAACATAAAGTGCGAATAAAGGTTAGGGAGATACTAGCAGCCGAGCTCTCGCCCCACTCCCGCTGCCAACTTCATGATAGAATGACCATGTGAAGGGAGAAAGAGATGGGTGGATATATGATGGAAACAATTGAAATCTTTGGGATTTTGACTTAAAAAGACTTATCTCCAAAAGATTTCTAAATTCGTCAGTTGTGGGATTTCATTGAAATCTTGGTGTTAGGTCACAATTCAAGCCATATCAATGAAATCAATCAAGAACTAGAGAGAGAAAGTAGTGAAAGAAAGTGAGGTAACCGTATATCTCTTGAAAGTCATAAGTACATCAGGTTTGCTCACATCACTATGTCACTCACCCTTCTCTCACAACACAAAGACATTATATATGGAAACACTCAAAGACTTAAACTCTCAAAAGCTTACAAGAAAAAGTCAAATACAAAATTCAACTAAGTTGATCTAAACTATACATTTACAATCTCCCCCTTTTAGATCAACACAACAAAATCTTCATCTGCCCCATCTTGAATAATTTCCTTGACGAATGCCGAGCAGAGACTCAAAAATCCTTATGCCTCGTCTGAAATGAATTATGTCTTCTAAAGCATCCAAGACTCTTATTAAAGCAAGTATGTCAAACTTTCCAAGACCTTTTTCTCCTTGCTTAACTTTCTTTTCATTCTCTTTGAATCTTTGGTTCAGCTGCAGTTTGATCACCTTTATCGTTCCATCCGAAAACTTGGCAATCTCTGAAATTCTGAGAAATCTCTTCTTGTTTTCAGAATTCTTGTAAATCACTCTAAGTTCTAGCTTTTCAATGATCGTGAACAAATCATAGCTTTCAATGTCTTCCGACTCAAGATTAGGCTTTGACATGTTGACCCTCTTCTGGTTTATTTCAATCCCCAGCTGAAAGTCGTAACAATACGTGTAGTTGACATGCTTTCTCATAAATCTCTTCACGGCTTCCAAGGAAAAATGATGTTCTCCGGTCTGATAGTCATGTTTCTGAACAAGTGATAGAGATACTCAATGTCATCCACATTCAAAAACTGAAAGTTTACTTCAGAAAACTCACACTCTGTCAGATCTCTTCTTTGAGCTGTGAAGATCGGATACCATATCTTTTGAAATCTTCTTAGCCTTACTTGTTTCACCGTCACAATTCCAGACTTATTCTTCACATATTTCTTTGTTTTTCTTTCCCAACTCATCAATCTTGCATACTTCTCCTGATACTCCATAGGTAGATGTGAAACACCTAAAAATTTGTATATATCCATCCTCCTGAGCCTATGTACGAATATCTTCTTCATATCCTCCTCTAGAAACGGTGCTCTCAAAGTATTCCGCATTTGCCTGAGCTGAGCTTCTGTGGGTACTAGAGGGACTTCAGGTTGGTTTGAAGGACCGGCTTGGTTTTCTATTGGGTTGGATGGAAAGTGAAGTTCAGGTTCATATTCGGTGTTGGGTTCAGGTGGGTTGTCATTTGTGGGTTGGGTATCAAGGATTAGGCTAGAAATTCTATTTGGGCTTGGTATTCTGTTTGGGCTAGGTAGGTTAACAGGGCTAGGGATAGGCTGGTTTACTGGGCTAGGTTGGTTTTCTGGGCTAGATAGGTTTATTGGGCTAGGTATGTTTTGTGGTTTATCAAAAGGTTCAGAAAGGTTTATCTCTTTAAAGGTTGGGATTTCAGGTAGGTCTCTAGTGGTTTCGGGTAACTCATGTTGTACAGGACTCAGTTGGATATCATCTGGAGTATAGGATAGGATGTCCAGAATGTTCTCATCACCCTCATCATCAGAACCCATTAGTTGTTCCCTTTCTTCCTCCTTAATCTTCCAAAACTTTTCATATTTTTCATTTGTTGATTCATCTTCATCTAATGATAGATCAATAACATCTATATCTTGCAAACCTGTCAGCAATAAGATTTCTTCCCTTGTAGCAACCTTAGGCTTTGCAACCCTTGGTTCTACCTCTTCATTAACATACAGTACAATTTCCATTCCTTCTCCAGCATCAACCTGCTCATCATTCCTAACATCAACCATTTCTACATCTTCTTCCATATGAACATCACCCTGAGCAGTTTCAGTTTCAGTGGCAGTTATCTATTTCTTGTTTATCTCCCCCTCATGATCTTGATCTGAATCATGATCATGCCTTCTTTTGGTAACTGGTTGAACTTTACATACTTTCTGAACTGATCTGGTTAGCTCTTGAATGTGTTGTACCACTTCAGACTTAAAGGCATTGAACTCTATGGCTAAAACAGTGTCTGAAGGTACTTGAGCTTGCTGAGATCTTAATAATCCAACCAAATCTGCCTCCGACTCATCAGCTGGTGCCTGAGATAGTAACTTAACATATAAGAGTGATTTCAGCTCCTCCACAGATAGATCTACAGACTGTACTGGAGGTGGTGGAGGTGGCTGAACAGGCTCCTCAACTGCTGGTCCTTTCCCTTTCAACAGACTTTTCACCTTTCCCATTTATGTTTCAAACTTCTCAGAAAGACGGTCTTCAATAGCCTTTAAGGCGTCGTTGAGAAACTCCTTTGACACGAAGTCGGGTAAGTTAACTCCGGGGTCACTTAGACTTCCCGTTAGCACAACAGTTGAAGATTCAACAATGTGGCATGTGTTCAAAGCTGGCATAGTGTAAGCAATGACAGGACTTCCATCTGATCCTTGTAGACTGGATTGCGATTCTACTATAGATGTTCCGATCGGGTCACTAAGACGTCCGATGGTAGCAGACTGAATAAGTGTCCTAGGAATTGGAAGTGGTAGTTCAATTGGCGCTAGACACGACTGTGTACTGAAAGGAATTGAGCTCTAGGGCTGTTGAACTCTATTTTCAATATCTAAACTTTCTGAATGAAAGCTAGATAGAGTTTGTGCTAAGTCCCCATGCAAAACTGAGACTATGGCCTGTTGAGAGGCAATAGAATGGATGGGTGAGGTGTGTAGTTGCATAAGTGGGCTACTTATGTCATGAATACCCGCACGCAACACATGCAACGGAGTATTTGATGTGGTTGCCCTTTTGGATTGGTAGGTTCGGGTACACACTCTCTCCCCATGTTCTTTTTCTACATTCACTCTTGGCCTCACATTTTCAAAATTTTCTACTTGAACTCCCTCAATTCTCCTTATGTCTCCCAGTACATTTTGAATATCAATTGCAGCAGTATCAATATCCATGTCCTCATGATGTAGTGAAATATCATCAAGAAAACCAAAGTTGTGTTAAAGATTATCATTGTCAACATCGTCATCATTTTCATGTCCTTTATTTGGTCCAGGAGTAGCTGAAGGTACTGAATCAGTTGAAGAACTAGCTGGCTGATCCGACTCAGTCTCAGAGTTCTGACCTTCATCGGCAATCTCTTCCTGAGGGCTCAATTGATGAGTGATAGCTCTCTCAGGTTGAGATGTGGAAACTACAAGATGTGTGGCATCATGTGCCTGAGTTTCCACAGTCTCAAGTCTAGAATTCTGATCCCCTTCCATTCCCCTCTCAAGATTTTCTCTCATCTCTACCCGTTCCTGAACTCCCCGAGTTTCAGAAACCCCCACTGACTCCGCTCTTCTAAGGTTAGAGTCTTGGGGTAGGGATAACCGGATCTGGTAATCCCATAGACTCTATGTATTCCCTAACACACTCAGATTCTGGATCAGCGTAAGCTAACAGAGCTGCAGGAATTGGCATAGAGTAGTTGAATGTTTTCTTCTGCTTTTGAAGATACCTCATTTCACATTCTGGAGCTACTTCATGATGTGATCTATTTGTAATGTCGCGGTTAGAACGGATCATACTCCGGACAATCAATTGAAGGAATCTCTGATAAGGCACGTACAATGGTTTCTTGGAAGTTCGCTTGCTGATGACTTTTTCATACAGTTCTGTCCCGAATGCAACTGAGTAATCCACGTGTAGATCGTACACAATGGCATGGAATAACCTCAGAGTATGCATGTTTGTGTTGTCGAGGCCTGAATGCCTTGAAGTCAAGCAGCGATTGATCACTGAGAACATTTGATAGTAGAAAGGCGGTAGATTTGTCTTCTTAAATTCACCGATCTTGGTTAATTGACCAACATACCCCAAGGCTCGGATGCCTTCAAAAACTTCAGAATCAACAGTGTATAGGTCAAAGCTTGCTCCCTTCTCTAGAATCAGCTTCCGGTAGATCCAAGATGAGTCTGAGCCTTCGGTAGGTCAGAACTGAAGTGAAATTATCTATCCGGATTCTGAAATACTTGTTATTGTTGCTTTCCACCACATACTCAATAGTCTTCCAAGCTTGCTGCAGATATATGAGTGGAACAGTAGCAGTATCTGTCAGTGCTTTGTTGAGTGGATGACCTTTCAGAATTTCTATGACAAGTGGATTGACATTGAGAGTGTCAAAATCCACGTGGTGGTTGTTCGGAGACAGCAACAAGTATTCATTTGGGTTGATGAGGGCAAGATCAGGATCACCACCAATTGCTGACTAGACATGAGATCTGGAAGATGGCATTGGTGTCTCTTTTGATACGTTCAGATCATTCTCATCCATTTAGACAATGGGATCATGAGAATGTTCATCTGCCATTTTAGTGCCTGAAATAGAACAAAAGTATTGGATAAAATCCAATATGTTAGCAATAATCCCAAAAACTTATTTTTTCAGAAATTTTTTGATACAAAGTATTAAAGTACAGAAAGAATGTACTTTCAGCTCACAAGAATAGCACACTTTGTTGCAAGATACAAAATGCAACAACAACAAAAAATACAGAAAAGATAAAAAAAATTGACCAAAACACTTGTTGGTTTTGATTTTGTTCTCAAATGATGTTGTATCACATGAACTGGCATAACATATTAGAAACCTTTTAAAAACATATTAGAACCCTAAAAAAAATTATAAGTCAAGAACTCTCAAGACATTGATCTCACCTCAAACTCGCAGAAAGATAATTTCAAACCATGAAACTCGCAAGAGGCTAAGTTCAGGTTAAAACTCGCAAGAAACTGAGTTTAAACTAAGAACTCGCATGACCTTGTGTTCATACCAAGAACACTAAAGGTACTGTTCATTCGAAAATTTTAAAATTTCAAACTTTTTAAACCCAAATGGTAGCTTTTAATCTGAAATTATATCTTTTGTTAAAGTCGATTTAAGCTTAATTTCAGTTTTATCAAAGAGATTCGAACAAAAGTTCCATTTTTTTATGAATGATTCAGTCCAACAGTTCGACAAGGTTCAAATGTCCAAGGTTCGATTTAAGTCCAAAAATCCAAGTCCAGGAATCCTACAAAATAATATCAATAGAATCGAAATACAAGACCTAGACGGAATATCGAGTAACAATTATGAAATACACAACATTTATGAGAACAAAAACAAAATCACAAGTGTCTCGTTCGATGAAGATATATTTTCAGAAACAGACGAATTTTGAGAATGAACTTCTTCATCTTTGTCTCCTTTGATTGAGCAAGTAATAATTGTTTCAGTTGTATTAGAACTTGAACTTGATTCAGAAGATTCAGGTTGTGTTGAGAAAAGATTTTCAAATTCAACGAATGTTTTCTTTTTATTTTCATAAGAAGAATTCAATTCGTCATATTTGAATTTAACAGAATTAAAACAATGAAATCTGAATTAGTTTGTATTTCTGAATAAACTTCCACAGATTCTTCCTTATTCATCTTAGGAGTCTCAGGTAAAGAAGTCTCTGGCTTGATGAACGTTTCAAGGATGTGTGGTATTAAGACTACTGGAGCATCACCCGACTTTTTGAAATTGTAAAGGTTTTCGGGTGCTCTCTTTAAAACATCCACATCAGAAGGACCTAAGCCAGGTTTTGCCTTTTAAAAACGAGTATCCTTTTGGTTGCTCATTATTATCTTTAAAGTCTGTTCTATTTGACCTCACTTGAAATTTAAGTCCTCCAACTCTTTGATCTTAGTGTACGCTTCAGTTTTGTCTTTCAACACAATATCATACTGCAGTGTTAATTCAAGATTTTTGTCCTTCAATGGAACTATTTCCTTTTGTAATTCAGATATCTTAGTTTGAAAGTTAGTTTTTTCCAGTTTCAAAATATTTTTCTCTTCTTCTCTATCCGCTGCCAATGTTTTATATATTAGAGTTTGATCTTGATGTCCCTGAATTGTACTCTTTTGTTGCTTAAAATTTTCTTTTAACTTTTGAAATTCAGAGTTCATTAAGTTCAGTTGAGACATCAAGTTCAATACTTCTTCACTTTCAGAAAAGCATTCAGAATTTTCAGTAAGAGAGTTTACCTCAGAATCAGACTCCTCGTTCAAATGAGCCATCAGATTGTAATGAACCTGAGTCATATTTACTTTGACCTCTTCATTCTCATCATCATCCGAGTACTCAAACCAGATCTCTTACTCAGCTTTCAGAGCCTTTCCTTTCTCCATTGCTTTGGATAGTTGGGCTTTCTTCGCATAGTACTCGTAGTTCTTTACTCTCTTAACCGGACAATCCTTGACAAAGTGACCAACTTTTGCACAATTAAAGCACTTGTCAGATTTCTCTTTATCTTTCTCTTCTCTCATTTCTTCTCTTCTTTCTTCTCTTTCTCTTTCTCAAACTTGCCTCTGTATTTGCTTGACTTGTAGGAATCATATTTTGGCTTGTTGTAGAACTTCTTTCTGCCAAATTTCTTGTGAAAGCTTGAAGTCAACAAAGCAAGTTTCTCTGCGAATTCTGTCAGCTCATCATCCTCATATTCCTCTTGAACATCCTCCTCAGAACTTTCAAAAGACTCAATCAGGCTTGACATTAAAGCTTTCTTCTTAGAAGCCTTTGCAGAGACTGAGCTTTCCTTGATCAACTTGCCCTTGCCTTGTGCTTGTAAGGCTAAAGAATCCTCAACTTTCTTCTGCTTGTCTTTCAACTGATGCAACTCTTTGTTGATTGCAGCCTGTTCTTTAACTTTGTCTTCATGTTGATTCAGAGCACAAAACAGGTCATTCAACTTCTCCTCGTCCATATCTTTGTTAATATGCATCTGTATTGTATAGACATTCCATTCAGGCTGGAGATTCTTGATGAATTTGAAGTTGATCTCTGTTTCGGACTTTTGAACTCCATTTCTCCTCAAGTCATTTAGAATAATGTTGTACCTGTCATACGCTTCCCTCAACGATTCCCCTTCTTTAGCTTTGAAACCCTCGTACGCGTTTATACTTTGATTTCTCTTTGTCTTGATGGATTTTGCAGACCCTTGAAACTGCTTCTCAAGCTCATCCCAAATGTCTTTAGCAGATTCTCTACTGTCGACTCTGTTAAAGATGTCATTCGGAATGGCCATTATCAGAAAAGTCAAGGCCTCAACATCTCTTTCCACCAATTCTCTATCCAGATCGTTGTACTGAATCGGGTTTTTTGCAACTAATCTTTCAGGAATTTATGGGCTTGTATCTGTTGCAGGGTGTCTGGCTACAGTGACATGAGGAAAATGAGGTCCATTTATGAAAGAATTCATAAGCTTCTTGTCTTGATTATTCAAGAAGTTAATCATTCTCTTTCGCCATTGAGGATATTCATCTGCTTGTAGAACCGGAGGCTTAGACTTATAACCCATGCTGAGTAGATCTCGAGACATCTTTGCTGATTGAGAAAGATTACTGTTTATAAGCTTGAAAAAAATGATCGTCCCAAACTATTCAGAAACTATTGACTAGAAGAGTCAAACTTGGATCACCACTTGAAAATATCAGAAAAATTTTCTAACACATAGAACTCGCAAGGCACTGGAACTCGTAGAGCACACAAACTCGCAAAGCACTGTAGATAAACTTCGCACAAATAGGCTTGTGCGCATAGAAGGTTCGCGCAGATTAAATGTGCGCGTTTGAACTTCATGCAATAAGAGACGAGAGCGTTTCAGACTGTACTTCTCGTAAAACTCTTTACGCGTTTCAACACTTAGAAAAATTTCGAGCAATCAACTTCTCGCAATGCCTTTGCGTGTTTCACACTTAGAAAAAATTTGAGAAAATAAGAACTCGCATAATGCAAACTCGCAACCAACCACTTCTCGCAGAACACTAAAGTCTCAGATCAAACACAAAACTCGCAAAGTATAGTTTGCGCATTTCCACTTCATGCAGAGCACTCTATGCGCGAATCGAACAGAAACTCGCAGAAATCAAGAAAACACCAAAACTCTTCATCGTGCGTGTTCTTTCAGGCTTGCGTGTTTAGAGACGTGCGTGTTCTTCCCTTATTATGGATCTAGCGTGTTCTTCACTGTTGATCACGAAATTCAACCAACTACTTCGATTCCTGCAATTTGAATTCTAAATTGCACCAAAACGATCGAAATATGATACTGAGCACTTTTCTAATACAAAAACATATCTAAAAACTCCAAAATTACAGTGCAAATCTCAAATTACAGTGTTCGACTATTTTTCAAGAAAAACTCCAAAAATTCAAAATTCAATTCGATTAAGTGTGAATTACGTGATAAAATATGAACAAGAAAGTATCTAAATCACTCAACGATCACTGTAAACATCTTTTCAAATCCAAAAATCGATTATTAAAGGTGAATTTTATCAAACAGTGCAATTTCAGAAAACGAGATGCGTGTTCTTCGTGAAAACTGTGGATACGATCAATTCAAGTGTAATCCAACAATCTGAATGATTTTGGGTTTGCTCTGATACCAAATGTTAGGTCACAATTCAAGCCATATCAATCAAATCAATGAAATCAATCAAGAACTAGTGAGAGAAAGTGAGGTAGTCGTATATCTCTTGAAAGTCACAAGTACATCAGGTTTGCTCACATCACTATGCCACTCACCCTTATCTCACAACACAAAGACATTATATATGGAAACACTCAAAGACTTAAACTCTCAAAAGCTTACAAGAAAAAGTCAAATACAAAAGTCAACTAAGTTGATCTAAACTATACATATACACTTGAGATTTCAAATCCAAACTTTTCTTCAGACACAGGATTGGAACTAGAGTTGTTCACGGTCGGTACGACCCGCTAAACATGGCCGTCCAGCCCATTGGAAAAGCAAGCTTGGACCACCATTCTGAAATATGTTGGTGTACTCGGGCACGATTGTTAAAATTAATGGGTGGGCTCAGGAGATGAAAAGATTCAGATAAGTCTGCACAACCCATTATATAATTATAATTAATTAAACCTTTTTATACAATTAATACTTAAAAAAGTATAGAATTGGTTTTGGGTTGGACTCACCTTACTAAGTACCAACCACCTCCTAAATAGCTATATGTCATATAGTACGTTTAGAATCTCAATCTCGAAATAGGTGGTTAAATATTTTGTTGTTGAAGAATCCGAATTTCAAAGGTATCAAATGGGTGGAGAGGAAAAGTCCATACTCCATATTTTATGAAACTACTTTTTTTCTTTCGTTGTGCACATTGGTATATTTTATATTTTCTTAGTTGTAAAGAAAACTATATATTTTTAAATGATTTTACATAATTTATCATTTTATATAAAAAAAATTAAATGTAAATCTTTTATGCCCATTGGCAAGCCCGACCCGTTTATAGGACGAGTACAGGCAAGTTTTCAAGCCTACAAAAAAAGCATGGGCTTGCTATGTTAGGCTCCGTTGGGCAAGAAAAATATGTTAGGTCCAATTCGTGGACCATCCCAAACCTACAAATGATCTAAGTGGAATGAAATTCAATTCGAAATCCTTCCAAATCCCACAAACCAAATGATCCATATGGGGATGTTTCGTTTGATGGAATAGTTTTGAGGGATTTGGATTTAGCGGAATGATTTGGATTTGGAAAGATTTGGAATATTTGGTATGTTTGATTTGTAGAATCTAGAATGAAATTGAATTTCATTCTTTATAAATAATTTTCTAAAACAAATTATAAATAATTATAAAAATAATTAAATTGTTAAAGGAAAAACGAAACAGAATAACAATATAATAGAAAGACAATGAAAATCTATAATTCTCATTAATCATAAGCCCTTTAAATAGGGAGAAGTTTACAAAGAAAATGAAACATTAATTATGGTAAATTCTAATACTAGGAAAATATTATATCAATCACTTCCTTTTGATGATGGCACATAATCCTACAACACTCCCCCTTGTGCCGAGTCAAAGGAGTGATGGTGCACAATTGTTGCCTCGTTAAAACCTTACGACAAAATAAAAACCTAGTGGGATAAAAAATAGGACGAAGGAAAGAGTACAACGCACCAGTTTCTTTACAATATATAGATTTTTCCTTCAGTCTAGTTTTCTCTTAGATTCGTACATTAATCATAAGAGTTAGGAAAGCATGATGGTATATAAACAGTTGCCTCACTAAAACCTTACACCAAGGAACAAAACCCAATGGGAAAAAATAAAACCTTGGTTGAAGGAAAGAGCACAACATACCAATATCACAAATATAGTAGACTCCCCCTTTTGTCTATTACTCCCCCTGATTCGTGCATTAATCAAGGGAGTTTGGAAAACATTTGTACTTGCTTTCTACATGTTTCCCAGTATATGGTTTTAGGTAATGATTTGGTAAAATGTGTCATGTTCTCTTGACATCTTACTTGATTCAATTGAATCTCGATGATAGTTTTCTTATTGCTGATTGTATAAGACTTGAGTAGAATATTTGATGTATCTTATGTTCATTTCTTCGATACATGATGCATTATTTCCATATATGCAAGTAGGATACTGGTTGAACCCATAATTACTAGCTCCTCTAATATATGCAATGAAAATCCTTAATCATATACATTATTTAATCATCATGGGGAGTAATATTCTTGGATTAGTTCAAGGGGTAGTTACAAAGGATTGCTTAATTCACTTCCAAGCAATCGGCGTGTCCTTGTGATAATTATTTATCCAGTTTGGGAACAACCTTTGTATAGGTCAGACAGATACCTAATATCAGCAAAGACATACCAAGACATTGTTTGGTGTTTTTCTATAAGAGCTAGTATTTTTGTTGCTTATATTCTAAGTAGGTATTGAAGTTTCATTATCAATCTCATTTTTCTTTCTATAGGGAAAGTATAAATCTATGTCAATGGTTTCAAAAGATTCATTTGATATCATTCCAATGACGTTGAGTTGGCGCTGAGCTAAATCTAGCTAACAAATTCACTGAGAAATACAATATACGGTCAAGAGTATTGTGCTAAGTACAATAATGCGCATATTGTACTTAGATAGGGAATTCCAACTCCCAACATTTTTCGTCATCGTCTTTTTAGACGAAATGGATCTTTCCTTATATCCGACACTTCGACCGATCATGGGAGTGCTAACCGGATGCGCTTTGTCCATTATTTTCTGGACATATGCGATCGATGAATTAATATTTCACAAACTTGATGTTCTAGCTCAAATAGCTAGACAAAACCAAGTTTTCCCAAGATCTTTCATCTCAATTTCAGATTTCAAGTAGCTTGTTGTTTCTCTTATTTCATCAAGAGTGCCTATTATGTTCATAACATCGACATATAGAGCTACACTGAAAATTTAGAACTTGTTTTCCTAAATAAATACGCAAGGGCACAATTCATCGTTATTATATACTTTCCTAATCAAGTATCTACTTAGGTGGTTATAGAACATTCATATAGATTGCTTCACTATATAAAATGAGCGTTTTACTTTTATTGCAAGAGCATTTTGTGGTTTAGAGTTACTTGATTTTGATAATGTAATATCATCAAATGCTTTTATATATCTCTGAATCTAGATCCCCATAGAGACATGCAGTAACCACATCCATGAGTTGCATTTCCAGTCCTTCGAAAACTACTAGACTAATAAATTATTCGGATGTTATAACATCCATCATGAGAGAGTAAGTCTCATCATGGTCAATCCAGGGCGTTATGAGAAACCTTGCGCCAAAGGAGAGCCTTAAACATTAGGACTTCATTATTCTCATTACGCTGTATGACAAAGACTTAGTTATGTCCTACGGGCTTTACACTTGGTGGGTTAGCACTACCTGACCAAATACCCGATCCTTTGTCAAAGAACATAATTCTTTCTGGATTGTTTATTTAGGTCAATATGCTCTTTGTTGATATTATTCAACTGAGCGTGGTTCGATGTCGTTGTGCTTTATCATCTTATGAGCAATAGTATATATGAATAAGTCATCAATGAGTATATATGAATTGTCCATCGACTCATATGTACTCTCATAGTTCATTTTGAGATTTTCTTTCATCTCTAGAATCATATTAACTTCGGAGCGTCCTCCAATGATGATTCATGGACATAATTATAATTAGAGACAATCTCATGAGAGTTTTGTGTATTGATGATAAATGGATGTGCCTAACTATTCTCTTCCTTTAGAATAGTATCCATCGAACCAAGTAACTTCCACCACTTCCATTTGGTAGTTACGACCTCAACCACACCTCCACTATGTGTGATTACAACGCACTTTCCAATGGCGTTGTGCCCCTATTGGGGACTTTTTAACTTTGTGAGTATATTTGCAGCTCGTATATGTGATCTTGTCACTTTTGGAATAGCATTAAACGTATCATGTATCGAATCTGATTCGTTTGACTTCAACATTATGTTGTGAAGTTTTGGGGATCAAAATGAGACAGAGTGGGAATATTCAATGACACTTCCTGTCGTTTCCATTGAAAAATCCTTTTTCCTATCTCCCCCTAATGACGGGAAGACTGTCTCATGAAAGTGACAACCCGCAAATCTAGCGGTAAAGAGATCACTAGTCAAATATTCTAATTAACGGATAATTGTTGGGGATTCATGTCCAACATATACCAAATCGTCTTTATGGACCCATTTCAATGCGCTGTGGGGGCGCAATTGGCACATATACTACAGAACCAAACATGCGTAAATGTAAACTATCAGGCTTATATCCAGTTACCAACTGGTACGCATGAGGCTGGTTAGCAAGCAGTGGGTCTAAAAACGAAAAGAAAAAAAATTGCATATAATAATTGGATAACCCCAGGTAGATATGGGTAAATTGGTGCGCATTACTAATACCATAGATGTCATCATATTCTTTTGATAACAACTTCTATGAGACCATTTTATATATACACATGAGGTATAGGAAACTCTACATTGATCCTCATACATATGCAATTAACATCAAATCCTTATGATGTAAATTCTCCAGCATTCCAAGTCATGTAGACTTGATGAGATAATCAGAATGACGAGCCCTTAAACATATAGCTAGTGCTAGGAGTGCAGTATTTCATGTGGACAATAATACGACATGCGTTCATCGTGTCGAAACCAGAACCATAAAGTACTTTAATGGCCCGCATTCTGGATGTTTATGTCCATAAATATCACCTTGTATTCGTTGTAACAATGGAATATTTTTGTATTATGTCCTTAGTTTTAGGATGATCTCATTCCTGTCTTGGCTAAGGATTAGGGTATATACAAAAGTTTTAGGTATTCGAGAGGGCATATTATGATGGCAATGTTGTTTCTTATGCTGCAGAAGTCAACAGTTGCAATTTGCCTCATTTCGCCTTTCACTCGAAAGAGAATGTGTCTATGTGTATTTTGCAATACACGGATCACTATGTCATAACCATGGTGTCCCACACGGTCATGTCGAAACATATATGTGTTATTTCCCCCAAAGTTCTTTATTGGTGACAAAATATGTTTCGATGACCCAATAATATACTAGTTTGACACATTAGTTTCCATGATATGTTTACTTTCATATTCATTAGAACTTATGTATATATGCTCATTTCCATTTCCATTTCCATTTCCATTTCCATTTGATACGAATATCTTTACAAGGTTCCTATTAATCTTGTACCAACAAGAAAGTGACAGTCCATCGTCTAAGTAATATGTATTTGTCTATCATTTTAGATTGTGTGGAATATTCTACAAAAACTCAAGTTCTCCTCGATACATTCCTACATGGAACGGAGAATATTAATAGTTTTGTTATTTATTTAGATGTATTTCTTTACATCTATAATGGTTACATATTCGATTTTATTTAACAAAGAAATTAATTTTAATACTTAAAAATTAATTTCAAATAAATATTAAATTAATATGTTATAGTTTATTTTCAACGTGTTTCCTTTTTGACAAGAGAACTCTTTAGTGCATTTCTTATTTGATTGTCCATTATCACATGGGGCAGTAGTTGTATCTCTACTTCAGATGTTGAAAAATCATTCCCGACTCTTACCAAGACCCTGACCCCGTTCTAGGGTTTCGTCCACATAGTGGATAAATGTCACATGTTTGAAATTGTTTTTAACTCTCTATTCTTTGGAGATGTTTCCACCTTTAATGCTTTCATTATTGATCTCGAGAATTTTCTTTGTCTCGACATATGTGGTGTTGTTATTCGAAAGAACTTTGTTATGTCTCTCAACCACTTGCAGTATGTTGATGAGTTTGTCTAAAGGTTACTTTCCAACTTATATTAGTTCATTAATATTTTTGATATATGAAAGGTGGAAATAATGTTAAGAATCATGTCATCTTCTGTGAGTTCCTTGCCACAGAGATTGAGACGCGTTTTGGATATAACATTTCTTTGTTGAAATCAGTTAACTTTTTGTAATCGAGTAAGTGGGTTTCATTCCACTGTACGATTAGTTCGGGAAGTACATATTCATAAATACACCCGATTCTCCCTTTCGGGACATCCCACAGTTATTTGGGGGTTTCTAATAAAGGTATTCCTATGAAAGTTAGGATCTATATGTCATCTCAAAGCATGAAGGTATTTGCTTGTACCTTTTCAAGATGATTGGTTTTAGGGTCAATAAGGGGTTGATGGACTTTAGATAATTTCTTGTACTTTTCAAAGTGAGATTTATATACTCATTTATGGTACTCAGATTCTTTTGAGTTTACGACGTTGATTTAGGGATGAGTTGTTTCAACTATTTACATATATAAGAGATAATATATGATTTTCTGTTTGATAAGACAATGGATTATGGTTATAACTATTATTTTATGTATGAAATTTTTTTATCATAACAACATTGGATTTTTGTATGCTTACATTTTGTTGATAATACTTCATCATTATTTCAATTTGTGAAAAAAAATCACTCAATATATTGGATTTCCAGGTAGTAGGGGAATCACATGGATTTCTTAAGTCCCCACAAACCTTAGGGCTATTTACACCCGTTTGACAAAATCCTTTTGATGTCTTGCGATTATTTAATTTGATGATAACATTACTAATTATAGAGCTTTTGGCATGAGACCAAAAAGAATACGAGTTTGACATATGAAGTCAACTTCAATGTTTTAATACTTTAATGGTATTTTGAGAGATTTTATTATGAGCCAAATAAATATTGGTTTTGACATTAAGTCAAATTCAAATGTTTAATATCTTACTAACATTTTTGGATATAAAAAAAATTTATAACATGGGGATGATTTATAACTAATATAAGAATAATGTTTTTGGAAATAAGCAATACAATCGTCATTATTAGGAATTTATTCTGACTATGATACACTTATAATTTTGCTCCAATATTTAGTAACAAAACATATATGGCAAACAATTATAATAATTTTATAAGACCTAAAACATATTGAATTAAATTCAATAGTTTTTTTTTCTCACACATCGACCCTTCAAAATGTGCATAATAATTGCCTTAAGTATAATCCAATACATTTTATAAACATATTCCATTAAAAAAAAATTAACAAGTTGAATATGTAAATGTCATAAATATACGCCTATAATAAACTTTGAACCAATAAATTAACATTAACAATTAAAATCAATAGTATCCAAAATTAAAATAATTGGATCACATCTAAATATGTTATTCAGTCATGATATAAATTAATAAGAAAAGAAAAATGAATCAAATATTTTTTTTTTCAATATCAATTACATAAGGATATATATATATATATAATTACATATAAAGGTGTACAATCCTTATTACATAAGATACAAGTTAACATAGCAATAATGGTTATTATTATTATTTTTTATTTTTTTTTTTTTTTTACGTCTTATAATGAGAACTGAAGGAACACAAATATCTAACCCATAGAGTAAGTATATCATGAGTTCAAAATTATACACAATTATATGGTTTAGGTTCATACACATGCTTAAGGTCATGCCCCGTTCATCCTCATATATTTAAGCAAATTCAAAAGAAAATCATGCATATGATAAAGATGAAAAACTCAAGAATACAGAAAGACTTTTTATCTCGTCATATGGATTTTTTTTCATTCATCCTTCAAAAGCATGATTCGAGTTTGTTTCTGGCTTTGTCATTCTTATAATTCATTTGATGAAACAGTAGCACAGACGAGCATCGTGCTGATAACGCGTTAAAGGAAAAACGAAACAGAATAACAATATAATAGAAAGACAATGAAAATCTGTAATTCTCATTAATCATAAGCCCTTTAAATAGGGAGAAGTTTACAAAGAAAAATGAAACATTAATTATGATAAATTCTAATACTAGGAAAATATTATATCAATCACTTCCTTTTGATGATGGCACATAATCCTACAACATAAATTACCATTTCATTAATTAATTATTACAAAACAAATATTTTTAACATATTTTAAAACATTATTACAAATCATACGAAATCCAATGAAATACAACCACCCCCGTGGGATTTCAAAATCCTATATTTACGAGATTTCACCAAAATCTCAGAATTTCAAATCCAATAAATCCTTTAATCCAAACATGGGATTGGAATGAAACTCAATTCTAAATCCCTCCAAATCCAATCTAATACTGCAAACCAAAAGGGGACCAAAATGAACCAAATGATAGAATGAAATTTGGTTAAAGAATTTCACAATTTTAGTTCCATCTAATTACATTCCATTCCATTCCAATGAACCAAACACCTTCTAAGGGGGCGTTTGGTTCGCAAAATAATTTCTGAAGGAATGGAATCTGTCTACGGAATTGGAATCTGGAAGGAATTGGAATGGAATGTTATCAGGTTTGACCAAGTGTTTGGTTGGCAGAGGAATGGAATGTAATCAGTCAAATGAATTGGAATCTGTCTGTTTGGTTTGCAAAGGAATTGGAATGGAATCCTGAAAAATGACAAAAATACCCTTTCTTTTATTTTTATTTTTTTAAATGCCGAGAGAGAGAGAGGAGAGAGAGAGGAGAGAGGAGAGAGAGATTGTGAAAGAGGGAGTGAAAGGGAGCGGGTAGAAAGAGAGAGAGGGTAGAGAGAGGCGAGAGATAGAGAGAGGAGAAAGGAGAGAGATAAAGATAGGAGAGAGATAGAGAGGAGAGAGGAGGGAGATGAGAGAGAGAGAGAGGAGAGAGAGAGGAGAGAGAGGGGATAGAGAGAGGAGAGAGTGATAAGAGAGAGAGGAGAGAGAGAGGAGAGAGAGGGGAGATAGGAGAGAGAGAGGAGAGAGAGGAGGGTAAATAAGCTGTTAGGGTTTTTAGAAAAGGTTAGGAGGGTATTTGTGTCATTTTGAGAAAATCTGATGAAATGGAATTCAATTCCATCCATTTTAAGAAGGAATGACCAAATCCATGATTAAAGGAATTCATGGAATTCAATTCCATTACATTGGTAACCAAACAGCAGGATGGAATTTGGTCAATAGAATTGACCATTCCAATTCCATCAGATTCAGGCGGAATCCAGCGAACCAAACGCCCCCTAAGAGTTTGGAAGGGTGACTGACAGCGAGAATTGTATAGGTCCACAAAAGTAGCCGCCTGTGTTGCCACAGTAGCGATGCAAGTGCACACCAGATACTATGATCGCTACAAGTAATAGAGTGGTAGTAATACCGAGATCGTATCCACAGGGATCGGTGTTGCGGTATTTCGTGTTTACATCTTTTTAAAATGCAAATAAGTAGATTTTGACGCAAGTATACACCTCAATCTACTACCGTTTTTAACAAGTAATAATGGTACAAAGTACCGAATATCGATCCCACAGGGAAGCGTGGAAAAGTTCTTCTTGAAAGTCGGGTCTGTAAAAACAAGTCTCAGATAGCGAATTCGAAAACAATATTTTGATTGGATTTTGATTAACAGTATTGAAAAGTTGATTATAAAAAGTAGCACAGGGTACAAAGATCCGTTGGGAGAAAATTAATAATTGGATAAAAAGATGAGATCACATTCCTTCGTTATCTTAAAGTCGATATTTTATGTAACTTAAATAAGCCGTCATACAATGAACCAATTGTCAATTGATTAATTGCAGTCCAAAATAAAATATAACTTTAATTTAAACAACGTCGGACAATCATGCGATACGATACACCGTTTTATCCTTTTATCAATTTCGGTCCCAACTTAACTTTGTACCCCGAACTAAGACGGTTAGCCCATCATAGTTTGGATTCTAATTATAACAGAAAAAGAAAAATTAATGTTAACTAAAAAAGATGGTTAATGCCTTCAAACAACCAACGATAGAAATCGTAAGAGTGTTGCGCAAGTAACCTCTCTTTAGACAAATGAATAAAATTACTTGAAATAAAAGACTGAAAGTAAAGGACGTAAAATAAATTGCATAATTTAAATGACGGTAAGTAAAAATACAGAAAATTAAAATGCAGAATTTAAATTGCGGGAATTAAAGTGCGTTAAAATAAATGACGGTAAAATAAGACGAGAATTATAAAATTAGAACGAAATTAGAAATGACAATGGAAAATCTTGTTTTAACTGTGGAATTTGAAATTGGGTCACTTGAAGATTCCATGGTATTTCAACGATGTAAATTATCGGAATGACGTAAAGGAAAACTAACCAACGTACAATTGATTTTTACAAAATTGGAAACATATTTCCAAGGATTTAATAAGCTACTACAAACCGTGAACCAACAAAAGTTGGGAACCCGAAATGATTATTCGGACTTCCGGTTTGTAATAGAATTAAAGTCGTAATGAGACCAAAATAAAAACAAAGAGTTACCAAACCAAGGAGAAACGTGATGTTGGAAGAGGGTGCGCACAAATAACGCGAGATGATCACGAGATATCTTAACTTGAAACGAAAAGCGACATATATTAATATAATCAAACCCGGTTTGAATCGTGAGCCAAAGCTTTGAACCGTTAGCTAATGACTCATCTCTTCAAACCATTTACAAAAGATGAGAAATCCATCAAACATGGGATGATGGTTCTTGAGGATGACAACTAATTATAATGGAGGAAATGACCACATTCAATGTATCTAGAGGATGAGAAGTAAGGAATAGTCGTGAGAGAGGGTGAGGATGACTAAAATTGTAGGTAAAAAAGTTGTGTGTTCATCCATCACCCAAGACTTCCTATAAATAACCAAAAACAAGGCTTATGGGCCTCCAAGTGAAATGGGCCTTGACAACAACAAAGCCTAACAAAAAATTACACAATTGGCCCATTTGATATCTTCACCATTCCACAAAATTTCGGCCCATATAAAGTTTCCGGCCCATCAAAAATCGGCTATTGAGCAAAAGTCGAGCATGTTCACAAATCATAGCATCGGCCCAAAAAGGAGAAGTCCGTCTTCGTTTCCGCGTCATAGGTAAATTTAAACTCCTCACGGCCTCCTAACCGATCCTGAAACGAACATATATGAAAATAAGATTTTCGCTACGTTTTCTTTCAAAACAAACATAAAAACGACAAAAAGCATAAAACATTTATTTAAATGAAAACATTAAAAATAGATAATAAAAAGACTCAATTGGGAAAATAAAAAATGCTCAAAATTATAAAAAGTGAGTTAAAATAGGGTAAATAAAATTACCCTATCACAACCCCAAATTCGAACCGTTGTTCGTCTCGAACAACTTTATTAAAAGAAACAACTTTGAGCAAAAAATTTGAAAGAAAAGGGAGATTTCCTTTCCACACAAACTATCACACGCACCATCGCTACTCATTTCAATTAGTTCACGACGTAAAAAATAATTACCTTAATCATGACCCCTCAACATGATTTAAAAATTTATCAACCAAAAGCAAATCACACAATTCCTTGACGGATTAGGATTGACAATACAACAAAAGGATGAACGTTATGCATATGGCTTATATAATTTTTTTTTTCATTTTATGCATAGCCTTTTTCCAAATTCTCATCTCATATTTCTTTTTGGCACAATATTTCTGCCATCACGCTTTGAGTAGACATTTGTACACACACATCCTTTGGTGTCTTTGACATTTTTGGAATTTGCACGGAAAACATGCGTAGAGCTTTGCTCACTTTTAGACGAATGTTTCCAATTTTTTGTGCACTTCACTTTGGAATTATGGTTGGTGTATGTGTGAACAATGGGTGATATGGTTTATGACTATGAATGAATGACCATATCACCCCCTCCCCAAAACTTTGAGAGGTTCAATGTCCCTATTGAACGAATATTGTCATTTGTTTGAGATCGGAAGAAGGGTGGTGTGAGTGTATAAGTTGCATGGACCCAAAAAAATCCGTTGAATCAATGAATTACAAGCTTATTTTTAGCGATAAATAAATAAATCATGAGACATCTTCCAAACGATGGTGGCCCTTATGGAACAAAGTGAAACCAATGTCTGTGAGGAGTGAGAAAGTGTGCATGATGGTGTGTAAAAAAAATCAAACTTTGTTTTCAAACTACAATCCCAGACTCATGACATAATATAAAAGTAAAAGAAAATGCGAAGGGAATAATGATAGAACCTGTCTTACTCATGGCGAGTAGGAGAGGATGTCGCTGTCCTCCAAAGTATCTCCATCGGGAATAGTTCCCACAATCCCACTTTCTCAGGATTTTGCCTCATCCACCAAGCAGGTAGTGGGTCATCTCTCGACTTCTCGAAGGTCAACCATCTCATCAGCCTGTCTTTTATCTCCTCATCTCTCTTCGATCTTTTTAACAGTAGCTCCAACTTTTTATCTATACCAAGTGCTTGTCCAGAAATCTGTTTTGATATCAGCCTTCTCTGCTCTTTTAACACTATTTTGACTTCCCCCACAAATGACCGAAAGCTTGCTTCCCAAGAAGCAATTCGGTCATTTTCCGGTCCTCTAGGTGCATGGCTGCCCTTGCGCAATAAACAGACCACATTTGTGTTATCCAAGACCATTTTTTCCAATTTTTTGTGCACTTCACTTTGGAATTATGGTTGGTGTATGTGTGAACAATGGGTGATATGGTTTATGACTATGAATGAATTTCCATATCACCCCCTCCCCAAAACTTTGAGAGGTTCAATGTCCATATTGAACGAATATTGGCATTTGTTTGAGATTGGAAGAAGGGTGGTGTGAGTGTATAAGTTGCATGGACCCAAAAAAATCCGTTGAATCAAAGAATTACAAGCTTATTTTTAGCGATAAATAAAAAAATCATGAGACATCTTCCAAACGATTGTGGCCTTTATGGAACGAAGTGAAACCAATGTCTGTGAGGAGTGAGAAAGTGTGCATGATGGAGGGATTTACCCATAAGGGGTTGTCAAAGAGCTCAAGCATCAATTGACCCAAAGGTTGATTTGTTTCTTCCTCCACTCTTTCATGAAAGCTCAACCTTTTGGTTTATCTTCTTTAAGCCTTTAGGTAGGCCTTTTGGGTGAACAAATCCTTACACCAAGATATGGGTTTTGATTTTGTCTTTTCTTCATCTTCCTGGGTCTATAGAGTTCACCTTCAAGGATGTCATAATGCAATTGAAATAGGAAGAAGAATACATGCAAAAAAATTGGTATTTTTCAACTGTCCTCGGATTTGGCCACTTTCTGCAGTCCAATATTTAACCCAAAAATGATGCGTTCAACTATCCTCAACAGCTCCAATGAAAATAAATAAATAAAAAGGACAAACATGAACACATAAAGGGGAAACACATACATAAACAATGGATAAACAACACTCGAAATGAGAGTTATCAGTGACTTATCTAGAGTAAACTCAATGTTTTACCGGTTGATATTTTGTAATCTTGTAGGTCAAATAGCGTATTATTGTCTGTAGGGGTAGGTATAAAACAATACCAAATTTATAAATAAAAAAATGATTTTTTATTTTTTGTATGATTTTATATTAACATTAGTAAATGTTAATTATTAAATAGTTCGTTCAACAAAAGATTGTAAATCATTTGTAGAAAAAAGTGATAATATTATTAATCATAGTAAACTTTATAGTATTTACAGATAGGGTCATTTACTTTGAGGTTATTTTCTTGGGAAAACTTAAAGTTTATATGCTTAATGTTGTCCTAAATACTAAAAATGTGTCTAATTGTTAATATCCTTTGAAAAAAATATGCTTCAAAGTCATATTATTTCTAAACCATCCTTCAATCTTTAATGAAATCTAGGCTCCGAATTTCGCATCAAGTCAATTGAGCAGTCATCGAGGAACCAATGGATTATTGCCCCCTTCAAGTCAATTAACAGTCACTTAGTTGAACACCAGTCATGTCACCCTTTTGAGCATGTTTATCACTTGCAATGTTAAAAGACTATGCCATGTCGTAACATAAAGAAGGGTCTTTTCAAAATCGTAAAATCAGTGGTAGCTTAAACGAAAACTACTCCTTTGCCACAACAAACTACCTTAAGACATCCTTCTATTCAAACCATAACTCGTCCTGCTAATTGATAGAAGGAACGGGGGCCCGAACCACGACATCAATACAAACAACAATGTCATCTTTACCGGCCACATTGAAGTACAATAGGCGGTAGATGAGTTGTGTAACGCACCGAATTTTTGTTGTATAATTCTAGCGTTAAGACTTCTAGCCTTGTGTATTGTTAGATATTGTTATCTCGCGTTTACCCTGTTTGTGCGTATCGCGTGTTTAGCAAGTTCGTCTGTTGAATCTTGATTTATGGAATGAGAAACAGTAGGCTACGCGAGTTAGCTCGCGACTTTCAAGTCACGGCACAAGCCGCGTAACCTACTGTCCGTTTTCCATTTCAGGAACACGGGCGACCGATGCCGCGACTTAAGGCCGTGACATAACCCGCAAGATCCCCTGGTCGACCCAAATACGGGGTTTTCCCCATTTTTCTCATTGATTTCTCTCATGTACCCTCTTTGCTCTCTCTCTCAACCCTCATAAATGTCCCCATCCGAAATTTAGGGTTTCCTCTCCCAATCTACATCATTTATTGCTAAGAAGTTGGAGTTTCATTTAAGGATTCAAGCTTTGGGCATTTAATTAGTCATCTCCTCCATTGTCATCTCCTCCATTGTCATCTAGGGTTTGGGTTTTCTTCAAAAACCCACTCGGTGAGTTCATCATTTTCATAAAACTCTATACGTTTTCAAATCATACTTTTAACCTACTAGACATCTCCATTTTCATTTATGTAACTTGGGGTGTATTTTCACTCAAAACCCTAACTTTGGAGATTCTAGGGTTCATATGTGCGGAAAGGATATCTTGGTTATGTGTATTTTCCCCCAAAACCCTAACTTTGGAGATTCTAGGGTTCATATGTGAGGAAAGGATATCTTGGTTATGTGTATGAAGAAAGCTTGTCATTATGTTTTTCTACCATCTAGCTTCAAAGATTCATAAATGATGGGTTAATCCTATCTTCATCTAACTGCTGATATGTTTGTACATTGAGAATTTGTTTTACTATAAATTTGGGTTGAGTATTTGGAACCTCTTGGTAAGATTATGCAAGCATTATGTGAAAACCTTCTTTTATCAATATTTTGGGCATCATAGCTTAATGTTGAAACACCGGTTAGCTTTTTAGCTTTATGTGACATATTTGGTTGCATTGGGAGTCATGACCCCATATTTGTTGTTGCATTTAGTCCGACGTAGGGACTCGAGTCTCTTACGTCAAGGCACGTTTAGGCATCAGATTGGGCTATAAGTCCTACGTGCTAAGTATGTATGATATTGGATGAGGGTCTCGACGTAAGGGCCCTTTTTGGGTTGAAGTTGAGTTTCCGCGGGTGTACGTTTAAAGCCACTGAGCCTAACATCCCTTGCGTGTACTTTTATGTGTTTGGCCTTACTAGCTGTCAAGTGGCCTACTTTTGTGTTCCGTCACTTGCGTTAGTATGCGGGTCTCCCCTGTTAAACCAAGAGGTAACTGTTTATAGTAAAAGCACTATTATTCCCATCATAACTCCACTTTATTTATTTACGCTTAACATTGTTTACCTCAATTCAAATGCTTGATCTCACTAGGCGTTAGCCTAACACTTTTTTTTAAATGACATGTATAGCAGGTCAATCTAGCGATGGGAGTCGTCGGGATTGTGGGAACGGCCTAGGGGTCGGGAGTGGTCTTTTTGGAAGATACATTGACTAATATATCGAAGATAGTGGATACACATTTTTGAGAGAATAGCAACACCCGAGATTAATCTTCCTTGTTTTAAGTTAGATTATTAGGTTGTTGTACTTTATTCTTCAATTGTTTCCTTGTAAAGGCTATAGTTATATTCCACGTTTTCGGGACGATACTTTGGGTTTATTATGGCAGGTTTTGTATTCCTAGGTTTATCCTGTTTCTAGTCGTCATATTGCAAAATTTTCGAATTTTATTCCCTATATATTTTAGGGTGTTACAAGGTGGTATCAGAGCAGTAGTTTAAGTGAACTAGGTATGGATGTAGAATACCTAGACTTAAGTTGTGAATTTAGGTTTTGATTGAATGAGAGTGGGTAGAACTTCTAAGGTAGGATGTTTTAGGGTCGACGGAAACTACACAAATGAAGAGTTATGGTAATGGTGATGAAAATTCTTACGTATCGCATGTTCATAATTTCGCTTAGCTAAAGTTATTATGAGGATGTTTTACGTGATTATGCTTATGTTCAATTGTCGTGATTATTAATAAATTTAGTAGTACGTTTCCTATCTTTTACTCGTATGGTCTCTTTATCTCGCCTATATTCTCGCGTGTGTGTGGCAGACTATGGTAAACACTCGTAATCGATCGGAAGGTCAAGATACAGCGGCGTCTACGGCCGACCAACCATGGGTAACCAATGCAGATCTGTCCCCACCATTTATAAACGTGTTGAGCGGGGGACCGGAGCACATACCCCAACGTAACATAGCTGCAACCCATCCGGTTATTGAAGAGGCAACTCCGGAGACCAGGATGATGGATCGGATGATGCAAGCCATGAATGCTGCAATGGCTCAATAGCAAGAAGTGTTTCTGAAGTTACTGGAAGACCGAGATGCTAGCAACCGTAGGCATGAAGCGGTCGAAGAGAACGTTATGGTGGTGGGATCCGGGGGCACCGGGCCTGTAATTCCTTCTAATGAGACCCTAACCCCGGAAGTAAGGCACGCGCCAAAGGCTTGTACTTTTAAGGCATTTCTCGGATGCCGACCACCGGAATTCCAAGGCTCAGACGACCCAGTGGCATGCATGAACTGGATCCGAGAAATGGAGCAGGCTTTCCGATCGAGCGAGTGTGGGTAAAATCAGAAAGCTATTTTCGGGTCTCAAATGTTGAGAGGGGCGACCCTCACATGATGGAACGTATATTTCTCTTCCGTTAAGGCCATTGTGTTGGCCAAGCTGAGCTGGGAAACTTTCAAGAAAAAGGTTATGGAAGAATTCTGTAACGAACGAGCCATGGATCGAATCATCAACGAGTTTCGTGGTTTGAAGAAGGGGAATTTATCGGTAAAGGAGTACAACAAGTTGTTTATGGATAAGCTGGGCTTAGTGGGACATCTGGTCCCAACCGAAAGAAAGAAGATCAAGGCATACATCAAGGGTTTGCCTACTGAGATGATGAACATGGTATGAGTATCGAAGGCCTCTACTCTTCGGGAGGCAATCGAGGAGGCATAACTAATAGAAGATTCTTATGGCTCGAACAAAATGGAGAAGAGCGGTTCGATGCACTCCAAGAGATACAAGCCATTCAACAACAACAACAGTCAACGAGGAGTGGGTCTAAGATGGGACGTTCCTTGGTGTCCCAAATGTCGAAGCAAACATCTCGGTCTTTGCAACTCGGGATCCGTGCCATGTTTTAAATGTGGCAAGGCCGGTCACAGTTTTAGAGATTGTCCGATCAGAGGACAGATTTGTTTTGGATGCAAGGAACCGGGCCACATCAGAAGTGAGTGCCCGCCCGAAGGTTAAGACGGATTTCGGCGGGGCAAAGAAAGTGGACCCTCCGAAGGCAACGGGAAGAGCCTTTCAGATGACTACCGAGGAAGCAAAGGCATCGACATATGTAGTGTCGGGTATGTTTCTCCTAAACTCCGTACCTATACGCATTTTATTTGATTCGGGGGCTAGCTTTTCGTTTGTGTCATGTTCGTTTTGCCCAAATCTGTCTGTACCCACTACTAGTTTAGAAGATGCGTTAGTGGTAGAGTTAGCGGATGGCGACCAAGTAGTAATTCGGGACATCCTTAAAGGTTGCAAATTAGAAATTGAAGGAAGAGAATTTCCAATTGATTTAAGGCCAATGGTCATAGGAGGTTTCGATGTTGTGGTCGGGATGGACTGGTTGGCGGGAAATCAAGCCGAGATCCTTTGTGCCAAGAAGTTGATTCGAATTCCGATTTCGGATACCGAATCGGTAACTATGTACGGTGAGAGGCGGAAAGGCGATGTAGAAATTATCAACATGGCAAAGGCACGAAAGTGTTTGTCTAAAGGATGCTCATCCTTTTTGGCGTACGTGATAGACACCAAGCTTGAAAAGAAGAAGCTAGAGGATGTTGAAGTGGTGAATGAGTTCCCCGATGTGTTCCCGGATGACTTGCCTGGGTTACCACCCGATCGTCAGGTAGAGTTCAAGATCGATCTAGCGCCGGGGGCGACCCCGATAGCTAGAGCTCCATACCGTTTGGCCCCATCAGAGATGAAAGAAATGATGGGTCAGCTACAAGACCTTCTTGAGAAGGGGTTCGTGAGACCGAGCTCGTCGCCTTGGGGAGCACCGGTTCTGTTTGTAAAGAAGAAAGACGGCACTATGAGGATGTGCATCGACTATAGGGAGTTGAACAAGGTGAATGTGAAGAATAAGTACCCACTCTCTAGAATCGATGACTTATTCGAACAACTACAAGGAGCGGGTTGTTTTTCGAAGATCGATCTACGTTCGGGTTACCATCAGGTGAAGGTCAAGGAGGATGATATTCCGAAGACCGCCTTCCGGACGCGTTATGGTCACTATAAGTTCTTGGTGATGCCTTTTGGCTTGACAAACGCTCTGGCGGTATTCATGGACTTAATGAACCGTGTGTGATGACCCTTCCTTGATAAGTCGCTCATCGTGTTCATTGATGACATCCTGATTTACTCCAAGAGCGAGTCTAACCATGCACTACATCTCCGGGATGTTTTGGAGGTCTTGAGGAAGGAGAAACTTTATGCAAAATTTTCCAAATGTGAATTTTGGTTGAAGGAAGTGCAGTTTTTAGGTCATGTGGTCACGAAAGACGGAGTGAAGGTGGATCCTGCGAAGTTAGAAGCTATGATGAATTGGGAACCTCCCAAGAGTCCATCCGAAATCCGAAGTTTCTTGGGCTTGGCGGGTTACTACCGAAGATTCATATAAGATTTTTCCAAGATTGCATCTTCGTTGACAACATTGACCAAGAAGAACGTGAAGTTTGTTTGGACCGAAGCACAAGAAAAAGCTTTCCGGATATTACAAAGGAAGTTGTGTGAGGCTCCGATCTTGTCGTTACCGGAAGGATCGGAAGACTTTGTAGTCTATAGTGATGCATCCAAGATGGGGCTTGGGTGTGTGCTTATGCAAAGGGGAAAGGTGATTGCCTATGCGTCTAGGCAACTAAAGGTTCATGAGAAGAATTACCCCACTCATGACTTGGAATTAGCAGCGGTAGTGTTCGCATTAAAATTGTGGCGACATTATCTCTATGGTACGAAGTGCACCTTGTACACGGACCACAAGAGCTTGAAATATGTGTTTGATCAAAAGGAGCTCAACATGAGACAAAGGAGATGGTTGGGGCTACTCAAGGATTACGACTGTGAGCTACTCTACCACCCGGGTAAAGCAAATGTGGTGGCCGATGCTTTGAGTCGGAAGGAGTACAATGGGAAGCTTCAAGCCAATCTTTCTAGAATTGAGTTAGTGTCAAGCCTCATGGAAAGGATTAAAGCGTCACAAACCGAAGCCTTGGAGGAAGAGAACCTCAAAGATGAAGTAATGGTCAAGCAACGCCTACTCTTGACCGAAGATAGTCGTGGGATTAAGTGTTTCGATGGAAGGGTTTGGGTTCCAAGGATTGGTAGGAATCGAGATCTACTCTTGGAAGAAGCGCACAAGTCCAAATACTCTATCCACCCGGGGAGTATAAAGATGTATAGGGATTTAAAGCTACACTATTGGTGGTCGGGTATGAAGTTAGATGTAGCACGCCATGTGGAGCGATGCGTGACTTGTTCGCAAGTGAAGGCCGAGGACCAACGACCTTATGGGAGCCTTCAACCATTAGAAATACCCGAGTGGAAGTGGGACAAGATTACTATGGACTTTGTGACCAAGCTACCGAAGACTTTGAAAGGAAACGACACCATTTGGGTGATTGTGGATCGTTTGACGAAGAGTGTGCATTTTCTAGCAATGCGGGAGACTCTGCTGATGAATAAGTTGGCAAAACTGTACATAGACGAAGTGGTCTCTAGACATGGTATACCCTTGTCTATAGTCTCCGACTGGGATAGCCGGTTTACATCAAGATTTTGGAGAGCCCTACATCAAGTATTGGGCACACGGGTGAATTTGAGCACGACATACCACCCGCAAACGGACGGATAAAGCGAAAGGACGATTCAAACCTTGGAGGACATGCTTAGGTCGTGTGTGATCGACTTTGGTGGTAATTGGGATACTCATCTACCATTGGTAGAGTTTGCATACAATAATAGTTACCACTCTAGCCTCGGGATGGCGCCATTCGAAGCTTTGTACGGGTGTAAGTGTAGAACCCCCATGTGTTGGTTAGAGGCGGGAAAGAAGCAATTTGCTGGTTCAGAAATTGTGCAAGAGACGGCCGACAAGGTCAAGGCAATTCGGGAGCCGCTGAAAGTGGCGCAAGATCGTCAGAAAAGTTACGCTGACAAAAAGAGGAGACCGGTGGAGTTCCAAGTGGGAGATCAGGTGATGTTGAAGGTGTCTCCTTGGAAGGGCTTAATTAGGTTTGGGAAGCGAGGGAAGCTAAGTCCCCGTTTTCTTAGACCATTTACCATTCTTGAGCGTATTGGACTCCAAGCATACAAGTTAGACTTACCACCGGAGATGGACGGGATACACCCCACGTTTCATGTGTGTTATCTACGGAAGTGCTTAGCGGAGGAAGAGAGTGTCATACCGCTATCCGAGATTCGAGTAGACGACCACCGTTGTGTCGAAGAACCTGAAGCCATTTTGGAAAAGGTAATCAAGAAACTCCGACACAAAGAAGTGGCAATGGTGAAGGTTCAATGGAAACATCATCGCGGTGCGAATGTGACTTGGGAAGTGGAGGAGGACATGAAGCACCGATATCCTCGTTTGTTTGACTAGTTAGGATTTCGAGGACGAAATCATTCTCAAGTTGGAGAGGATTGTAACTCCCCGAATTTTCGTTGTATAATTCTAGTGTTAAGACTTGTAGCCTTGTGTATTGTTAGATATTGTTATCTCGCGTTTACCCTGTTTGTGCGTATCGCGTGTTTAGCAAGTTCGTGTGTTGAATCTTGATTTATGGAATGAGAAACAGTGGGCTACACGACTTAGCTCGCGACTTGCAAGTCGCGACATAAGTCGCGTAACCTACTGTCCGTTTTCCATTTCAGGAACACGGGCGACCTATGGCGCGACTTAAGGCCGCGACATAACCCGTGACATCCCTTGGTCGCCCCAAATACGGGGTTTTCCCCATTTTCCTCATTGATTTCTCTCATCTACCCTCTTTGCTCTCTCTCTCAACCCTCATAAATGTCCCCATCCGAAATTTAGGGTTTCCTCTCCCAATCTACATCATTTATTGCTAAGAAGTTGGAGTTTCATTTAAGGATTCAAGCTTTGGGCATTTAGTCATCTCCTCCATTGTCATCTAGGGTTTGGGTTTTCTTCAAAAACCCACTCGGTGAGTTCATCATTTTCATAAAACTCTATACGTTTTCAAATCATACTTTTAACCTACTAGACATCTCCATTTTCATTTATGTTACTTGGGGTGTATTTTCACCCAAAACCCTAACTTTTGAGATTCTAGGGTTCATATGTGCGGAAAGGATATCTTGGTTATGTGTATTTTCACCCAAAACCCTAACTTTGGAGATTCTAGGGTTCATATGTGCGGAAAGGATATCTTGGTTATGTGTATGAAGAAAGCTTGTCATTATGTTTTTCTACCATCTAGCTTCAAAGATTCATAAATGATGGGTTAATCCTATCTTCATCTAACTGCTGATAAGTTTGTACATTGAGAATTTGTTTTATTATAAATTTGGGTTGAGTATTTGGCACCTCTTGGTAAGATTATGCAAGCATTATGCGAAAACCTTCTTTTATCAATATTTTGGGCATCATAGCTTAATGTTGAAACACCGATTAAGTTTTTAGCTTTATGTGACATATTTGGTTGCATTGGGAGTCATGACCCCATATTTGTTGTTGCATTTAGTCCGATGTTGGGACGCGAGTCTCTTACGTCGAGGCACGTTTATGCATCATATTGGGCTATACGTCCTACGTGCTAAGTATGTACGATATTGGATGAGGGTCTCGACGTAAGGGCCCTTTTTGGGTTGAAGTTGAGTTTCCACGGGTGTACGTTTAAAGCCACTGAGCCTAACATCCCTTGCGTGTACTTTTATGTGTTTGGCCTTACTAGCTGTCAAGTGGCCTACTTTTGTGTTCCGTCACTTACGTTAGTATGCGAGTCTCCCCCGTTAAACCAAGAGGTAACTGTTTATAGTAAAAGCACTATTATTCCCATCATAACTCCACTTTATTTATTTACGCTTAAGATTGTTTACCTCAATTCAAATGCTTGATCTCACTAGGCGTTAGCCTAACACTTTTTTTTAAATGACATGTATAGCAGGTCAATCTAGCGATGGGAGTCATCGGGATTAAGGGAACGGCCTAGGGGCCGGGAGTGGTCTTTTTGGAAGATACATTGACCAATATATCGAAGATATTGGATACACATTTTTTGGAGAATAGCAACACCCAAAATTAATCTTCCTTGTTTTAAGTTAGATTATTAGGTTGTGGTACTTTATTTTTCAATTGTTTCCTTGTAAAGGCTATAGCTATATTCCCCGTTTTCGGGACGATACTTTGGGTTTATTATGACAGGTTTTGTATTCCCAGGTTTACCCTGTTTCTAGTCGTCATATTGCAAAATTTTCGAATTTTATTCCCTATATATTTTAGGGTGTTACAGTATGTACTCGATGGTAAAGCATAAAAAAGTTAAAATAAACAACAAGGAGCTTGAGCACATGAGTAGTAGACTAGTAGTGGGTATTAAGGGAAGTAACATCCCAAAATTTGTATCATATAATTTACTATAAAGTTCTATCCTTATATCAAATTCTTCCTTCGTGAGAAAATATAAATCTTGAATATCATCAAGTATATTATCATCTACCCTTGCAATTGCAACAACTAAAACTTTACTTTGTCAGCGGTTTGATCTACACTTGTCTTTTAACCGTGTCATCTTTAAATATTCACTTCTCTTGTTATTTCTCTCAAATCACTTCTATATGGATAAGATAGGTGTAAAAGAGTAACGAGTTTACAATTTTTCAGGCAAATACTTACATCAATGATTTTAAGAGCACTTCCCAAAATCTCATCCTAGAAATATTACTTACAAATAACATGCACATTTCCACAAATCACATTGAACTTTGTTGAATATGCACAATTGTGGTATTAATTCACAAACTCGATCAACCTAGTTGCTCTCCTCTTATGATTTTAAATCACAAACTTGACTCACCAACGTGTCTACTCTTATGGTCTCAACCCAACAGATTCACTTGTCTGCTCTTATGGAAACATCATGTATTTCATCATGGTCTAATGACCCCCCCCCCCCCCCCCCGAGCTAACAACTCTTACATATATAATACATAATTACATGTTCAATATATTTCTCAATATCATATCCCATGGCATGAACATTTTTACATTTTTATAATTTAGTAAACTGTTACCCGCAATCCATAAAAATAACACATGAAACTCATTGAGAATTCTCGGGCTTCCTTTCACGCTTATCTTAAAGTCTAACAACTTCCTTGATGAGATTTTGATATCTTCCTGATTCAATTCCATTGTTAATTTTGATTCAATTCTTCAAATTAAAATGTTTATTTTACTCATTTCACTTGCTAATCTATCTATCTTTTTCCCTTTGTAAATTTTACGTGTTGTGCCCCGATTTGAGATCATTATGAAAACCTTTTAAAAGAGATGGGAGACACCCTATAGGTAAAGAAGATGAATATCGAGGTATAGAATTCATGAAATTTGAATTCAATTTTTAACTAAAAGAATTTGTTGGTTTCGTAGGTCAAACAATATGGTATAACACAATAGAGGGGTAAATACAATTTTTTTGGAAGTTTTAATATTTTGTTATTAAAACGTATGAGCTTTACAAAACATGAGATAAGTGCGAAAAATAAACTAAGGATCAACAAGTGATTAGCATCCTATAAACTATCTCTCTCAACTAACATATGTATTTTCTCTTGATCACACACTACAATGTACTCTATCAACTCTCAACATATATTCACTTAAGAAAACTGAAGTTGTACAGAGACAGTAGCTGATCAACTAATGAAAATGGAGTCTTTGAAGAATGGCAAGATATTCTCTTTTAGCTCTATTTATGCGCTCTGATCTTCAAAGCTTCACTTGGTATTTATAGACAACATTATCTCCAATGAGACAAAACAACACGATGATGAAGTATGGATAAGAAGTCATATTGCAACTTCTATGTGTTGTTCATCTGATTGAGTGTTACATGATTCATCCTTGTAGTGGTTACAACCATAATGCATGTAATGCAAGGTATGCCACATTAAAAGCAAACCATGCCGCATTAAATGCTAAGTATGCTAGTTGTCCTTTGCGGGTTGGCAAAAGAGGAAAATGCACTATGGAGCAGGTATGTAAGATTGTACCTTTGTCCTTATTGTCCCTTGTGTGAACACACTTCTTTAGCAAGAACATCATTAGATGATAATCCATTAGCTGGTGAATCTTTAGGTGATGATATATGCAGTTGATGATATTGTCTATCTGTTAAGGCATTATAGACAGGGTTAGCTTACCTTGATGAGCATATATTGATCATAGGTAGGCTTTCATCTGATATCTTCATCAGATGTTTAATACTTGTATGTTGATCTTGAATGGTCAACATCTTTTGACATCATTAGCTACTTTTTTCAGTTGATTAGGCTTCATCTGTGTAACATCCTACTATTTCAAATAGCATAACACAAGAATTTATACAAAACAAACCAAATTCAAGATACAGATTTGGTCCAAAGTCTAAACCTAACAAAACTATATAAGAAAGGTAAGCTACACAAAACTTACTAACATGCTTCTTATACAAAAGAAAATACAGAGGTAGTAAGATCAAAATATACATTTTCCCTCTTATCTAACTTCATAACCAAGGAATTCCAAATAAATCGGTCTTACAGCTTACCCTTTCCCTTATCCTCCAAGCGATTTCTGCCCTGAAATGCATATTTTTAAAAACAAAACGAGGGTTAGACCATACGGTCTAGTGATGATCTCTGACAGTGAAATAATCCAGTAAAAATTATTTTGATATAAATCAATTACATCAAATAATAACAATGTAGACTTACAAGACTTCATCCCCCAATAAATAGTCACCAAGTAAATGTAGGCTTGATATAAAGCAATTATAAAAATACATACTTCGATATGATTGAAATCAATATCGGCAATGGAACCACACAAAACACATTCGTGACTTAAAGTTATCCCCCCTGCATGAACCATTACAATCTCACATGCACATATGCTTCTGTTGTGTAAGTCCCTTGGCCCAAGTAATAGTCACCAAGTCTCATATGTTAATATCAAACAACATGTATCATATACTGTATCATATTTAACGGTAAACTCAAAACATATCAATACAATATAGCATTAAAATAGTAATCATTTGATAACATATATACTTCAGTTTAAAATGGGTATAAGAAAACTCACCTTAATCACAATGATACTTTATACTCTTATTCAACAACAAATTCCGATACCGAACACTTAAATCTAAATAAGGGAAGCATGAATTACAATCTAGATAGATAGATTTAATCTTATCTCTAAACTACCTCTAAGGTACTTAAACGATACCCTTAATGACCCCAAAATGACATGAAAGAAAAACCGAAAACACACATAACATAAACTTATGCGACTAGTCACGCGACTTAGGTTGCACCCAACCTATGGATCGACACTTTTCCCTTGTTTTCCAGATTTCAAACTTTGATAGAATTCAAATTAAAAACAACCTAAAAAACCATATTTCTTGATGTTCAAATTAGCAACATCAAGCATAACATCATCAAAGGACCATTTGATCGAATTCCAACCATTTTCATAAATGTTCTTACTTCCATGACGAAAATTTCATTAACACCATAAGAGCTTGAAAAGACTAAATTCATCAAATGATGAACACAATTGAAGGTAAATGAATCCAAGAATTCCAATCTAAAATCACCAATTCAAAATTAATCATAGAAAGGATTTGGGTAACAAAAGACTTGGAACCAACCTAATTCTCTACCCATGAAATAAACTAAACCCTAGACTTTGGAAGAACACAAAGGAAGAGTTGAATATAAACATACCTCAATAGGCAAAACCCAAAATAGCAATTCTTTAAACATAAATCCTTATCTTTTTCTTTTCCTGGAACATTTTCTCCAAAAAACCAAAACAACCTCTCTCACTTTGCTAAAGATAATCACCGGAACAACATAGAAGGCCTAAGGCTTTTTATATAAAGTATAAACATACTTTCACACTAAACCTTCTATAATTGGTATAAGACATAAAACAACCCCTGGACTTCCACGCTTAACCCAAACTAAATAAATTCATATACTTAAGGTATTACAATATGATCATCTATCGACCGAATTATTCTGTCAGCTGTTAAGCAACAGATGACCTATAAACTGATATTTATCCAATAAAGTGCCTCTAAAATGGCACATGCTTTGTTTTCCCAACTAACTAAGTGTTTTCTTACAATGTTAATTTGTCATTAATCAAGTCTTCTAAATTGATTGGAGCTCAACATAATTTATGACAATTCAATGCTCCTCTACTCGAAAATACTTACAACTTATTATTATTATTGGTTTGAGAACTTGACAATACAAACCCCTTAAGTTTTCTAATATCAACTTCTACCCCTACTAACTGCTCTATTTATGGTTATTACAAGAGGGCGACTAAGGTTGCTTCCCATGTTGGCCATGGCATTGTGTTTGAAAACTAAAGACTGATGGTCATAAACGGTACCCAATGAATTATGCCCCCATTGTTGCAAGTGACCATTACCAATCCCTTACTACCCTTTTCTTCATTAAATATCAAAAATAGGAGTAGTTCTTGTACAAGGTCTCCAGTAATGGCGGCGCCAATGCTTCTCATGGCACTGCAAAAATATCTTCCACAACAAGACAAAGGTTGTCGGAGAGTGAAGAAAAAGATGAGCTACACATGTTAGGATCGTGTTAAATGACAAGGAATGAGGTAAGGAAGAATGGAACTTCAAGAGTTTGCATAATGTTAGGAAACAATTAAATATATATGATTCCATGAAAATAGGTAGTAAAAATTGTCGGATTTTATATTTAGTCTTTTCAAAATAGCTCTTTATATTTCAAGTTGTCTATGAAATTGGCATTGAAATTTGAGCCTTTTATTAATCTAATGGATGAGGGTGTTTTCTTGTTCTTTTTTAGGTTCTCTCTTGAACCCGCTTATGGTTATGTGCGCTTTTGAGAGAGCAAGCGAGCCATCGGTTGGTTATCAGTTTTATGGAGTATAATGTTATATTAATAGGGTTCCACACTTATCATGTATCAAATGCGTTTATTAGTTGGTTGTCAGTTAGTTTTATAAAGTTAAAAGGTGAAGTTGTAAAACATTATACATATACAGTAATAAGTTGTAAACTTTAATCTTAAAATATTTTTGAAACATATATTGTAACATCCCCCGTCCTCGTGGTCCGGAAAGGGACTTAACATAACTACACAACTAAATTCAGAGCTATTAATAAACTCTAAACATATATTACAATCCAAACTATCATACCTCAAAAAGTCTTTATAAACTTAGAAAGTTATAAAATAAGGTGAGTCTAAGAACTCCAAAATATCACGATCGATCTCAAGTCCTGTCCCTGTAAACGTCACTTCGAACATGCCGTGTCAGAAAACAAAAACACGACTGAGCACATAACTCAGTGAATGGATTATAATATAAGTTCATAAATAATAATGAAAACATCGATAACAAAGCGGAAGACTTAAAAATTCAATTCGAAGAAAGTTCTTGAGACTGAAGTTCATAGTTCATTTAAATCAAAAGAAACGTTCGGTAATATAATCAAAAGTAATATTCTCAAGAACAGTTCACACTTTAACTTCAAAACGTAATATAAATAAAGTCCGTCAATTCCTGTTGTGTTCGTGGGGTGGCCAAACCACACGAACTAATGGGTCGGCATGCGGGCACACACAACTAATCCCCCATGAATTTAACCACGGTCACATATTATGTGGGTAAAGTTCTAAGATCGATCCATTCGCCCTGGAGCCAACAAAGTCAGCCAAGTCCCCCAGAGTAGGTTCACGTAAGCCACTAAGGCTTAACTCTAGTGGACCGTCATCTGCAGGACGTCATGACAACAAAGCCGCCATAGAAGGCATCCCAAATAATGTGCCCATTTATTGGGTTATTCTAAAATCAACGAAAACTAAACATATGTCACTTACCCAAATGGCGATCATAGAAATTATAGTCAATATACTTCACATTTTTCATAAACAATCTCATACGAGACACATTTTAATAAAACATCAAAATGTTCAAATAATTGATTCAATAAACCAAAATCAATGTGTATGTGTGTGTAAATTTCACATTTGTTGATCATGTTCGGTTGATCAATCACAAGGCGGTGAACCACCTTTAAGAAGGGTCAATTACAACAAATAGTTGCCCACAATTCAAAATAAATGAAATCCATACCTTAATCAATTTGAGATGCAACACGTGATCAACCGAGACTCGGGATGAAGTTTAACCCGTTCGATTGCCTATTTAAACCATAAATTACTATTACTCGCATATCATAAAACTCAAAGCTTATTATCCTAAGATTAATCACAAAATTATATTCTCTTAGACATTAAACCGATCACTTGGTGTGCGGTTAAACATCTAGATATAAATATCATCGTTTTGATTCTAAACTTTACCCGTTTGTAATTTTGACAAAAACTAACATTTCTATACATGTAAATGATTATAACTTTACAATATATAATCATAATCTACCAACCAACTTCAACTACCCTAACTTACCAACTTAAACAACTTAAGAAGAAATTTATACCTCTAAGAAGGGTTCGTCGCATAGATTCCGAATATGTAATTGTTTCTTCAATTACTTCAACGACTTGAGAGCAAATCTAGAGAGATGTATAGTTTTAGAGAGATAAAATTAAGATTAGAGAGAGAGAGAGATGAGACGATGTATATGAGACTTTGAAGAGACGATGTGATTTGTTTTTTTTCTTAATTATATATATATATATATATATATATACATACTAGTTGTGTACCCGCACAATGCGGCGGGAGCAACAAATATAAGCAATTTTGAAGTTGTGGCGGTTTTATATTAAAGAAATGGTGTATTCTTTCTCAACTTAACTATTCTGACCACTTCTCATGATGTACAACATCATCCCTTATCCAAAAGAGATGTCAATAGTAGTTTTTAGTTCGATCTAGTCCGCCTGATTTATGATTCGTATTAATACATTTAGATGTAATTCATGCAACTACTAATTTTTAACAGTGTAAGACCCAAGATTTATGTCGAGCTGATGCACCTTTGAAATGGATCAAAGGCCCAAAAGTAATCCGACATGTCCCCTTTGATGTAAAGAGTCGTCAAGTTGCAAGCACACCTTAAGAAGTTGCAAGCACACCTTCAAGGGTTTAGAGCAGGTCCAACACTAAAATAAATAAATAAATAACCTTCAAACTTCTCTTTATAAAATACACTTATATTTAAGCATGGAAGATATAACTATCGAGCAAACATGAATGAAGCTGCAAACATATACACTTCCACCTATTTTTTATGAAGCCCCGAAACCACCTTGACCGATCTTATTTGCAAGGCTAAATTCATCTGTAGCTTTTGAAAGCTCTTCATATGAGAACTCCACAGATTTGTCAACTCATGCTGCTTTTGTTAGAATGCAATCAAGAACCAAAAATAAGTATATGCTGAAGAAAAAGAAGATGTATGGACAAGAGTGAACCGCTGGAACAAAAGCAAAGCAAACTAATGGATCAATTCCAAAGAAAAGGAAAACAAACCTTTATGATCGATTCCATTAGAGATCGAGTCCAATAGAAAAATATGGAAACAAAAGGATTGATGGAATGGTAAATTGCCAAATTTTTAGATGCTTATATGGTAATGAATTGATTTTTAAGTAATCAGCAGGTGTATAATCCAGTAATGATGATGATGATGTGAATTCTATCTTGCCAGTCAGTGTCTTATTTCACTCCTACATTATGGAAAACTGTAACAAGTGTCTTGTTTCACTCCTACATAATTCTAGATCTAAGAAAGAAGAAGCAAGTTCACAAAAATCAAAATTTTATGGCAAAACCATTGATATAATATAAGTAGTCGATGATCACCTATTCCTCCCCACTCCAACCCCCTGTCCACTTTCCAAACCATCTATTAGCATATAGGATAAACAATTTTCAGACTTGATACAGAACCATATAGTTAAAATCGGGAGAGACGAAGAATAAAAGGAACCGTGAAACAATGAGTAGTTTGTTTTGAATGCAGATCAACTTCTTTAACAGTGCATAACTCTCAAACCTTAAGTCCATATGAGCTCAAATTTTACAGGTAGAACGACCTAAATGTATACTAAAAATCTTATGAAGGGCCTCAAACCCAGTTGAGACTCTAAGGGACTCAAAACTATGTGTTTTTTGGACTGATCACAGTGTACTCAAGATCAGTCCCTGTGTTCTTGTAAAATTTGTATAAAATTGATGGATGTCCAAATGGAGTGATTCCAATTCGATTAGAACCATAAGAGGTCGTAGAATAACTTTCATTTAGACATTATAATCTATTTTGGCCTCTGTTTTGTTCGAATTTGTATCAATTGATATGCTCGACTACAAGATGAAAGTTGTTTCTATTTCTTATTGTACTATTAGTTAAATACTTGTTGGTTTATATTGTTGTTGTTTGCCATTGGAGTATGCTAGCAACTTTTTTTTAAAAGGGTATCCTAGGCACGACCTAGACTAATCCCTGACAATTTTTTACTGTTAAAGCGACAACCCTGGATAAACCCCAGTGGCCACAGGTTGCGTACGCATGGACTCGAACCCGGGCAGATAGGATGTTGGGAACTGAAGATTCTACTAAGTGTAGTTACTACTGCTAGTATAAATGTAGTTACTACTGCTAGTTGAAGTTGAAGATTAATACTGCTAAGTGTTACTACTGCTAGTAGAATTAATACTGCTAGTTAAAGTTAGTACTGCTTGAACAAAGTTAGTACTGCTTAGCTAGTTAGTACTGCTAGTAGTTAATACTGCTTGCAGTTAATGCTGCTAGTTGAAGTTAATGCTGCTGAGCATTATTAGTGCTGCTAAAGAGATACGGATGGAAAGTACTACAGCTGGATATACTGAAGATATACTTAGAAGATATACATGGAAGATATACTGAAGATTTGTTTATTCTTTGTAATTATCTTTTTATCAGTATATGTATAGAATGTGTAGAATAGATAGATAATTGTTTTTTGATAATTGTTTTTCAAGAGAAAAATCAACCTCAAGGCATAGATCCTAATTCTAGAGAAGTAGAATTCGTATTGGTGAGTCTGTTCATCAATATTGAGGTTGAGAGTGTAATCTTGTAACTTTAAGCATTCAATACAAGTTTACTGTTTGATCATTATATACTGTGTTTGATTACTGTTTTATTAAATATCAAAGTGTTTTTCCGCAACTTCTTTGATATTAGTTTCTGAGTATTAATTCTTGTTAAGAATTCGATCCTGACAAGTGGTATCAGAGCTAGTATTCTCAGAAACCTACACTCAAAATCACAATCATCATGGCTAAAGGTTCAGAGTCTTCAAGCTCAGAAATTCCAACAGAGGTAACATCCAATCTTTGTTCTAAACCCTGTATTGAAACTGTTAAAAGGTACAGGGATCACAATCAGAAGATGAGTGATGACCTTAAGAGATTAGAAAAAGATATAAAAGATTATGTTAGGATTGTTGAGAGGTTTGAAGAGCAGATTAAGAGTTTTCAAGCCAATGAGCTTCAACATTCCTATGACACAAACTACTGGAAGTGGGAGAAAGATCAGTATGAATTTAAGCTTAAACAGAAAGAAGAGGAGAATGAAAAGATAAAAAGTGAGTTTGAGAAAGCCAAGCTGGATATTGAAAAATTTTCCAATGCCTCTAAAGCAATGGACTCTTTGCTCCAAACTCAAATCCATGACAAACTTAGAAGAGGAATAGGATATAACACCACACCACCACCATACAACAACAACTACATCCCTCCTATATCAGACTTGCTAGAGACCAAGAATAGGAAGGAATTGTCTGATGAAGTCACTAAGGTAGATCCATTAGACAAAGTGGTGGTTGAAACAGACTCTGAAGAAGAAAACTCTAATGAAAAAAATAAGAAGAACACTGTGAGTGGTGAGATTACTCTAGAAAATAACATTATCACCAATGAGGGATGTGGAAAGGCTTGGATCAATTCTAAGGACATAGAAAAGACTGAGGGAAAGTCTGAGAAGGTCCATTATAAGCAAACCACAGTTGTGAATCCTGTCCCTTGTAAACAGTGTTCTTGCAATAAATCTGAGCCCCAAAAACATGATAAACCAAGGGGAAATCAGAGAAACTGGAATAATCAGTGGGCACAAAAACAAGGAGTTGATTTGAGTAAAATCAATAGACCAAAACCTTGTTTTATCTGTGGCAAATTGAATCATCTTGCCAAACACTGTTATTTCAACCCTATCAACCAAAGAGTCACTTTTCAAAGAAAACCACAAAACTCTTTTGGTTATAGGAATAAAAGAAGGAATCATATGGTTGAGAACAGAGCACCTATAAGATCACATGCTCATAACAAGTTTGCTAAACCAAAGAAAATTACTCCAAATAAGCCAAGGAGTAATTTAAAGACAAAGAAAGCAAGCAACTTTGTTCAAGTTTGGGTTCCAATTGCAAAGAAACCTGTTAGTACTGCTAACCAAGTTAGTACTGCTAACAAGGCTAGTGCTGCTTCTAGTAGTAATGCAGCTAAACCTATAATCTTGACAAAGTATTCCAGCCATGAGATTCCTAAACAACTCATTCAGACCAAACTGACAGATTATATTAATGAGAAAGGTCAACCCAAGACCACTTTGGCTTGGGTTCCCTCCAAGACTAACTGATTTATCAAGTGTGCAGGGCAATCAAAAGCTCAAGAGGAAGAGCATTCAGAATGAAGAAAATGGTTGCTCTTGGCACATAACAAGGAACATGGACTGCCTTCAAATTCTTTAAAAAAAAAAAAAAAAAAAAAAATTTGATGAAGGACATGTTACTTTTAATCCAGCAGAAGGTTGAAGTTAGAAATACTCCAGAGGGAGTAATGATCATGAAGGATCAAGAAGAAAAGGATCAGGGGATGAACAAAGTAGTAAAAAATAAGAGAAAAGGGATGGTGTCAAAAAGTGTAAGAGTAGTTAATACTGCTAGTAGTTAATACTGCTAGTGGTTAATACTGCTTTCAGTTAATACTGCTAGTAGTTAATACTGCTAGTGGTTAATACTGCTTTCAGTTAATACTGCTAGTAGTTAATACTGCTAGTTTAGTTAATACTGCTAGTTAGTTAATACTGCTAGTAGTTAATACTGCTAGTAGTTAATACTGCTAGTTCAGTTAATACTGCTCGCGGTTAATACTGCTAGTTAGTTAATACTGCTAGTAGTTAATACTGCTAGTTCAGTTAATACTGCTCGTGGTTAATACTGCTCGCGGTTAATACTGCTAGTTAGTTAATACTGCTCTAGGTTAATACTGCTTCTATTCCGAATACTATAAATACTCTTTGCCCGCCTAAAAGCTTATAACGACTCTTTGCATACTATTCACCTGCGCTCTAAACCCTTTCTCTCTCAAAGTTCAAAGTTTTCAGGCAAGAATCTTCAAGGTCTATGGCATCCATGGCGTTCATTGATGAGCACAATGAAATTGCGATGCTCCAAAAGCCAAAACAATCTGAAGGTTTTCATCAGATAGTCGACTTTCTGAAGTCGAGCCACATTGCCCATGCTCTCACTATGTCTCCAACTATCTACATTGAGCACCAAAGGCAATTCTGGGCACATGCCACCATTGTTACTGAGGATGGTGTGCGAATGATCAAGTCGACAGTATGTGGCAATCCATTGACAGTTACTGAAGAGATAGTTCGCATCAGTCTACGTCTAGACGATGCCTCTGGTATAACGTCTATCCCTAATGATGAACTGTTTTCTACTCTGACAAGAATGGGGTATGGAGGCCCATTGGGTATTTTTAAGTTCTCAAAAGCTAAATTTTCACCCCAATGGCGTTTTCTTGTTCATACCTTGATGCACTGCATTTCTAAAAAGACTACTGGATGGAGTGAGTTCAGCAGTACCATTGCTTATGCTTTGGTCTGTTTGGCCACTGCCAGAAGGTACAATTTTTCACAAATGATTTTCAATGATCTTGTCTCAAACATGGGAAACAAAAAGAGCTTTTATATGTATCCCAGGTTTGTTCAAGCAGTTATTAACCATGAATTGACGGATATACCTCAATCTGTTGGGGTATATGTACCTAAACCCCCAAAAGGCAAGGTTTTCTCAAATATGAGAAGATCTGCTGGGGACTCTGAAGGAGTTGACACCCCATTGTTCTCTACAATGATGGTGGTGTCCCAACCCAATGAAGGTATGGCAGCAGGGTCAAGGCCCTCATTAGATCAATCCACTGCTAGCCAAGCCCAACCTTCCCACTCTATATCTATCCCACAGTCCCTACTAAATAAGCCCACTTCTCCAATTACCCAAACTTATCAAAGAAAACAGGTAAAGAAGGCTCCTTCCCTTCTTGTACCATCACCCACTAAGCCTTTAAGCCCTCTAAGGGAGAATTCTCCCCTAGAGAATATCCAAAGGGAAACCACAAGGGTGTCTCCCAACCCAAAGGAGGTGCTCTCTGAGGAGGAGGTAGAGCATATGGGTGATGAGGCTGCCACTACTCCTGCTAGCACAGAGGAGGAAAGTGGTAACATCAATAAGACCTCCCCCATGGCAACTTTGAATGAGCAATCATTTGAAGGACCCTGGTGCCAAGAAACCACAGGGGTGGATAGTGCTTCTGCTAGGCAGAAGACATCTACTAATAAAAGATCCAATGATCCTTCTATAGGGGGTAACACTCCTGGAGAAGGTGAGGACAGATATAACTATGATGAATTGATGGAGACCATGGGAAACATCAACCAGGATGTCATCAAGCAAGGAAAAGAAATAGAGGAGATGAAGCTGATTATTCTATCTCAACAAGTTCAGATCACCAAACTGAAGAAAATGGTGACAAGTTTGTTACAGAAAAGGAGAAGGAAACAGTTTGTGCTAAAGAGGAGGACAAGTGTTGAAGATGATTTCAACAAGGGGGAGAATTCAGAGGCTGAAGCAGAAAAAGAAAGTATTTCTGAGATGGGATTTGATGTTAAGGGGGAAAAAGCTGCAGAAACAGAAGCACAAGAAGTAGAAACAGATAATGTTCAAGCAGCAACAGGGCTATCTGTTGAAGAATTGAAAATAGCTGAAACCTTAGTAAAAGCAAAGAATGACACTCCTAAGGCTACTCAAAAGGCTAAGGGAGTGGTCATCAATGAAGGAGACCTTGAAAAGAAGACACAAGAAAGAAGTGAGGCAGGGTTGAAGGATACAAAGGGTAAAGCTAAGATGATTGAACCTGAACAACCTGCAAAGAAGAAAATTCAGATAGAACTGGATGAAGAAGTGGCAAAGCAGCTTCAGGCAGAAATGGAAAGGGAGGAACAACTTCAATCTGAGAAGGATAGAGAGCTTGCACTGAATATGGCCAGAAAACTAAATGAAGAGTATCAGAAGAGCATGAAAACAGCAGCTCAGGCCAAGCAAGTACAAGTAAAAAGAATGCCATTCAAAAAGCAGAAAAGACAACCCTCCAAGACCTTTTTGGCCAATCAGGAAAGAAGAAAGATGATAAACTTCCTGAAAGGTGCAATTGGTGTTAAGGGGGAGATGTTTACTCATATGGCATACTCTCAGGTTGAAGAGCTATACAGGAAGGAAATGACAAAGCTCCAAGGGGATTCCTCTCAAAGGGAAGAAGCAGAAAGAAGGATGAAAGAGAGACATGATCTCAACATCCAACAACCATTCCCTGAGAAAACCACACCTTCCAAAGAAGAAGCAGAAGAGAAGAAGGAAGAACCTGAAAATGTTGGTAGAAAAGCCAAGTCTGGAAAAAGAGTGAAAACAATTGCTCCAAAAAGGCAGTTGAAAAGGCCTAGGGTGGAAGAAACTGAAAAGGAAGCAGAACCTTCAATCACATCCCCAACAGAGCCAGTACAGAGCCCAGAGCAGGTCACTAAGCAAACTGATGAAAGTATGGATCCGTACATGACAATAGTGGAACCTTTGAAAGCTGTTCCAATCTCTATGCAAGCTCCAGAGATCATCTTCTGGGATATTCTGAGAGACAATGGAAAGAATTTCTTCAGAATCAAGAGAGCTGATGGTTCATTTGAAGCTTATTCAACATGGGGGAAAGTCATCAGAAGTTGTTCAAGAGCTGATATGGAAGAACTATATAAAGTTGGGATGAAACTTTATGAACCTGTGTTGAAAGGTACTGAAGAGAATCTTCTCAAAGTGACATTGGAATACTTGTGCATGATGTTTGAACCTGCAAGAGTGCACCATAGGATTAAAGATCATATGCATGAGTTCATATTCAAGAAGATTGACAAATGGATACTGTTTGAAAACTGTGGAGTATACATGATTACTATTGACAATTGTTATCATGAATACTACCTGGTGGACAAAATATATGAGCATAGCAAGGAGAAGTTAGAAGGGATGCTTAAAGCTACACTGGTTTGTACAAAGGATTCAGAAATGGCCAAGATTGTGGTGAGAAGAACTGTAAATCAAAGTTTGGGCCTAGATCCAAATTTGGGCAACTAAATGTAAGGTGTTGAAAGCATCTTGAAGAAGATCTGAAGAACTTGACTTCTTTTCCTAAAAGTCAAGTTAGGGGGAGATTGTTGGGAACTGAAGATTCTACTAAGTGTAGTTACTACTGCTAGTATAAATGTAGTTACTACTGCTAGTTGAAGTTGAAGATTAATACTGCTAAGTGTTACTACTGCTAGTAGAATTAATACTGCTAGTTAAAGTTAGTACTGCTTGAACAAAGTTAGTACTGCTTAGCTAGTTAGTACTGCTAGTAGTTAATACTGCTTGCAGTTAATGCTGCTAGTTGAAGTTAATGCTGCTGAGCATTATTAGTGCTGCTAAAGAGATACGGATGGAAAGTACTACAGCTGGATATACTGAAGATATACTTAGAAGATATACATGGAAGATATACTGAAGATTTGTTTATTCTTTGTAATTATCTTTTTATCAGTATATGTATAGAATGTGTAGAATAGATAGATAATTGTTTTTTGATAATTGTTTTTCAAGAGAAAAATCGACCTCAAGGCATAGATCCTAATTCTAGAGAAGTAGAATTCGTATTGGTGAGTCTGTTCATCAATATTGAGGTTGAGAGTGTAATCTTGTAACTTTAAGCATTCAATACAAGTTTACTGTTTGATCATTATATACTGTGTTTGATTACTGTTTTATTAAATATCAAAGTGTTTTTCCGCAACTTCTTTGATATTAGTTTCTGAGTATTAATTCTTGTTAAGAATTCGATCCTGACATAGGATATTCCACCACATCCTCCACAAGCCTTAACCAGTATGCCACATGCCTTGTGGTTTGCCAACAGCTCTTCTCAGGACTGTTTTTCTAACGAAAACCTTTTTGCTCATAGAGATAGTAGAAACTTTCTTATTTGTTTCTTCTTCCCTGTTAAAATTGTTGTATGATGGAAATTGGAACTGAGAAACCCACTGCTCAATGAAAAGCTAGAAAGTGAAATTGCAAGAATTGAAATAAAGAAAACCAAAAAAGATTCCTGGAGACCAATATAAAAGTAAATTAAATTGTGAAAGTTTATTTATTTGAAACTTGGTTGGCGTTATGTGATTATATCTTGTGTCAGTTGTAATGGTTTATCACACTTTATGAATTATTTGTTAGCCAGGAGTCTGGGACAAAATCCTCTCAATTCATTTTTTTTTGTTTTTCAAAACTTGTTTTTGAATTTAATGCTTTAAAATGTGGTACATTGTGCTTTAGAAGTTGTCTTTAAGACTTTGATGTAAATGCATATTAAAGTAGTATAGATATTAGTCTAGATTTTTGTTCTTTGAAGAGATACAGTAAAGTTTACGAGACTATCTTAGATGAGTATTTTTTTAATGTTTTCTCGAGTGGATTTTACATAAATACAATTGGGTGTGAGCTAGAATTAAGAGACAAATGGTTTAGCTTATTATTGGTTTCTTATTTCAATTTGTATATCAGTATATGAACCTCTGGAACTAAAAGATGGAGGCTTGAAACTGTCTTGGTTCTGTCTAAAGTCTGATGGTTTATTGATGTTATTAGCTTGCTGCTTCAGTTTTGTTTAGGATACTCATTTTGGTTGCTGGTCTGATTGTTGCTTAATAGTGCATCTTATGTTATATGTTTAACTTTTTGTGCTTTCAAGCCTGGATTGGTTATTTCATTTCAAAGGAATATAGAGTTACAACAACTTCTAGTGGTTGGTGTATAAATTCTGCACATGGGATTTTGTTCTGTATACAAGATATAGTCAAAACCTCCATAAATCTAATTAAAACTTGGACCATGTTTAAAGTAAGAAATAACTTTTCAACAGGAAATATCACACCATATCTAACTCTAATAGAAATTTCAAATTATATTCTAAGGGGGTGAAATTTTAGTCTTCTTATAAATTTAACAAAAACATATAAAAGATGTGACTCAAAGTCTTTTGCCACCAGAAAAGTCCTACCCACCTAACCAATTTGGCTATATATCCTAAGTCTTAGAACTCAAGTCCACCAAGAAACCAAACAATTATAAGAAATGAATGAGAACTTAAATCTAGTCCAAGATCATTGCATCCAACCTAATATCATCCTTAAACATCAAGGGCAGAATCAGATTAGCAACATAATTAAAGAGATAGACATACCACTTTCAAACCCGCACAGTTCCTCTCCATTTTGCAGATTAAAATTACACCCACACTTAGATTAGAAGGATTAAAACCCAGAAAGGCATACCACTTCATATCACATCCATGCCTCCTTGGTTAGCATTCTCAATGACATTTGACCACATCTGCAGCATCAAAATATACAACATCGTAACACAGGCAATTGACATAAATCTGCCTTTACCTCTCAATACAACATCAGAACACAGGCAATGCAAGCAATGATAATCCTAGAAAAGTATCACATTACTTTCTCATGCCATTAATAAATATACTTTTTGCTTATAACAGCAAAAGACTTGCTCCTAATCTTTCCAAGCGAACAAGAAATCAGCAAACCAACAATCAATTATGTAGTACAAAACCAAACAATATCTTCAATCTCAACATACACAAGTCTACAATTAATAACACGTAAGAGACTCATGACATTGACTTGAGGTGGCAATATATAATTCGTTTAGTCTTGATCAGAAGGAACAGAACGTGAAGTCAGGTCCTCGATATAAAAACCTAAAATCAATCAAAGTAATTTTCTCCTAAAATCCCACCATGACCATTATATACTTCAAGTAAACATTGAACAACCTCCTCCGTGAAGTTCATCTTTGTAAGTGTTAGAACGACTTTACTCACGACTAAAAGGCAAATCTCGAAAATCACTTTGTAATTTTTTTTCTTACAAAAGGCATATCATTAGTTGATTTCATCACATTTAAATATAAAACAAAAAACAACCAAAATTTATTTAATCAAGAATTGACAATAACCTTCATAAACATATCCTAAATAACCCTTGAATTTATTTATCCTTTGAAATTAAGTTACGCACATGTTATTAAAGTATAACTGTGTTCTTCTTGGAGCAGATTGTTAAGGTCAGAGCAACTCAAGGTTCATTTCTTTCCTAATCAAGATATTAGCTTCTGTGAATTACAAATCCCAAACAATCAAGCTAATTTCAACAAGATCAAACATTAAAGTCTAGAGAGAGAGAGTAGAGAGAGAAAGTAGATCTTGATTAGCCACAAGTCTGAAATATTACAATACGATTCTTACCAAAACTTACAAAGCAAAATCTATTTATACCCAAAGCTAACAAAGACAAACAAGCTAAGAAAACTAAACAACATTGACTTTTACAAGACATTGACATTGTTGACTATACAGTTTGACTTTTCTCATTAAATCTTAGATACAATATTTGGACCTAACAATCTCCCCCTTTGTATTCAAGATTTAATAAAAATTTGACACTAGTCTTCAGCACTTGATTCTTCAGCTTTTGTCTCTGACAACTTTGAAGCTTTAACAGTCTTCAGTCCTTCAGCCTTTGAAGAATCTTGAAAAGTCTTTTGCACTTTGAAGCTTTGAAAGTCAACATGTCATGAACACGAATCTGAAATCTTGAAACTTTTGAAAATCTTTGAAAAATTGTATCTTCATCTCTTGTGATCTCTGGACTGTCTTCGGAAAAAACAAACTTTCACGAAACTTGATTTATCTTTGAATCATCTTCAAAACTTTTCTCAAATCATTTTCATTCGAAAATTGAATCATTATGGAATGATTTCTTTTCATCAATCTTGAATAAATTGAACTTTCTGAAACTTTGACATCTCTTCATGGCATTGAAATTGAATCTTTGTAAATGTCTCCCCCTTTTTGACGATTGTGAGCATCATGATCATCAAAACATCTTCAATTTCGACACAGTCTTTGATCACCCCCTCTGTATTCAAATAACAATCTCCCCTTTCAATGATAATTTGACAGTCGCCGCTCTTTGATCTGAATAGCTGAATCATGAACTGTATATACCCGAATCTTTTCAAATTCAGATAAAATGATCGTGGTAACCCTGATTCAAAAAATAAAACAGTTAGGAATGTCTGTCAGTAACACAAAGTTACTGTGTACAACGTATGTACAATTTAAGGAGCTGGTTTGATGATGACTCCCCAAGACTTCCATTCAATTATTGAAAAACACAAGGTTTATCTATGAATGTTCTGACAGAAAAACAAATTTTGTGTGTGCTCGTGCTTGTGTATGAAAGAATTTAGCACAATGATTGTGTTTCATAAGGCTCAAATTGTGTAAACTGTTGAGACAACAACATGTATTACACGGACTCAATGTGCATGAAAGAGGTGCGAAGGTGGGGCAACTTTCCTTCTTTTTCAATATCTAAATCTTCCAAGTGAAGACTAGATAGCAGATGTGCTGCTTCCCCAAGAAAATGAAACATTTCTTTTTCGAGAAAGAAATGAGTGGATGGTGGGGTAATTGCAAGAGTTGGCATGGGCTCACTACCTTTTTCAATGATGGTCACCAAAGAATGTGAACCAATCAGAAGATGTGGTTGCCCGGTTCAGAAAGTGGTTGGTGCAGAGTTTTGATATTCTTTTTAACTCTGTTCTCACACCCTCTTTCTTTTTATCATTATGCTCACTTCTAACCAAACTCTCTTTTCCATTTTACCACTCCACACAATGACAAAAACTCAACCGGATGAGTTATCTCCCCCACTATTTGATTTATGACCCCTCACCCCTCAATCACTTAAGGATAACTTCCTGGGTAGGAAACACAGGTTTACGTGAATCCATGGAAGTTCTGTTTAAGCTCACACATGAATCCCATGTAAGTCCTAAAAAGAATATTTGTTCAACAGTTTAACTTGAACAATGAAGCACAAATATGAAAACATTGTCAAAATGTATGCTCATGAGATTTGAGCAATTGTACTTTGAAGATTTCTCAAAACAAAGATATTGAATGAATGAAATGAAATCAAGAGAATTGTTTTGAGAATCTGACAATGTGTCAATCAGATCAAATAAAATGGTTAGGGTATCAAAGAATTGGATAATTTGTTTATATTAACAAATATAAACAATTTAGCAATGAAAGTACAAATTTAGAAAAGATGATTGATGCTCAACAATATTGAATTTCAAACGAGGGTATTACCATCGAAAAATTGTTTCGATATGAGACATGGTAATAACAAATTCAAATGAAGTACTGAACCTGTGTGTGTGAATACTTTACAGTATAAAGACAAGATAATATGCAAATATTGATCTTTGGAAACACACGGTCAGTTAAACATTAACGCTCAAAAAATGAAAAAACATTTAAAAACAAACTTCTAAATTCATAAAATCTTTTGAGAATAGAGAAGTGGTTTGAACATTTAAGAAACTGTTTTTCATGCTTGAAAGTTGTTCTTCTTTCAAACAATCAGAGATCAAGATCAGAAGATATTTACCTTTAAAGTTCCCCCTTAAATCATGAAATAATGATTTAGGTCTTTTAAGCTCCCCCTGGATATTTGCAAAATATCCAGGTCTGAACATTGAAGAACGGGTTCTGATCTGTCATGTGATCAGAAGCCATCACCTTTACTCCCCCTATAAATTATGCAACAGTAGATTTATCAATGAAAACAAGATAGAGATCCACAATTCCTTCTGGAATGTAGTCCGTCATATCAGTAAGATTTATCAGTGAAAAAGTACAGGATAGAAATCTACAATTCCTTCGGGAATGTAGTCCGTCATATCTCTCTAATGCATATTTCAGAAAAGAAAGTACTCCCCCTTGATGGTTGATTTCCTCATTTGAGTATTGGAGTACAATCCTCATATCATGACAGGAGTAAAGGTCTTTAATCGTTGAGGTACGGGTCCTAAGCTGATGTGCTTAGAAACCATAGTCTTTCAGCTTTGAAGTCCGGGTTTTGAACTGCTTTGTTCAAAAACCATGGTTCTCTTACTCCCCCTTGACTTGATGTGCCTGCAACACAGAATCAGTTTTCGGCTTTGGTACTCACTGGTATTTGGGTCCATGAATGTTAGTTGCAGTTCTTGTGGGGGTAATTGAGTAAGAACCATACCAAAAATGATCACTCGTTTTGTGAATATGATCATGTGTACAGTAGTAAGAACAATAATATTTCTTACCTGAAAACCTGAGTAATTGATCTCTTGAGTAAATATGGTCAGGTTTACCTTTATGCGCTTTGTTCTTCTTGGCTTTGTGTGTATGTACACATGATGTCTTTCCTTTCAGCTCATCTGTCATCTCATCTTTAACTGGTTTCTTCTTCCAGACCAGTTCCTCTACCTTGTAACTTCTTCTTTTCGGATATGTACCTGAACCATCTAAATTTCTATCATAGAAAATGTTAGTACTACGAATCTAATCAAAAGATTTAACTGACCTCTTGGAAGAAACATTTTTCTGATTTGAACTTGAAGCAATTTTTTCAAGCTCTTTAATCTTTGAAGCAAAGTTGTCTCTTTCTTTAACAAGCAGGTCAATCTTCTTCGTGAACTCATACTTCGTTTTCTGCTCTTTCAGTGCATTTTCAGATAGTTCAGATAGCTTAGCAGTCAGCTTTTTTATCTCATTCTCAAATATGCATCGTTCTTCTTCAAATCCTTTCTCAACATCGTTTCTCTGGCCGGATAGTTCCTTGAAGAATCCCACATTATTTTGCTCAATATCTTTCTTCTCTTTAACAAAATTTTCTCTTTCCAGAATGAGTACTTTCTTAAAATCAGAAACTTGCTGAGAAAGCTTTATGCATTTAAGCTCAACAGCCTTCTTTTCTTCAAAACACTTTCTTGAAAAATCAGAGAACTTCTTTGAAAATCCTTTCTTTTCACTCTCAAAATCAGCTTTATCTTTAGCAAGCTTTTGCTCCAAATCAGATATTCTCTTTTGAAGATCAGCATTAGCAGCTTTCAGATTAGAAATCTTTTTCTCATAGCTTTCAACAGAAACTGATTGTTGAGTTTTGGCTTCCAACTCAGAAATCTTTCCTTTTAGCTCAGACACAACCGTTGGCCCTAACATCGTCCATTCAAGATAGTCCCATATCTCCTTTCCTGTTGACTTGTATAAATCTTTTCCTGTCAACTGATAGGTATTTATGTGACCATTAATATCATAACGAATACTATTCAACAAAAAATTTTGAGCCATATTATCAGCACTCTTTCTTTTCTCCCGATCCTCAGTACACTCTTCTGTTGGAGTAAGAGGTTTCATCTCTCCTTCAGACAATGATAATCTGATATAGCAACTCAGCTCATGCGTATCTACAAATTTGAAAAATCAGCTTTCCACTGCTCGTATCTTCCTCTAAGCAAAATTGGTGAACTCATCCTGTGTCAAAAAGAATTTGAAAAAAAAAAATGATCGTTAGTCGGAATGAATTCAAAAACAAAATACAGACAATCTAAAATTTTCTCTCTCATAAAACTTTGAATGAAAAACAGCTTGATAAAAAAATGATCGTTCCCAAACAATTCAGAAATTTTGACTGAAAGTCAAAATCAGATCAGCACAAAAAATAAATTCTGAAATTCTCAAAGCACTTGAATTATCTATCTCTGGAATTCTCAGATTGAGACTTGAAACTTGCAGATCAAAAATATTCAAAACCTGCAAATCAGAAAATCATGAATCAAATTAATTGAAATTTGGTGCAAAAATGAAAATTGTGCTAACTGATGGTGGCGCAAGAAATAGTTTTGCGCAAGATGTGATTAGCGCAAAGTTAGGCCTTGCTTGAGTAGTGAATGACGCAAAGTTTGATGAAATTAATATCCACCAATTTCAATTGCAAATAGAAATCATCACCGGCCACATAAAATCAAACCATACAACTTTGCGTTAGATTCAAGAAGGTTTGCGTTAGTTGTGGGTAGCGCAAGATTGAACTTTGCGTCAAATGAAAGTTTTGTTTTGCGCCATTAAGATAATCAATTTCATCCGCCGGCCACCTACAAGATTCCACCGCTGGCCAAAAGTTCAATTCACCGGCCCACTAATTCTTTCTCTTCCAATCAAATTTATCTTCGGCCTTGTAGATTATTTCAAATGAAATCCACTCACAAAATGATTTTCAATTTAAATCACCAAATCGCCGACCCACTATCGAATAACAATCCAATCACAATTTGATTTCAACCTCAATTTTAATTCCAACAAAAAATATTCATCCACCGTCCCACTATCAAATCTGCAGCCAATCAAATTTGAAAAAATTCAACCGCCGATTGCAATTAATTCTTTGTTTACTTCTTCCTAAGATTTGCACCAACACCAAACTCTTTTGCGTCAGAAACGATTGGCGCAAACCTTATCTTTGCGCCAGCTTCAATTCAGTCATGTGTAAATGATGAACTAGCGCAAAGTTTAAATCTGCAAATTCACAATCAAATTTACTTCAAACCTGCAAATTGAAACTTGATAATGCACATCAGGGATCGATTAAGCATATAGAATATATTTCTATTATCAATTTCAGATTAACATCAACAAAACACAAAAATCTGATTCACACAGTGTTCGTATAATATTTTTCAAGAAAATCAAGGTTTCAAAAATTGACCTCGATTTAATTCGAAATTCGTGATGTAATCAATACAAGAAACAATCTAAAACATAAATCGAATCCAATAATTCCATTTTTTTGTATCAAAAACGATTTTTCAATAAAAAAAATTCAGATGAACAGTAACTTTCTCAAAAACGTCTTCTTGAGAATTTCCAGAAAATCAATCTTTTTGATCCAAAACTCCAAAAATCGATCGAAATTTGTTGTGAAAAACTTTCTGAAATTGTTTGGTATGGCTCTGATACCAATTGTGAATTACAAATCCCAAACAATCAAACTAATTTCAACAAGATCAAACATTAAAGTCTAGAGAGAGAGAGTAGAGAGAGAAAGTAGATCTTGATTAGCCACAAGTCTGAAATATTACAATACGATTCTTACCAAAATTTACAAAGCAAAAGCTATTTATACCCAAAGCTAACAAAGACAAACAAGCTAAGAAAACTAAACAACATTGACTTTTACAAGACATTGACATTGTTGACTATACAGTTTGACTTTTCTCATTAAATCTTGGATACAATAATTGGACCTAACAACTTCCATCCTTTCAACTACAATTCTGGACCTTAACAATCTGCTCCAAGGTTCATTTCTTTCAACTACAATTCTCCTTTAAACCTTTTATATAAACAAACGAAAACCAATGACATTACATATATGTGTGTGTGTGTGTATATATATATATAACTTCCAAATATAATGTTTGTAAACAACTTCAATTATTTAACACTCTTTCACTTGCCTTTTTCAACACTCTTTTACTTGCCTTTTTCACTATTTATGGATCTCCTTTAAACTTTCCTCAAATCCCCTGATACACTAAATAATCCAACCTTAAAAAGAAACCTTAGGGCATGTGCTTTTATATAATCATACTAAAAAACAATTTCATTGTAATGAAATTGGAAATCAAATCATTGAACCCAAGTCGTGAAAGCATAAGATCCCAAATCATGAACCCAATTTGTGAAACCAAATCAAAAAAAAAATCAATAGTTAGGGTTTTTACCTCAAATCAAAATCGAACTGAAGAAGCAGAATCAATACGATACGATGCGTTTGAGATAGAGAGAGAGGAGATTTTGCGGATGAAAAATTATCTGAACCCATCATCTTGGTTTATATGCAACATGAAGATAGCGTGTGCAAGTAGAAGAACTACAGAAGGTATATGGTCTTGAAGAAGAAAGGGTATGGCTGGTGGGTATGGTGGAAACATGAAGAAGTAGAAGAGAAGTACTGGGTATGGTGAGGGGGAGACTGTTTTTGTGCGTGTGTGAGAAGAGGTAGAAGAAGAAAGGAATGCATTGAAAGACTTGTATCTTATGCTTCACAATGCATAACCTTTTTATAGGTTTTTACTATTCTAAAAAGCTTTTGAAAGACTTTTTAAGCATTGGAGTAAAAGCTTATTGATGGAAGGGTTGGAGAACTCCAACCTATTGGAGAAAAGCTTTTTTCCATAAAATTTTCATTTTGCACCCTCCCTTATTTTATACCTTATCACATCTTAATTAATTAATATAATTTATTAAATATCTATAATAAAACCAATATATTTTATAACAAAATACATTATTAAAATTTTCGTTAAGACGATCAAAATAATATCAATATCTACCTAAAAAAATATATAAATGATATTATATATTTATCGTCTTTCATTTTTAATGAATTCATTTTTGCAAGTCATTTTTGTTTTCGTAAAATATGATGTGAATTTTAAAACGACAAATAAAATGAGGGGTTTTTATAAAACATTTTAAATAGATGAGGATAGATTACAATGTAGTTGATGAAAAAGCTTTTGAAAAAGTTTTTTTGCATTGGAGAAGGGTTTTAAGGATAGATTTTTATTAAAGAAAAGTTAGTGGAAAGATGATGTGGACAAAATAATAAGTTATTGAATAGGTTATGCATTGGGGATGTTCTAATAGGTTGGTATACACCAACCCTTTTACCAAAAAACTTTTCACTCCAATGCATAAAAATCTTTTAAAAAGCTTATTGTAATAGTAAAAAGTCATGAAAGATAACTCTATATCTCATCATTAGATTTTTTTTGTTTTTTTTTTTGTTCATTTTTGTCTTTTGTGTTTTTTTGTTACTTTAATTTATTTATATTATATTTGTTTTGAATTATTAATTATTAATTTTATTTATTTGTATTATCTTTTATCATTAATAAACATTTATTTTATAATATTTCACCATATTATTTAACTAATATGAATTATTAGTAATAAATAAAATATTTTATATATGTGTTGAGTTTTTATTTTTATTTTTTATTTACCTTTTGGATTTTATTTAAAAATATATAAAATAATTACTACTTTTTCCAATATATAAAATATAAGTCATAGTTAATTTGTAAATCAACTTAAAACCATAATTAAAAGAGTGAATTGTGAATTTGGTTCTTATGCTTTGTTACTTTCTTTGACTACGGTCCCTATAGTATGTTTATTGTGAATTTGGTCCCTGTGGTATTCAATTTATCTTGGTCATGATCCCTCTAACTAATGCATCCGTTAACTCCATTAAATCAAAGATCATTTTAGTCATTTTGCCTAATTTGTGTCTTATTATGATAAGAAAAATATAAAATATATTTTTAACACACACACACACACATATATATATAGATATCAAAATAAATAAAATATGATGTTATTGTATGACTTGATTTTTTAAATTTAAAAAAAAATAATTATATTAAATATGATTTAATTTTATTATTTTATGTAATGATGGAAAAAGTTATGATTTTATTGTTTTAATGTAATTAAATTTTAATTTAAACAAACTAGATCATAAAATTATATCTTATTTTATTTAGAGCGAATAAAATAAGATATGTTTTTATGATTTGATTTATTAAATTAAAACTTTAATTATGTTAAAGACGATACAATTTTATTGTTCTTTACTATCATTGCAACAAACAAACTTATTATCAATATTTTGACACCAAAATCATTGTAAACCATTGAGAAATGAACTTTAATTTTATCATCTGAAAATTAGAGGTTCCAATTTTCATATTGTTTTTCAATAAAAAAACTCAAAACAAACCGTTTATTTTTTAATGAAATAAAATATTTAAGTTACGAATATTTTAACTCACAGCCACAAGGCAAAACATAGAGCATCATATGTCAGGTAACACCAACATGAAAACATGTTAGCATTTAGAAAATAGCGAAGATCAGCTACAACATCCATCAATAGAAAGATACGACATGGTTTTATCATTATTCGGTACTCCTTTCGTCCCAAAATAAATGTTCATAATAAAAAAGGCACACTGTTTTAGAACTGTAATTATTAGTTTATTACACCTGTTAATTTTATTGTGGGTTAAAATATTCGTAACTTAAATATTTTATTTCGTTAAAATCTAAACAGTCGATTTTTAATTTTTGACTGAAAAACAATATGAAAATTGAAACCTCTAATTTTAAGATGATAAAATTAGAGTTCATTTATCAGGTTTTCAATGATTTTGGTGTCAAAATATCAATAATAAACTTGTGTTGTTGTGATGATAGTAAAAGAACAATAAAATTATATCGCCTTTAACATAATTAAAGTTTTAATTTAATAAATCAAATCATAAAAACATATCTTATTTTATTCGTTCTAAATAAAATAAGATATAATATTTATGATCTAGTTTGTTTAAATTAAAATTTTAATTACATTAAAACAATAAAACCATATTTTTTTTTCTACCATTACAGTAAAATAATAAAATTAAATCATATTTAATATAATTAATTTTTTTAAAAATTTAAAGAATCAAGTCATACAATAACATCCTATTTTATTTATTTTGATATATATATATATATGTGTGTGTGTGTGTGTGTGTTAAAAATATATTTTTTTATTTTTCTTATCATAATACAACACAAATTAGGCAAAATAACTAAAATGATCCATGATTTAATGGAGTTAACGAATGCGTTAGTCAGAGGGACCATGACCAAGATAAATTGAATACCACAGGGACCAAATCCACAATAAACATACTATAGGGACCGTAGTCAAAGAAAGTAACAAAACACGAGGACCAAATCCACAATTCACTCTAATTAAAATTATTAGTAACCCACAATTTTAAACTTAAAAAGTGTTCACAAATCTATTTTTCTATGTATATGAGACAAATTGTTACACAAACAAATTTAATGAATTTTATACGAAATAGGGTATAGGACTTTATTTTTATAACTAATGAATGTGATGATGAATTGTTTATGCCTACATTAAAAAGAAATTATTAATCGATAATAAGATAGTAGATGGAAATCGATTTGAGATGAATCACGTTTCCCTCTGGTTGGATGAAATTGGGAATCGAGAATTTTTATGCAGTTTATAGGATTTGTTCAGTTCTGGACAACAATAAGAGGTAAATAAAGGGTGGTGTACCTCTTATTCTATCAGAGGAAGTGATGTAAAAAGAAAGTCTTAAAAAAGAGAAAAAAATAAATAGTCAGAATTGGTTAACCTCTTATCAAATAAGTGATAAGAGGCTATTAAGAGGATTTATATTAATTTCTTTTTTCAACTAATTTTTGATGATCTATATTGGATGTTATAGATATCACAAATTAAAAGAAAGTCCGCTCAAAAAATATAATGTGTATATTATATATATATATATATATATATATATATATATATATATATATATATTTAAATATAAAACAATAATAATAAAATATAACATATATACATACACTTCTTCATTTGTGTATATATATTTAGAAAAATATAATGAATAATATATAATATTATATATATATATATATATATATATATATATATCATCTCCTATGTTCTTAGAAAAGCAAATAAAATCTTAATTTACTACCATCTTAATTTATCAGTCGAATTATACCCATATATACGGTGGACTAGCAGGGCTTGCCCAAGTCTGATCAGTTTCCAAATACACTTCAATGATGGTTTCGCCGTTAACATAATTACGTATATCTAGAACATCTTCATCAACCACCAGTTCTTTTAATCCAATCTCTAAGTCTTCGTCTGGTGTTTTAAAATACATTTTCATTCCAGCACGATCGTATTCGTCATAACCAATTACTGCCATTATTTGATGCATGTGTGGAACACAAAGATCGTCACCATTTACGAGGCCAACAAGAATTTCTATGCCAGCGACATAAGACCTACCCAGTGGTGGTGTGAAATAGCCATTATGGTAGACCTTCATAATGAATAGTAGTGGATAACTACCTGTTGGATGGAACAAAAGTTATAATTTAAGGTAAGACAATATATTTATGGAAGTGAAATATAATTACTAACAAATCAAGTCGTCGATCCATTTAAGAAGTGGTTCAGATGGATCTCTAAGTCTCCATAGGTGTTCTCTTGTAAATGCATTTTTAAGTGTAATTGATGTTGTATGGATGTTGTGACTTCTAAGTTGGAAATAACAAGAGTATTTATAGCCACACGGAGCCACCTTTGCAATTGCGAACCTAGATTTGGTTAAGATAAACCTGCTACTTTTTAGACTAATTTGGAAGAACTTTTCAGGCGAATCTTGCAGCCATTTTCAGACGAATCTTGCAAATCTTTTCAGACGAATCTTGCATGTATATGTTGACCAAAAGATTATCCGCAATTGCGAAGGTGGCTTTTCACGACTATAATTGGTTGTCCGATGAATGAAAGTTGTCTTCAATTTCATAAAATGATGCAATTTGGCAAGTCGACCTCATAATTTCAAATGGTGCAATTTGGTTCGATAATGGATGGGTTGAATTGGAAGACCTTTTCAGTTTAAGGTGAAACATTTGCAATTGCAGGGGTGGACTTGCTCAAATGAATCTTGCAGTCTTTTCAAACGAATCTTGCAGTTTTTTTTCAAACGAATCTTACAGACCTTTTAAGACGAATCTTGCAACCCTTTTTCAGATGAATCTTGCAAGTATATCTTGACCAAATCTAGCTTCGCAATTGCGAAGGTGGCTTTTCATGACTATAAGTACGATGTCTGATGAACTCAAAAATTCACAACTTGCTATATATTCTTTCCAAGATTCTATACCGTGTTGAAACATTTTTTTGCCTACTTTCTATAACAGTATGGCTGGAACTTCCCGCTCTGCTTTGAAACAACCATTGATGGATGGAATTTTCCAGAAAAGTTGGAAACCACCTAAACGGAGGAGGAGTGGATGAACCTTGGAAAAACTAGAGCATATTTTCCAATAACAGAAGAGGAGCGAGAGGCCATGGAAGAGGCATATGACTGGTATATGGGGACACATGAAAGAGAAGCGCCCCAACCTCTCCCACCAGGACTTCAAACCCTACGCCTTCTCAAATCATGCCGACAAGGATGAAGGAATCCATACGACAAACGCAGATAGAGATCGACGAGGTAGCTGACGTGTGTAACACCCCCAAATTTGGAGAGAGCAACTACTTTAAATTTTTTTCAAATATACCTCAAGATGGATAAAACTTCATACAACAAGTTCATACTTAAATTACGATTCTGGAATTATCCCTCAACCAAAACAAATAAAATCTTACATAGAGACTATTTCAAGGTCGGGCGTTACTAAAACCTAATAACAGTTGCTCTTCTCAAACACTAAAAAGGAAAACTTCACCAACCCATTCACTCTTGCATAACATCTAGCACTTATCACTTCACAGAAACGCTAGAACCATAACCCCCATCCGGAACCTGATGCACATGCCGACAAATAAAAAAGTTAGGCAAACGCCTAGTGAGTTCAAGAGTTTTCAACATGAATGAATACATAATGTTAACAGTAAAGAGTGCCATTTAAAACATGATCTTCCAGAATAATTTACTTTAATATGAGACGACTCGGTTTCCAAATATGCACGTTTTAAAGACGAATACCCCAACATAAAATATTCCTTTGTAACATAGATTTTAACCCAAAACTCACTCGAAACATTAAATAGGAATTGAACTCCCAATTTATAAGAAAACGGAGATAAAACTTTATTTCTCGAAACACCCAAACATGGGTGGAACATAAGACTCAACTCATAATTCATGGGTAAAACCCATACATACAAAATGTCAGCGATGACATGTACACTAGGCCCAATACTCATGCAACCATAAAATGGAAGAAACCAAATACCAAAACATGGAAATGACGTATTTCATTCCAACCTTAATATACGCGGGGGAACCCAATATTAAAGTCATCATTTACCGTCGACCACCCAAATCCCACGATGGTAAGATAAGAGTTAACATTTAAAATAGTGTTTGCCAACGACAGGGGAGACCCGTATCCGTTGAGAGTGGATGAACACAACAGTAGGTCACCCATACAACGTTAATCGCATGACACCTCATGACATAACAGCCCAAGTGTCCCTACGACTTCTTAACAAGTTTCGCCTCACGAGACATTTGACCTTGATGAACATTACAATGAACTCCACCATAAAAGGCCCGACACACTTACAGACTACCATCAAGGCATCCCTTCAAGCGGCGGAGGTCCTAATGCCTACTTCCTCGGTAGCACTACCAGGCTCAACCCTCTTTGATGCTTACTTGAAAAGTTTCCAGCCATAAAACATGGGTACCAGAGTTCAACCCCGCAATACCCAATTAACCCTCCAAAACAGTCTGACTTACGTGTCTATGGATCCAATGCAACACAATCTAACATTACATGACTACACAGGAATAACCAACGGACTCGAACATGTAATTACCATTATTATGCCACAAGATGCACTAAAGTGAAAATCATAAATGGCTCTACATCGAGCCATTAACACCGGACAAATGTCCCCCAGACTCTTTTAAGTCAAAACCGAGTTAAGGTACTCGAATTCCTTTTTTTTTTTACCAACAAATGACGGTTCTCAAATAATAAAAACGCATTTAAACATGTATGCAGTACATTATTCAAAAATCATTATCAACTTAAATTATGAGTTTATTGGGACAAATCATCTTTTAATTTAAAACCCTCATCGTTTTCTCAAAATATCCCATAACATGACGACGTGTAATTTTCCAACAATTTATAAGCCAAAAACACCAAAATCACGTTAATGTCAAATAACTTTCATTTTATGCAATAAATCACCAAAAGAATGTATGTTCGGGGTTTACACATCAAAACACCTGAAAATCAAAGATAGTCATCTTATAAAATGTAACAACCCAAGTTTACCAATTATGAAAACTTTGTCATATACTCAACACATTTGATAAACATTAAACACACTTTTACTTCAAATACACATTTTGACATGTACATAGTTTTCACAAAGCAACTTGAACTCACCTTTCTAGGTTATGTTAAACGTAGTTTTTATCAAACTTGCACAAACTTCTTGCTTCCTAGATAAACCATGTATAATCACCAAATCAATTAAATGACTCTAAACAAAATATTTAAACAACCCTATGGCTTTTCCAAATCATCAAGAATCGCCCCAAACGGATTTAAAACCAATTTTATACGAATATTTGAAGACGGTTTACTTAATTTCGTCATGAAATGGTGTTGTTCTATTAAACTCGATTTTTGACCTATTTACATTCCGAATCAACTCTTTCACAAAACATGCAAATTGTAAAGGACCTCTCAACAGTTCCAAGGACATATTACACACCTTAAACCGACTTACGAGCGATTTATTATGATTTTTACAAGATCTGGACAACACCTTAAATAAACCATATCAACTTCAAATTATATAAAAATCATTTCATTCATACTACCCATAGATTAATTTATCAAAACCCATCTAGAAGCTACAAATTTAAACTTTCAAATTTAAAATCCTTAAACCCCAAATGAACCTATCAACAAAAATAAATACCTCATTTTAATTCATTTGCAAAATATTAAACAAACCCATCATTTTCTATATTAGAGATTTCTTGTAACAAAGAACTTTAATAAGCATCAAAAATCATAATATCTTAAGAACCCTAATTTTCTACCTAATAATAGAAAACCTTAGATAAATGGGTTAAAGAGTTTATACCTTCCAACTTCTAGGAATCACAAATTATCAAGAAACTTTAGTCCTCTTCAATCTTCCATTAAAACTAGACTTGCATCCCCAATAAAATCTACAACTCGGTACTTCAATCATTGATACCATTAAATCATTTCAAGAGCATTTGATAGAAAAATAAATAAATTTTAAACAAGATACAGCCGCCGCCCCATCCTCTTAAAATCACTAGTGCCTCCCTCTCATCTCATTAATATGATTGCCTTCAAATTTCAATCCCTAATAATAACAAACGAATTGGGCCATGGCTTAAGATGGTCTAAACTCACAAATTGGGCCTGGTAAAACAATGGGCCGAGATTGTCTAAATTATTAAAAATAAAATGGAAAGAATATGAAAATCTAGATTTGATCTCATGACCTTCACCATATATAAGCCATGCCTTTGCCAACCTACCATTGATTCGTTTTTGTTTTCTAATGCCCATTTAATTCCTTTATTATTTCTCCAACCGATTCAGTATTTATCCCAACTTCGGCATCAACTTTGGATCCGATGCGGCTTGAATTTACAAAAACTCAAAAATACAAAGATTGTAGTCATGTGTGTTAAATTTCCATAGGAACTTAAACCACTTAAACCGGAGCTAAGACAAGTGAGATGTGATTCTTTTTTTTATATACATATATATATATATATATAAATATTTCGCTCCAAAGTGTCTGAACCAAAAATCCGGGCGTTACAACCTGTGGCGGAAGAACAGAGACGAGCAGCTAGCGATGAAGGCGGTTATCGAGGGAAAGAAGAACTAGGTGAAGGTGTTGTAGAGAGAGATCATGGAAGAAGGGAAAAAGTAAAAAAATATCAAAGAAAACTATCCCGGTCTATAGGATATGATCAATGAAAAGGCTGAGTGGATCTGGAAGTGTCAAGATCTCTATCCGGAAGGATACTAGATTTCTCCGAGGGTTTCTTGTTTACTTCAGATGATGCAATGTATCTGTTCCATGTTCAAGACAATATACATCTTAATAAAATGATGCTTTAATTTAATGGGTTTTTATATGCGCTTACATAATGTTCTTTAAACTATCCTTTCCAAATACACACTTGAACATAAAAACATTTACTTGACACTACAAGCATAAAACGAAAAATTAAAAAAAAAAACCTAAGTACACCATAAAAATGAACATAAAGACAATTACTTAAAACACACTTGAACAAAAAAATGGGTTACAACACCAAGAATATGACCTAATGTCTAGAACATCTTCGTCAACCACTAGTTATTTTAATCCAGACTCTAAGTCTCTGTCTGGTGTTTTAAAATACATTTTCATTCCAATGCATTCGTAATTGCTAATGTACTAATCACGGAGCCATATCCGCAATTGCGGAGGTGAAACTGGTATTAATTGCGGATGTCGAATTGGTCAAGATAATCAACCCTTTTCAGGTGAATCTTGCAGCCTTTTTCAGGCGAATCTTTCAGCCTTTTTCAGGCAAATCTTGCAGCCTTTTTTAGGCGAATCTTGCAGACTTATTCAGAAGAATCTTGACCAGTTTTACCTCCGCAATATTGACTAGTTTGACCTCCATAATTTAAAAAAAAACCCTTTCCACGTTTTTCAAATATTTCATTGCGAACGTGCCTCCAAGTTTGACTATAAATACCCCATGCTGGAGATGTTGATAATCAACAATGTAAATTACCAGACTATATTTCTCTTCTTACCTACCACAGATAAACAAATGGCTGGCAACGCATCCTCTTCAAACCCCCCTTCCCAGGTCATGCTTTCAAGAATTGAAAAAGCAATTCAAAAAGCTGAAGCGGAGGCATGTGACATAGAAGAGAAGTGGATGAACGCTCTTGCAGCAAGGGATGAGGTTCTTGAAAGGATAAAAGAAAAACACAAGGCCATAGAGAAGTTGTACATAGAGATTGAAAAAGATGACCACCGTGCCAAATAGATGAGCAAAAAAATTCCAAACTATATTGTAACACCCGTATTTTTCGGTAAACCTTTATCTTTCTCCTTTATTATTAATTCCTAATCGAAACCCTTAATTATAAACTTCTTATGAAGTTATAATTTTGTATCGGAAACGCTTCAGGTCAACAAGTCAGAAAATTGGATCTCAGTACGGCCTGGGCGACTGTGCCCGCGATTGTGAGTGCCACTCTTGGGGCCATACTCGTGGTCCTTGTACCAAGAGTGGGGAGAAGCGGGCGACAGTGCCCACGATTGTGACAGAGTGTAACTCGCGCGATCTTTGTACTGACAGTGGTGATGAACGAGCGATTATGCTTTGTGACCGGGTATCACTCTCGCGGGGCGATTGTAACATCCTGATTTTTATCCCAGTTGAGGAAAAGTGTTGAATTGGGTGAATTGGTAAAGGAAGAACCAAATATGGAGTATGGCTACAGTGCCATGCAGTTGTGACATATGTCACAATAACACCGACGTTACCTAGTGTTTGGTCGTCCCAACGATGTGACAGGAATTTATAGCAATGGCACGATAACTGGCATAATAGCATCCAATGTTCCGAGAAAACGGTAGAGGAACAACTGAGAAAACGGTCGAGGAACGGGCGAAAAGGGCTCTCAGTACCTTTTGGGCGAAAGTGCCATGCCAAAGTGACACTGCACTTTAACCGGGCACTTTCGCATAGAAAAAGGAGCCCACGATACACTTTGGGCAAAAGTGACAGCAAAAGTGACACTGTCACTTTCACATGTCACTCTCGCGGTCGGGGTGCGGTGCATAAATCCGATTTTTAGCCTCTTTCTTCATTTGGTCATATCTTTCTCATATCAACTCTGATTTTGACGATTCTTTTTGATATGGTTTCGTTTTTGAGAGATTTTAAAGGTTAGATTGTTAGTTTTGGGAAGATCCAAGAGTATTTGGTGGCGGAGTGGAAGCAAAGATCAAGAGCTCATCGTCATCACCTCCATCGTCAAGAAATTTAGAGTTTTCTAGGTTTTCACCAAAACCTAAGTGGTGAGTTCATCCTCCTAGTTTCTAAACTTTATTATGAGTTATAAAATTTTCCATTGATCACTTCCTAGTGTTTATGTTTCTCAAATTTCGATTTGGAGGATTTTGGGGAAGTTAGGTCAAAACTAGGGTTTCGGTCAAAAATGAAGATTTTGATATAAAATGTTTGGGGAATGATTCTAAGTGTTTGGATATGTATATTTATGTTTGAAAAACTTGTGAATCTAGGGTTTGGAGGAATTGTTTGTGGATTCAAGTTTCTTCAAGGAGCTCATATTGGGGTAAAATCTAGATTTAGCCTAAATCTAGCAAGATGAGTTCAAGTTAATTTGTGAAAACGTTGTACATGTCAAAATGTCCATTTTAAGGTGATTATGTGTTTACATGATTTTTATTAAGAGTTGGAATATTTGAAGAGTTCTCATTTGAATTATTTGGTTTTATAAATCTTGTGAAACACCTACATTTGATATTTTTGGACATTTTGATAGATAAATCATGTAGATATGTTTCCTTGATGATTAATATATAAATGGAGATTATTTGATGTAAATGTACCTTAAGTGTATTTGATATTATAAACCATTCGGAAAATGCATATCATTGTGTTATGAGGCATTTTGGAAATATAAGGGTATGCGTTCATTTTGAAAATGGTTGTCTCAACCAATGATGAGTTTTGGGTTAATCATACTTTTGTTCATTGTGTTTGCATAACCGTTGGTTAAATGTGTTTTATTGTTTACACATACTTTTATCGTACGATAAAGTAAATTGTTGAGCTTTGGCTTGGTTTTGACTAAAATGAGTCATGGGGACATTGTCCGGTTTTAATAGCCCGTTGTGGAGTTTTGAGAATGATTTGCATTTATTACGTATCTTTTAAGAATTACATGTTTTGAGTGCTTTGGTCCTTCAATTGGAGTCATGTAAGGTTATAGACTGTAATGCAATGGATTCATAGGCATAGAAGTCGGTCTTTATCATTTTAAAAATGGACGGTTGTTCCCATGTTGGGACCATGATTAATCATTGGGTCATCAAGGGCCTTATGGTGCGGGCTCTTGAAGTCAAACATCTTCCATTGACCCTATGATATAATTTATGGGTTGGTTTTTATGGGATAGTTATTTCCCGTTTGTAACTAGTTGAGACATTGGGCTCTCAGAAGGCAACTTAGTATGGTTATGTGGGACCGGATACTAGCCATGGACCGTAAATGTAATCCTAGTGAATGAGTATGACTAGGATCATTGGGTGCCCTTCCCACATCTGAGTACGAGCTAGCGAGCTCGTGGCCTTGATCCTAGTATGACGAGCTCAATAACTTGGAAAGTGGCCTACTTTTGTATTCCGCCATTAACCATGGAATTCGGGTCTCCCCCGTCACCGGAAGGTGTTGTTTTGGGTATTTAGTTGTATCCATGTTTTCGGTGACGTTTTGAGTATGGGATGTTCTCCACATGTTATAATTTTGGGGATTGAGTCTTACTCATATTCGGTAATTTAGGCAATAAAGTTTAATCCGAATTTCAATATTTGAGCATTTATCATTATTCACATTTTGTGTGAGTATTGGGTTTTGAATTCATATTTGAAAGAATGTTTTGTATTGGGGTTTTCATAATGAAAATGGTGGGTTTTGCGAAAGGTGTTACTTCAATATTTTTGTACATTCCTTTTAGAAACTATGATTTAATAAGCACTCTTCAATTTACTGTTTTATATAAATGTTGAAAACTCTTGAACTCACTAGGCGCTAAGCCTAACCTTTTTATTTGTCGGCATGTGCATCAGGTCATTGATGGGAGTGGTTCAAGCGACATCGTGAAGAGTGAAGTGCTAGTTTGATGCACGAGAAGAATATAGCTAATGGGTGATGTCTTCCGCACATTTGGAGATAGCAATTGTTGATGGGTTTAATAACACCTGACCTTTATTTAGTCTTTATATAAGACTTGATTTAGTATTTGTTGAGGTTAAACCTAGAACTTTATTAGAGGTATTTAAGGTATTAATCTGTAGAAAGAGATTTTATCCTTCATTTGATGTATTATTGAAAATTTTAAATTAGTTGCTATTTTCAAATTTGAGGGTGTTATATATATTGTGCAACTCCAATAGAAATGGACATTGCTCGAGCAGTTGAAATCACTCTATCCTTAGAGTGAATGTTGCTGTTTCGTTGCTTCGTCGAACTTGTTCATGTTGTACTATTTGTTTCCATTGTACTGATTGGGTTCCATCCTTTTGGTTTGAATGTTGTTGTTTCGAAGTTTGTTTAGTTGAACTTGTTCATGTTTTACGGGTTGTTTTCGAACTCTATCCTTTTCCAAGTTTGTTTCGTTAAATATAAGTTTATCCTTTTGTTTACTATCTTGAGACACGAACAATCTAAGAAAGCGAAAATAATACTCATTCCAATAGGTTGATTACATACATGGTTTACTTGTTCAGATCAACGTTTAAGTCAAAAAACTCATGTCTAAAACTGCTATAATTATCCTCGATAGGTACTGGTTGAGTAGGGCGGCTACCAGATGCTCTTTGACTTCCCCGATTTACTGGTGCAGGCGCCTAACAGTGAGCCCGAGTATGTCTGCTTTGTCTACTTCGAGTACATCTTCTCGGTGTGGGATCCTCACCACGAGATGGAAAGGATCGTGGTTACTCGATCTACCAGCGCATCTCTTGTAGACCAGTGGTTTAACGGTCATAAGTGGGGTATCTGGAACAACCCATGTATCAGGATGGACAGGCGGATGTATGAGCTCTGCGTATGTTGCTCGGAAATTATCTGATGTGAAGTAACAAAACGCTAGGTGGGTGACATCTATACACCGTTCATGTCTGGCAACGACGATTGCTTGTCTGCAAGGTAAACCAGAGATCTGTCATTTCCTACAAGAGCAACTATAATTATTGTGATCCACTTTCGCGTCCCTACGTAAATCTTGAACTTCGTATAAACCATGATCTATTTCATGGACCGTATATAAACCTTTCCGACTTCATCTGTCTCATTTTAACTATTATTTCTGCATTTGGTAAATTTAAACGAATAATTATTCGTTTTTCATTTACCCATCTCGCTGCAGAAAAACGAATAATTTAAATTTTGCAAATATTTTGTGATTTTTGAAATAAACATAAATTCAAGTGGAGACGTGTGACTATGATAACCTGCTTTGGTCAGACGAATTGAATACCAATCCTGTTGAAATGATCGGAAGTAATCCATAAGGGACACGATAGGAAGTCTCCGAGCAAAACGAGACAGTGCGTTGATCGACTCGGCGCTGTTTGAAGTCATTATGTTGTAACGCATTCCGGGGAAATAGATCCGTGACCAGTTTTCCTTGCCAACCTCGTCCATAAATGGAGCTCCCAGAGGTAGAGCGCCTCGTATAGCTGCCATTTTAACTTCAAAAATCCTCCACCGTGTACGCTTTACACGCCTTCCAAAACATAGTCTTCTTATACTTGGCCCTATTGTCCCTTGTTTTTACGTTCATCAAATGGCGACAACAGAAACCATGATGGACACTTGGGTACACCGTTGTGATATCTTGGTTTATTGAACCCACTCTATCCGATATGAACACCAACCCTTCCGATTCTCCGATACATTGCTTCAACATGGAAAATAACCAAGTCCACACCTCCCCAATCTCAGACTTACCTACTCTGAAAGTGACGGGCACAATTTGGTTATTGCTGTCCATAGCAACGGCTAAGAACATTGTGCCTTAGTGAGGACGTCACTAGTACAAAAATGGTCAAATGTGACGGTTAAAAACCGTTACCATAGGTATATGGTAATAGTTTACGTGAACATAAAAATCATCACCTATTCTGCCGTCACTTTTGATACATTTTTGGTTACGTTTAAAAAACGTTACCAAATCACATAAAAAACCGTTACCACAAGCTAAAAACCGTCACCTTATGTTAGGCATGGAAATGGGGTGGGGACCTCAATCCCCATCCCCGTCCCCAATCCCTCATCTTCATCCCCGTCCCCATCCCCGTCCCCGTCGGGGAATATGATCACATCCCCATCCCCAACGGGGAAACGGGGATTTTCTTTTTCCGTTTATATAAGCTATTTAAATCAAATATATGAGACACCACACATGTTTAAATATCACATATTTCCAATAAACCTAAAATCGAAAGAAATTTAATTTAGTGTAAGAATCACAACATCATATAATAATTAATAACTTAAAACCAAAATAAATTCAACCGGATTCGAAAAAAAAAACTTAACTTCAAACGTACCAAAAGATATCGAGTAAGATTCAAAACCATATCGAGTAATTGTATTTTGATTGACATCCAAAATACATACTAACATCTAAAAAATAACAATTTTATATTATAAACCTAGTTAGAAAATAGGAAATTATGAATTACCAATTTAGTTTAAATAAATATATATCAAATATTAATTAAAATATAAAACGGGGACGGGGCGGGGTGGGGAGTGCGATACCCGTCCCCGTCCCCATCCCCGGTTTAAGACAAACGGGGATCCCCGTCCCCGTCCCATCCCGGTTTAGCGGGGAATCCCCATCCCCGATCGGGGCGGGTGGACCGGGTTCCCCGACGGGTCGGGGCCAATTTCTATGCCTACCTTATGTGTATTTGAAAAACAATTTATTTCCTAAAACCGTCACCTTAGCATGACATACGATGATGTTTATTTTTCAAAACAGTCATCTTAGCACGACATACGATAACGTTTATTTTTCATAACCGTCACTATACATGACATTCGATGATCTTTATTTGTCAAAACCGTCACCGCTATATGACTTACGGTAACATTTATGATTCACAATTGTCACTATAGAATGACATACGATGACATTTATTATTTAAAATCATCACTGTAGCATGACACGTGGTTGCATTTATTATTAAAAATCGTCAGCGTAGCATAAAATACGGTGACGTTTATAATTCAAAATCGTCATTATAGCATGGCATACGTTGCACCGTAGCATGACATACGGTGATGTTTATTTTTCAAAACCGTTGTTGTAGCATGACATACGATGATGTTTGTTTTTCAAAACCGTCATTGTATCATGACATAACGTGACGTTTATTTGTCAAAAACATTATCATAGCATGAAATACAATGACATTTATTTGTTAAAAGTATCATTGTAGCATGAAATATGTTGACATTTATTTGTCACAAACGTCATCGTAGCATGAGATATGGTGACGTTTATTTGTCAAAACCGTCAATATTACATGACCTTCGGTGACGATTATTTGTCAAAACCGTCAATGTAGCATGACATACTATGACATTTATTTTTCAAAACTGTCACCGTAGCATGACATACGGTAAACCACATTTGTTTTAGGTAAAACACGGTTTAGAGGTGTTGGTTGTTTGCAAACTGAGCAATCTTGGAACCAATAATACATCAACATCATTTACTTTTGTATTCTAGAAATTTGACCATCGTACTTATATTTATGATTTTGGTATAAACATGCTTAAATTATTATTTTTCTTCAATCTAAATTTGGATTTTTTTAGTATTAGAAAAAAATTATGTATCTAAAAGCATAAATTTAAAATGGTAATCGTTAGTCTTTAGCAAATAATTGTTGGTTTATCCTCTTTTTTGAATTACATGAAAGAAAATATTGTTATTTTATTAGAGGTGGACAAAAAGACCAGACCGAATGTGCAGAAACGTCCGAATCTGGCATTTTTGGTTCAGTCGGAACCAACAAATACCAGTTGTCCGTGTTCAAATCAAAATATTTGAGTCCAATCGTTCTGAGGGCGAGATTTATTTGAACCGGGCAAAAACCATGTTGGGCTTTTTGGCGGACCGGGGGCATATACCGGACTGGTTCTAAGCGGATTTTTTTTCTTTTGAGTTTTTTTTATATGTTATAAACTTTAAAATTATGTACCAAAAACAGAAAATTGAAAGATTAGAATAACATATCCAAAATGACATATCAACTTGAGGCTTGGACCACATTAACCGGACATGATTTGTTTTGACCAGCCCGTGTCGAAAACTACAACTACACATGACATACTGTGATGTAAAATTTCTCAAAATAGTTATTGTGTATAATGATATACGGCGACATAGATTTCTCAACCGTCATCGTATCATGACAAACAGGGATGTAAATCTATCGAAACCGTCACTATATCATGACATACGGTAACGTAAATTTCTCAAAACCGTCAACTCATCATGGCATAAGGTGACGTAATTTATCAAAACAATCACTGTAGAAAGACATAAGGTGACGTTTATCATCCAAAATTGTCACCATAATATTACATAGGGTTACATTTTATCTTTCAACACCGTCGCCGTAGCATGACCTATTGTGACATTCATTTTTTAAAATCGTCATCGTAGCATGACATAGGTTGACGTTTATCTTTTAAAACCGTCATCATAGTATAACATTCAGTGGCGTTTATTATATAAAATTGTCACCTTAGCATGCCATACAATGATGTTTATTATAAAAAAACAGTCACCATATAATGACATACAATGACTTATATTTTCAAAACTGTTTCAAAACCTTCACCGGAGTATGACGTACACTGATATTTATTTTTCAAACCGTCACCATAGCATGACATATGGTGACGTAAATTTTTCAAAACCGTCAACATAACAAACCATGGCGCGACATTTACTTTTTAAAACCGTCACCATAGAATGACGTATAACGACGTTTATATTTCAAAACCATCACCATAGCATGAGGTACCATGACGTTTACTTTCATAACCGTCACTATAACATGACGTACGATAACATTAATAATTCAAAACTGTCACCGTAGTATGATGTAAGTTGACGTTTATTATTCAAAATCGTCACCATAACATGACATATGGTCACGTTTATTATACAAACCGTAACATGACGTACATTGACGTTTATTATTCAAACCATCACCATTGCATGTCATTTGATGACGTTTATTGTAGAAAACAGTCAACGTTGTGACATATTTTTTTTAAACCGTCACTGTAACATGACATATGGTGACATTTACTTTTCAGAACAATTACCATAGAATGGCATATGGTAACATAATCAAAACCGTCACCATAACATGACATATGGTGACGTAAATTATTCAAAACCAACAACATAGCTAGAGATAGGGTGACGTAAATGTTTTGAAACCTTTGCCAATACCATGCCATATGGTTACATAATTTATTTAAAAACCATTGCCATAAACTAAGTTTTGGTGATGCAAAATTTGCAAAACCGTTGCCATAGAACTTGGTGACTTTTGGAAACGGTTTTCAAATAGACGTTGCTATATATATATATATATATATATATATATATATATATATATATATATATTAGTTTTGGTAACGGTTTTTAAAAATTGTTACAACATAAAGAAACGGTTTAAACAAAAATCGTTACTAGAATGTCCTCTAGGGCAACCGTTTTTAAAAATCGTCACAAAGTAAAACAACGGTTTTTCAAAATCGTTCTAAACCGTTACCATAGATGACCTTTTAGTAAATTTTTTGTCTAAAACGTCGCTTTATTTTTCTGGGTTTTTGGTCATGGTAACGTTTTTCTATAAAAACCGTTACTGAAACAATTCTCTAATTTTTTCTGTAACTTTTTGTAACATTTTTTTTACCAAACCGTTACAAGCCTGTTTTTTCAAAACCGTCACAAAAAGTCATTTTTGTACTAGTCGACCCTTCAAATGAGCGTCGTCTATTATAAGGACACGACGCAAGTGTCCCAGAAACGACCAAATCAACATAAATTACGTGGTTTACACATTAGAAAATTACAGACAATATCTATTAGTGCAAAAAATATAGTAGAAGTGTACACCGGTGAAGAGGTTAGAGTAAAATTATACGTACCGCGCAACCAAGAGCAGCAAAGCACATCTCAAAACGTCCTGTACATATTATCTGTCTTTATTCGGGTAAAAGTACTAGGATTATGAAGCTCCAAATTATAGAAAAACGCAGGAGTCGGCTAAACGAGTTATGGGGGGAACCCCACACCATGGTTAGCGTATAAGATTTCACACGCCAAGCTTGCCAATACGAGATATCTATGTGCATTTGCTCTTTCATGTCGTTCACAATGTCGGATCCACGGAGTCTCCGACTTTCATCCTTCACATTAGGCAAAATTATATTACCCAATACTCTTCTATTGGCGTTACGGTGGATGGGATGCATCTGGGTCCTTGAACAATTGTGTACGTCATGCAACTTTCTTGTGTGGAACAAAGTGGTATTTTTGATACATGTCGTATAGATACGCCAATCACAGTTATCATGCACACATCTCGCCTCGTATCGGGTTCTTGAAGACCTGTCAACTTTAAACTCGAAACCCTTTTCAAGAAAATTCATCTCGAGAGCGAGTGTCATTTTGATAGTCCGTGAAATCAAGTTTCTAATCACATACAATCAAAACAAACAAGATTAGTAATCTACCTGCTTCAATTTCTATTTCACAAATCAAAGATTACAAATCTGTTTATAACTTTCTCTCTCTACACGTCTCTTTCTCTCTCTAAAATTCTCTCTACAAATATCTCAATCTGAATCTTACACCAAAAGACTTCTAACTCATATTAAAAAGAAGCAAGAATATTTATACCTAGCAACAATTCTAATAAAGAAAGCTACAAGCTTACAAAAACAAAAATACAAAGAAATTGACTTTGACTTATTACAATTGACCTTGACTTTGCTTGATAGTTGACTTTCAGCTTTGACTTGCTTGATTTTTACCTTCTGTCTTCTATGATCTTGTATCCAATATATTTATGCTCTAAGAATCTCCCCCTTTGGATTCAAGATCATCTTCAAGAAAGATATTGCGGTTCAATCTTCTCTTTTAAGCTCAATTTGAATCTTCTCCCTTTGATGTAAACAAGATCTTCTCAATCAATCAACATTCTCCCCCTATTCATATGAAAATTGACATTCTCTCATTTCTTTGATAAACTCAGTATCTTCAAAAACTTTCATCAATCTTCCAAAAGTCTGTTCACCAAGAATATTAACAATCTTCCCCAAGGTTGATAAAAACCTCTGTCAGACTTGAAACGAGATTATCTTCAGATTTAGCACAATTTTGCTTCAGCAAATTTATCTTCAACAATTCTGAAAACTTTGAACTCTTGGTTTCAGCTTTCAACAATCTTGAATATGTCTTGATCTTCTCCCCTAACTTTAACATTTATGACTTCAAACAATTCTTGAACTCTTCAAACATATCTGATCTTCTCAACATTTCTTGAACCTCTCTCCCCATTTTTTGATGAATATTTGAGCATTTGTAAACATTGAAGACTTTTCAAACAAGATAATTGAATTAATGAAATGAATACAAGAAACGTGTTTGAAAATCTGACATTGTATGAAAAAAAAAATCAAATACAAATGATATAACAATCAAGGTTTAGGTCAGCAAAAAATTGATATTGTCTATACGAAGCAAAAATATAGACATTCTTGAAAGAACGTTTAGAAATGAAATCACGCTCAAACTTTGAATAACAATCGGGGTGTCTTACCATCGAAAATATTGTTTCAATTTAGAGAAATGATAAGAACAAATTCAACAAAAAAAATTAAATCGATGTGTGTGAATACTTGAAAGTATATGGAAAAGACAATACACAAGGTTTATATATCATGAGAGCACAAATAAAATGAAAACATTTAAAAATCACACTTCTATATTCATGAAATCGTTTAAGAATCAGAAGTGGTTTGAACATTTAAGAACATGTTTTCTATGATTGAAAGTCATCCTTCTTTCAGCCATATATGAGATTAAGAATAGAAATAAACCTTTTGGTCTTGTCTTAAATCTCACGAAGTCAGCTTAAAGTCATATAGAATATGATCTTGTAAGCATCCTCTCAATCTACATAAGTCAAAAAGTCTGTCAAAGCAACTTTATTCACAAAACTTTATTGAAAAATTAAAAGACATAAAGCAGTAAAATATTGAATGTACGAGTTCTGATTTGAAGTAATCAGAAGTCATAATTCTTACTCCTTTTATTTACTCTTACTCCCCCTGCATTTATGCATTAGAAAATATATCAATGACAAGCAGATGATAGAGATCCACTACTCCCCCTGGAACGTAGATCGTCATATCTCTTGAATGCATATTTTAGAAAAATATGTACTCCCCCTTGAAGATTGATCTTCTTGTTTAAGCATCAAAGTACAATTCTCATATCAGCTCGGGAGTATCATTGCTTTTGATCATTGAAGTACGAGTTCTAAACTGTTGTGTTTAGAAGTCAAACTCTGTTGAAGTACGGGTCCTGAACTGTATTATTCAGAAGCCTCATTTCTCTTACTCCATCTTAACTTCAGATACCTGCAACATAGATTCATCTTTCGACTTTGGTACCCATTTATATCTGGGTCCCTGCAAGGTAAGTGCAGGATTTTGGCATCCATTTGTAAATGAATCCTCTGAACTTTTGAAAAACGTTTGAAACAAAAGGCTTATAAGAACCAACATGATAATTTCCAAACCAATTACTAGAATATTGACGATAAGCAAAATCATTCCGTCTATAAGTAGATATCCTAGTAGTAGACCGAGATAATTGGAACAATTGCTTTATTGAATATCTCTTGTAAGAAGTTACAAGGTTTTGATTATTAGAAGCAACATAACCAATTACACCAGAAACACTACTATTAGATCTATGACAAGAATTATCAGGAATTGATTCCACTTTCTCATCAATCTTCTTTTTAGGTCGCCATTCAGTTCGTTATTCTGACCTTTTCTTTCTTAAATTTGAAACAAAAGATTTAGATTTATTAGGAAAATCATATTTCTGAGATTGTCTATTCTTTTGTTTATCAGTTTTGGTCCGTTTCTGTGAGTGTCGTTTCTTTTGCTTCTTACCCTTAGCATAGTAATCAGCATTCACAGAAACTGTTTCATCAACTTTGGTTGATGATTCACCAACTTCATGCACACTTGGTAAAACTTCACCATTAATGAAAAAGTGTAGACTGATCTGGAAGTGGAGCGTTAAAGTCAAACATATCAATTTCTGTAACACACCCGTCATCAGAATTAAGAAAATCATTTGCAGACGCAAATAATCCATCAAAATCATCTGTTGAAGTTTGAGGTGCCTTAGAAGATTTTGAACACTTTTGAGATTCAGTTTTGGAAGTAGTGTTCTTCATTATAGTTGAAAATACATTTTGTTCTATGTCAACCAAAATTCTTTCACCACATAAAGCATTTTGAAGATCAACTATTTTGCTTTCTAAAATGAGTGGAGGAATATAAACTTTAGCTTTAATAGGTTTTGCCTCCATCTCTTTGCTTGAATGGCTGTCAAAATAATCATTTGATAAAAATTTTGATTGATCAGAAATATAGCTATCATTCAGCTTTTGATAGCAGAATGGTAGTTGCATTTTCTTGGGATTCGTTCTTTTCTCATCTTCTCTGGCCTCAACCTCTTTAGGTGCTTTGGTAACAAATTTGGGTTTCAAATGTGTATATTTACCAACAGCAAAAAGAAAATCAAAATTGTACAATGCTGGTTGTTTTCTAATAGCTTTCTTTAGATAGTGTGGGTTTTCATAACCGATACCCTACTTCTCTCTAACATCAGCTTCCTCATTCGGGGTGTTTAGGAAAATGGTTTGATCCGTTTGGCCTCTAGCATAAAATTTAGCTTCCAAACCATTTACCTTCTTTGTTAAGCTCTTGTTCTCAATCTGCAATTTGTGAACTTTTAAAGCATATTCTTGTTTTTCTAAATCAGACTTAGAAATTTTAGACTCAAAAACAGAAATCTTACTTTCAAAACAATATTTTTCATTTTTAAGATCAGAAACAGATTTGCGAAGAGAATCAATCAGATCTTTGTTTCCAATAACTGCTTTGTTAAGGTCAAAGATCTTTTGATTTTTCTTTTCAATTATGCTCTTTTCCTTTTTCAGTTTATTTTGAAGGTCTTGAAGTTCGACCATCATGGCTTCCATTTTATTCATGAAATCATGGTCAGTTAAGTTCATTACCTCATCAGATGCCTCATCTTCTAAATCATCATACTTAACTGTATCACCCATCAAACATATGTGGGTTGCTTCTTCTCTTTCATCATCATCTGAATGATCCAACCAAAATTCGTCTTCAACCATCAATGCCTTTCCAGCTTCCTGTTGTTTGGCCAAGAGCATTTTGTTCTTGTAATATTCTGAGTTGCGAACCTTCGGCTTTCGACAGTCTTTAGCATAATGACCAACCTTGCCACAGTTGTAGCACTTGATCAGATCATCAGCTTTCTTCTCAACACCAGTATAATCATTCAGATATTTCTTCTTCTCTTCTGACTGTCTTTCCACGTACCTTTTCTCTTCATACTTCTTTCCTTCTATTCGCTCACGCTGCTCATGATTCTTTGACCCCGATGATGAGTATCTTTGAGAATTAGACCCCGACTTCTTGTAAAACTTTTTCTGAAAGGCACGGGTCAGTAGAAACATGGCGTGCTTGAGATTTTCACCATCATCACTATCTGGGTCAAAATCAGAATCAGAACTGGGAATAGCTATCTTTTTCTTTTTCTTCTTCTTTTTCTTTTCTTTCTCCTTTTCTCCAGCTACTAAAGCTATTGGATCAGGAACTTTCTCAGCTATCTTCTTTCTAGCTCTTTTCTCTTCAACTTCCTCCTCATTCTGTCTTAAAGTCTCGTAGACTTCATGAAGAGGTATATCATTCAAGTCTTTCATCTGTTTCATTCTGCGAGTATGTTTCTTCCATTCAGGTTGCAGGATGCTGATGAACTTCACATTGTTTTCAATCTGTTTCTTCTTGACCTTATTCTTTGAAAGTTCATTGAGAAGCAGTACAAATCTCTCATATGTGTCCTCAAGGCTCTCATTTTCTTTTGCCTTGAACTCTTCATAGCTGTTGATGCAGTTAGCCACTTTCATTTGATTCCCTACTTTGGAACCCATCATCATCTTTTGTAGTTGATCCCACATCTTCTTGGCATTCGCTTTATAACTGTCAATCTTGATGTATATCTCATTAGGGATACTTTGAAGAAGAAGAGATCTGGCTTGTTTATCGGCTTTAAAACGACTTTTCTGCTCATCTGAGTATTGAGAAAAATCTTTAGGAACAATCTTCATTTTTCTAACTCTGTCTTCATCTCCATCCTCACTATCCGAAGATTCCTCATCAGGTATTTCCATAGTGGGAGGAATCATGGGACCTTCTATGATAGACAAGATGATGTTCTTTCCATTAGCATGCCGGTCAACAAAGTCTAGAAACCTATCTTTCCATTGCTCGTACTCCCCTTTAAACAAAACAGGGGGTTTTACATCTGTTCCAATTGAGAGAGCGTCTCTGGAAGTCATCCATAGTGGGAGGAATCATCGGACCTTCTATGATAGACAGGATGATGTTCTTTCCATTAGCATGCCGGTCAACAAAGTCTAGAAACCTATCTTTCCATTGCTCGTACTCCCCTTTAAACAAAACAGGGGGGTTTACATCTGTTCCAATTGAGAGAGCGTCTCTGGAAGTCATCATGTTTCAATTATATGCAATAAGAAACTTGAAACTAATCGTTAGTCCAAAAATGAAATCAAGTAAAAATACAGAATACTTGAAAGAAAATCAGAAAAGAAATTTCCAAAATTCTCCAAGTATGAAATTCGCAGACTATTCAAAGACACAAAGAAATTCGCAAAACAAAGAATCACACACAGAATTCGCAAGCAATAGAAAACACTTTAGAACAAAGTCAGAATTCGTAACTCAGAATTCGTAAGTAAACAACTCAGAATTCGCACGTCACACACCTACGAATCCTAATGTTTTCGCAATACTCACACTAAAGAATTCTATACTTGTAAATTTTGAGAAACACTTTTACAAACTCTATGAAATTCGCAACACACTGGTCTACGAATCCTTTGCACTTCGCAAAAACACACATATACGAATTCTAAGCAATTCACAATATAACCATCAGCGAATTCTATCCTTCAAATTTTCAAAACTTTTCACATAAAGAAATCTGCGAATTCTTTTAAAAATTACGAATTCTTGACAATATTGACATCTGCGAATCCTGAATTTTTCGTAAAACACACTCAGCAAAATTTGGAGAACTCTCAACACACAGATTTACGAATCCTTTAGATTTCGCAATATTCAAACCTGCAAATTTTACACTTAAAGAATTTAGAAATCAATCAAAAACTGCGAAAGTTAATGATCTGTGAAATCTAGAACTATTCTTGCGAGTTCTTGTCGAGGTCTGTGAGTTCTTGAGAAATCTTGCGAGTTCTTCAGACCTGAGAAGAAAAATCGATCTGTTCTGCCCAAAATCCTATCTAGACTTCGAATTACAAATCCAAGCTTTGACAATTTAATCCCTAATACATCTAGAACTCAAATCTATCAAAGAAATTCGATAAGAAACACTAAAGATTTACAAATCGATAAAGAACAGTGCGTATATAACTCGTGAACTCTAACTTGACAAATTTCAAAATTAAACATCAATTACAGTGCAAAACACAAATCAGACTATACAAACTCAATCGAATACAATAAACGAACTCATTTCGATCAATTACAAACTCTAAAACACACAAACACTCAAAATCGAATCTGGACTTTAATGAAACAGTGTCGACAACATTTCTTGATTTGATTTCAATCTGGATCTGCTCTGATACCAATTGATAGTCCCTGAAATCAAGTTTCTAATCACATACAATCAAAACAAACAAGATTAGTAATCTACCTGTTTCAATTTCTATTTCACAAATCAAAGATTACAAATCTATTTATAACTTTCTCTCTCTACACGTCTCTTTCTCTCTCTAAAATTCTCTCTGCAAATATCTCAATCTGAATCTTACACCAAAAGACTTCTAACTCATATTACAAAGAAACAAGACTATTTATACCTAGCAACAATTCTAATAAAGAAAGCTACAAGCTTATAAAAACAAAAGTACAAAGAAATTGACTTTGACTTATTACAATTAACCTTGACTTTGCTTAAGAGTTAACTTTCAACTTTGACTTGCTTGATTTTTACCTTCTGTCTTCTATGATCTTGTATCCAATATATTTCTGCTCTAACACATTTCATCTTTCGTCGGGAATACATCCCTCATATTTACTCTTCTACTATGATTATAAGATACAGGCGCTTCGTTAGGTGTGATGAAGGGCTCTTCATCTTCTGGAAGGGGGGAGTCATACCAAAGAAATCATTTATCCCAACAAATGATTTAACAGGACTGGTTTCTCTTGTTTCTTCTTTATCTATATCAATACCGGAAAGACCCAAGTGATAAACATGAGATTCATCGTCGTCTTGATGAAATTATTCTTCGTCTTTCTGTTCTTCTCGTTCTTCTACTGGTTCTTCTGTCTTCGGAACAAAATCGGGGTTATAGTCACTAAGACCATAACTATGTTTAGGAAGAAAATCGAAGGCAACCTCATATGCATGCTCAATTTCAGAATCAAACTAAGGCACGTAAGAAGTTTGACTCTGCTCGGGAGCATATACATCCGACTCGCCTCCGGTGTTCGAACTACCACCAACATTGCTTCTGCCGCACATCGTCACATCGGCATACACGTAAAGTGTTGGCGGATTTCTTACAGCGACAACATATTGCAGGAAACACGAAATATCGTCAGTGTCTCATAACTCATAGAGTTGTCCATGATGTTTGTACACCATTCTAGTCATACCAACAGTAGAGTCCATACCACATTTATCTGAAACATAACTAACCAACCTAGAATGCGTCATGTTTGATGGCACCATGACGCGGACCATCGGTTGATCAGTAGAATACTCCACTCTTGATTATTCTGTTGCCAATAACCTCCACCCAAAATACGTAACTTAATTTTCTCAGATACATAACTCATTTTGAAGAAAACCTGTTCGAACGAAGAAAAAACAGATAAAGCAGAATCAAATTGCTAAAGTTTCTCGGATTGCTAAATTGCTTCTCTTCCCTTTTCATCGTTGCTATTCTTATAAGAAAAATTCACCGTATCAAATTGTACAAAAGCATTCAATTGATTTGATTACTCAATTGTACAATTGACAATTATCCGGGAAAAAAATAGTGTAAAGCCGCAAGAAAAACGTATGTCAAAAACGTGAAAAACACCAAAAATCTGGAAAATTGCGGACCTGGAGTGCGGATGCGGGCAGAGGGTGTTCTAGGGTTAACCAGAGAGCGACACGTGTCACCTAGGTCCGCAATTGAGGTGGTGGATCTGCCAGAGGGTGTTCTGCAGTGTGGCAGTAGGGTAAACAAGAGTGTGACACGTGTCAAGTAGGTCCGCAATTGCGATGTTGAGCCTAGGGCGATTTTCGTAAAATGGGGGGAGAAATGGCTAGGAGGTGAAAAGAGGGGGGGGGGGGGATTAGGCTACTTGAGTCCATTTCCCTATAATTTTTTATGATGAGATGTCACTTAAAGAAATTAGTTAAAAATCACTAAGGGCATCTCCAACCCAACACTAAAAACCCGAAGTTGGAGGTGTATTCATCTCCAACCGAACACTAAAACATTAAAAAAAAAGAAGGTAAAAAATGTTGGCATGTAAAATGGAGGTCAATAAAGGTGATCTCTATAATTAAATAACAATATAATATTAAGTTTTTATAATTATATATATATATATATATATATATTGATTAAAAGTTTAATATGTTAATATGTTTATTATTTTTATAATATTAGGGATGGTTTTTAGTCATTTTCTTAGGATGTAATTTAGAGTTGGTTCTTTTTAGGTTTCAATGGATCCACAATTTGTAGTGGTTGGGTTGGAGAATCCAAGGTAATTTCTAGATAATTTCTAAAGTTGTTGTGACACTTTAAAAATTAGATTAAAAATTGAGTTATATTAGATGGTCTAAGACCATCTCCAACTTAGCTACTAAAAATAAAACACTGAAAATACTAGAAACATTAAGAAAATATTCATTAAACTAATTGACAAGTTAAACATTGCTTTTTTTAGACGTAGAAAATTATCTAATAAATAATAATAATAATAATAATAATAATAATAATAATAATAATAATCCATATCAATAAATAAGTTTAATTTGAAATACAATTGTAATTAATAAGTTTACTAGTGTTGGGCCCGTGCATTGCACGGTAGGATAAATTTTTTGTTGGAATATTGAACCGAGTTAAAATGAAACGTAATTTCTCTGTGAAAAACGAATGTATTTTCATAAGTGGTTAACTTGCATATATTCTTAATCGTTTGTTGTTATGAGTTTGTGCAATAATATTGGTAATAGTTTTGAATTATATTATTTAAAACTCAAAAGACATATCTCACAACATATCACTATTATTGAAATAATTATAAATATGAACATACGTTTTTACAGATTTTGCAATTTTTCTGAAACCTCCTCGACAACACTTGACAATCACTTTGAACGTATAAATTTGTAGATTGATTAACAACATTCAACACACATCAAATATGACAAAGAAAATAAATGATTTCTATCTTTTGTAACCGGTAACTCAACTGGTATAGTTCAAATTCACTCAGTACCACTTGAAAATTTATCTGACTAATGACTTCAAGACCTCATAGTATTATCTTATTCCCCTACATCGAAAAATATGATTGTGGGTTTTGAAAAATATAAACAAATCCTCAGTAAATAAAATAAAATATAAAAAAGTAGTTTTTCAAAGAAACAAAAATATAGTGGAATACCTTTTGTTCAGTTGCAGGTTCCGCCATTGACACCCGACCGTTCGTCTTATTCTTGTACTCTGATGATACATAGAGAAGCTATATATATTTATAGTGAATGTAGAGAATATTTTAAAATCTTTTATTTTCGTTTTCGATTTTACATTTAAATGTAAATATATTAAAAATATGGAAGAATATTTTTATATCTACATCGTTTCTACTTTATTTTCTTTACACTTGGTTAATTTGGAAAGTATTGCGGAATATTTTTATTTTAAAGAATACGCTAATTTATTAGTGTATCTCGTTATTTTTTATTTTTAATTCATATCAACATTTTTTTTCTTCTTTTAAAGCTCGTGAAAAAAAAATACGTGTAAATTTTATATTAGCAAAAAAAATACGTGTAGATTTTATATTATGCTATATAAAATACGTGTAGATTTTATAAAATAAAATATATTTTATATTAAAAAAAATACGGAAGAAAAAAGAGTTTATATTACATCTCATTATGTAAAAAGATTTTATAAAATAAAATATGGAAAAAGATTTTATAAAATAAAATACGGAAAAATCATTATGAGATGTAATATAAAAAAATACGGAAGAAAAAAGATTTTATATTACATCTCATTAATATAGATTTAAATGTAAAATCTATATTTAAAATAGATTATGCTATAAAAAATCTATTTTATAAAATCCTCCACCAAAAAAATAAATATTTATATTAATAAATTAGTATCCGTTCCACAAATAGATGATTATGTGAGATACTGTGCTTGGAAAGGTTGTACCAAAGCATTAAGAAATTGTAAATTAAGTAATTGGCTTTAATTAGTTGTAACTTGTGCTTAAAATGTTGTAACTAAAAGTTTTTTATGCCGTTTTTATAATATAGTATAGATATTGGAAAAAAAAACTAGATTAATTAGATCGGATCTACTTCAAACTCGTATCATTTTGGTTTCATTATATTCAGTATCAGGGCTGGATGTATATATATGTTAGTGGGGGGATGGGCCCCATTACAAAGTAAAAAAGATGAAATTTTTAGGGTAAAAGTTTGTATTTTTTGGCTTTCTATCTTAATGTCCCCCAGTAAATTTTTGTCCGGGACCCCATTAACCAAAAAAAGTGTCTCGAAGTCAACCAAAAAACCAAAATTAACTTTCGAAATCGATTAAAAAACCAAAAAAACCCTTCGAAATCGACAAAAAAAAACTTAAAAATCCCTTAAAATCAACCAAAAAAAACTTTTAAAAACCCTCGAAACGTTAGATTTAGCCTAAAAATACATCGAACAACTTTACGGACATTTAAGTAACCTTGAAGGTGCCCTCACTAGGAAAAAATCCTGGATCCACCACTGTTCAGTATAACATCCAAGTAAACAACTAGTTTGTTAAAATCTCCATTATAAATGGCATTCATAAACGTTACATTTTAACACACAATTGGTGTAAGCATAAGTTGGTTTCATTTGCGACCGAGTAACTTGGTTCAAGTAAAACTAGTAACTGGTGCATATTGCACAACCAAATTCTTTTGATTTTATTTTTGTTTATATTCATCTAATCGATCTTGATTCATCCTCGATTCCAAACTTTTGCATCTATTATTTTGTCTAATTGTCGTAATATTTAGTGAGATTTAATTTATAGGACCAACAAATACCAACGCATTTCAACAAGTTGTTAGGACGAAGTTAACCGATCTAACAAGTTCTATTCTAACGAAACAATAAGGGTCTGTTTGTTAGCAACTTAATGAGCTTAATGAGACCGACAACTTATTCGGTCAGCTATACATGAATGTTTGGTAGTGACTTAATGATATAGAAAGTGGCGTATTCAGTAAGCTTCTATAGAAAACCAAGTTTTTTCCAAACTTGGTCATCTCAATTAAAAAACACGCTCCGTCCATCTATGAAAAAACCCACCCAAACAAAAACCTTCTCAATCTGTACAGACAAATTAATCCACACAGACAAGTTTATCCATACAGAACTTAATGGAAAACCAACCAAACAACCCCTAAGTTGTTAAAACGAATTTCAACAATCTAAATGACCGGCTAAGTAAATTGTTTGATGAGTAAAAACAATGTATAAATTTGATTTGATTCTAACATAAATAAAGATGCATATGGCAACACCCTTTTTGAAAAGTATTTATAAAACACTTATCGGAAAAATGTTTCATCAAATATACTTTTCAAGAAGTGTCCCATAAAATTTGAAGATCGAATATTAAAAAAAACATTTGAATTTTTAAAACGAAAAGATTATTCTTATTTTTGAACAGGACGTGTATAACATATGATAATGACATACATATAGGTGCTATTATATATATATATATATATATACTCGTTTTGATGGTTATTAAGCTTATTTCCATCACTTGACATATGTTATTATGGAGTCAGATATGAGTTCTGATTAGCCTGATGTACGTGGAATTGTTGTTGAGTTATGTTCAAGTGGTTTCCTATGCAAATTTGAGGAACATATTCAAAAAAGTGTCATATGTGTTTATTATCATACATATTCGAAAGAAATAAATCTGATTCTTATGAAAGATTAAGGTGACATGCTTATTAAAGAAATGTTAATACCAATAATTTCATAAAGTCTCGTATTTCTAATATGCTAGATGTCGGTCTTATTGTACAGGTAATATTCACCAAACAGAAAACACAAGTGATTTGAAGTTCCCAAACAAACGAGTATAATTTGCATGCAAATAAACCCAAAGCAACAAATGCTATATGTAAGCTCAAACGCACAAGAACATGAGATTGCATGCAAACTAAGTCATGAGCTTTGTTCCAATATCATTGTGATAGTGTATGTCTACAGAAAGAGATATCAAGTATGGATAAAAAATGAATGTTACAATGTACGTGTACATACACGATAAAAAATAATTCAAAGTACAACAAGCAGGTCTGTGTTAGTGAATGCCCAAAAGCTAATCATACAATGATTCTAATTTTGAGTTTTGTTTCATGAAAGTAATAAATAAATAAAAGTCATTGCCCATTTTATTATGTCTATGTTATATTATGTGTTTTAATTATTCATAATAAATAACCTTATAATAATATATTCTAAATGTCCCTAGTTAAATATTATTTTGGGTTTTAAGGTTGAAGTAATATGATAATGACTAGCATATGTAAGGATTCTTATAGAGATATTGAATCTGCATATGGGTACAAAGTTGAGATTTTGTGTATCGGACGTGACTCGTTATGAGAACACTGCATTGGATGTCATGTGAGTGTCATAAGTGTTTCTCATGTGGTCAATGTACATGTAATTCTTTGACTTGATAAATATGGAGTTTGTTATGTGTGAGTAATATATTTTGACATTTGTTCTAATCATTCCGTAACTGGGTGACAGAATAATTGTTGGGTATGTTATAAATCGCATGGTAGAACTAGCATGTATCGAGATAAGATTTTTCCCTCCTTTATGACGGGAGTGATGTCTCTGGACCCCTTGATAAATATATACTAAGGAAATGCATGAATGCTCGGATAATTGATATGAGATATCATGATCTGTTTTATTAGTATATCATGGAATCAAGAAACTAGATATTGGACATAACGAAAATGACACATTCAATGTCTCATGTTCAATCTGGACATCAAGGAAAAAAGAATAAAATATGTAACTAAAATTGACTACAAACCGATAATTTGTTGTATCACCAAATCTCGTAATTTGGGTGACGATGATGTATTGCTAGATACTGCTCATCGTTTATAACTATAAATACGATATTTATATTTATTACCAACATGTCGAGAACCCATTGGGTCACATGCTTTGAACAAATTCTAATAAGGAGTTTCAATAATTAAAACGTTTAATTATTATATGTTATTTGTATTGATTTAATCTGATTAAATAAAATCAGATATTATTTATATTAGACATAAATAAAGATAGGTAGGTATAGCCTTAAAAAGATGAGTGATGGTGCATGGATACTCCTACACTTAAGTAAGGTGTAGTGACGGTGGTGCTTTCATGCCATGCCTCTGATATCCATATAAAATGTATAACATTTTATGCAAGAGTGAGTCTTGCAATTTTATCTAAAAAATCACCTACAACTATATGCTTTCTTTCCTTTCTAAGTTTTGAAACCGTGACTAGCATCACGAGAAGGCAAAGCATTCAGATTGTTCACGTGGATACCGTGGAGGCATCAAACTCTGTTTGTTGCTGTGATTCAAAGTCTTGTTAACTGTGAGGTATAATATCGAAACACCTAATTTATTCCGGTTCGTATGGGTCATTTGAGGGTTACGGTTTTATTTTCTGCTGTGCTTGAGATGTTGTAACCCAACAGTGGTATCAGAGCTACTTACGAACCTCTAGATCGATTTTTTGTGACATGCATGTATTTTAAAAACTGTTTTGCTGCTATATGTTTTTGTTTCGTAAATGTTTTGGTTTTTTCGTCGCAGAAAGATTCTGAATCTTAGAAAACTTTAAACATGAAAAACGGGAGCTTTCTGTTAGTTTTCCACAGGCTTTTGAATCGCATCATTTGGACTTCGTATGAACTTTTTATGAATTTTTTACGACAGTGTCGCAATGCTATTCGAAAACTGAACCCACTACGGGTTTGACTTGGATTTCGACCCATAAGGGTTCAAGATCTTTGAAATCCTAAAACATAAAAGATGTGTATCTTTTTGTTAGTTTTCCAAAGAACTTTGAATCACCCTTTTTCAATATCGTATGAATTTTATATTATTTTTATAAGGTGGTGTTGCAAATCGGTTTTATGTTTCAATGTGATTGAATATGTATAATGTGATGTGCTTGGTTATAACACCCTAAAAATTTAAGTGGAATTTAAACGGAAATTTTGCAATATAACGACTACAAATTGAAGAACCAAAACCTGCATTTAAAATATTTCATCCATAAAAGTTACAAAGTTACGTAGACGAGGATCACCCAAGAGATGGAAAAATAGTTAAGGCGTTTTACACCCAAAAGAATTGGAAATCAAGAATGACAACTAGTTAATCTAAGACATAATTATCTAGATTATACCATGTCACCAAAATCTCCCAAAATGATCTATACTTTCGCTTTTGTACGCCAATCCACCTAGTATTTACTTCCAAAAAGTCTTTGCTATTTGCTCAACCCCCGAAACTCAATCCTTATGAGCCCCACCGCTTATGGAACTTGTAGAAGTGGAACATTCAAGAAACAAGTGTTAGGCTTACGCCTAGTGAGACCAATCATATGAATTTAGATAAAGGAACATTAATTAATAGAACAAGATTCATCGATATTACTTTCATGAATTGCTTGACTCTCCCTCGGGAAAAAGGGTAGAGTCTCACCATTTAACGGGGGAGACCCGAGGTTACCATTGTGGTGATGGAACACAAAAGTAGGTCACACACCAATGTTATGGAGCTTCTAATATAGCACCAACGGTTATCGAGTTCAACCACCCACGGTCTTTAGTTCGAGCTCCCAAATGGTCTAAGAAATACTCTATCGCTAGATTATGCATATCATGATATACAAGGTTATCGTATTCAACCACTCATGGTCTATAGCACGAGCTCCCAAGTAGCACCCATCTACTCCAATAGTTATTATCAATTAAGATACAAATTTCTTCTAGTGCCTCTGGATCCATTATACTGTATTTACGCAACAAGAATACCAACATTTCATAATATGTTTACCATGTATAAATATCGGGTATAATACCCAACGTAAGGGAAAGTCCCTTCTTATCAACAGTTCATAAAATTACCTATTTGATATCACTTTACCAAAGTTCTCAAAGTCACCAAAAGTCCATCATTTATTTGTACAAAACAAATTCCCAACGTCTTTTCAACAAAACATTAAGTTTGGCCAAAACCCCAGGTCTTGCCCTAAATCACCAAAATCCTCAAATTTATAAAAATGGAGTAACAATATGATACAAACCTTTATTAACAGTAATAATGTGCATTTAATGAAGGAAGATTAGGGATTGCCACACAATACTAGGGTTTTGGTTAAAACCCTAGATTTCACCAAAGTAAGACTGGAAGGGAGGCACCAAGCTTGATCAAACACTTGAATCCTTGACCTCTAGAAGCTAGCAAACCCTAGGAGAAAGGCTAGTGAAGATCTTGAGTGATTTGAGGTTGAGAGTAATGAGGGTTAGGGTTTGGTTGGTGAAAATCACCCTAAATGAGAGAGAGAGAGAGAGACATAACCAACCTGATTCTTGTGATAAATGAATTCTAAAATGAATAAAGGCTTTTAAGTCTGCCCAAAAACCCATCGGCGACTATAACTAGCGATTATGCCCAGGTCATAGTCGTTGGGCACTATCGCCCGCGACGTACCGCGACCACATGGGGCTTGGCGACATTGCCACGGCGAGAGTGACAATGTCACAATCGCCGGGCATAGGCGCCCACTTTGTACCGCGAGCCCATGGCTCCCTGCGGTAGTGCCACGACGAGAGTGACACTGTCACAATCGCCGGGCACAGTCGCCCCACACCTACACGCGACTGAATTTCAGTCCGATTTTCATACGAAGGCGATTCAAAATCTGAGGTATTTAAATTGACTCTAACAATACTAAAAGAAGAGTTATACAGAGGATTTAGAGGTCACACATTAGAGATCACATACCGAAAATTGCGGGTGTTACAATCCTCCCCGACTTAGAAATGATTTCGTCCTCGAAATCTCGATTCAGGAAAAAAGGTTCGGATATCTCTTTTTCATGTCGTCCTCCGCTTCCCACGTCACGTTAGCTCCGAGATGATGTTTCCATTGCACCTTGACCATTGCGATATCCTTGTGACGAAACTTCTTTGACTTTCAATCCAAAATTAATCCGGTTCTTCTATGCAACGGTTTCCCTCATCAACTCGGATTTCCGAGAGGGGTATCACGCTCTCCTCTTCGGCCAAACACTTGAGAAAATAAAACACATGAAAGGTGTGATGTATTCCGGCCATTTCGGGTGGCAATTCCAACTTGTAGGTTTGGAGTCCCACCCTTGCCAAAATGGTAAACGGTCCTAGAAATCTGAGACTTAGCTTCCCGCGCTTTCCAAACCGAGTTATGCCTTTCCAAGGGGACACCTTTAGCATGACACGGTCACCCACTTGGAATTCTATCGGTCTCCGCTTCTTGTCGGCATAGCTCTTTTGTCGGTCCTGAGCCGCCTTCAACCGCTCCCGAATACCCTTTACCTTGTCGGCGGTTTCTTGAACAATCTCGGGACCGACAAACTGCTTCTCTCTAGCCTCCAACCAACAAACGGGAGTTCTACATTTCCGCCCATACAATGCCTCAAAAAGTGCCATCCCAATACTGGAGTAATAGTTGTTATTGTAAGCGAACTCGACCAAAGGTAGGTGGGAGTCCCAACTACCTCCAAAATCAATAACACACGACCTCAACATATCTTCCAACGTCTAGATCGTCCTTTCACTTTGGCCATCCGTTTGGGGGTGATAAGCCGTACTCAGCTTTACTCTCGTACCCAATTCCTTCTGTAGCCCATCCTAGATATTGGAAGTAAAACGACTATCTCGGTCGGATACGATTGACAACGATACCCCAAATGGTAAAGGAGTTCACAATCATAGTCCTTCAGTAGTTCCCACCAACGCCGTTGCCTCATATTCAACTCCTTCTGATCGAAAACATACTTCAAGCTTTTGTGGTCCTTGAACAAAGTGCACTTGGTGTCGTATAAGTAGTGTCTCCATAACTTTAAGGAGAATACCACGGCCTCCAACTCTAAGTCGTGGGTTGGATAATTCTTCTCGTGCTCTTTGAGTTGCCTCGACGCATAGGCGATCACCTTGCCACACAACCCAAACCCATTTTGGATGCATCACTGTAGACCACAAAATCTTCAGATCCTTCGGGTAAGGAAAGGATCGAGGCCTCGCACAACTTCTTCTTCAGTGTCCTGAAAGCCTTTTCTTGGGGTTCTTCCCACACGAACTTCGCATTCTTGCGGGTCAAGGCCGTCAGAGATGAAGCAATCTTTGAGAATTCTTGGATAAACCTCCGATAATAACCTGCTAAGCCCAAAAAGCTTCGAATCTTAGACGGACTCTTGGGTGGTTCCTAATTCATCATTGCTTCGATTTTAGACGGATCCACCTTCACTACATTGCGGTTGACTACATGGACCAAGAATTGCACTTCTTCTAGCCAAAAATCGCACTTGGAGAATTTCGCATACACCTTCTCCCGCCTCAAAACCTCCAAAACTTCCCGAAGATGTTGATCATGAAGTGCCTCATCTTTGGAATAGACGAGTATATCATCGATGAATACGATTACTGATCGATCGAGGAAATGTCGACATACTCGATTCATCAATGTAACACCCCAAATTTTGGATTATTGGTTAATTCGTATTTGTAAATGTACTTAGTTTTGCTCAGTTAATGTCGTCAAAGATTGGCCGTGTTTGCGTATTTGGAAAACGTCGAATTTTTGATGGAGAACAGCTTCGGCAAAAGTGCCAGGGTCACTCTCGCGGTGTCATACTCGCGCCAGGCTGAGAGGACTCTCGGTACATTTCTGGCGAGAGTCCCAGTGTCACTCTCGCGGAGTCACAATCGCGAGGGACCAAATTCAAGTCGTGGGATGGGAGCCACGGTACATTCTTGGCAAGTGTGACCGGCGAGAGTGCCCTGTCACTCTCGCGTGTCACAATCGCGGTCGGGGGGAAAAGGGCATTAAAAGCCTGATTTCATGAGGAGAATTCATTTATTTCACTTTGTGGGTTTGGACAGCCGATTTGTACTCTCAACCAGGTAAAGCTCGTTCTCTCAATCTTCATCTCTTCCACATTTACTCCTCTCTAGAATCTTGGTTAGGTATATTTAATGCTAACTAGGGTTCCTCTCATTTGGTAAACTAGTTCCATTGTCTTGAGGGTCAAGGTTCTCATCACCTACATTCTCAACTCCAACTTTCTAGGGTTTGGTTCTTGAACCTCTAAGTAAGTTTTCTCAACTTATGTACACCTATACTTGTATCATTATTTGTTTATATGTCATTAATGAAATGCATGCTATTAACCTAAAAGCTAGGGTTTTACCTATCTTCATTAAATGAGACTTTTGGGGTTGGTGGAAGTGTTTAACCATATTGTAAAGTTCTTATTTGTATGTCTCATAGAAAAGGGCAAATTATGGTGAAGGTCTACACCTCTACATATTGAAAGTCAAATATATAAATTCTTATCAGCAGTTGGAGTCATTTTTTATTTGGGAACTTATATGTGGCTAAATGAGTTGTATTTTTGTAACACCCCGAATTTTCAGCCTCGTTGAATATTAGTTATAAGTTGTGCCTAAAGACTCTACATCTATTTTGGGAATTGTAATATTTGTTGGATTAAGTTTATCGCGTCGTTTCGACTTCGGAAGAACAGGTGGGGGTGTTCGGCGATTGTGCCCCGCGATTGTGCCACTGGCACTCTCGTGAAGGGCAAGGTCGCGCGGGGTGTACCACTTACGGTACATCTGCCGTGATTGTGCCTCGCGATTGTGCCAATGGCACTCTCGCGAGAGCAAGGTCGCGCGGGGGAGGGTTCAGCCGGGAAAATTTCATTTAATGCCATTTTTGGGGGTTTTGAGTGTCATTTTGGGATTTTCAATCTAGAGGCCGTTTACACACACTCAAGGTGCGATTTTCACACACTTTCTCCTTATCTCTCTTCAATTAATACTTGGTTGTTGAATCATTAAGTGTTGGTGATTTCTAGGGTTCCAAGGTTATATAAGTATTAGTCTCCAAAGGGTTCAAGGGTCCAAGTCTTCTTCCATCCATCCATTTCCCAAATTCTAGGGTTTGTTCATCTAACCTCTAGGTAAGCTCTCTTACTTATAAACACTCATACATACTCCATTACTTGCTTATTTATGATTTATGTGGTGTTGCATGTTAATCCAAAATCTAGGGTTTTGTATGTTTTGGGTTGAATAATCTTGTAATGAGTGTGAGGGTCTAAACATATTGTGAGGAATCATTTATGTAGATTAATGGATGTAATATGGAATAGAATAAATAACTACACTTCCAAGGGTTAAATCCAAAGGCATAGATTTCTATCAGCAGTTGGAGTCAAATTATTATTGGGAAAATTTATATGTGGCTAAATGAACTTGAGTTATTTATGAGGAATATGTACCAAGTATGATTGTGTTATTTACCGACAGTATGCTCGCATGAAAGTTGTTATCCCTACTTGTTCATAATTTGTATGGGAAGTCTTATGTCTATTTCCTTGTGCACGAGGATTTAGATGGTATGCATAGTATATTGCATGTTTAGTGCCTTGGGCATTGCGAGTAGACAATAGGGGACGCAAGCCCATAGTTGGAACTCGGCTAGATTGGATAGGCACCCTTGCCTGTAAGACATTGAGGTGCAACCCGACGGGGTAAGCGCTAGAGGCAGAGACGGTTTGAGGATTGTGATGTCCGGCGTGGCATGGGAACTAGAACCGGGGCTGGACGGTGAAATCCAATCTACATCGCGGGATTTTCCCGTTTTATTTGGAAAATGTATATACGTTATAAATGTACAGGAAATTTCAATGTCCCGATTAGGAGGTTTTGGCATTGATCTCAATGCATGGGCGCCGGTAACATTTAATTATTGTTCTTATTTACATTATAACTGGTACCGGCATAATAACCATTAGACTTCGTCCTAACACTTGTGTTCATGTTTAATGGTTCACAGGTTCCGCTAGTGGTGCGAGTAGGGCATCTTGATTCGCCGGGATCGCACCTAGGATTCCTCCTTGGACCGGGCATTTTTGGGAAGCGAGTTAGAGCGTTTTTGAAGTCATAGTGACACCCATTTTAATCTAGTTGTTAATTGTTCTAGATTGAATAGGTTGTCATGTACATGTCTTATTTAATTCCGCTACTTCATTATGGAACTACACCAACTCTTTTGGGTTATATTCATCATGTCTACAAGTTTTGGAATGGCCTTATTTTAGGCGTTATATTGCAGAAACTTTAGTTTTATTTTACCCCAATTTTTAGGGCGTTACAAGTTGGTATCAAAGCTCTAGTTTAAGTGAACTAGGTACGTAAACTCGATGCCTAGACTTAAGCTGAGACTATTAAGTTATAATTAGTGAGCTTTGGGGTAGAATTTCTAAGATGGGACGACCTTAGAGTTAACAGAAACTACGTTGTTGAGAATTTTAAAAATGGTAGCGATAATTTTTATGTAGTGTATGTTTATAATTTCAATTAGCTACTGTTATTATGAATATATGATTACGTGAATATACTTGAATTACTATGATTATGATAATCAATGAACCGTATGAGTATGTTTCTTGTGTATTCCTTGTGTTGCTTATCTCCTTGTTTCCTTCTAATCGTGTGGCAGATCCGAAATGGTAAACACTCGGAGTCGACCTCTAGTCGATGGAGAAATACAATAGAATAGCTCGTCTCTCCCGAATCCTGTAGTCCGGGTGGCGACTGTAGTTCCTCCCAACATGCCACAAGTATTCACCAGAGAGGCGGAGCATATACCTCGAGTGGAGTTAGCCTCCACAATTCCGGTTACTCAAGAAGCGAACCTTCAAGGGGATATAATGGCCAGTGTCATGCAAATGGTGACATCGGCCATGGAGAAGCAACAAGAAGCATTTCTGAAGATGCTAGAGGATAGAGATGCCAGCCTTCGGAGATTGGAGGTGGTTGCGGAGAATGCGGTAGCCGGTACGGGTGGTACCGGAGGGGGAATCCGTACAGAGGGGGTGATAGCTACTGATACAAGGCAAGCAGTGAAGGGTTGTTCTTATAAATCCTTCATGGGGTGCAAACCGCCAGAGTTTGTCGGGGCCGATGATCCCATGGCTTACATGAGATGGTTGAAGGAAATTGAGCAAGCCTTCCGGGCTTGTGGATGCGATGAGAGTCAGAAAGTGAATTTTGGTTCTCAAATGCTTCAAGGTGTGGCTATAATCTGGTGGGATGTCTACACTGCAACTATAGGGGAAGTCGTCTTGTCAAAGATGTCATGGGCTACTTTCAAGGAAAAGGTTTTGGAGGAATATTGCAACGAACAGGAAATGGATTAGATTGAAGACGAGTTTCGGGCCTTGACGAAAGGAGAATTGACGGTGAAAGAGTATACCCATCTCTTCATGGAGAAGCTAAACCTCGTGGGCCACATGGCCCCAACCGAAAAAGAGAAGATGAAGGCCTACTTGAAGGGCCTACCTGCGGACATGGGAAACATAGTCCGTAACTCTAAAGCTACAAACCTCCGAGAAATCATCGAGGAGGCTAAGATAATGGAAAGAGTCTACGCAAAGGACAAGGAAGAAAAGTCTAAGGCCGCGGAAAAGAGGAAGGTAAAGAGTTCGTCCATTCCATTCAAGAAACCGAAATATCAATCCAACGTGAGAAGTGTTGATAGTCGCCGGGAGGCGAATTGGTGTTCCAAGTGCAAATGCAAGCACTTTGGTCCTTGCAACTCCAACTCCAACCAAGTCTCTTGTTTCAAGTGCGGCAAGCCGAGTCACGCAAGCCCGAACTATCCTATGCCGGGAGCACTCTGTTATGAATGCAAAGAGCCGGGTCACGTGAAGAGGGATTTCCCCAAGCTAAGGGGTGGAGCGAGAGGAGGAAACCCACCAACTCAACCGAAGAAGGAAACCGTTCCTAAGGCTCAAGGGAGGGCCTTTCAAATGACGAGAGAGGAAGCAAAAGAGACCACCGACGTGGTGTCGGGTACGTTCTTACTCAACTCCCTTGCTGCTAAGGTGCTATTTGATTCTGGTGCAAATTTCTCGTTTGTGTCACTTGATTTTTGCAAAGATCTTAATGTGCCCACTAGTACTCTTAGCGATGCCTTGATAGTAGAGATAGCGAATGGAGAACAAGTGTTATTGCGTGAAGTGTTGGAAGGGTGCCATATAGATATTAGTGGGGAGCTCTTTGAAGTAGACCTACTTCCCATGGCGATTGGGAGCTTCGACGTGGTGATCGGAATGGATTGGTTGTCACGGCACAAAGCGGAGATCCTATGTTCAAAGAAGTTGATCAAATTACCGACTTCAAGCGGAGATTTTGTTTTTGTATATGGGGAAAAGCGCAAGGTGAAATGGATATCATTTCATCCATCAAAGCACGTAAATGTCTCATGAAGAGTTGTCCGTCCTTTCTTGCCTATGTGTTAGATGCCAAATCAGAGAAGAATAAGATGGAAGATGTACGGTTCGTTAGCGAGTATCCGGACGTATTTCCGGACGATCTTCCGGGCTTGCCGCCCGACCGCCAAGTGGAATTCCGAATTGATTTAGTCCCGGGAGCAGCGCCAATTGCCCGTGCACCGTACCGCCTTGCTCCGACCGAAATGCAAGAAATGATGACGCAACTTCAGGAATTGTTGGAGAAGGGATTTGTGAGACCGAGTTCTTCGCCTTGGGGAGCTCCGGTACTTTTCGTCAAGAAGAAGGATGGGTCAATGCGGATGTGCATCGACTATCGAGAGTTGAACAAGGTAACCGTGAAGAATAAGTATCCATTACCTCGAATCGATGACCTCTTCGACCAACTGCAAGGAGCCAGATGTTTCTCCAAGATCGACCTTCGATCGGGCTATCATCAAGTGAAGGTTACAGAAGAAGATGTTGCCAAGACCGCCTTTAGAACCCGTTATGGTCACTACGAGTTCTTGGTTATACCTTTTAGGTTAACTAACGCACCGACGGTATTCATGGATTTGATGAACCGATTTTGCCGACCTTTCTTAGATAAGTCAGTCATAGTATTCATCGATGATATCTTCGTGTACTCGAAGAATGATGAAGAGCATGAGCGACACCTCAGAGAAGTGTTAGAGGTATTGAGAGATGAGAAGCTCTATGCCAAATTTTCCAAGTGCGAATTTTGGCTAAGAGAGGTTCAGTTTTTGGGTTATGTGGTGTCAAGTGAAGGAGTAAAGGTAGACCCGTCTAAGATCGAGGCCATGATGAATTGGGAACCGCCAAAAAGTCCCACGGAAATTCGGAGCTTCTTGGGTTTAGCTGGTTACTATAGAAGGTTCATCCAAGACTTCTCCAAAATCGCTTCACCATTGACGTCTCTGACAAGGAAGAATGTGAAATTCCTTTGGACCGAGAAGCAAGAGCAAGCCTTTTGGACTCCACAAAGGAAATTATGTGAAGCGCCAATCTTATCCCTTCCCGAAGGAACAGAAGATGTTGTAGTCTTTAGCGATGCATCTAAAATGGGTTTGGGTTGTGTCTTGATGCAAAGGGGCAAAGTTATAGCTTACGCATCAAGGCAATTGAAGGAACATGAAAAGAATTATCCAACTCATGATCTCGAGCTAGCGGCAGTGGTGTTCGCTTTGAAGTTATGGCGACACTACTTATACGGTACGAAGTGCACCCTCTTTACCGATCATAAAAGTCTGAAGTACGTGTTGGATCAGAAGGAGTTGAATATGCGTCAGAGAAGATGGCTCGAATTACTCAAAGATTATGACTGTGAGCTTCAATACCATCCCGGAAAAGCAAATGTGGTCGCAGACACCTTGAGCCAGAAGGAGCATAGTAGTGGTGTTCAAGCCACTTTCGCAAGGGTGGATGTGGTCTCAAGTTTAATCGACAAAATCAAAGAATCACAGTCGAAAGCGCTCCTTGAAGCCAACCTCAAAAGTGAAATTATGGTGAAGCAACATCTCCAATTGACCGAAGATGGAAGAGGTTTAAAGTTATATCAGGGTCGAATTTGGGTACCTAAGATCGGGGGATGTCGGGACTTGTTATTGGAAGACGCACACAAGTCAAAGTACTCAATTCATCCGGGAAGCACTAAGATGTATCGGAATTTAAAGCTCAACTATTGGTGGCCGGTGATGGAGCTAGACGTGGAAAATTATGTGGAGCAATGCATAACTTGCCTCCAAGTAAAGGCGGAACACCAATGACCATACGGTAGCCTCCAATCCTTGGAAATACCGGAGTGGAAATGGGAACACATCACCATGGATTTTGTGACCAAGTTGCCGAAGACGTTGAGAAACCATGATACCATTTGGGTAATAGTGGACCGCTTGACCAAGAGCGCGCACTTCTTGGCCATGCGAGAGACGTTACCAATGGACAAGTTGGCCAAGTTATACATAGATGAAGTGGTCTCGAGGTATGGAGTGCCACTTTCTATTGTATCCGGCCGGGATAGCCGCTTCACATCTCACTTCTGGGATAGTTTGCAAAATGAATTGGGCACAAGAGTTAAGTTGAGTACCGCCTACCACCCGCAAACGAACGGGCAGAGCGAGAGGACCATCCAGACCCTCGAGGACATGTTAAGGTCGTGCGTCATTGACTTTGGGGGAAGTTGGGATACACACCTCCCACTAGTGGAATTCACCTACAACAACAGTTATCACTCAAGTATTGGCATGGCACCATTCGAGGCATTGTACGGAAGAAAGTGTAGGACACCCATGTGTTGGTTAGAAGCGGGAGAGAAACAGTTTGCCGGACCGGAGATCGTTCAAGAGACGGCCGACAAAGTGAAAGTCATCAGAGAGCGTTTGAAGGCGGCACAAGATCGACAAAAGAGCTACGCGGACAAAAAGAGAAGGTCGGTCGAATTCCAAGTGGGGGAGCGGGTAATGCTGAAAGTATCGTCGTGGAAGGGATTATTAAGGTTCAGAAAGCGTGGGAAGCTCAGTCCCCGTTTCCTTGGGCCTTTCACTATCATTGAGCGTATTGGACTTCAAGCCTACAAGCTGGATCTTCTGTCGGAGATGGACGGGATTCACCCTACATTCCACGTGTGTTACTTGCGGAAGTGTTTAGCCGAAGAAGAAAGTGTCATCCCTCTATTGGAGATTAGAGTGAATAACAATCGATGCATAGAGGAGCCCGAGTCCATCCTCGAGAGAAAGACAAAGAGGCTACGGCACAAGGAAGTGATCATGGTGAAGATGCAATGGAAGCATCATTGTGGAACCAACGTGACTTGGGAATCGGAAGAAGACATGAGGAGGCGATACCCTCATTTGTTTGACTAGTTGGGATTTCGGGGACGAAATCCATTCTAAGGGGTGGAGGATTGTAACACCCCGAATTTTCAGCCTCGTTGTTGAATATTAGTTATAAGTTGTGCCTAAAGACTCTACATCTATTTTGGGAATTGTAACATTTGTTGGATTAAGTTTATCGCATCGTTTCGACTTCGAAAGAACAGGTGGGAGGTTTTGGCATTGATCTCAATGCATGGGCGCCGGTAACATTTAATTATTGTTCTTATTTACATTATAAATGGTACCGGCATAATAACCATTAGACTTCGTCCTAACACTTGTGTTCATGTTTAATGGTTCACAGGTTCCGCTAGTGGTGCGAGTAGGGCATCTTGATTCGCCGGGATCGCACCTAGGATTCCTCTTTGGACCGGACATTTTTGGAAAGCGAGTTAGAGCGTTTTTGAAGTCATAGTGACACCCATTTTAATCTAGTTGTTAATTGTTCTAGATTGAATAGGTTGTCATGTATATGTCTTATTTAATTCCGCTACTTCATTATGAAACTACCCCAACTCTTTTGGGTTATAGTCATCATGTCTACAGGTTTTGGAATCACCTTATTTTAGGCGTTATATTGCAGAAACTTTAGTTTTATTTTACCTCAATTTTTAGGACGTTAAAATTTTTCTCATGGTGAATATGTAGCATTCATGATCATGTTAATGTGCCATCAATATACTTACAAGAAGATTATCATCTGTAATTGTTCATAACTCTTGTTGGAAGTCTTATATCTATTTCCTTGTGAACGAGGATTTAGATGGTATGCATAGTGTATTGCATGTTTATTGCCTTGGGCATTGCGAGTAGATAATAGGGGACACAAGTCCCTTAGTTGGAACTCGGCTAGATTGGATAGGCACCCTTGCCTGTAAGACCTTGAGGTGTAACCCGACGGGGTAAGCGCTAGAGGCAGAGACGGTTTGAGGATTGTGATGTCCGGCGTGGCATGGGAACTAGAACTGAGGCTGGAAGGTGAAATCCAATCTACATCACGGGATTTCCCCATTTTATTTGGAGAATATCTGTGTTATAAATGTACAGGAAAATTTCAATGTCCCGATTGGGAGGTTTTGGCATTTATCTCAATGCATAGGCGCCGGTAACATTTAATTATTGTTCTTATTTACGTTATAACTAGTATCAGCGTAATAACCGCTAGACTTCGTTCTAACACTTGTGTTCATGTTTGAATGATTCACAGGTTCCACTAGTGGTGCGAGTAGGGCCCCTTGATTCGCCGGGATCGCACCTAGGATTCCTTCTTGGACCGGGCATTTTTGGGAAATCGAGAAAGAGCGTTTTAAAGTCATAGTGACACCCACCTTAATCTAGTTGTTAATTGTTCTAGATTAAATAGATTGTCATGTATATGTCTTAATTTTTCCGCTACTTCATTATAGAACTACCCCAACTCTTTTGGGTTATAGTCATCAAGTTTACAGGTTTTGGGATTCGCCTTATTTTAGGCGTTATATTGCGGAAATTTTAGGTTTTTATTTTACCCCAATTTTTAGGGCCGTTCTGAACCACAGTCGACCATCGCCAATCTAAACCATTGCCCACCGCCAATCTAAACCACCGCCGACCACCATCGATCTGAACCACCACCGACCAGATCCGATTTGAACCACCGTTCTAAACCACCATTGACCACCACCAATCTGAACTACCGTTACAAATAAAGTATTTTTAATGGCTATTTTATTAAAGCATGTTTTGTTTATAAATATTGAAATTATCAAAAAGGGTATTTTGGTTATTTATCAACATTTCATTCCAATTCCAAAGCTACATTCTGTGAACCAAACATACAGATTCCAATTCTTTTAACAGATTCCATTCCAATTCTGTCAACCAAACAGGTAGTCAAACCTGACAACATTCCATTCTAATTCCTTCAAAGTCAAATTCCTTTGACAGATTCCATTTCATCCAAAAACATTCTGCGAACCAAACACCACCTTAGTGTCGACCCCTAAGGTAATGCCTCAAGACTCAACCCTCCTAGTGTCTACTTGGAAAGTCCATTTAATCATAATTTCCCATGTAGGAATAATGTCCAACAATCCCATAACAAAATAATTTCCATAAGTCTTGTAAAAAGACTACAACATAAGTCTATAATTACATTTATAAGCATGACATTGGCACATATAGGCATAATTCCCAATTTAGGTCAATAAACCCAAATATGTGTTCTTACATAAATATGTCAAAATATGAATAAGGTTCCATATAAAAATATCCCAAATGTAATCTAAGCATAAAAATATATTCAATCTTAACTCCATTATAACGGTTCACTCCAAAAATGCCTAAAACTATTAAATAGTTCATCAAAATGGGTAAGTATGGTCAAAACACCAAATGAGAGTAAAAGAGTTAAAATTAAACATGTAATATGTAATGGGGTTAGATAAACACATTATGACATATATCTAGTTTTACAAAACATTTAAAAACTCACCTTAAGGTTTTTTTTTTTGGAGAAAACCCTAAAAAAAGGATGGAAATAAAAATGGAGAAGATGAAGTGGGATCTTGAAAGGGGAAGCTTCAAATCTTCTAGATTAGATGTCAATAAATACTTAAATACTTGGAGCAGCTGGAAAATCGGCCATAAATATGGTCCTAAAACTTTTGGTAATCATATCCAGGAGTTGGTGGTGAGAAAGATGAGAAAAATGAGAAAAAGCACCAATTTTCGACCTTAAATGGTCCTGGTCGTACGCGATTGGTGCAGAAGCGACCTGGGGTCGTGTGGGGCTAGATCTCCTGAACACCAAAACTCAGTTTCACATAGCCGTCGGCTGTGCCTACTTCCCGGGCGGCACTCAGAACTCACGAGCGAGGAGTGACCAACCCACCAAAACTTATCACAAATGAATCTTGGGCCACATATTAATATTAAATACAAGGCTCGTATTAAATATTAAGTAAGCTTTTCTTTGGGCCACAAATTAATTATTAATTACAAGACCCACGTAATACTCCATTTAACTCTTTAAAATTTTAAATTAATTAATGAGTTTAATACATACAATTAATCTCATTAATTACATTATTTAATTAAAATAAAATATATTTATTTAATTTAATAATCTTTCACTTAATAAAATAAGACTAAATATTAGCCATGCGATTTATAACTAAATATAAAAAAAACGACTTACCTTTATAATTATTTAATAAGGTTGTTTTTGATAAATAAACTCATAGAAGGTTAGAATTTCATTTACCTAAAAATCTCGGGTGTTACATCTATGACAAAGACTCTGAGAAATGGCTAGATGTTATGAGAATAAAAATGGACTCCATGTATAAAAACCAAGTTTGGAACTTAATTGACCCACCCAACGAGGTACGACCTATAGGGTGCAAATGGGTTTTCAAGAAAAATACTGACATGGATGGTAATGTGATTACCTATAAAACACGATTGGTTGCAAAAGGTTTCAAACAAATTCAAGGTGTTGATTATGATGAAACTTTCTCTCCAGTCGCAATGATTAAGTCTATTAGAATTTTACTAGCCATTGCAGCGTATCACGATTATGAGATTTGGCAAGTGGATGTCAAAAAAGCTTTCCTTAACGGAAAGTTACTTGAGGACGTATATATGATACAACCCGAAGGTTTTGTCGCTCCTGAAAAATCTCATAAGGTATGCAAGTTGCAACGATCAATTTATGGATTGAAGCAAGCTTCAAGGAGTTGGAATTATCATTTTGATGAAGCGATCAAAGAGTTTGACTTCTCAAAAAATGAGGTTGAACCTTGTGTCTACAAAAAGGTTAGTGGGAGCACCATATCATTTTTTTTTATTGTATGTAGATGACATACTACTCATTGGAAATGATATTCCGACACTTGAGTCTGTAAAGGCATGGTTAGGAAATGTTTTTCAATGAAAGACTTAGGTGAAGTTGCCTATGTGTTAGGCATTCGGATCTATAGAGATAGATCGCATAAATTACTTGGCTTAAGTCATAGTACATATATAGACAAAGTGTTGAAACGGTTCAACATGTCTGATAGTAAGAAAGGGTTCTTACCTATATCTCATGGCATATCACTTTCTAAGACGCAATGCCCTACTACATCTCAAGAGAGTGAACGAAGAAGTAAGATTTCATTTGCTTCGACAATTAGATCTATCACGTATGGCATGATATGTACTCGACCTAATATATCATATGCTTTAAGCATGACGAGTAGATACCAATTCAATCCAGGTGATGGTCACTGAATTACCGTCAAGAATATCCTAAAATACTTAAGAAGAACAAAGGATTCATTCTTCGTATATGGCGGTGAAGAAGAGTTGAGTGTAAAGGGTTACACTGATGCAAGTTTCCAAACGGATAAAGATGATTTTTTATCGCAGTCTAGGTTTTGTGTTTTGTCTTAATGGTGGTGTTGTAAGCTGGAAGAGTTCCAAGCAAGTAACAGTAACTGATTCTACAACGGAAGCTGAGTACATCGCAACATCAAATGCATCCAAGGAAACCGTTTGGATCAAGAAATTTATTTATCAACTTAGAGTTATTCCAAGTAGTGATTGTCCTATAGAGTTGTTATGCGACAACAATGGAGCTACAGAACAGGCCAAGGAACCTAGATCTCACCAAAGATCCAAACATATTCTTAGAAGATATCATCTCATTAGAGTGATTATTAAAAGAGGCGATGTTAGTATAAACAGAGTGTCAACTGACAGCAATGTTGCTGATTCACTAACCACACCGTTAACACAGCAGAAACATGATGGCCACTGTAGATCCATTGGCATACGATGCATGGATGATTGGCTTTAGTGCAAGTGGGAGATTTTTAGTGAATACCTAAAAGCTAATCATACGATGATTCTAATTTTTGAGTTTTGTTTCATGAAAGTAATAAAAAAACAAAAGACATTGACCATTTTATTATGTTTATGTTATATTCTGTGTTTTAATTATACATAATAAAATAACTTTAGAATAATGTATTCTAAATGTCCCTAGTTAAAAATTATTTTGGGTTTTAAGGTTGAAGTAATATGATAATGACTAGCATATGTAGGGATTCATATAGAGATATTGAATCTGCATATGGGTACAAAATGGATATTTTGTGTATAGGACGTGACTCGTTATGAGAACACTGCATTGGATGTCATGTGAGTGTCATAAGTGTTTCTCATGTGGTCAATGTACATGTAATTCTTTAACTTGAGAAATATGGAATTTGTTATAGGCGAGTAATATATTTTGACATTTGTTCTAATCACTTCATAACTGGGTGACAAAATAATTGTTGGGTATGTTATAAATTGCATGGTAGAACTAGCATGTATCGAGATAAATTTTGTCCCTCTTTTATTAACAGGAGTGATGTCTCTAGGCCCCTTGATAAATATATACTAAGAAAATACATGAATGCTCAGATAATAGATATGAGATATTATGATATGTTTTATTAGTATATAAGGAAATCAAGAAACTAGAGATTGAACATAATGAGAATGACACATTCAATGTCTCGTGTTCAATTTGGACATCAAGGACAAATGAATAAAATATGTAAACTAAAATTGACTACAAATCGATAATTTGTTGTATCACCAATTCTCGTCATTTAGGTGACGATGATGTATTTCTAGATACCTCTCATGTTTTATAACTATAAATACGATTTTTATATTTATTACCAACATGTCGAGAACCCATTGGATCACACGCTTTGAACATATTCGAATAAGAAGTTTCAATAATTAAAACGTTTAATTATTATATCTGATTTGTATTGATTTAATTTGATTAAATAAAATCAGATATTATTTATGTTAGACATAAATAAAGATAGTTTGAGATCCTATCTTCAAACTTCCCTTTTATGGAAAAATAGCCGAAATGTGTAAAGGAGTCGTAAAAAGCATGCATTAATTTTAAGGTTTTACAAAAATCTAATTATTACACTAATCTATCAAGAAGGTAATATAAATATAATCACAATGGAAAAGGAAAACATATAGAAGAAAATGTGGAGAAAAACTATTTCCGATAATGATTTCCAAATAAAAACTATTGGGAAATCTATGTTTTGTGGTTAGTATAAACTTGGATAAATTTCTGGATCGTAAATTGAAAATCGCTTTCCAAATACTATATTTCGCCCTTAGAAATGCCTTAGGTTAAAGCGAAATTAGTAATGAGATAATTCAAAACTTACATACACGAATTAAGGCACAAATTCGTATGTATGTATGTATATATATATATATATATATATTTACTAGATCAACCGTTTATGTATTTATAAACCGTTTATATATTTATAAGAGAGAACGACTGTTACGGGCAATTAGGTGGTTAATATGTAACTGCTAAGCAGTTACAACTACAACATATAAAATTTAGCAACGATTACAATTAACTTCAAAGGCTCTGATTCAAAAGCACCAAACCCAAAGGTGATACCCATGATTAGAGGCTCTGGACAGAAGGCTCTGATCACCAAACTTAGTAAATTGCATGTTAAGAAGCTCTGGACCGTAGGTACAGATGCTCTGATCACCAACCAAACTCAACCTCTTATCAGAAGTATCATAAGATCTTAGTCAAAGGGCTCTGAACTATAATTAGGTGAACTTTCAAGATCAACTTCATTGTGCTATTCATTAACACAATGGGTGAATCCAGTCGTACGGGATGCTGCAACATTAAATTCTTTAGAAAAATAGATACATTTACGAATGTATCTCCAGAAGCAAGAAACAATGGAAAAGAGATAGCCACGTCAACTTTTACGCAACCCACTTACATTTCTAACGCTTCACATCATAAACTATAATACAACTTTTCATATTAGTATTACTATACGGAAACTAACGCGCACAACATTTCGTTTAGTATTACTAAAGGGAAACAAATGCAACATCACATACAATTAGTAGCTTCCATATGTCGACTCAACATTGTGCATTAGGATCCCAGTATCAAGACAATGACCTGCAAATAGAAGCTGGGATATTGATCTACTCAGAGCTAGAGATAGTGCATAAATAGATGATGGAGGACTTGGACGAGCATTCAGCGAATTATGGTTTACAGTTATAAGGGATCGTGAAAGAATGATCTAATCCTGGTCGATGGGAGTGTCGGGGGAATTCGAGTGCGAAGAACGGAACTTTAGGGCTTCGAAATGCATGGCGTGACTATGCCCGAAGACTGTGACATTGTCACTGTCGCCAAGGTCAATGTCGCGGGAAGGGAGTGTGACATCGTTCACAATCGCAGGGCACAATCGTGTGGGCTATAACCCCCATGGTACAATCTTGGCGACAATACCCTGGGCACAATCGCAGGGCACAGTCGCGGTCGGCCCCAGGTTGATTAAAATCGGGTTTTTAGCCATTTTCTTCATTTGATACTTCATCAATCCAATTTTAACTTTGTCCCAACCGAATCCCTTTGATCCCATTATTGATTTTGAGCATTTGAGGCACCAAGACTTGGGATTCCAAGGGATTCTTCATAAATCTAGCAAGGTTTTAGAAGCTAGAACTAAGAAATCTTCATCTTCAATTTTTGTCATCAAGTTTCTAGGGTTTCATCAAACCCTCTTTAAAACCCTTTCCATTCTTTTGAATATTGGGAGTTTGAGGTTCACATAGGTGACCCTATAAGTATATGGTTGGTGGATAGAAGTTGTGGTTAAGGTAACCTTCTCTTTTCCTTCACCTAAGAAATTAGGGTTTTATGGTTCTCGTTTCCTTTACACTTGTTGGAACTTGGTATAACTTAGAAATGTTTGTAGCTAAGGATTATTGTGAAAACTTGGAGCTAGTGGAAGGATTCAAGATCTCATCTAAGGAACTCAAGTTTGTAGGTAAAAACCTAGATTAATATAAATCTAGCAATGTGAGTTCTAGTTGCTTTACAAAACTATATACATGTCAAAATATAAATGTTTTGGGGATTTTGCACATATGTTACATGCACACTTTACATTTTATGAATTTTATGATTAAATGGGTATTTGTACATACTTGGGATGTCAAAGCTTTATGATGGGTTGATAAGTGTGTTTGGGTGTTTTAATAATCAAAAAGGATATTTAAATCATGTGACGGAGATTTCTTGGATATATTGGAGAATTTGGGCAACATAAGGTATTGGGTTCTATTATGTGAAAATTGAGTTACAAATAGTTATTTTGGGATTTTACCCAACTTATGAGTTTTGGAAATTGGAGCTTTAAGCTTTTTCAGATTTTAAAGGGGTGAGTTAATGGAAACGGTCATTCTTTGACCTTATGAGTATTTTAGGAAAATGTGAACCTTACGGTTTATGTAACACCCCAAAAATGGGACAACAAAAATTTCCAATAAAAATGGAAATGTGGTATGTGTTTTCCATAGCAAGAGCCTCCCAAAAATGGGGAAAAGTATAAGCACCGGTTTAATTACAATTTGTAATATAACGGAAACAACCGACAACCGTACCTAATCTAACTTCTAAACAGAAATAAGATTACAAAAGGGTGTCGTCTCTAATCCAATGATGTCTCTCAAGATTGATGTCCCAAAATGAACTCTTTCCATAAGCTCATACTATCATGACTAAGCCTTCTTAAGTCCGGCGCCGCTAGAACCTGAGATATACATCAACACCAACAAGTTTTAGGCCAAAAAGCCTAGTGAGTTTGAATAATAATAACATGCCACAACAATAGTAAAAATGTCAAGGTTATCAATATGTATAATAATGGTTGGAGTCAATGGGGGAGACCCATAGCACCACTCATGTTCCACCCAAAGAGACGAGATACCTTAGCGTCAACTACCATGAGTGACGCCCAAAAGGCCCGACACATCCGATGGGTACAACTACGACATTGCTCCGAATGGAGGTGGTCTAGGCGCATACCTACAAAGTGGCACCCAATACTATGTGCTCCTAGTGTCTACTTGACTTGGCTCATCCAATATTCAAATCCCGGCCCAAGGTTACATTAAAATATGTCAAATAACATCATAAGCATTTGGTGGTTAAACTACCACATTCATCATAGAGAGGATTCTTGAAATTATGTCATGTTCCTCACATTAGCCAAAGTAGTCCTATGAATCCATATATGAGTCTTCAAGAGGTAAAGTTATCTTTTGGCATTCAAAAGCACAATAGCAAGTAATACCACATATTTATGACCCCATAGGCAACCTTTAGTGCCAAACCCACACGGTAGGTTTGAAACCCTAATACAAAGAAGGTTCCTTTGAGAAATTGTGAGTCCCAGTTTAATGTGCAAGATTATAAAGATTAACAATAGATTTCAAATCACAAATCCTAAATGTATTGAATCTAAACTTTCACAGATTACAAACTCTCACTAGTTTCTCAAAGATACACTCTTCTCTAATTAATCACATGTCTAAGCTCTATCTACTCTAGATTACAAAGAAGACAACTATTTATACCTGCAACATTATTCAAGGAAAACACAACTAAACTAACAAACAAACAAGTTGACTTTAGTTGACTTTGACTTTCCACTTGATGACTTTGACTTTGCATTCTTGAAGGCTTTGACTTGGGCTTTTGACTTTCAATCTAGATGATCTTGAAGACAACAATTTATGATCTAACAATCTCCCCCTTTGGATTCAAGATCATCTTCGCAACGATAAGCTAATCATCTCCCCCTTTGTGAAACAAATAGAGATATTCTTCAACTCAAATTCTTCTTTCGATTAAATAATTAGTAATCTCCCCCTTTATATAAACTTGCATTTTTCTTCAAATGAACATCATCTTCAAAGCACATTTTCCCCCTTTGGGACAAAAACTGATCTTCTCAGGCAATCAACATTCTCCCCTTATTGAGATGAAAATTGATAATCTTCACTCTCCCCTTCTTGTGATCTTTAACATTCTCCCCCAAAGACTTTAATAAACATCATCATCTTTAGCAAAGAAATTGTCTTCGGTTGTAGCTTACTTTTCTCTTCTTAAAATAATCTTCAAAAGAAAATTTCTCAAACTTTCTTGAAATCTTGAACTTTCTTCACAAATTCTTTCTCATTTCTTGACTTTCTCCCATAACTTCTTTTCCATTTCTTGACTTTCTCCCATAACTTCTTTTCCATTTCTTGACTTTCTCCTCCTTTTTGATGATGTAGAGCATAGAAATCATCAAAACTTTCTTCAAGAAATGTTAGGTACCAACTTCTAACCACTTTTGGTATCTGATCTTTCCTCAAGATATGTGAACCATCCGTCAATTCAACAAATGTATTCATCCGAATCTTTTTAAATTCAGACAAATAGGAATGTAACCCTAAATCAACAAATGAATTAGTTAGAAATGCCTGTAAGCAGCATAGAGCCACTTTGTATAACAAATGTACATTGGAAAGGAGCTTTTTGATGTTCACTCTCCCAGGGCTTCCATTCAATCATCAAAAAACCACAAAGGAATTTTTTATGAATGCTATGACAAGAAAACATATTCCTTGTGTGCTCGTGCTAGTGTAGAATTATTGAAGCTGCTTAGGCTTTTTTTATTGGCTCAAAATGTGTAAACCATTGAGACAACAACAGTATTACACAGACTCAATGTGCATGATCGAGATGCGAAGGTGGGGCAGACTTCCTTCTGTTTCAATATTCAAATCCTCCAAATGAAGATCAAATAGCATATGTGTTGCGTCCCCAAGAATATATGAAACATCTTTTTGTTGAGAAAAAGGTGAGTAGCTGGTGGGGTTTAAATCAAGAGTTAGCATGGGCTAGTGCCTGTTTCAATGAAGGTCACCAAAGAATGTGAACCAATAGTAGATGAGGCTGCCCGGCTCAGGAAAAAAATTGGTGTTGATTTTTGATATTCTTTTAACTCTTTTCTCACACCTTCTTTCTTTTAAACATTTAAGCTCACTTCTAACCAAACTCTCTTTTCCATTTTACCTCATTACACACCCACACTCTGATATTGACCCCTCGCCTCTCGATCACTCAAGGATAACTTATTGGGTAGGAAAAACTGGTTATTATGAATCCATAAAAGTTCTTTTAATCTCACACATTAATCCCATGAATTTGTCCAAAAAGCACGATGTTGCTCAACAATTTAACTTTATCAGTTAAAGCACAATGGTATGAAATGCATGTCAGATATATGTATGCTCAGAAAGATAATCATGAATATTTGAGCATTTTAAACATGAAAGATTTTCTCAAAACAAGGAAATTGAATGAACAAAGTAAAATCAACTGATATGTTTTGAGAATATGACAATGCATAGAAAAGATCAAATATGAATGTGAATGATTTAACAATAAAGGCATATGTCATGAAAAATTGGATGTTGTCTATACGAATCAAGTATAAACAAGTCTTGAAAGAAACACTTTAAATGAAATCATGCTCAACAAACATTGAATATACAAAAGGAGTTTATTACCATCGAAAAATTGTTTCATTTTGAGACATGGTAATAAGAAAGTCAATAAAAGTACTAAACCGATGTGTATGAATACTTGACGGTATATGGAAAAAATAATGCACAAGTATTAATCTTTTTTTCGAAGGGTGTCCTAGGCTATGCCTAGACTAATCCCTTGGCAAATTATTGATTGTAAGACATCAGCCCTGATTAAACCTCAGTAGCCACAATTGTTGTGTACGCCCGGATTCGAACCCTGGGCAGATGGGATATTCCACCACATCCCCCACGGCCTTAACCAGTACGCCACAACCCTTGTGGTTAGTATTAATCTTTGGAAACACACGGTTAGTTAAACATGAAAGCACATAAAATGAAAACATTTAAAAAGACACACTTCTAAAACTCATGAAAACATTTAAGAACTGAGAAAGTGGTTTGAACACTTAAGAAAGTTGTTTTCATGTTTGAAAATTGTCCATCCTTCAAACACAATGAGATTAAGGTTATAATTATCCTTAAACACATCCAAAATCTCATAAAGTCAGCCTCAAAGTTACGATTACGGTTAGCAATCTTTTCTTTGAATGATTTTCCTTCAGAACCAAACTCAGTTTTCTCTATCTCAAGCCTGTCTCGTTCAACAACTATTAGCTTCTCAAAATCTTATACTTGTTTTAAGAGCTTTGCACTTTTCTGATCTACTGTTTTCTTCTCTTCAAATGTCTTTCTTGAAAATTCAAAAAAAATTTCTTGCAAACGTTTGCTTTTCATTCTCAAAACCATTCTTCTCTTTCTCAAACTCTTGTTTTTCCTTCTTAAACTTTTCCATAATCTAAGTAATTTGATTCTGCAATTATGAATTCTTCTTTTATAGCTCAGCAGTTGCAGTATCAAAACTTTTAGATTTCTCTTCACCCATCTTGACAGCTTCTTGCTTGTTTTTAACAATTTGAGCTTCTAGATCTGAAATATTCCTTTTGAACTCAAAATTTGTACTTTCTAATATCTTTGATCTCTCTTCATTCTTTTTGATGACATCTTTCTCTAACTCAGAGATTTTCTTCTTTAGATCAGAATTCTCAGTCTCCAAGACTCTTGCTTTTTCTTCAATCATGATGGTGTATAAATCCCAATATCAATCAAGCACAATCAATTCAAGATATGGCAATTATGTATTCTAGAGAGAGAGTAGAGAGAGAAACAATCACAAGTCGTATTATGATATAACAATGTTACAAGCTTAGTTACAAGATTACTTACAACATTTACTATTTATACTACAACTACTTCTCTCAGATTACTAAACTCTCTAAACAATAGAAACACTCATATCACTAAAGTTGACTTTGTTGACTTTACATGACTTTGACTTTTCTCATTAAATCTTGGATACAATTATACACTAAGAATTCCCCCTTTGTATTCAAGATTTAATAAAAATTTGACGATCTTCTTCAGCGCTCTAATTCTTCAAACTTTGACTCTGACAACTTCAAACTTTGTAGCTCTGACATTCTTTAATCTCTAATGCTTTGAAGAATCTTGAAAAGTCTTTCACATTTAGCATCTTTGGAAAGTCAACAAGTCACGAATCTGAATTCTTGAAATTTTTGAAACTTCAACTTTGAAACATCTTTGAACTTTGAGGAATCTTTGATCTCATATCTTCATCTCTGTAATCTCTGGATCGTCTTCAGAAAACCAACTTTCTCGAATCATTTGGACTTGTCTTTAAATCATCTCGGAATGATTTCTTTTCATCAGATTTAAACTTTCAAAATTTCTCCACAAAAGTCTTTTCACTTTGAACTTTCTTCATACTTTGAAATTGAACTCTGTAGATTTCTCCCCCTTTTTGATGAATTGTGAGAATCAAAATCATCAAAACTCATTTCAATTTCAACTCAATCTTTAAAACTTCTCTCCCTTTTTGTCAATATAGAACAGTCTTCATGATCTCCTCTGGTTATGTTTGAACATTCTCCCCCATTTGATCTGATAAAGAGCCGTCAATTCATGAATGTATTTATCCGAATCTTTTCAAATTCAGACAAATTTTGAATGGTAAACCTGAATCAACACATGAAACAGTTAGGAATGTCTGTCAGTAACACAAAGTTACTGTGTACAACGAATGTACAATTTAAGGAGCTGGTTTGATGTTGGCTCCCCAGGACTTCCATTCAATCATTGAAAAGACACAAGGTATTTTCTATGAATGTTCTGACAGAAAAACAAATTTTCTGTGTGCTCGCGCTTGTGTATGAAAGAATTATCACAATGATTGTGTTTCATAAGGCTCAAAGTATGTAAACCATTGAGACAACAATGATATACACAGACACAATGTGCATGATGAAGGGTCGAAGGTGGGGCAACTTTCCTTCTTTTTTAATATCAGTATCTTCCAAATGAAGAACCAATAGATTATGTGTTGCTTCCCCAGAAAATGTGAAACATTCTCTTTTTGAGAAAAGAATGAGTAGCTGGTGGGGTGTTTGCAAGAGATGGCATGGACTAGGTGCCTTTTTCAATGTTGTTCACAAAGAATTGTGAAACAACAGTTTATGCGGCTGCCCGGCTAAGAAAGAAGTTTGGTGCAGAGTCTGATATTCTTTTACTCTGATCTCTCACCCTCTTTCTTTTAAACATTAAAGCTCACTTCTAACCAATCTCTCATTTTCATTTTACCTCTTCACACACCACTCTCAATCTTTTGACCCCTCTCCCCTCAATCACTCTAAGGAATACTTTTGTGGTAAGAAACACTGGTTATCGTGAATCCATGGAAGTTCTGTTTAAGCACTCACACTGAATCCCATGTATTTGTCCTAAAAACATGCGTATCTCAATGATTTTCTTGACATTTAAGTACAAGAAATCATTTGTCAGTATATGTATGCTCATTAAAGATAAGAATGAATTTTGAGCACTTTAAGCATTTAAGATATCTCAAAACTTTGTATGAATGAATAATCATGAAAGAATAGAAATGTTTTGAGAATCTGACAATGATTAAAATCAGATCAAATTATCATGAAGAAAAAAATAATATTTTAGGAAATCAAAGACGTAAGATGTTTATATGAACAATATATAAACATATTAACAATAAAAGCACATATCAGTATAGAAATGACGTTTGATTCAAACAATAGTGAATAGCAAACGAGAGTATTACCATAGAAAGATTAAACTTTTGATACATGGTAATAACAAAATCAATATGAAGTACTGAACCGTTGTGTATGAATACTTGACAGTATATAGACAAGATAATACACAAGTATTAATCTTTGGAAACACACGACCAGTTAAACTTTAAAGCTCCATGATGAAAAACCTTTAAAATCACACTTCTAAATTCAATAAATCTTTTGAGAATAAGAAGTGGTTTGAACATTTAAGAAAACGTTTTTCATGTTTGAAAGTTGTTCGTCTTTCAAACAATCAGAGATCTAGATCAGAAGATATTTACCTTTTAGCTCCCCCTCAAATCATGATAGAATGATTTTATTCATTTAAGCTCCCCCTGGATATTTTCAAAATATCCTTATCTTTAACATTAAAGAACGAGTCCTAAGCTGTGTTACTTAGAAGTCATAGTCCTTTAACATTGAAGTATGGGTCTTGAACTGAATTATTCAAGAGCCATAATTCTTGACATTGAAGTGTGGGTTTTGAATTGTTTTGTTCAAAAGCCTTAGTTCTTGCTCCCCCTTAAACTTTGGGTGTCTGCAACACAGATTTAGCTTTTGGTACCCACTGGTATTTGGGTCCTGATGTGTTAGTTGCAGTTCTTGTGGGGGTTACATAATAAGAACCATACCAGTAATCAACAAAATTGTTACTTACAAAGTCATTTGCTCCACAGTAAGAACAACAAATTTTCTTCTGAGCAATCCTGAACAAATGATTAGTAGAGTAAAACATATCAGAATTTCCAAAAGATTTACCTTTGTATGCTCTATTCTTTTTGGCATTTGTTGTGGAAGCAGATGCTTTGTCTTTCTTCTTCTCATTTGTAGAACCTTTAACTCTCCAGACCATCTGTTCTTTCTTAGATTGCTTTCCAAGAGATTTAACATAAAATCTTGTTGGACTATCAACAGACTTGTCATAAAATAGATTAGATGGTCGGATCTGATTTGATTTGACAATGATTGGTTTGACACTTTTGTTTTTGAAAACATTTTTATCATGAATTGAACTTGAAGCTGTTTTGAAAGAACAGACTGATTCTGTTGAGATATCAACAGGTGATTGATCAATCACATCAGTTGATACTTTATCTGACAATTCAACGTTTGCAGCTTTCAAGTCCTTTATCTTTTTGGACAAAATATTTCTTTCATCAGAAAGTGTGTCAAACTTTTGTTTCAAATCATTTCTTGCCATCTGTTCTTTAAGGATATCTGAGGATAGAACAGAGATCTTGGATGTGAGCTTAGATATTTCTGATTCAAAGATTTGACGCTCTTGCTCAAAATCTTTTTCTAAGTTCTTGGTTTTATCAGAAATTTCATTGAAGATCCCAACATTTCTCCTATCAGATTTATTCTTTTCAATCTCAAAAGACTTCTTCTTTTCTTGAAAAGCTTTTCTTTCTTTCTCAAGTAAGTCTTGTAAAATGGAGATCTGTTTGGGAAATTCAGAAGTTTTATCTTCAAGAACTTTTCTCTCTTTGACAAAAGTGTCTCTTTCAGTAATTAAAATCTTTTCAAATTCTGACACTTGCTTTGAGAGTTTTAAACATCTTAGCTCAAGATCCTTCTTCTCTTGGTTAGCTTTCTTGGAAAGATCAGACAACTTTTGAGCAGAATTTTTCTCCAGATTAACTCTGTCTTTATCTGATTGGAAGCTTTTCATCAGATCAACATTTTTTGCTTCCAGTGCAGATACCTGATCTTAAAAAGCCTTAAACTTGTGTTGAAGCTTAACTGATTCATCTTGCAGTTCTGATGCTTTTTGTTCAGTTGTCTTCAGTTGGCTTTGAATATTTACAATCTTTCTCTCTTTTAACTTTATTTCTTTTTCACAAGTCTGAATAATATTTTCTTTTAAAGCAATCATTTTCTCTTTCTATTTAATCTCTTTCTCTCTTGCACTGATGGTACCTACAAAATCAGATTTAACAATATTAGTACATTTAACACAATCAGGAGTTTTATCAGAATTAGACAACTTAGTTTTCAACTCCTGAATTTGTTTAAGTAGAACTGAATTCTGATTCTTTAGTTTGTCCCTTTCAGCTTCAATTGCCGGTATCTCAGGCATGTACATGATTGCACAGTCTCTCCCTAACAAAACTGTAGACATCATGAATAAAATGATTAGTATTCAATGACTGATCGTTCCCAAACAATTCAGAAAATTTGACTGAAAGTCAAAATCAGATCACCACTAGAAAAATATTTCCAGAAAAAAATACAAGTCCAGAATTCGTAGACTGCACGAACTCGCAAAGCACTAAACTCTCAAGTCATTGTTCATAAGACTTCTCGCTAAATGCCTTATGCGCGAACCTAGAACTAAAGAACTCGCTAAACGTGTTGTGCGCGAAGTAGCTTCTTGCAAGATGCTTCGTGCGCGAAGTAGACTTAGAAAAAATTTGAACTTTGAACTTCTCGCAAGTGAATGCAAACTCGCACGTCGAAATTCTTGCGCGTTCCTTACTTAGAATTTTTTTTCTTTTACAATATCAAAACTCGCTAAGTGGAAGCTCGCATGACTAAGAAACTCGCATGTCACTGTTGATAAAGCTTCTCGCTATATGCCTCGTGCGCGAACGATGAACTCGCAGAAGTTTTATGCGCGTTTTGTCCACTTCTCGCAAACTCTTTATGCGCGAACCACACTTAACATTTTGAAGATCAATATGCGTGTTCTTGGTAGTTTGCACGAACTTCAGCGTGCGTGTTCTTCATATGAATGTTGCGCGAAATCTAGATCTTGCGCGTTCTTGACTCTGTCGTTCAAAAATTGATCCAAAATCTTTGATACCTGCAATTAGACCTTGAAAATGTATAGGGATGATCGATTTTTCGTTTGGAACATATTTCTAATACAATATTTCGATTAAAAACAACAAATCTCACAAATTCGATTCAAACAGTATCGATCATTTCAAAAACCAAGATTTTCAAAAAAATTCAAAATTGAATGAGATTTGGTTCGAATTTTATGATTCGATCAACACAAGAAACATTTTAAAACAAAAGGCGAATACACTGAACCCATTATCTTGCAACAAAAACGATTTTCCAACGAAAATTTAATTGAACGGTGATTTTCTGCAAGTTCTTAAAATTTTCAAGAAATTGATCCAAAATTCGATGAACCAATTAATCTGAATTAGATTTGGTCTCGCTCTGATACCAATTTATAGTGTATAAATCCCAATATCAATCAAGCACAATCTATTCAAGATATGACAATTATGTATTCTAGAGAGAGAGTAGAGAGAGAAACAATCACAAGTCGTATTATGATATAACAATGTTACAAGCTTAGTTACAAGATTACTTACAACATTTACTATTTATACTACAACTACTTCTCTCACATTACTAAAGTCTTTAAACAATAGAAACACTCATATCACTAAAGTTGACTTTGTTGACTTTACATGACTTTGACTTTTCTCATTAAATCTTGGATACAATTATACACTAACAAATCAACTTGATATGATCATTTTGTAGTAAACCAAACACCCGTTGTTTGAGATCTTGATTGGTTTTCTATAAAGTATTGATCTCACTCTTTAATTTCCCTTAATTCTCTTTTCTTTTATTTCCGCACCGAATTAAACTTTTGCCGAGTCGATCGTTATCTTCTCTCAACCTTTCAATGATACGCGTATGTGCTTTCTGTTGATCTTCAAGTTCTAAAATCTTACGTTTCTTATCTTTCTCTTGACGTTGTTCAGAAGTATATTCTTCAACAAAGAAATAATCATCCATTGTTCTTGATAATAGTTGCACAAATGATCATTAACAAAAAATCATAAATTTTGATCACACTCAAAAATGTGTCCCCCTTCGCAGACTTAGCACGGGGGTCCTGCTACCCGGTTAGCGGGTGGGGTCAAGGGACAATGCCCTTGCAGGGACTAGGGGCAACGCCCCGAGAGAAAAAAAAATTGACATTGAAAAGTCATATTGCAAAACTCGTATGACACTGAAAGCCAATTCTTGCAGACCACTGTGCACCCAACTTTTCGCAAAAGCTATCAACAAAAAAGTGAGGAATTCATAGACTGAGGCTTGCGAATTCTTGCTTGTCGCAGGCTGAAGCTTGCGAATTCTGAGCTTTTCGCAGTCTTAGGCTTGCGAATTCTTACTTGTCGCAAGCTGAGGCTTGCGAATTCTTGACTGAGAATAAATCCAACACTTCAGACAAACTTTTCGCAAAATGTTTTGCAAATTATATACTTAGAAAAATTCACAAAAACCGCTTCTCGTAGGGATTTCTCGTATGCTACGACTTGCGAGTTCTTGAGGAATTCACAGACCAAAGAACTTGAACAGTAACAATTTGCACGATACGGCTTGCGAGTTCTTTACTTTTCGCACAAAGAAGTGTGTGAATTATGTCCTCGGAACTTTTCAACAACACTAAGCTCTGCGAGTTCTTGAAGAAATCGTACACAAGCATTTGTGAATTCTTGCACTTTTCGTACACCAAATCCTGCGAGTTCTATCCTTAACAAAAATTTACACCAATATCAAAATAGAGTTCTGCGAGTTCTTCAAGGATCAGTCTTGCAATTTCTACAAATCTTGCGAGTTCTTCAGATTTACGACCTTGTGACCAACTTTTCAACTCTAAATCCTTCAAAACTCTAAATATGATTCTGAAACTTTGAGAATTGATCCTCAAAGACACTCTGAAAACAAAATTCTAACACATGATTTTTCTCAAAAACAACAAAATTACATGAATTAAGCAAGATATAGTGCGTTTCAAGACTCGAACAAAAATACAATCAAATCCCAAATTCACACAAATTAGTTGTGAATTGGATAACTAATCAACACAAAACCTTTTCTAGACACCAAATCGAGTACAAATCTAACAAAAACAATCCAAAAATACCACACAAACTCGAAATCGATTCTAGATCAGTTTGTTCTACGAGTTCTTGAAAGTTCGATCAACAAATCAGATTATTGAACAATTTCTGATTGATTTTCTTGCTCTGATACTAATTGTGAGTCCCAGTTTAATGTGCAAGATTATCAAGATTAGCAATAGATTTCAAATCACAAATCTCATATGTATTGAATCTAAACATTCACAAATTACAAACTCTCACTAGTTTCTCCAAGATGCGCTCTTCTCTAATTAAGCACACGTCTAAGCTCTTACTACTCTAGATTACAAAGAAGACAACTATTTATACCTACAACAGCATTCAAGGAAAACACAACTAAACTAACAAACAAACAAGTTGACTTTAGTTGACTTTGACTTTCCACTTGATGACTTTGACTTTGCATTCTTGAAGGCTTTGACTTGGTTTTGACTTTCAATCTAGATGATCTTGAAGACAACAATTTATGCTTTAACATTCTCCCCCTTTGGATTGAAGATCATCTTCACAACGATAAGCTAATCGTCTCCCCCTTTGTGAAACAAATAGAGATTTTCTTCAAGTCAAATTCTTATTTCGATTAAAAAATTTTAATCTCCCCCTTTATATAAACTTGCATTTCTCTTCAAATGAACATCATCTTCAAAGCACATTTCCCCCTTTGGGACAAAAACTGATCTTCTCAAGCAATCAACATTCTCCCCTTATTGAGATGAAAATTGATAATCTTCACTCTCTCCTTGTGATATTTAACATCCTCCCCTAAAGACTTTGATAAACATCATCATCTCTAGCAAAGAAAGTATCTTCGGTTGTAGCTCACTTTTCTCTTCTCAAAATAATCTTCAAAAGAAAATTTCTCAAACTTTCTTGAAATCTTGAACTTTCTTCACAAATTCTTTCTCATTTCTTGACTTTCTCCCATAACTTCTTTTCCATTTCTTGACTTTCTCCTCCTTTTTGATGATGTAGAGCATAGAAATCATCAAAACTTTCTTCAAGAAATGTTAGGTGCCAACTTTTGACCACTTTCGGTATCTGATCTTTCCTTAAGATATGTGAACCATTCGTAAATTCAACAAATGTAATCATCCGAATCTTTTCAAATTTAGACAAATAGGAATGTAACCCTGAATCAACAAATGAATTAGTTAGAAATGCCTGTAAGCAGCATGGAGCCACTTTGTACAACGAATGTACATTGGAAAGGAGTTTTTTAATGTTCACTCCCCTAGGGATTCCATTCAATCATCAAAAAACCACAAAGGAATTTTTTATGAACGTTATGACAAGAAAACGTATTCCTTGTGTGCTCGTGCTAGTGTAGAATGATTGAAGTTGCTTAGGCTTTTCATATAGGCTCAAAATGCATAAACCATTGAGACAACAACAGTATTACACATACTCGATGTGCATGAATGAAATGCGAAGGTGGGGAAGACTTCCTTCTGTTTCAATATCCAAATCCTCCAAATGAAGACCAGATAGCGTATGTGTTGCGTCCCCAAGAAGATATGAAACATCTTTTTGTTGAGAAAAACATGAAAAGCTGGTGGGGTTTTAATCAAGAGTTGGCATGGGCTAGTGCCTGTTTCAATGAAACACCAAAGAATGTGAACCAATAACAGATGTGGCTGCACGACTCAGAAAAAAAATTTGGTGCTGAGTTTTGATATTCTTTTAACTCTGTTCTCACACCCTCTTTCTTTTAAACATTTAAGGTCACTTCTAACCAAACTCTCTTTTCCATTTTACCTCATCACACACCAACACTCTGAATATTGAACCCTCACCTCTCGATCACTCAAAGATAATGTCTTGGGTAGGAAAAACTGGTTATCGTGAATCCATAAAAGTTCTTTTAATCTCAAACAATGATCCCGTGAATTTGTCCAAAAAGCACGATGAAAAATTGGATGTTGTCTATACGAACCAAGTATAAACAAGTCTTCAAAGAAACGCTTTGAATGAAATCACGCTCAACAGACATTGAATATACAAAAGGAGTTTATTACCATCGAAAAATTGTTTCATTTTGAGACATGGTAATAAGAAAGTCAATAAAAGTACTAAACCGATGTGTATGAATACTTGATAGTATATGGAAAAGATAATACACAAGTATTAATCTTTTTTTTGAAGGGTGTCCTAGGCTATTCCTAGACTAATCCCTTAGCAAATTATTGACTGTAAGACATCAGCCCTGATTAAACCTAGTGGCCACAATTGTTGTGTACACCCGGATTCGAACCCTGGGCAGATGGGATATTCCACCACATCCCCTAGGGCCTTAACCAATACGCCACAACCCTTGTGGTTAGTATTAATCTTTGGAAACACACGGTTAGTTAAACATGAAACCACATAAAATGAAAACATTTAAAAAGACACACTTCTAAAACTCATGAAAACATTTAAGAACTGAGAAGTGGTTTGAACACTTAAGAAAGTTGTTTTCATGTTTCAAACATGTCCATCCTTCAAACACAATGAGATTAAGGTTATAATTATCCTTACACACATCCAAAATCTCATAAAGTCAGCCTCAAAGTTACGATTACAGTTAGCAATCTTTTCTTTGAATGATTTTCCTTCAAAACCAAACTCGGTTTTCTCTTTCTCAAGCCTGTCTCGTTCAACAAATATTAGCTTCTCAAAATCTTATACTTGTTTTGAGAGCTTTGCACTTTTATGATCTACTACTTTCTTCTCTTCAAATGTCTTTCTTGAAAATTCAGAAAATTTTCTTGCAAACGTTTGTTTTTCATTCTCAAAACCTTTCTTCTCTTTCTCAAACTCTTGTTTTTCCTTTTTAAACTTTTCCATAATCTGAGTAATTTGATTCTGCAATTATGAATTCTTCTTTTGTAGCTCAGCAGTTGCAGTATCAAAAGTTTTAGATTTCTCTTCACTCATCTTGACAGCTTATTGCTTGTTTTTAACAATTTGAACTTCTAGATCTGAAATATTCCTTTTGAACTCTGTTAGACCACAGTCTCATTGGATTCAAGATCATCCAAACTGAAGATCGCAATCTGAAGCTAAAGCCTGAACGTCGACTCTCGATATTAAAGTCTATGTCTATTTGTAATAAATGTCAATGTAATTCAATGTAATTGTTATTAGTTATATTAGTTATTAGATATTAGATCTAGTTAACTTAGTTAGATAAAGTTAGTTTCTAGTTTAGTTATTTAGTTGTTAGAAATCATATCTAGATATTAAATCTAGATATTATCTTAGGAAGTGTGTTCAACACACTAGTTAGATTAGTTGTGTAACTCATTCTCAGATAGATCAGAGGATTCACACATACAAACACACACTTAAAGGTGTAAAAGAGAGAAAAACAGAGAACACAAATCCAAGCTTAAAATCGATCAACCTTGTAACTCGTTTGTTATAATCAATACAGGTTGGTAATCATTTTGTGTTGTTATTCTATAAAACTTGATAGTATTGTTGGACTGACAATTGGTATCAGAGCCTGATTAAGATCAAAACAAGTTTTCAGAAAAACGACTCTGTGTTCTTCAAGAAAAATTGACTTTGTGATTTTGAGTGTTTTAGGTGTTAGAATCGATCAGGTTGTGATCGTACTACATGCTAGATCGAGTTGTTGATATTTGATTTCACTTTTAAGCTTAAATCGAGTTCCAATTTGTGGATTTTATGTGAAAAAGTCGAAGTGGGTAAGTTCACTGTGCCATCGATTTTATTTCGAAAAAGTGTGTTTTAGAGAGATCGAGTGCTTACATACTTTTCTAAAAGTGTTTCTAGACACATTGGTAGGGTTTGGTATTGCAAAATCGTTTCAGGAACAGATTTTAGTCGATCTTTAGAAGTTCAGGACGAACACATGCATACCAGAGGAAGAACAGCCCGCAAAGTCCTACTGTGCGCGTCCCAAAGGACCCGCAAAGCATACTTCTCGGCTCCCAAAGCACCCGCAAAGCACATATCAGCTCACTTCTCGGTTCCAAGTCAGACACGCAAACCTTAGACCCGCATATCTCAACTGTGCGCTCCTCACTAGACCAGCAAACCTCAGTGTGCGCTTCTCACTAGACCCGCATACCTCAGTGTGCGCTTCTCACTAGACTCGAAAACCTCAGTGTGCGCTCCTCATTTGACACGCAAACCTGAATTTTGCTCAAATTTCCCACTTAGACAATTTTTTGGAAACTGTAATAGGGTCTTTATTAGTCATAAATTTTTTCTCTAGGGACCCCCGTGCTAAGTCTGCCTAGGGGGACAAAATTTCTTGTGTGATCAAATTTTATCTGGGTTAACGATCATATTCAAATTTTCTAATAAATACAGGATGACATCCAGAGAAGCCCTTGCAATAGGAACTGACACCAAGCCACCAGTTCTCTTCAAAGGAGAATACGAACAGTGGAAGGATCGGTTTCTGAACTTCATTGACAGACATGAGCTGGGTGATTTCATCAGGACATCTATAGAAGAAGGGGTTATGAGACCACCAATGATGACTCGTGTAGTTGATAATGTGCCGACTCAGGTTGAACTTAAGTATCATGAACTACAAGATGATAACCTCAGAAGAGCCAAAGGCGACAGATTAGCTAAGTCATACATATTACAAGGAATCCTAAATGAAATATACGTAAAGATTGACAGCTACAAGGCCTCCGGTAAAGAAATGTGGGATCAGCTTGAAAAGATGATGTTGGGCTCAAAGGTTGGAAATCAGCTGAAAATCTCCAACTGCCTAAATAATTATGAAGAATTTAGAGGCAGGGTGGGATAAACTTTAGAAGAAACCTATGACAGGTTTGTGACTTTGCTAAACGAACTTAGCAAGAACAAAGTTCACAAATCTCAAATTGAGCTGAACGTCAAATTCCTGAGCATTCTTCAATCGGAATGGAAAAGATTTGCTAGGCAGATGAAGCAGATAAAAGACTTGAATGAGATTCCACTTCACGAGGTGTATGAAACCCTCCGTCAGAATGAAGAAGAGGTGGATGAAATTCTAGCTAAGAATAGACAGAGAGGAAAGACAGTTGATGACACAGTCGCTCTTGTAGTTAGGAAGAAAAAGAACAAGACGATTGTGTACGAATCAGAAGAAGATGAAGCTTATGCAAACTCTGACACAGATGAAAATGATCAACTAAAGCAAGCAATGATGATGCTGACAAATGCTTTTCAGAAAAGGTTCTACAAAAAGCCAACATCAAACAGTCAGAGGTACTCATCTGGTCCGAACAACTACATCCACAAGGAAAGGGTTGAAGGAAGCAGATATGAAGGGAAGAGATTTGAAGGGAAGAGAACAGAAGAGAGGAAACCTGAAGAGAGAAGGTATCAGTATGAAGGAAAGAGATTAGAGGAGAGGAAACCGAAAGAGAGAAAGTTTAAAGCTGAAGGATCCAGTCAGCCAGAACCACCAACGTGCTACAACTGTGGCAAAATCGGTCACTTTGCCAAGGACTGCCGCAGATCAAAGGTCAGAAACTCCGACTACTACAAGAACAAGATGCTTCTTGCAAAGCAACATGAGGCTGGCAAGGCACTGATGGCTGAGGATGAATACTGGCTTGATCACTCAGATGAAGAAGAAGAGGATGAAGAAAAAGATGAAGCCGTCAACATGTGTTTGATGGGCCAGATAGAATCAGATGCTAATGCTGATTCAGATGATGAAGAAGAAGAGGTATGTAATCTATCAGATTTAGAGTTTATGAATAAAATGCTTGCCATGAGTTTAAAACAAAAAGAGTTAGAATCTAATCTTGAGCGAGAAAATGGTGTTAGAACTGACAAAAACCAATTGATACAGAAACTTCGCAATGAAATTGCTGAGAAGAAAGTATTGGTTGAGGTTTTACATAAAGATAATGACACCAACGCTAAGGAAAAGACAATAATTCTTAAAGAGAATTCAGATCTCAAGTCTAAACTGCTAAAATGTGAGATTGATAAATATGAGCTTACAAAATTGCATTCTTCATGTGTTGAAGAAAACAAAACTTTAATTGCAAAAATAGATGCTTTGGAAAAGAAGTTGTACTCATTAGGTCAGAGTGAACAAACCATTCATCTTAACAAACCGTTAGAAAACAAAGGCAATTGGGGAATCGGTTATAAGAATCCTCACTGTCTACAAAAAGGGATGTCTGAAGTGCCAGGACTTTATGATCATCTTAATATGCTATTAGCTCGTAGAATCCCTGAGTTTAAAACTTTTTGGACTAAACTATCGGAAAAGGATGAAGCCAATGAAACGGAAAAATGGTTGAAATCAGCTAAAGTTCATCTTTCATTTTGTTATGCGAAACTGAATAATAGTTATAATGAAAATCCAATATATCAAAAGGAGAAAACTCTTTCAAGTGATTTCTTTCCAAGTTATTTTGAAAAGGAAATGGAGGCGAAGCCTATTAAAGGTAAACTATATGTCCCTCCTCTCGTTTTAGAAACTAAAATATTTGAACTCGAGAATTCTTTATCAGATGAAAGACTTTTGATAAATATTGAGCAAAATGTTTTTTCAACTGTGTTTTCAAATTCTGTTATTTCAAAAGCTTCAAACTCTGAGGATACGTTTGGTTCATCAAATAAAGAGCTTAATTTTCTTAACTCTAACGGTAGTTTCGATGGTTGTTTTGAACAATTTGACTTTAATACAAAACTTCCTAACCATTCATCCTTTGTTAAGAAATCTTCAAGAAAAACCAGTATGCCTGTGAACGGTGCAAAATCAACGAAAGTTGATAATTCAGTCTCTGTGAAAGCTAAACATGCTAAAGGTAAGAAAATATCTCAGCATTCACAGAAACCGAACACTACTGGTAATCCGAAGAAGAAGCAATCGCTTGTTGCTCAAAGGTCTAACTCACCAGCTTTACATGTTTCAGATCTGAGCAAGCAAAGGCCAGACGTAAATTCTCAATGGCAACCCAAACGGAAGCTTGACAAGACCGTTTTATCGTTTAGTAGTGTTAATTGTAATAAGACTTCGCTTACTAAAGATGTTGTGATTGCTGATATTGCTGTTTTGAACCGAAAACTTGCTGTTTCTCAGAAACAATATACAATGAAGCAATTATTTCAGTTATCTTTATCTGCTGGAAAGTCTTCTATTTATGATAAACATGTCTCTATTTCTTGTCAAGATTCTGGAGATTGGTTTGGCAACTACCATGTGCATACATCTCATACTAATTCTTCACATGCATTTCAAAAGAAAAGAGGACCCAATTTGAAATGGGTACCAAAAACTTGTGCTAACACAGCAGGACCCAAATTCCAGTGGGTACCTAAGGCTAAATCTGTGTTGCAGGCACACAAAGCTTAAAGAGAAAACGACTTCTGATTATGTACAGATCAGGACTCGTTCTTCAATGTCAAAAATAGGTTTTTGGATAATGCAGTTCAAAACCCGAACATCAAAGTCAAAATAGGCTTTTGAACAAATCAGTTCAAGACCCGCACTTCGATAATCAAAGTGAAAATTCCAATGTTGTCGTATGAATATCTAAATTTGTAATTTCTCTTATGCAGACTAGTCATACATGGTTCTTGGACAGCGGATGTTCCAAGCACATGACAGGGCAAAAAGAGATAATGTCCAATTATAAAGACAAATATTGCGGAACAGTAAGATTTGGCAACGACCAGTTTTCTCCAATCATGGGACACGGTGATGTACAACATGACAATATCACTATCAAGAAGGTGAGCTATGTAGAAGGCTTAGGACACAACTTGTTCAGTATAGGCCAGTTCTGTGACAAAGACTTAGAGGTCAACTTCAAAGCCAAGAGATGTTCATTTCGCAATAAAGACGACGAAGAACTCTTGGTCGGTACTCGAGAAACATACCTCTACACAATAAACTTATCAAATGTCCAGACTGACAAGCAAGTTTGTCTACTGACGAAAGCATCGATGCAACAAAGCTGGTTATGGCATCGAAGGCTCTCTCACCTTAACTTTCGGTACATCAACAATCTGGTCAGTGGAAAGCTCGTCAAAGGACTTCCAGAGCTGAAATATGAAAGAGAACATCTTTGTGCAGCTTGTGAAAAGGGCAAGATGAAGAGGGCACCTCATAAACCGAAGCCTGAACCAAGTACCAATGCTCCTTTAGAGTTATTGCATATGGACTTATGCGGTCCGATGCGAACTCAAAGCTTAGGCGGCAAGAAGTACATACTCGTGATCGTGGACGATTACTCGCGATACACATGGGTCAAGTTTCTACATTCAAAGGATGAGACACCAGATGTTCTCATCACATTCCTAAAGACGACCCAGGTGAATCTGCAGAAACCGGTCAAGTTTCTACGAACAGATAATGGCACAGAGTTCAAGAACAACAAAGTTGAAGAATATCTCGAATCTGTCGGGATTTCACATCAATACTCTGCTGCTCGAACGCCTCAACAAAATGGAGTGGTCGAAAGAAGAAACCGAACGCTAGTCGAGGCTGCTCGTACTATGCTAAGTCACTCTGACTTACCTCTATTTTTGTGGGCAGCAGCTGTTACGACCGCGTGCTACACACAGAATCGCTCCATGGTACATCGAAGATTCAAGAAGACTCCTTATGCGTTAATCAACAACCGAACACCGACAATCAAATATTTCCATATATTTGGGTGTAAGTGTTTCGTTCTAAACGATAGGGAGAGTCTAAATAAGTTCAGTGCTAAGGCGGACGAAGGAATCTTCATTAGCTATTCCTCGACATCAACTGCATTCTGTGTTTATCTAAAGAAGTCAAAGACGGTGATTGAAAGCATCAATGTCTCGTTTGATGAAGAAATGGCTTCCGAACAACAACGTTCAGAACCCGTTATAACAGGAATACTAGCTTCTGGGCAACTCAGTTCAGGACCTACGTCTCGACAGAATAAATTAGATGAAGCTTCAACTTCAACTAACCATTTATCTGATTTAGATTTATTATTTGAATTGTTTTATGATGAATTTCTTGGATCTATTGTAAAGAAATTTGTTGTGGTTGATAGGATGGAAGACTTAACGACTATTCATCCAACCAGTTCAGATATTCCTATTGAATCAAATGCCCCGATTCAACAAGAGATTACAATTCAAATGCCAACTCCAACAGTTGAAGAAGTGACAACTGATAAAGAAACAGAAGTAGCTGAAACAGAATGAGATACTATACAGATCAATCTACAACCAGAACAAGCTGTACCTGCTGAGCCTTCTAAACCTGCCACTTCAACTGAAACCATCAATCCTCCTGAACAATCAGAAGAAGGTACAAGTGGATTTGTAGATGATACAACCGACATACAATCATCTAATCCACTGCCTCATGAACATAAATGGACCAAAGAGCACCCGCTAAGCCAGATCATTGGCGATCCATCAAAACCGGTGCAAACTAGGTCAACATCAATGAACATGTGCATGCATGACTCCTTTCTGAGCAAGTTCGATCCAACAAGAGTATCAGAGGCACTTGCTGATCCAGAATGGGTGGTCTCAATGCATGAAGAGCTAAATCAGTTCGATGCACTTCAAGTCTGGAGACTCGTACAAAAGCCTAAAGGTAAAACCATTATAGGTACGAAATAAGTTTTCAAGATAAAGAAAGACGAAGATGGTACCGTTATCTGAAACAAGGCAAGACTAGTAGCCAAAGGATACAGACAAGAGGAAGGAATAGACTATGACGAAACATATGCTCCTGTGGCGCGATTAGAGGCAATCAGAATGTTTCTAGCCTACGCAGCCTACAAGAACTTCACTGTCTTTCAAATGGACGTGAAGACAACATTCCTAAATGGAATTCTGAAGGAGGAAGTCTACGTCTCTCAACCAGAGGGTTTTGTCAATCAAGAGAAGCCAAATCACGTTTACATTCTCGACAAAGCACTCTACGGTCTGAAACAAGCACCTCGAGCCTGGTATGATGTCCTTTCCACTTTTCTAGTCAAGTCTGGGTTTTCAAAAGGTACGGTGGATACCACTTTGTTTATCAAAAAGGAAAAAGGCGATATCATTTTAATTCAAATCTATGTAGATGATATTATCTTTGGTTCTACAAATACTAAGTACTGTAAGAATTTTGCAAACCTTATGGTGTCTAGATTTCAGATGAACTTGATGGGAGAGATGAATTTCTTTCTCGGTTTACAAGTAAAACAATTTTCATCGGGTATTTTTATCAACCAATCAAAATACATTAGGGATATTCTTCGGTAGTTCCAAATGGAAAATTCAAAACCGATTGGTACCCCAATGGCACCAGGTACTAAAATTGGCACCGATCCTTCGGGAAAGGCTGTTGATGTTAGGACTTATCGAGGGATGATACGTTCTTTAATGTATCTTACGTCGAGTAGGCCAGATATATTGTTTTCAACATGCTTATGTGCAAGATATCAGGCCAATCCTAAAGAAATCCATATGTCTGCTGTGAAGCGCATATTTAGGTATCTAAAGGGCACTGCAGATCTTGGTCTGTGGTATCCTAAAGATACTAGTTTTGAACTAATAGCCTACACAGATGCAGATCATGCAGGTTGTAGGTTAGACAGGAAGAGCACGTCAGGACACGTACAGTTCCTCGGTGACAAGCTAGTAAGTTGGGCATCGAAGAAGCAACTTTGTGTTTCAACCTCCACGGCCGAAGCAGAATATGTAGCTGCTGCTAGCTGCTGTTCTCAGGTCTTATGGATGCGAACTCAATTGTGCGACTACGGTTTCGACTTCAACAAGATCCCGATATACTGTTACTCCAAGAGCGCCATCGCAATTACAGCGAATCCTGTTCAACACACCAAGACAAAGCACATAGACGTCAGGTATCACTTTATTAAAGATCATGTTGAAAAAGGAACAATTGAACTTTTCTTTGTAAAAACTGATTATCAACTTGCCGATTTGTTCACCAAACCCTTAGACGAAAAGAGGTTCAACTTTCTTATCTCTAAGCTTGGTATGTTAAATCTTAAAATCTAATCAGTAGTTACCTATAAAAGTTCTCTAAATTGTATACTTTTTCATCATTTCTTCATTCTTAACTCTGATTGATATCTGGACTTCTATCAAATGTTCATGATCCAAGGGGGAGAATGAGAAGAATTTGACATCTGGTCAATATTATTTCGGGGGGGAGCTCATAAAATTTGTGCATGTACCTTTTAATGTCAAATTTTTTTTTAATGCAAGATTTTAGAGGGAGCTCTTCAAGTCAAAAGGGAGTTCGGATATGACTTCTGATTATTTCTGATCAGAACTCGTTCTTTAAAAAGTTTTACTGCTTTTTTTGTCTTTTCATTATAAGTGAATAAATTTTACTTTGACTTGACATAAGACTTTTGCAGAATTTTTGAGAGAAGCTTAAAAGTTCATATGTTTATGACTTAAAGCTTAGCTTCATGGGATGTAAGATCGAACGTAAAGGTATAATTCTTTATCTTAATCTCATATATGGTTGAAAGAAGGACAACTTTCAATCATTGGAAAACATTGTTTTTAATGTTTAAACTACTTCCCGATTTTTCAACAGATTTTATATTTTGGAAGTGTATTTTAAATGTTTTCATGATCTAAATTGTGCTTTAACTGAAATAGTTAAACCAATCTGAGCATCACGTGCATCATAGGAAAACAAAGAATCATTGTGCTAGGTATTAACACAACTTCTATGGAATCACCTTAACCAGTATTTCTACCCAAGAAGTTAATCCTTAGTGATTGAGTGTGCAAATCGAAAAGAAATGAGTGTGATTAGAGAAAGCAAAAAGTTTAAAAGAAAGAGCGTGTGAGAACAGAGTTAAAAGAATATCACAACTCTGCACCAACTTTTTCTGAGTCGGGTAGCCACAATTCTAGTGATTCACAATTCTTTGGTGATCATTATTGAAACAGGCAACTAACCCATGCCAACTCTTGATCAAACCTCACCATCTACTCATTTTCTTCTTCACAAGAAAGTGTTTCACATTTTCAAAGGGGATGCAACACATATGTTATCTGATTTTCGTTCGGAAAATCTGGATATTGAAAAGAAGGAAGTCTGCCCCACCTTCGCACTTCAATCATCTACATTGAGTCTGTGTTTAACTTACTGTTGTCTCAGTGGTTTACACAATTTTGAGCCTATAAGCAATCATCAAGTGCTTAATTCTTTCTAACACAAGAACGAACATACAAGGAATTAGTTTCTTTGTCATAAAGTTTATAGAAATAACCTTTGTGGTGTTTCGATGATTAAATGGAAGCCCTGGGGGAGTCAACATCAAACAGCTCCTTTCCAATGTGTATTCGTTACACACAGTGACTTAGTGTTACTGACAGGCATGTTAATTGATTCATTAGTTGATTCAGGTGTTACACGACTATTTTGTCTGGATTTGAAAAGATCTGGATGAATATCTTTTGAATTGACGGATCAGGGGCTCTAACTGCAAGATAGACATTTCTTACAAATAATTTTGATGAAGTCGTTGCACTTAACATCAAAAAGGGGGAGAATGACTACACAAGAAATGGCAAAGATCACATGTTTCAAGAATCACGTCCACTCTTCAAAGGGGGAGATTGTTAGAAAAAGACATGCTGATTTAAGAGCTAGAGAAAGAGATTGCATCTTCTGAGCTGAACAAGAAGACTGAATTGCTAAAATCATTTTCGTAATGATCTTGATCCAAAGGAGGAGATTGTTAGACCACAGTCTCATTGGATTCAAGATCATCCAAACTGAAGATCGCAATCTGAAGCTAAAGCCGGAACGTCGACTCTCGATATTAAAGTCTATGTCTATTTGTAATAAATGTCAATGTAATTCAATGTAATTGTTATTAGTTATATTAGTTATTAGATATTAGATCTAGTTAACTTAGTTAGATAAAGTTAGTTTCTAGTTTAGTTATTTAGTTGTTAGAAATAATATCTAGATATTAAATCTATATATTATCTTAGGAAGTGTGTTCAACACACTAGTTAGATTAGTTGTGTAACTCACTCTCAGATAGATCAGAGGATTCACACATACAAACACACACTTAAAGGTGTAAAAGAGAGAAAAACAGAGAACACAAATCCAAGCTTAAAATCGATCAACCTTGTAACTCGTTTGTTATAATCAATACAGGTTGGTAATCATTTTGTGTTGTTATTCTATAAAACTTGATAGTATTGTTGGACCGACAAACTCAAAATTTGTACTTTCTAATATCTTGGATCTCTCTTCATTCTTTTTGATAACATCTTTCTCTAACTCAGATATTTTTTTCTTTAGATCAGAATTCTCAGTCTCCAAGACTCTTGCTTTTTCTTCAATCAACTTGATATGATCATTTTGTAGTAAACCAAACACCCGTTGTTTGAGATCTTGATTGGTTTTCTGTAAAGTACTGATCTCACTCTTTAATTTCCCTTCATTCTCTTTTCTTTTATTTCTGCACTAAATTAAACTTTTGTTGAGTCGATCATTATCTTCTCTCAACCTTTCAATGATACGCGTATGTGCTTTCTGTTGATCTTCAAGTTCTAAATTCTTACGTTTCTGATCTTTCTCTTGACGTTGTTCAGAAGTATATTCTTCAACAAAGAAATAATCATGTAATGTTTGGTTCATTGTATTCGAATTTTGTTCTAGAACATATTTTATGTTGATTAGATTGCCGAATTCATAATCAATTTGTGTGAATTTTGGATTTGATTTAGTTTTTGTTCGAAAGTTGTAATCGCATTGTTATGTTGATCATGTTGTATTTTTGTTGATTTTGTTTGTAATCAACTGGTTGTAATTTGTTCGACTTGTGTTTGTGAACAAATTGGTGAAGTTTCAGAATTAATTTTGGAGTTTGAAGTGTTTTTAGGCTGAATTTGTGGTTTTCGAGGTAGACAAGTGAAGAACATGCAAGATCTGCAGAATTCGCATCACGAAGAACTCACATAGGGCTTTGTTTTGGTGAAAATTCCAAGTTCAAAATTCGCATAAAGCTTGATGCGAAATGTCAAGAATTCGCACATAGTTTCGTGAGAAAAGTTGGAATTCGCAAGTGTCTTTGTACGAAAAGTGGCTTTTAATTCTTCTAAGGAAAGAATTTGCACGCTTCTTTGTGCGAAAAGTCAAGAACTCGCACACCATTGGATGCGAAAAGCATGGAATTCACACACTATTGGATGCGAAAAGTCAATGTTCAATGCTTAAGCTTGCGAAAAGTTGCTCAATTCGCACAAAAGGTTTCTGAAATTTTCTAAGTCCAGATTTCTCACAATCTTTTGCGAAAAGTGAATCGTGTTGAGTTTACTACGTCTAGAATTCGCACATCTCGACGTGCGAAAAGTTCAAGAATTCGCACACCTCACTGTGCGAAATGCTCAGATTTCGCACACTTTTTTGTGTGAAAAGTAAGAATTCGCTAAGCATTGTATGCGAATTGTGTTTTCAGTATGGTGCGAAAAGTGATTACTGTGGTCTGAGAATTCCATACCTAGTCAATTTTTGACTATTTTCAAGTTTCTGGAAAAAAAATTCTGAGTAGTGTTTAAAGATCGGTGCAAGGTTTATCAAGGTTGATACACAATGTCATCAAAAGAAGAGATTGCCAAACTTAAAGCCAAGATTGCCTCTCTAGAAGAACAGAATGTACAAAAGCATGAAAGCAATTACAAATCTCTTGTTGGAAAGGAAAATCGGATTGAGTACTATGTGAAGATAGAGAATAAACAAATTGCTTCTTTCAATAAACTTAAAGAATGGTTTCACATGCATATGGCTTCAATGGAAAAGGCAACTTCTTCTGGGAAATATTCACAATTTTTTACTGAGTATAAACAACAGATAAAAGAGCTTCAAATAGAAATTCTTGAAGCCTTGAAAGGTGATAAATGATTGGAAGCTGAGAAATTGAAGACCGAGAACTTTAGACTAAATAAAAGGATTTATGAGATAAAGGAAGGTGCTACTTTGAATAGTGAAGAGAAATCAAAGGCTTTGGAAAATGAGAATACTGTGTTGAAAAGGGTTACATTCCTATTTGTCTGAATTTGCAAAGATTCGGATGAATACATTCTATGAATTGACGGATGTTCATAAATCTATTTGGAAAGATCAGTGGTCCGAAAAAGGTTCATTACATTTCTTGAGGAAAAGTTTTGATAATTTATATGCCCTACATCATCAAAAAGGGGGAGAAAGTCAATAAATGGAAAACAAGTTATGGGAGAAAGATTCAAGAAATGAGAAAGAAATTATGGATAAAGTTCAAGATTTCAAGAAAGAGAAATTTTCTTTGAAGAGTATTTTGAAAAGAGAAAAGTGAGCTACAAACGAAGATAATTTCTTTGCTAGAGATGATGATGTTTATCAAAGTCTTTGGGGGAGAATGTTAAAGTTCATAAGAAGTGGAGATTATCAATATTTCATTTCAATAGGGGGGAGAATGTTGATTTCCTGAAAAGATCAGTTTTTGTCCCAAAGGGGGAGAATGTTCTTGAAAGGAGGAGAACATGCTTTAAAGATGAAATTCATTTGAAGATAAGTGCAAGTTTATCCAAAGGGGGAGATCACTTGTTTCTGAATCAAAGGGGGAGAATTTGTTTTGAAGATGAATTTATTTTTGAAGATGATCTTGAATCCAAAGGGGGAGAATGTTAGAGCATAAATTGTTGTCTTCAAGATCATCTAGTTTAAAAGTCAAAAGCCCAAGTCAAAGCCTTCAAATGCAAAGTCAAAGTCATTAAGTGGAAAGTCAAAGTCAACTAATGTCAAGACTTGTTAGTTTAGTTGTTTGTTGTATTAGTCTTTAGTATAAATAGTTTCTTCTTTGTTAGAATAGAAGGGTGGAACTTAATTGTGTGCGTATTGAAAATCATATTGTACATCCTAGAGAGAGAAAGTAGAGAGAGACATTGTATCTGTGGCATTCAAGATCAATACATATGAGATTTATGAATTGAAAAATCATTGTTAATCTTGCATTAAACTGGGAATAACATAGATGAATACTGTAGCGAAAGGGCAATCGACCGAATAGAAAAGGAATTTCGAGCCCTTAAGAAGGGAAACATGACGGTGAGAGAATACTCCAACCTCTTCATGGAGAAACTGGATCTAGTGGGACATGTCGTTCCGAGTGAGAAGAACAAAGTTAAGGCTTATCTAAAAGGATCGTCGACCGATATGAAGGCGATGGTCCAAAGTTCTAAAGCCTCCACCCTCCAGGAAGCAATAGAAGAATTGTAATTCATGGAAGACGTTTATGCTTGGGGTAAGGAAGAAGAGGCGGAAATTAAAGAAAAGAGGACACGGGAGGACCGGTGGAGTCCACCCCAAGAAAGCAATGACCATGGTAATGGAAAGGCAGTCAACTGTCGTAGGAAGTCGAAATGGTGTTAGGAATGTCGAGTCAAACATGTGGGTAGGTATAATCCCAACCTTTGACATGTCTTAAATGTAGGATGTTGGGTCACTCCCACTGAGACTGTTACATCAAGGGCACAATCTACTTTATGTGCAAGGAACCAAACCACGTTAAGAAGGATTGTCCATGTGTAGGAATCGATGAAGAGTCGGGCAGGTATGCTCTCCATTAGTTACATTCTAATGATAGTATTGTACTACTGTTGATTGTGTACGAGTCACTGTAATGATTGAAGTACTGCCAGCTTCTAGGACTGGATACTAGAGACCGATGTTATTAGCGTTCCGAGGAGTCTTAGAAAATCCAGTAAGAAGCATTAGGAGTTAGGTCATGTGGTCAAGGTTGGAAATAATATTAGGCAATGTTGGGGTTTTAAGAGATAAGTTCCAGAGATTGGTAATTGATCGATATGGTGTATTTTAGCGTTAGGAGTACCATGAAAATAATATAAAATGAAGAATATTGATAATTGGGGTTAAAAAGTCTTGGTGTGCGTCTTAAGGAAAACTTTCATGTGACGAGTCGAGTATCGAGTCTGCATAAGGGAAGCAAGGGAACACCTTCCATCCGTATTCGTAAAAAGAATTGTAAGGAATTTGATATCAAGTATTGTTGGCACACCCTAACTTTTGTAATCGATCGCTAAGAGAATCGTTGTACTTTCCCAAAGGAGTTGGTAAGGAAAGTAATAGATGTTAGTCGGTTGTACCTTGCGAGTGAGGTCTGTGCGACGATTTAGAAAGTTCTGGTGATTTAGATCCTTAAGAAATTAATAACGTCTATGAATCGAACAATTCGAGGCTATTGTGACTTGGAAAAACATCAAATCCTAGGCCCAAGACTTTGATGTATTGGAAGAACAGACACCTTCAAGTGTGTTAGGCCCGAATCGCCTCTTAAGTAGAACCAATGCTCGTTCGATTGAGATCAAGTAAATGGGTTGGTATGTAGTTGACAAAGAGACCAATAAGACCTTATAGGCAAGAGTTTGAGACTAACGTTATGTTGGGACATGTTGTACCCGAAGGCTTTTGGGACGAAGGACGTAGATGCATGTAAGTGTTGTAATTAAGAGAAAGAGGATTGTTGACTCTAAGAAGGGTTGAAAGACCTTAGTGATTTTGTGAATGATTTGTATTAAGGATTTTGCCTTGAGTTTGAGATTGATATTTTTATGCTAGTGTAGTAGGCTTTCATGCAGCTTGTCAGAGCGAAAGTTAAGATGAAATCAACAATTACTCCAAGCATGAACTTAGAGGATTGGGAGGTATCCTTATGTTGTGGCCTTGCTAGAGAAGCCTAGTAATAAAAGACAATGCTTATGTCGAAAAGCTAGCCTTTAGAGTCGATCTTAACCATGGTATTTTGAACTGGTGATCCGAAGGGGGGGGGTCTACCTGGAGATGGTACCCTACGAATACTTCAGAGATTAGCAGGACGAAAACCCCCCATGGAATCGCGAGAAACAAGGAATAGTCATAAGTTTGGTGGGTAAGTAATTCGTCTAAACCATCTGCGCAAAGGACTTTGGGGGTTATAGGTATTGTCTACATTTGAGGTGGATTTCCTTCTTGTTGCCCTTAACTTGTTGATTATATGGTGGTTTCTTACGAAAGAAACAAGTGTGATGCCCCTAAGCCGATGCTCGCTTGCTTGGTAATGAATAATGGGATGCAGACATTAAGGACTATTTGACGAAGTTGTCCGACCTATGTTATGGTAAGTCATTTGTGGATTCGGATTTCGTTAGGAATACCCCATTCCTCTGAAAGTCTAACGGATCACTCCTAAATGGTGTTTTCGAGTCAAGATTTCGAGGACAAAATCATTTTCAAGGTGGGGAGGATTGTAACACTCGTAAATTTCTACAAGTAAAGATAACCCATTCAGTTATTTATGGTTTACAGTTATAAGGGATCGTGAAATAATGATCTAATCCTGGTCGATGGAAGTGTCGAGGGAATTCGGTGCGAAAAATGGATTCAGGCTTTGGAACGTATGGCGTGACTATGCTCGGCGACTGTGACATTGTCACTATCGCTGAGGGCAATGTTGTGGGAGGGGATGAGCTCTCAGTACGAGCGGAGAGAGAGTGCCCGACGAGAGTGACTTCGGTCACAACCACGTAGGTTGTGATCCCTATGGTATAGTCTTGGCGACAGTGCCCGCGAGAGTGCCCTGGGCACAGTCGCGGGACACAGTCGCGGTCGGCCCCAGGATAATTAAAATCGGATTTTTAGCCCTTTTCCTCATTTGATACTTCCTCAATCCAATTTTTACTCTCTCCCAACCGAATCCCTTTGCTCCCATTGTTGATTTTGAGCATTTGAGGCACCAAGACTTGGGATTCCAAGTGATTCTTCATAAATCTAGCAAGGTTTTAGAAGCTTGAACTAAGATATCTTCATCTTCAATTTTTGTCATCAAGTTTCTAGGGTTTCATCCAACCCTCTTTAAAACCCTTTCCATTCTCTTGATGATTGGGAGTTTGAGGTTCACATTGGTGACCCTAGAAGTATATGGTTGGTGGATACCAGTTGTGGTTAATGTAACCTTCTCTTTTCCTTCACTTAAGAAATTAGGGTTTTATGGTTCTCATTTCCTTTCCACTTGTTGGAACTTGGTATAACTTAGAAATGTTTGTAGCTAAGGATTGTTGTGAAAACTTGGAGCTAATGGAAGGGTTCAATATCTCATCTACAAAATTTTAGCAAAGATTTGGCTTAGAGGATTATCTACATAATTTTAGCAAAGATTCTTGGCGAAAGAATCGGGAAGGTAATTGGAAAAGTTATCAGGGAGGTGTAAAATGCATTTGTCAAAGGTAGATTCATTCTTGATGGTGTGCAAATGAAACTCTTGGGTATGTTGAGATGAAAAAGATGTGATCCATGATTTTCAAAGTTGATTTCGATAAGGCCTTTGACTGTATGAATTGGGATTATCTTTGCGATTTGATGAGACAATTTGGAGCAAAATGGCATAGATGGATGATAACCTGTTTGGGACTGTCGTCTGTTTCGGTTTTAATAATTGGATCTCCAATAATAGTGTTTCAAAACATTAAGTTTTTAGTTTTTCATTTCTCAACTGTTTGTGTTCCTTAAATCGGCAAAACTAGGTAATCCGTCAAAAATCAAAATCCAAAATTTCAAGTATGTCCTTCGACTTGTTCAATGTTGACTGTTGGTGAACTTGTTCAACTTTTTTCAACTTGTTCGATATTTTTTTTAATTTTGGAAGTATATTTTCTTTTATAATTCAATATAGTATTTTTTTTAATATTGTTATATTGGTATGAATTTATTTTTGAGATAAATGTGATGTTTTTTTTTAAATTTAAAGCCTAAGATAGGCTCAAACCGCCTAAATTGGTCAGACTAGACCGCATTTTTGTGATCTGGTTTGACTGGTTTGGTCACTTGCTAGCAAATCGTTCGGTTTGAAAAAAATTACTAAACTGCCATTGTGGTTTGGTTTGTGGTTTAGAAGGTCAAACCGCCCAAACTGGACCTTGAACGCCCTTACCCCAACTCGAGTCCTTCATATTTTGGAATGCATGAAGAGGGATTTTTCACGGGGAAAGTCAGAAGGTAATAGGTAACATCTGTGGGTTAAATGGAACTCTACATTAAATTGTTCAAATTTGAGAGGGCTTAACATAGGAAATATTCGGGCTTCAAACTGGGGTCTCATCAAGAAATGGTGGTGGCAATTTAACGTAGATGGGGACATTTTTTGGGTAAAGGTAGTGAAGAGCAATTTCAGTATGGAGGGTGGTTTAGGTGATTCGAGGTTCCAAAGGGGAGGATATCAAAGTTTTAGATCGTTTAGAGGAACCTGGAATAACATCATTCGGGTTCGACGGATCTAGAGAGAACCGAGACTAATTTAAGAGGGTCTTTTGGCAAAAGATTGGGCAGGCGAGTCTACGTCGTTCTAGATGGACAAGTTGTTGGGTAACTTCAAGATTTGTGATAAATTCCCAAGTTTTTTTAGTTGAGAGGGGGTCAAGGAGGTCTCAATGATAAATAGGTTGGACTGGGAGGATGGAGGGTGGTTGTGGTCTTGGGGTTGGTGTAGAGTTCCTAGAGGGAGAGCTTTAGATTATATAGAGGAGTTAGAAGGATCGATTCATAATCTTAGCCCTTTAAATAATGAGAGTGATAAGTGGATGTGGTTCTTGGGTGAGGATGAGACGCTCTCGATCAAGGGCTAAAGGAGTTGGTGGATAAAAATTCTCTTCCATACACATCTCATTTTGTCGAAACTAAATCAAGGCAAGATTACGGCTCATTCGATGTAAGGGTGAAGTCGAAACTATCGAATCATTGCCCGGTTCGTTGTAAGCAGGTTTCGAACATATAGTCTAAGTTACTCGGTTTAAGATATATTTTCCATTGAAGGTCAACCATCAATCTCTTATTCAAAGAGGTTTTGGCAAGCGGTTTTGTGGATTGTCAGCTGGAGTTCTCGTAATAAAGTGGTGTTTTACTATCGCCAACCTCCAGACTCTGATTTAGGTTTCGATATCCAACTTTTATCATATCATTAGTTAGCTAATCGTGCGAAAGACTTTAATTACACTATATCAAATTGGTGCTACAATCTAGGAGGATATTTTCTTAGGTTGCTCGTGTGATTAAATTCTTCAAAACGTAGGTAAAAAGTAAGTTACGAAAAAACTATAAGGTAATTATTTTTGAAATAATTTAAAATAAAAACAATGTTTAATTTGAATATTTACTTAATTGGGGCATTTCCAATGCATTCTCAACGTCTATTATTTACTTTATTTAGGGAGGCAAAACAAAACAAAATATCACTCTAGTATATTCTCTATATTGACTTCCTAACCATCCCCAACCCTGACTAATCGCCGTGGCCGTTGGGTTCAGGAGGAAGGAATCCTCGACGAGTTTGGGTACCCATTTGATAAAAAAAATATTGTAGTTTAACATAAAAATTATATTGAATCATCACTAAATTACTTTACTAATATTAAAAATCAAATATATTTCTTATATAATTATAAAGATACATAAATATCTACGTATATAGATATATGGAGAATCAAGCGATAATATGGTCAAAATAAGATAACAAGAAACGGTCAAATCACATGTGATTTTACATATGATTACGGAACACGAGTAACATAAGGGTAAGCGGGAGACAAGGCCCACGACCTCATGTAGCGGCTAAAGATGCACGAATCACATGTATTTTACACATGACTTTAATGTAAAATCAAATGTGATTTGACCGTTCTCGTGTTCTCTTATTTAGTTATTGTTCTATGATGAAGATGGAAAGATTAGGTTTTCTTTTAACTATAAATTTTTTAATAATAACAAGTCATATTTTACATCTAAATTTATACAAAAAAATTCACATCATTCAACACATCAATCAAAAAATGTTGAGTTATATGCCACGTCACTCACCATATCAGCATGATAACCGTTTACCATTTAAGCCGGTTACTCACATACTTAAAAGTTTGAAAATTTACTTCCCAAGTACCAAAATGTAGGTTTTAAAATATGTTACCCAAAATAGAAATCAAGACAAAGTAGTTTACATTTTCATTCATTTTGCCTTATATACACACACATATATATTTAACAAAATAAAATTTTAATTGGGGTCATATTAAGGGCAAGTAGTGTCATCCTCGATCCCAACCCCTCTTGGGGTATGAATATAAACCCCGGTCCCCACCCGTTACCTTCCAACGCGAAGATTCGTCCCCATGGATAAAATTTTCATCTGTAATTTATTCTCACTCGTTACATGTGGAGAGTTCTTTATAATATCTTATTTTATTATTTTATGTTTTATTTATAATTAAAAAATGTAAATAACATCTATTAAAATATGCAATAGTTTATTAAAAGGAAAAGTCATAAAAACTTAACAAACTATCCATTTTAAATGATAAAATCCTTGAACTATTTTTTTAATGAAATAACTATCAAACTTTCTCATTTTGAATGATTACATCTCTGAACTATTTGTTTGAATAAAAAACCATTAAATTTCTCATTTTAAATGATTAAATTCCTAAACTATTTTTTTGAATGAAAAAATCATTAAACTTTTTCATTTTGAATGATTAAGTCCCTAATTGTTTTTCAATAAATTAAATCATCAAATGTTTAAAAATTGGTTACTTACATCATTTTAACCCAAAAAAAGTTACCTGTAACAGAGAATGAAGGTTTTAAAGTAAAAAAAGAAAGCTAAATCAGTTTTATCATTCTCAAACTCTACGCCATTCAAGCCCCACACAAACATCGATATCACTCCCCCTCGTTACTCCTCGTCGCCCCATAGTTGTTTGTTCTCCATATTGCCTATCACGCAGTTGGCCTGTCATCGATCTCCCTCTTCTTGATTAGGTTTCTTTATCTTTTGATTCTCCCTTTTTTGATAGAAAAAAATTAAATAAAAAAGAGGGAGATCGATGATAGGGGTCAACAATGCGATAGGCGATATGGAGAATGAACAACAATGGGGCAAATAGGGAGTGGCGAGGGGGAGCGATACGTTGTTTGTGAGGAATTTGAATAACGTAGGGTTTAAGAGGTAAAATTGATTTAAGTTTTTTTTTTTTACTTTAAAACCTTCCTAATCGATTACAAGTTACTTTTTTTTGTTTAAAAGTATGTAGGTAACCAATTTTTAAAAGTTCGATGGTTATTTATTAAAAAAATGTTCAGGAACGTAATTATTCAAAATAAGAAAGTTTAAGGGTTTTTCTCCACAAAAAAAAATAGTTCAAAGATTTAATCATTCGAAATGAAAAAGTTTATGGTTTTATTAAGGGAAAATTGTATCAAAATGGAACTAACTTTCACCTAATTCTATTTTGGGGAACCAACTTTTAAAATCATCATTTTGGGGTCTCAATCAAACTTATTATTTATTTGAGGGTCTTGTTTACCTGTTAATTACATGACCCATGTGTTTGCCAACTAAGATTCCACCTCATTATTATGATTTTAAATATAAATCAACAATGCTGACATGGCATAGAATTTTTTTATGTAAAAAATAAAATTTCACATCATATTTTAAAATGAAAAATTAATTACAAACATTTGTCTATTCAACCAAAATATCATATAGCATAATTTTTTAATAAAAAAAAGGCCAATTAAATCTGACAAAATTCGACATTAAAAAATTGATATGTAATTCCAACTTAGGAGTTATTTAGTTGTTTTTTATAGACTAGGCATATACCCGCGCGATGCAACGGAATGTAAGTAAAAAACGAACAATTAATGTTATTTCCTTATATACATGTCATCAACAATCAACCATGACATAAGAATCACAACTTATAAAACATAAACTCATAAAGATATTCAATAATTAGTTTATATTACAATTATTGACGAAAAAAATTATAATGATATAATTTATAATAAGAATGAAACGTATTTTACGATTATGTATTTTTAACGTGCTAACGATGGAAAAAAAAATAAAACGTATGGATAGAAAACAAATTATTTCGTAGATATTCATGATATTTAATAGTACGGTTAAATTAAAAAATATTCAATATTGGGCTCGTTTTGTAGGTATTGACGAGACGATTATAATGGTATAATTTGTAGAAAAATAAACGTATTTTTTCATTACATTTTTGTTAATATATGATTATTTGTGTTAATATGATAATGGTGTAAAATGAAAAATAAAAAAGTAAGGGATATAAAGTAAATTAAATAAGTAATTGTAAGGGTGATAAATGTAACATTGTAAGGGTGGTAAATGTAATTGTACAAAAATTTGTACAACGTTTTAGTTTTTTCATTATATAGTATAAATAAAGTTGCATCATAAATAAATTTATCTATAGAAATTTAATAAAGTTGTAATAAAATTGTTGATTATATGTTATGTAAATGATGAAAATGACCTTTTAATCTTTTTATTTATTTTTTCTTTTATTATCTCCAAAGACAGAAAACCAAAACAAAATTCATTAAAAATCAATGGATTTGATCTCTGTGTAATTGTGTATCATATCCCAAACACAAATTCACAATCCTTGAATTAAATCTAAACACCAAATAGTGATTAAAAATCTCAATCTTGAATCCATATATAAAATCATTATATTAAGAATATCAAATCCCTAAAATAAGTAAAAATATCAATCTTGAATCCAAACAGAGGTTGTGGTAGAGATGATGAAGAAGAAGCTTGAACCTTAAAACCCTTGAAGACTAGTAACTTTATAAGAATTTTCCACACCAATTATCAAGCAAAAATCCCTCTTTTTTTATTTTCTCTGAATCAAATGCCAACATAAAACCCTAATCAAACGTCTTCCCTTTCTCTCTTCACATTCAAAATTCTTCAATCTATATGGCAGTAGTCATTGCGCTACCACCAATGCCTTCTTCACTTGCTCCTGGTTTTAGGTTTCATCCCACCGATGAAGATCTCGTACGATATTACTTAAGGCGTAAGATTTGCGGTAAACCCTTCCGATTTGACGCTATTTCAGATGTCGATGTCTACAAAGTCGAGCCTTGTGAGGAGTAAGGAGAAGGGGGAAGGGCAACGATGGGGAGGGGGAAGGGTGGTGATGGGGAGGAGCATGGAGGTGAGGGGACATTTGAGGGGATGAGCAACAGAGTATGAGACCCACAACCCAGAAGGTTTAAAGATAAAGGATATGAACATGGGTTTTAATTTAATTTTTTTAACTTTTTCTTAAATGATATTATGGCAATAAATATCCACATAATACTTTTTAAAAATTTTAGGTTGACATGTCACATTCTATTACCGGTTACCTGTTCAATAGGTAAATTAGACCCTTAAATAAACAAGAAGTTTGATTCAAACCCCAAAATGATAATTTTAAAAGTTGGTTCCTCAAAATAGAAATTAAGTGAAAGTTGGTTCCATTTTAATGTAATTTTCCCTTTTATTAATAAAAAAAATAGTTCAGAGACTTAATCATTTAAGGTGAAATAGTTTCTTTAGATTTTTCTGAACTTTTCCCTTTATTTAAAATACTTAGCTAATAATGTAGGAAGTTTGGTTGGAATTATTAAATTAGAAAACAATTTTCAAGCTTATTTGTAAGGAAAATTGCATTAAAATGGAACGAACTTTACCTATTTTGTATTTTAGAGAAACAACTTTAAAAATAATAATTTTAGGGTTTAAACCAAACTTCATATTTAAAAAATATAAATAATAAATCTAAAACAATGAAAATGGCATAACAACTACTATAATTTACGTCATTTTAAAAAAAAAAGTTAAACATAGAGCATTTTGATAGAGTTCATCAAGTCCTTAAAAACACGTGTATAACTCAATAATAAAGCATTTAAAAAGAAAAAATAAGTCACCTCCATCGCCATTTCCGATTCGGTTTTCTATTATTATTGTAGAGTTCATCAAGCATTAATGGAGACGACGGACGGATAAGCCATGGCTACTGAGGTTTCACCGATCACCATCTTTTTTTCTTTCACGTTCTCCGGTAGCCACCCACGGCCTCTCCGTTGTTCATCTTCTCCAACCGTCCTAGGAGCTTAATGAACAGAAAACTAATTTACCGGCAAGCATCCGATTCAATGTCCAATAAGTTACCTAGATGGATGGAGATGGGCATTATATTATGGTTCCTTCAAATCAAACCAGGCGAGTAGTATGGTTTGCTTGGAGAGGGAGAGAGGGCAACAATGGTGGAACAACGGGAGGGAAACGACTGAGCGATGGCGAGAGAAGAATGATGGATCGGTTGGAGAAGTGATTTGCGGTTTGCTTTCCATCATGTGTTTTAATTGATCGGGTATACATGTAAACATTATCGTCTCTCTTGTTATTCTTCCTCCATAAACAACATTTTAAGATCAAAAAGAATTCAGGACAATAAGATTTTACGAGAAAATCACTTGAAGGTGAAAATGAAGAGCTTACATCGAGGTCACTCCATCGTTGGTGAATGTGATGCCATCCCAACCGCCACGACATGGGTCGGTGCCATCGTCCCAGTTTGGTGGTGTGTTCTGCCAAATATCCTTGAGAGCCACCGGAGAAACACATACTGTTAGTGCACTACCATACATAAATAACTCAACCGCAACAATCTATTCGTTAATTTACAAGAAAAATATGCAAAAACTGAAAGATGAAACAGAAAACTTTGTTCATTCATCAATAAAACCTTGCAAACACCAGGGTCTGGACAAACTCGAGTCAAGACTAACCCTCCTTTCTTGTTTTCTCTCTCTCTCTCTCTCACACACACACTTTTATAACAGTGTAGACCATACAGAAACCACAAAGACACAATCGAACTGCAGATTGTTGTTGTAGACGTGAAGGAACTTCCTTTTTTCCTGGTATTTAAAGAATCGTTACCATCAGAAGTCGCCATTGGCTTTCATCCTCTCGCTCGATCCGTTAGCCAATTTACCTGCAGCAATATAAATGTACCAAAAGATATGTAATGGCTAGTTTGATCTTAATATACCACCAGAAATGTAATGGCTAGTTTGATCAAGTTAACATAAAGATTGTGCGAGTGTCGATTTTTAAACAATGGCATAATTTGGAGAAATAGAGAGAGAACTAACTGTTGATTGTGTTGTAAAAACGGACCGTAAACGTCTCGAAACCAACCCAAAATCGATACTCCAAAGTGAGAAACGTATTGATTCAAGCTGAAAACAAAATTAACTATCGAGAACTTCGACGAATAAATAATCCAATAATTGGTAAAACCCAACGCACATACGTAAAACAAATGTAGAAAATAAACGAAGAAAATACGACACCCGATTTAAGTGGAAAACCCAAAACGGGAAAAAACCACGAGCAGAAAATACCATCAAGAAATTCACTATCACGATGATGAAGTAGAATGCTTGAAAGAAGATTACAATAGAGATGCCGATTTGGAAGAAAAAACCATATGGATTGAAGTGGTAGTAAACCACCGACCCATGATCTCCATTCCATCCAAATGACGGCCACGTGGATAAAAGAAAAGGATATGAAATGGCATAAAGTATCGTCCAAACAGTGTTGAAGGCGACTTGCATGCGACTAAAACCGTAGCTAAGTCGCCCGCACCATTTTTTTCCATTTCATGCAAACACAGTGATCAAAGCGGGTTTCATGTGGGTTTGGAGGCTTGCAAGTCGCCAAAGACATTGCCCGCTTCAATATTTCAAACTTCACATATTGATCACGTAGCAACCCGTCCTATTAAGTTCTATAAAATAGTTATGCAACTAATAAACTTGTGTCAATTAGACAGAACCACAGACTATGAAATATCATGAAAAGATGTCTTGCATAATCGAAACACCGACTGAATGAGCACAAAAGGATTTAATCAAACATGTATTACTAAGAAGCAAGGAGTTGTATTCCAAATGATACAAACGATTTGTATATTACAGGACTTGGAGCATCAAATTAAATGAACTTTTTAGTATTGGAGTTGGATTCAAATCACCATTTGAATCAATTCCACAAGGAAACTATTCAATCATCAAGAAGGAAACTAATGAGCTCAATATCAGAATATTTGTAATTCTAATAAGATATCAATTGCCGACAAGATCAAATTCGAACAAAAAGTAGTAGCAAGCTATTAGAAATCAAAACTCCCTGTGTATAAAAGGCTGTCGAATAGAGTTTCGGCTCTGTGCATTCATCAGCTTCTGAAATCTGGATCCCCAAATATGTCACCTCCTTCACGAAATTAAACAGCTATCTCTTTATGAGTATTTCGATAAACAATAGCAACGATCTGATCTTCATTCACACCTTTGAAAAATCGAAAAAAAACACCGCCTTTGCTTCCGTCATGTACCTTATTGATGTTCAACAGCATTTGATCGAAGTTCTCCTTGATCTACACCAGCACCCCCTTCAGATCTCAGCCATTTTGTGCTCTTCAAATGCTTCTCCTCTTCAGTATTTTCAGTTGTCGACTTCCAGCAATAGCAGCCGTTGGATCGAAAAATAATCAGGGGGCTGGAATCCTCATCTCACTTTGTTTGCTTCTGTCTGACCTCCTGCTGCCTTGTTTTACTCTTTTTACTATTGCTTCCATGCCACAGTTTCTTCTGTGGCGTAAACATCATAATCCTCCCAATATTGCATATCCTAAATCAACTGTCATAAAGAGTAACAAACATCAACCAAAAACAAATTTAGTTGAATAAATTAATTACAATGAACCACGCTTTACTCCTAAAGAGGACTCAACAACATATCAAAGGCATATCCACCAAAAACACATCAACCAAGTTAGGAGAGCTAATCAAATTTTTAATTATAAAAATTAAAAACACATCAACCGAGTTTGTGGAAGTTCAAATACCTCAATAGTCCTCCCATCATACGCATTAGTCCATTTCCCTCCAGTAAGACTTTTGGTTTGAAATAAACCAGAACTCTTGAGCCGGGCAACAATTAATGTAAAATGAATTTGAACGGTCGAGATTGAATTTCAGATGAATTTAAACGACCCCATATCAACCCAAAAACGGTTGACTCGTCTCCATCCATCCATATATATATATATATATATATATATAATTACTTTTTTTAACAAGTATTTAACAAATAAAATTGAGGTAATCGGTTACCTACTAAACACGTAACCGAAACCCTTAAATATATGAAAACTTTGGTTTAAACCCTATGATAAGTTCAAAAACGAGTTCCCTAAAATAAAAAATACATCAAAATTTGTTTTATTTTAATGCAATTTTTCCTTATTTTTAAGCAAATTAGGGGCTATTTATCAACTCTTACCTGGTGAAAGATTCTTATCTAACGGTGAGGAAAAAGTTATAAATCAATAAGAAACTTAAAGAGTAAATTACTGATTTGGTCCGTATAGTTCTTTGAAATTTTGGATCAGATCCCCCTATATCATTGTGGTTTCACTTCTGTTTCAAATCAGGTCCTCTATCAGTTACCGTTTAACTAAGGTCTATTAAACCCGTCACGTGCCTCCCACGTGAGGGGCATTTCTGTCATTCTAAATAACCCTTTATTTTTAACACTCTTCTATCGAAACAGGAAACGATTACGTCCAGACTCCGCTTTGTCGGTGGAAGGGAGCGAAAGTTGATGCGTATGAGTAGGTAACAATTTCGAGTTCGATTTCAGGAGTCGATTTCGATTTCACTCTCCTTTGTTAATTTAGTTCGTCGAAAGGGGAAGGCCATATTTTTTTTCAAATTTACTTTCGGTTGTAGGGGCAATGGATCTAGAAATTTTGGTTTCAATGTTGTTTTTTTCAATTTTGATTTCAAATTAGTTCACCACTCGATCGAGAAAATTTGGTTTCAATTTCGATTTGAATTTAGTTCGCCACTAGAATGAGAAAATTTGGTTTCAATTTTGGTTTTTCCAATTTTGATTTCATTTAGTTCACCCATGCATCTTTGATGTGGCTCTGCTATGGCCAACAATGAGCATAATATTGAGCTTAGACATGATACACTTAACACTTACGATGCACTCAACCCAAAACCAGATTACTCAGCTTAATGCAAGATTAGCTCTGTGATGGGTTGCCTGAGATTGATCCGATAGCTAGATTTACCCAAATTCAAGCTTTATGGAGGCTTGACAATTGACATAATATACTCAATTTAAAGAGATTTTGTATACTTTATCAGATGTCTATTGTTCTTACCAAATATTTGACATAATGTACTCAATTTACAGAGACTTTGTACACTAAATCAGATTTTTCTGTTAACTTCTCACAAGTACATGGTATTTTTGTTGTTCTACACGTTGCAAATGTCTGAAGCAACATAAGGTTGCCTGTGTAAATTTTCTCCCATCCTCTGATTGTGATTGCCTTGTCAGGTGACAATTTTCATTTGGTCCTTTTCACATGAATTGCAATCTTTGTTGTTCCTTAGTTCCACCAAGTCACTTTATTTCAAGAAGTTTTTCACCTGCAACATATAATTATATTCTTTTGGCATTGAAATCATGTCTCAAATATTAGTAGTATCTGAAACACGAGTATGATGTTGGTATACTTTATACTTCCCTCCTTTTTTACCTCACAATTAAATTGAAACAATTCAAACTCATTATCTTCATTCAAAGTATGTCTAGTTAATGATGCAAATGTACACATATATCTTTCTGGTGTTGATAACTGGTCAGCTTCAAAATTTCTTGGAGAACTCTGTCTAGCTAATGATGCAGATGTACACTCAGAAGCTGTTGGAAGATGAAGTTATAGTGGCATTTTACTAGAAGAACTTGAAACATCCAAGAACTTGAGGCATCAATCAAAGCAATGAAGAATTTCTTTGTGATTGACAATCTTTGGGAATTATGTAATGTTAGGATTTATGTAATGTTGCACGGTGCATATTTTTATTTATATTTTTACATGGGATTCTTTTTGGTGATTTGTCTATTTGGGATACCACATCGCAAACTTCACTTACAAAGATATTTGCACATTACAGAATTTCCAAATTGGTTTAAACCTTCACAAGCTTGAGAAGAACATTAGTTTTTGCAAAATCTGTGTTTTTTTGCACATTCACAAATCTGTCCGAAAAAATCGTTTTTGCACCTGTGGCGCACCTTTTTGCATATGTTTTTTGCACTCGTTCCATATAACATAGGCACAATTCGTAAGAACTCACATGAACCCGTTTACACTATATATGTTTTCACTGCACTGGTTATACAAACATGTTTTTTACAAGTTGTTTATTACTACCTGTGTATACAAACCTGTTTTTTACAAGCTGTTTTTTACTACATGTTACACAAACCATTTTTTACAAGTTGTTTTTTACACAAACCATTTTTTACAAGTTGTTATACAAACCTGTTTTTAACAAGCCGTTATATAAACAGATTTTCACTGCACCTAGATACAACGTTTTTACAAGTTGTTTTGCAATATGTTTAAACATAGTAGTCAACCTGTTTTTACAAACGTGTTTTTACACAACCTGTTTTTTACAAGCTGTCCTAAAATACCAACATGTTTTTACAGGCTGTCCAAAAAGACAAACCTATTTTTACACACCTACAAGCTATCCAAAAATACAAACTTGTTTTTACACAACATATTTGGATCACCAAATTGTGAATATAAGCGGCAACAACAAGCCTGATCAGCAACCATAATAAATAAACAGCAGCCATAAAGCTGATCAGGTTTATGCCATCCATAAAAAATGACAGTTGGTTGAAATTTAGTTTAAAATTTGGACAGACATGTATTCACCAAATTTGTTATGCTTATATGTACACACTTGGATATGGATGTGCAAACATATGGATGGTCGTTATTGATTAGAAACTTGATGTCACATGAAATGATTAAGTGAATTATGATCAAAAGGCAATAGGAAGTCCATATTTGTTTCTGCGCATGTGCAATGCTCTCACTTCCAAACACTTATGATATCTATTACAAAATTTACCATATAGGTTGAGTCTAATAGTTGTAAATTGCATGAGTCGTGGATATAGAACAACACATCTTCATATATAATTGAGATCGGTTGTGTATAAACGGATGTATAAAAATGATTGTTTATACACAAGTGCATAAACAGATTGTGTAAAAACATGTATGCAAAACAGGTCTGTGCAAACACATATTGTGTATATTGCTCTTATCCAAATTCTCTTGTTTTCATCTCAATCTTACCGAGGATTATCTCTAAAGAAAAGGGATTATAAACATAATCGCATGTACCCACAGTAGCATTCAAGTAATGCCCTTTGATTTCACTTGTGGGGAAGAATCCGCCCGAATCGGATTTTTTGAGGAACGTATCGAGAGAGAATTTGATTTGGCTAGACAATGTGTGGTTGGTAAACGAATCGATCTAATTGATGAGTCATAAGAAGACAATTCATGATTCCTTTTATGCAAGATTTCATTACAATCAATATAGGAAATAAGATAGAAAGATTTCTAAACTATATTTCAAATCACAGTACAGTATTTCATATAAGTATCTTTCTGGGGAAGTCGGAATAGGAGAGCACTCATCTTGGGATGGGCTTACGCTTTTGATTCTGCAATATTTTGTTCATTAATTACTCCAGATTCTTTCATTTCCATGTAAAGATCATTTCCTTCACGAGTCCGTTCACCGACTCCCCCAAATACGGATACGCCTCCGTGAGCTTTGACAATATTGTTAATCAATTCCATAATGAGTACTGTTTTACCCACGCCAGCTCCCCCAATAGTTCGATTTTTCCTCCACGGCGATAAGGGCTATACGGACTCGAACCGTAGACTTTCTCGGTAAAACAGATCAAACTTATTATTATCAAAATGATTTGAACTGTTTCAAAGATCCAACATGCATTTTTTGTACATTGGGCTCTATCAATTTGTATTTTCTATTCAACAATACAGGATGGTCATCCATAATTCTTTGAAGTATTTCCCATACAATCGGTTGACTGAGAATTCCTGAATGATTCTTGGGTTTGAATCTAAAATTTTACCTGATGTTGTTATAGTTCAAGATCCCATTTGTGAAAAGGTTGTAATTTTTTTTTTTTGAATTTTTGTTGTTGGATTTTATGTAGACTTAAGAGTAAACTACAATTTTCGTTCTTGTGGTTTGTTGTTTATAATCATTTTCATCCCTGACTTTAAAAGTTGTTTTTTTTTGTCATTGTGGTTTGCAATTCCTTTCACTTTTCGTCCCTGAAACTAATATTCTCAGGGACTAAAAGCAAAAAGAGTTGCAAACCACAATGACAGAAAAACAAATTTTAAAGATCAAGGACGAAAATAGTTATAAACAGCAAACCATAGGGACGAAAATAGTAGTTTACTCTAGACTTAATTAGGAGATTTTATAAATAAGGGTGTGTTTAGGTGTGGCAGTTAGGGAATTTTATATACTATATGGCAACATTTGAGCTAAATTCACAAAAAAAACATTAATCTTTTTCTGTTAGTTTTCTTTATTACTTTTCTTTCCCTTTGTGATCCCTGTTTGTTTTCTTTCCCTTTGTGTTCACATGTTTATTCATGCAGTTTTTCATTTCCATTTTGTATTATGTTATATCATTTACCTTTCCAGTATCCTATGGTGTTATAATGACCAAATCTGTTCTAGATTAGAACTGAAACTGTATTATTCCCTGTATTTGGTTTTAAATGTTTAGTTTGCAAGAGTTACCTGTGGTACATAATTATGTTTCCATTTTAAGATTTTCTTAGGGGCCGTTTACCCAACACTTACCCGGTAAGCGCATACATGTAAGAGTGCACAATTTCACTTAACTTATCGGGTAATATTTTAGTCCGTTAAAACGACATCGTATGCAAAAAATCTATCCGTTAAGCGCTTACTGGGTAAAAGTCGTCACTCTCACTTACCAGGTAAGACTCTCAGTACTTTTCATCACTCTTACCAGATAAGATTCTCAATTTAAGACTCTCGGTCATGTTTATTCGATAAGGTAAATTGAGTCGGTAAGCACTTACGGGGTAACCATTTAGTAAACGACCCCTTGCTATGCAAGGAGTTACCCAATTATTTTACTAGTCATTATGTAAATTCAACCTAGTAGGTTTCAAATTGAAATTTTACACAAAAAATGTTGGCTTTTGTAGCTCATAGATATTTCTTATGTTAATAAAAAATCTAACATTAAAAAGGTCATGCATTATTTTGTTTAGTCTAGTTGATGCTATTGGACATTTCACCACCCTTTATTCATAAATCACAGACATGGAAACACATGAACATCCATACAATTTGGTTGTGTTGGTGCTCACTAAAGCCTCTTTGTGGTGGCCATCATCATGGTATTACCAATCAAGAGAGAAGTTCCAAATTCACTCACAAACAAAACATCAAACCCAATTTAAAATATCAGTTAGTGTTATATGGATCAAAAAATTAGTCAATTGCACAAGGAATTTTATAAATCCACATTGAACAAACAGGTGTGTTTCTAGGAGATAGCAACATTCAAAATGAGAAACTTCATTATAGAAATAGCAACATTACATAATTCCCAAAGATTTTCATTAAACAAAAACGAACTTCAGTTTTAAACCCAAAATAACCTATTAAGCCATTTTATGTCAACTAAGAGATAATAAAAATAACAAAGAAAATTCAACTGAAACAAACAATAATCTTCCATCCATGTATGAACTAGACGTAAGGGGTATAAGCAACAAAATCCTCATTCGATCGATTTCCCAGCCCCTCGATCATTTGAAGAAATCAGTGTGCATTAATTGCTGGAGTTATTTGTTTCTTGATTTTGCTACTTCTATACTCTCGAATTATTATCTTCCATGTACAAACTGGACGATAAGGATTTTGAAACCTGATTAATCAGTTTTGCTGGGGAAAGAAGATGAAAAATGGAAGGAGTTGTGGTCTCTGGATGTGTAATCAAAAGAATGGAGGAGGTTCTTGATTTGTAAGTATGGGAAACACGATGTAATGTGGGTTTTAATTTAAAATTATATTAAAATAAAAGTTTTTTGAAAATGATAGAAATGCCCCTCACATGAGAGGCACGTGAGGGGTTTAACAACCCACATTTAAACGAAGCTGGATGGAGGGAATTGATCTGCAACAAAATCAAAACCACGATGATGTTATCTAAAATTAATTTCTTAGAGGGACCTAATTCAATATTTCAAAAAACCACAGGCACCAAATCCATAATTTACTCTAGAATAAAAGTTTTTTGAAAATGACAGAAATGCCTCTCACGTGAAAGGCACGTGAGGGGTTTAACAACCCACATTTAAACGAAGCTGGATGGAGGGACTTGATCCGCAACAAAATTGAAACCACGATAATGTTATCTTAAATTAATTTCTTAGAGGGACCCAATCCAATATTTCAAAAAACCACAGGACCAAATCCATAATTTACTCTAAAATAAAAGTTTTTTGAAAATGACATAAATGCCCCTCACGTGAGGGGTTTAACAACCCACATTTAAACGAAGCTGGATGGAGGGACTTGATCTGCAACAAAATCGAAACCACGATGATGTTATCTGTAATTAATTTCTTAGAGGGACCCAATCCAATATTTCAAAAAACCACGGGGACCAAATTCATAATTTACTCAAGCTTAAATAAGCAATCCCAAACACACCCTATGAGGTTGGTGTTTATCAAAACCAAAATGACTAGTGGAAATGTGTCTGTTCACTCCTTTATTTGCCCCTTGCAATAACAACAGCGGAAGAGGCTCCAATTTATAAGAATCCTCTTTGAACGCCTTAGAATCAAGCATCTCATAGACTTAACCAGGATATCGATTAAAAAGTTTGGGTTTTTTTGAAATTGGGGTTGAGAGAAGACGTTTTGGGGACACATGCTGTCCTTCACGAAATTTGAAGTCGCAAAAGTAGCAAAGAAAATTCCATTTATATGTTGCTTCCGTTCATTGTGAATCAAAGTAGTTAGACGATGAAGATTCCAAATGACGCAGTTGCTAAACCCTTCAAAATATTCAAAGGTACATTTTTCATTGCTCCTGCTTCGCTTCTTTTTTCCAGAATCCCTTTCTCATTTTCAGAATTATCTTCTCGAATCCATCTTTCCCAAAGGTTTCTACCACAGTTTCATTCAAATTCCGCTTTGAATCATGAACCACAGTTTGATCGTCCTCGATCTATCTTTGAAAAAATTACTAAGCTTGATGATGCCCTCAAGCTGTTTGATGAAATGACACAAAGACAACCGTTGCCATCTGTTGTTAAATTCACCCAATTGTTGCAAGCGGTTACTATGATGAAACACTATTCATGTTCCATTCATCTTTTTAAACAAATGGCTGCCATTAGTGTTCCTGTTAATGAGTACACTACTGCCACTGTGATCAAGTGTTATTGCCAATTGTACCACACTAGTGAGGGTTTTGCAATTGTTGCTTATGGCTTGAAACGTGGTGTTTTACCCGATGTGTGGACTTTTGGTACGCTCTTAAACGGACTCATCCTAGAAGATAGGATTCTCGAGGCAGAAAGATTATTCAAGAAACTGGTCAAAGAGGAACTTTGTGAACCTAATGTTGTTATGTACAGCACAATGATCAAAGGGCTTTGCAAATTTGGCAATAACGATACAGCCATTGCTTTGCTTAGGCTGATGAATGAAAAGGGTTGTAAACCTACTGTTGTCACATATAACACCATCATCGACAGTCTTTCCAAGGATCAAATGATAGATGATGCTTTAAAGCTCTTCAAAGAAATGATCTTCCATAAAGGCATCCTACCTAGTGTTGTCACTTATAACTCTTTGATTCGTGGCCTTTGTAACATAGGTCGATGGGATGATGCCTATAAAATGTTCAAAGAAATGGAAGACAAAAAGATATCTCCCAATGTTATAACCTTTAGTATATTAGTCGATGCATTTTGCAAGGAAGGTAAAGTTGAAGATGGTGAGGTTCTTATGAACATCATGGTCGAGAGAGGAAAGGACCCCGATGTAGTGACATATAGTTCACTTATTGACGGGTACTGTTTGCGGGGTGAAATGAAGAAGGCAAGGGAAGTTTTTGATTCAATGAGGATTAGAGGTCTGGTCCCTAATGTTGTGACTTATAGTAGCTTATTGAATGGCTATTGCAAAGAATTGAAGATAGACGAGGCCTTGTATTTGTTTCGTGAAATAACTGAAAAAGGTATGAAACCTGATGTTGTCGCTTACAGCACCATGTTACAGGGATTGTTTCGAGTTGGACGTTGTGAAGCTGCACGCAAACTCTTTAATGAGATGCGAGCACACAACCAGATTCCAAATGCATGCACGTACAGGATAATTTTGGAGGGTCTATGCAATAACCATCTAATGGAGGAAGCAATCTCTATGTTTTCTTTGATGGGTGACAACAAGCTAAATTTAGATATTGTTGTGTACAATATCCTCATGGATGGTGCATGTAAATCTGGGAAGCTTGATATCGCAAGGGATCTCTTCAATGACCTAAGTGTTAAAGGTTTGCAACACGACGTTAGGTCATATACTGTGATGATTTGTGGTTTTTGTCGGGAAGGTCTAGTGAGGGAAGCAACAGAGTTGTTTCTCCAAATGGATGAGCGAGGCTGCCCACCAAATAGTGCCACTTACAACGTTTTTCTCCAAGGATTATTAAAGAACAAACAACATGACACAATAGAGATGCTTTTACAAGAAATGGGTGGACATGGTTTCTCACTTGATGCTTCAACCTTAGCCCTGTTACTCGTTAACCCCATAGCTAGATCTTTTGATGCCCGTCTCCTTAAGTTGATTGGTAAGCTTGTGCCAAAGGAAGGAGCTGATGCTCCTTGTTCTACTTGGTAGGTAGCATCTGAATATAATATAAATGTAGGAAAAGTTTGACCACGTAGATAGCTTCCTTGCAACAACAAAATCTAGTACACAAGTAGGAAAAGTTAATCGCTCGAAACTTTTTGATTACTGTGAAGCTTATTTCAAAACTGCCACCAAATTCATAAATTTGGGATTCGAGAATTCTTTTCCTTTGCTCAACTGGAATATGGTTTTCGCCTTTTCGGTGGGTTCATAAAACCAACGAGCATGCATCATGACCATTGGTTCAAAATATGAAACTGGCTATCTTTTAAACCGATTATCTCATTGTTTATTTTGCTGACAATTAAGATTACATGACTCATCATGTGTAATAACCATTATATTTAAATATATAATGATAATAACAGAGTATTGATTTGTCTCTCTCCTCTCTATAAACATTGAGTAAATGAGACACTTCCATTTCATGGCAGCTGCCATTGATGCCCATCCATCGTAATCATTACCATTGTTGGGGAGGGGGTGCTGTAAATTCCTTCGTCAACTGAATTATAACCGAGTTTTTTTTAACGGAGTTAATATAAAGCTAAATGCGATCAAGAGGACATAACTAATACAAAGAATCAGTTGAATGGATTTGATATATATATATATATATAGGGTTAGGTTCAAGGAAAAACCTCAAAAAAACGGAAAACTGAGGAACATCTTGATAGTCATTCATCTGGACGGTATGCACTTGTGCATACAAGTAATTTGTAACATGCACAAGTGCATAAAACCAAAAAACACCTTAATTTACTTGTATGCACAAGTGCATACCGTCCAGATGAATGGCTACCAGAGTGTTCTTCAGTTTTCCGTTTTTTTGAGGTTTTCCCTTGAACCTCCGTCTATATATATATATATATATATACACACACATACACGTATTTCATTATATTGCACAAAAATGTCATGGCATGCATATGTTAAATCTTTTAACTTTGTCACTCAAGTCCCTTGTCACTCATCCCTCTTTTTTGTTTACGAAAATACCGGGCCTTATGCTTTTTTCAGACTTGGAATTTGTGCACATATATATATATATATATATATTGTGGTAGTGTTTATTGTTGAATCCCTCAAACTCACTAGACGTAAGTCTAAGTCATTTAGTATCAACGTATATCCCGGAAGAGGAGCAAGTATCCAGTCTAGCGACGACAAGCACTAGGAGACCAATGTAGGCATCCTAAGCTTTTGGAAGAAATTATATTTTTGGGAAATATACTTCATGGAAGTAACTTATACTTTTGGTAGTTAAAGAATTGTTGACACCCAATATATCGCTAGCATATATGTATATGAACTAGTTTATAGTTGGTTATTCTGTAGTTTCCATTGCGGTTATGTATTTTTGAAATTATACGGTTGTATAAATGGGTAAATGTTGTATTTACGTCAAGGTCGTTGTTAAGACCCATAGTCCCATACTACTACAGTGTGACTGCTACAGTGAGTTTTCTGCTATTGTAGTAGTATGACGAAATCTTCCAAATTTGATTTCTTCCAACTGCTCACCTTTCTGCTTCTTCCTTACTTCTACTTCGGCGACGGTTGTTGATTTAAAGGACAAGGAGATGGCTCCTTGTAATTTTTAGTTGGTTTAAAATCCTTTGTAATCTCTTGTAATTATTAGTTGTTTTTCCTTCTTTAGTTTGTGGCTATATAAGCCTTGGTTTGTTAGTCGAATGCAAGACATATATTATTCATCTTCTCATAAACTTCTTCATGGTATCAGTCTATTAGAGCAATGATCCTCTTTGGACCTGCATATGTTTTCTATTTTCTAAAATCTCATCGGCTTCTCTTTTCATCTCTTTTTTGTTCATCACTGAAGATAAAATCGAAACCATTGATGGAAATCCTAACCAACGTCTTTCAACAAGTTGAATGAATATAACTATCTTCCTTGGTCAAGATCCATCATTTTACCTCTTGGTGGAAGAGCTAAACTCAACTACACTCAAAATGATAACAGGAAGCCTGCAACCACCGACCAGAAGTATGAATCTTAGATCACCAATGATCAACATCTCATCTCTTGGATTCTTAACTTTATGGAGCCTAAGATAGCAGACGGTTTTAGCTATTCTGATTTCTGAATCTTCTAAAGAGTTATGGAATTCAATCAAGGATATGTATGGAAACTTAAACAATGCAACAAGAATATTTCAGATAAAAAAAGAGTTAGTAGATTTGCAGCAAGGAAGCAACACATTTGTGCACCATCTAGGAATCTTGAAGTCTAAGTGGAATTTGCTTGACACCTATAGACCCCATACCACTGACGCTACTGTCATTCTCAAAAGATCAGAGGAAGACAAGATATTTCAGCTCCTTGCAAGTCTGGGATATGAATATGAAGATCTCAAAAGCCATCTTCTGATGACTCCTGAAATGCCTACCCTTTATGTGGTTTGCAGCACCATTCAGTGAGAGGAACTTAGGAGAAAAGTAACCTGTACTGAAACCACCACTAAAAATGCTGAAGCAAGAGTCTTTGCAGCTTCAAGACCTTACAATGGCAAGAGATGAAGAGACCCGACTCACAATGTTCCCATTGTAAGAAGATCGGTAGAGGTGGAATTGGTCATGAAAAGGAGAAATGTTGGATTTTTAATCCGGAACTTAAGCCTGAATTCCAAGAAAATCAAAGAAATAAAAGGACCTTTGTGCAGGAAATACAACCTCCTTCAATAGCAAGGCCAACATCTGTTCATCTACATCATCTACAAACCAAGGATTGAAGATCACATCCAACCCCATCAACTTGATCGACGAATTTGCTTCCTACATTCAACAGAAACATGGGAGCATGGATGGTGATTCCGGTGACAACTTAATTGCTCTCCTTGAAAAGTTTGTTGGGTTCATGGTTGAGACAGGAATAGCTGCTCCTAAAGATATGCCACGTATGATTTATTCCTTGTCCTCCTTACATCTAAATAGAAGTCATGATTTTTGGATTGTTGATTCTGGTGCCTCTCATCATATGACTAATGATAAGTCCATGTTTAGCGATTTCCAATCCTTTTCAAATCCCTCCCCTGTTACTATTGCCAATGACGATAATGCTCTTGTCTTAGGAAAAGGAAAATGTAAGTTGTTTTCGAAAACTACAAACTCAATCATCTTGTTTATTCTTTCCTTTCCATTTAAACTTATGTCAATTGGGAAGTTAACCAGGCTTTTAGACTGCATAGCTCTCTCCTTCTCATGTTACTTTTTCAGGATTGAATGACCAAGAAGAAGATTGGTGAATGATTTTCCCTTCATGGTCTCTATTACATCTATGCTTCTCCAAGTTTTTCAAAAGGTTTTATTTTTCTTTTGTTGTTGTTGTTGTTCTGAATTTTGCATATCAACAACAAACATTGTGGCATAAACGCCTTGCTCATTTGTACTATCTTATAAAGCATATTAGGTGAAGTCTTAAAAACAAATTTTAATGCATTTGGTACAACAAATTTATGCATAAAATCTCAAAATTTCTTAATTACTAGGTAAAAAGCACAAGATACAACTTTGCGATGCCACTCCTGCTCCCAATATTAATTTGTTCCGCTCCCAATGTTAGTCTGTTCGGCTCCCAAGATTCTCTTCCAAGGCGATTTTTCCAATTGAACCTACTCATGCATCGGCTATTGATTTCCCAAGATTCAGAATGAAATACTCTGCTTGCTTCGTTCTCTCCGCAGTTTGTTTCTCCATCCCTGCCTCTGATCGCGTTATCCTTGCCACATTTCCTCCATCTTTGCTTCTCTTCCTTCACTGCTTCAAATTCTAGTATGGAACGAGTTTTTGATTTGAGGTAATATATGTGCTTCCTATGTTTGTATTGTCATTTCAAACCGATGATATTTTTGATTTAGTTTGTTTTCTGAATTGGGCTTCTATCGTCCGTTTCTTACTGGTGTCGAATTTCTATCATCGTTTGATGACTTTGAACACAAAAACAGTAGCCCATTTGAACATAAAAACAGCAAAAATGTCTTTCATATGTTATTGTGGTTCTAGAGATTGAAGAGGAAGAAGATACAAATGGGAGCAAGAAGGAGCAAATGGTTACTGCTATCAAGAAAGGTTCAACATCCATGGATATCGGATCGTGTTAAAGTCTCATTACCATATATTGCAAACAGGCAATTCCTTAATCAATTCAACCAATCTATATTTTATTCATTGATTGTCCAAATGCAGGATAATGAAGTTTTTGTAAAGCTTATTCCTAATTTATGAGACAAGACCCTTTTGTAAAGCTTGGCTACTTGCTCTGCTGTTATTTGCATCTTCTTTCAGTTCTTATGATCTTGTTTAGGGGTCGTTTACCAAACGCTTACCTTGCAAAATCACAACCCTTAACCACAAGGGTTGTGGCGTACTGGTTAAGGCCCTGGGGATGTGGTGGAATATCCCATCTGCCCAGGGTTCGAATCGCGTACACAACAATTGTGGCCACTGAGGTTTTACCATCATAATTTGTCAAGGGATTAGTAGCATAGCCTAGGACACCCTTCCAAAAAAAAAATCACAACCCTTACCTTATCAGGTAACATTTTCTGTCATCAAAGTGTTTGATAAAGGGCCCCTTAGTTTTCATCCCATTGCATTTTTGCTTAGCTCTGATTAGCCATGATATGCGAGGATTTTGATTATTGCTTCCGAGGCCTATGATTGTGAACAAAACCAGAAGCGCAAGTTGCAAAGTTCGTTTATCACCCCTTCCTTTACTCCTGGTCATTAAATACTTGTTCAAGCTTTAGTTCAGGTTTCTTATTGATTGCCATGATGATATAATGTTCTTTGTTCAATGCTTGGTAAATTTTGCATTCTTTATGACTGGAAATAGCTTTATAGGCTAAGTAGAGCTACAATTTCCAAATCATGATTCAGTAAAAACACCAAAAAGAAAGCTTCTTCAGATCAGATTACCAGATTTGAGCTCATTTAAAGACTTTCCCTTTTTCAGAATTTAACCTTCTCTAATCATTCACCCTTTATAGTTGCCTGTTTCATCAGGGTCTCCAATTGTGCAACCACCCCGGCCGCTACCCTCTTTCAACAACGTTTCTACTCGTGCAACCAACTCAATAAGATATATATATATATATATATATCCAATTTGTCACTGCTTTCAGCATGAGACACCTGGCTCTCACAACATTCTCATCCAAAACTGGCAGATTTGGATGAACTATTGGGTGGTGGGTCTAGAATACAGCTTTCCAGTGATTGAAGCCTTGCAGGTGGATCTACTACAGAAGAATCTTGAGCCACATTTGGTATGTAATTTCCAACAGTGCCTGATCATTTATTTGGCTTCACAATCTCTGCAGGTACATGTAACATTTGTATACCTTTCTCAACAAATGGATCACCCATTGCTGGTGGGTCAAAAGAAGCACTACTATTAACATTAACACATCCATTTAAAGACTCTTCCAGAATGATCTGATCATCAGAACCAACATTTTTTTTTTCTTTACTAACAAGAGGTCCAGCCTCCTTCGCCTTGCTGACGAGGGATCCCATTGGATTGTTTGTAGATCAACGTAAAAGCAACAAAGTTGAAGTTGATGCAAGTCCAACATGGACCTTTTATGTACAAAATATGTCATTTAATCTACGTGTATTCCATTGATCAACTCTTTATGATGTATAACATTAACCTTCATAGCTTATTAAGATTTTGAATATGAAGATTGAGGTTGAAAAGTAGTGACTCAAACAAAAAGATCTAAAATGCAGTTATGTAGACCCAAGAAAATGCTTAAATTGTGGCACTATAAGAAAAAAAAATCTATTGAAAATTTTCATGAAATTGTTATAGATTGATTGGTTTGTTCCTTACCCTTGAACAAAAAAGAAACCATGTTTGGACCCTTGGAAATTTTCGAAGCACAAAAGCTACCTGAAAACTCCAAAATTTAAGGTGAAAAGTAAGAAATTTGATAAAAACAAGACCCGAACCCGAAAGTTACTGTTCCATTGTTGTTTGGTTTGCTTTAGTTCTACACATGGAGTTCCTTAGTTCATGTTTAATCATGTGGAAAATGTGAAGAAATTGGTGTATGGCAAAGATGTGAGGTATGAATTATTTGCATTTATAAGATTATTTGCAGTGATTTCTTACTTGCCATGTACATAAATTTATGAAGTGGGCTTCACATTTCCATTCCTCCTTGTCCCGTCATGTACACAATTTCTTTTGGCAGTCCAAATAATGAAGTTGTGGGCTTGTCAGCTTCACATTTCCATTCCTCTTTGTCCCGTCACATTATGTTCCGAAACATCCAATGGGACAACTAATTAGTTCTAAACAATTCTATCCATCATATTGTACTTTCATGAATCAAATCATACAGAAAACTGTACCAATAAGCTTTGATAAAGCAAACAAATCCCCAGTTTAGAGAAAAGCTATGCAGAAAGAACTCAGAGCTCTTGATGCTAATCACACTTGGAGCATAGTGAAGTTTCCAGAAGGTCAAAGGGTGGTTGGTGCTAGATGGATTTACAAGATTAAATACCATGCAGATGGCTCAATAGAAAGATATAAAGCAAGACCGGTTGCTAAGGGTTTCACTCAAACCTATGGTATGGATTACAAGAAAACTTTTGCACCACTAAGCAATGATGAACACTATAAGGGTAAATGTTGTTGTGAATTGGGGACGGATGGCAATTATGTCAAATGGATTTCAAAAATGTTTTTCTGCATGGAGATCTAGAGGAAGATGTGTACATGAAGCTTTCACCTGGGCATCCTCAACGAAATGAACACGTTGTAGTTTGCAACCTACATAAAGCTATTCATGGACTTAAGCAATCCCCATGAGCTTTGTATTCAAAGTTGAGTTCAATTCTAGTCTCATCTAGTTTCAATTGCAGGAGTGCAAATTCATCTTTGTTCGCTAGGAACGGGAAGACAAGCAAATTGATTGTTCTTGTGTATGTGATCATCCTGTCATGACGTTACCGAGATACAAGCTCTGAAGGAAGCTTTTCATAAAAAATTGCTATTAAGGATTTAGGAATCCTTAGGTATTTTCTTGGAATTAAGATGGATCACACTCCAACGAGTCTATTTCTTAGTCAAAAGAAATATTTTATCGATCTCCTAGATGAAACGCAGGAATGATGACTAGCAAACCAATCTTGTCTCCTCTTGATAGTAAGCTTATATTAGATGTTGAATCTTCTTCTTTCCATGATGTGAATATGTATCGGCATCTTGTAGGTAAACTCATTTACCTCACAATTACTCGACCTAATATTACTTTTGCTGTCAGTTTGATCAATCAGTTTATATATTCACCAACAAATCATCATCTTCAAATTGTGAAGAGACTCCTTATCATGAAGAAGCAAGGTTACTTTAAATTGGAAGGATATGTGATTCAAATTGGATAGGCAAGCATGTAAATAGAAAATCTATAACAGGTTAGCACGCTCATAGATGGAAACCTTGTTACTTGGAAAAATAAAAAGAAAATTGTTGTTGCAAGATCAAGTGCTGAAGAAGAATACATGGCTATGGCCTCAACTCCTTGTGAGTTGATTTAGCTAAAGGTTTTATTAAAGGATCTTGGTGTCACAAGCAATGCTCCTATCACTCTTCATCGTGACAATAAAGCTGCTATGCATATTGCAACAAATCTTGTGTTTCATGAAAAGAGAAAGCATATTGAAGTGGACTGTTATTTTGTCGATCAAGTTCAATCCAAGGTCATTGAGACTGTCCCATGACTAACTTGCAGATTTATTTACTAAATCTCTTGCTTCGACTCAATTCGAAAGACTTCTATCCAAGCTTCAATCAACTAACTCCCTTGATCCAGCTTTATGTTCCAATTTTATATTTTATAAAAACATTAAAACCATTAATTTTTTCCTAAAACTATTAAATTTAAGTTTTAAGCAAAATATTTGGTCATGCGGTTTATGTGTTTTAACACTTTGGGTCCCACTTTGAAATATCTATGGAATACATTCTTGTAGTTTACAATCTATAGCGTATTGGGTCCCACTTCTAACTCCGTCTAGAATATTCTCGTTAACTCTAATTAACTAAAGGGGTAGTTTAGTCATTTTACTTGTTTCCTACTTTTTATTAAAAAATTATCTAATATACCCAATAAAACCATGACACGTTTCTTTATATTTTTCTTAAATGGACTCATCCTAGAAGATAGGATTCTCGAGGCTGAAAGATTATTCAAGAAGCTGATCAAAGAGACTTCGTGAACCTGATGTTATGTACAGCACAATGATCAAAGGGCTTTGCAGATTTGGCAATAACGATACAGCCATTGCTTTGCTTAGGCCAGAATGAAAAGGGTTGTAAGCCTTGTGTTATCACATATAACACCATTATCGATAGTCTTTGCAAGGACAAAATATTAGATGATGCTTTAAAGCTCTTCAAAGAAATGATCTTCCACAAAGGCATCTTACTTGATGTCTTCACTTACAACTCTTTGATTCGTGGCCTTTGTAACTTAGGTCATTAGGATGATGCCTCTAAAATGCTCAAAGAAATGGAAGACGAAAAGATATCTCCCAATGTTATAACCTTTAGTATATTAGTCGATGCATTTTGCAAGGAAGGTAAAGTTGAAGATGCTGAGGTTCTTATGAACATCATGGTCGAGAGAGGAAACGATCCCGATGTAAGGACATATAATTCACTTGTTGATGGGTACTGTTTGTGGGGTGAAATGAGGAAAGCAAGGGAAGTTAATTTTTGATTCAATGATGACTAGAGGTCTGGTCCTGATGTTGTGACTTATAATAGCTTATTGAATGGCTATTGCAAAGAATTGAAGATAGACGAGACCTTGCATTTGTTTCGTGAAATAACTGAAAAGGGTATGAAACCTGATGTGGTCACTTATAGCACCATGTTACAGGGATTGTTTCAAGTTGGACATTGTAAAGATGCACGTGAAGTGTTTAATGAGATGCGAGCGTACAACCAGATTCCAGATGCATGCACATGTGGAATAATTTTGGAGGGTCTATGTAATAATCATCAAATAGACGAAGCATTCTCTTTGTTCCGTCAGATGGGTGATGTACACTATCCTCATTGATGGTGCATGTAAATGTGGGAAGCTTGATATCGCAAGGGATCTCTTCAATGAGCTGAGTGTTAAAGGTTTGCAACACGATGTTAGGTCATATACTGTGATGATTAGTGGTTTTTGTCGGGAAGGTCTAGTCAGGGAAGCAAACGAGTTGTTTCTCCAAATGAATGAGAGAGGATGCCCACCAGATAGTGCCACTTACAACGTTCTTCTCCAAGGATTATTAAAGAACAAGCAACATGAGACGATAGTGATGCATTTACGAGAAATGGATGAACATGGTTTTTCAGTTGATGCTTCAACTTTAGCCATGTTACTTGATCATATCACAGCTACATCATTTGATGATAATCTCCTTAAGTTGATTGGTAAGCTTGTACCAAAGGAAGGAGTGGATGTTGCTTGTTTTACCAGCTAGATAGCATCAGAAGATTGCAAGTCCTGCTAATATGTTTTTGTTGTTTCTTTCTAATTAATGTGTCTAGGTTTGTTGGTTAGCTTAAGCAGTGGTTTTTGGATTGGGATTTTAGATATGGCTTTGATACCAATGTTTACTAGATTCATGTTTTTGTATTTGGCAACTTGATTGGTGATACCAATAATATATATATATATATATATTGCGTCCAACTACAAAATCAGTTTGATCTGGTGGGTTTGTTTTCTTTCAGTTTGGTATGTGTTTTCAGTACCATTATCATCACTGGATTGAGACTTTCTGCTTCTGATACAAGAAGTTAAACCTCCATATTTTTCTTAGTAGTAGACATTGGCAACCACACTTGATCTCTAACAGTTTGTAATTTCTTTGCCACATTGCATTCCCTTGGTACTCATCTTCATTGAATCCCTCCACTTGTTTGGCCGATGGTCTTATCGATATTGAGCTCAACTGTTAATTAATTCTTCGCTTTTAGTCCATTTTACACCGACGACACGAGGCATGAACAAAGAGTTGTTAGGACAATCATTAAAAAAAATTCAACCAATTCGTGACCTCAATATAATACAACAATCAGGGTATGACATGAGATTTTGGAGGCTTCGGGTAAAAGATAATTGTGGTTATGTAATCTTGATTGAAAATAAATCAATTGATAGTTTTTTTTCGATAATCTTGTTTGAAAATAAATCAATTGATAGCTTTTTTTTGTTTTGAATAAATTGTTCATTTTTTTAACATTTTGAATAAAAAGTATCCTTTCTTCTAAGAGTTGCTCAAATCATTGTAATTGATCACAAAACAAAAACACACATATCTAACAAGAAAGGTTTTATTGATTTATTGTCATTAGAGTACCCATATGAAAGTCCATGAAACCATGTGTAATAATTGGAACCGGTTCTTTATTTTTTTTGTTATTGAGTGGAGCTTCACATGGCAAACCGCTCCATCTGCATGGATCGGTCATGCCAACCAAACCTCAAGCTAATTTGATTTTTCATAAAGAAAAATAATTTAAAAATCAATTAAAAATTAATTTAATAAAAAATTAATTAATTAATTTTCAACTTTTTACCTACATAAATTAATTACATCTTCCAACTACACAAATTTACCACACAATTTAATTATTAATTTCCAACTACACAAATTAATTACCAATTTTACCTATAAAAAAATTATCTACATCATTTTAAATTACATCTTCCTATCTTCAACTCTTTCAATTTTTTACCCTCTTTCAATTTTTTACTCTATTTCAGTATGGATCATATGACCATACAAACTACTTTACGAATTTATTGAATTCACCTGTCAGTGATACAAGTTTACCAAATACAACAAATAGACAAGTTCAACCGAATTTTCTGTCATATCCATTTCCACCGCTTTACGCACACACTCAAGATTCTTCTCACGATACGTCGAATGTTAGGGGTTGTTTGGCAGTTGCTGAATGGTTTGGTGCTGAATGATTAAGTGGTCAAAATGATTAAGAGGCTCTTATGATATAGTGTGAAATGAAATATGGTTGTTTGCTAATTGTTAAGAATGAAATCAGGTCTCTGAATGGTTAAGACAGGGTCAAGATACAAAATCATTCAGAGGGTTTTGGAATCATTAAGAGGCCGACCTTTTTTTTTGCCAAACATGATTTACCTCTTAACGATTCAGATGTTGCCTCTTAATGGAACCATTTAGAGGTAAACAAGCAGCCCCTTAGTCGTTTTTTATTTCCGCCAAACACTCAATATTCTATGTTCACACCAAATCCATATATGCCTACATTTCCATCACAACCCACACCGAATGACTTTTCTGAAATTCCACCATTTTCTACCCAATAAAGTTTAGAAAATAAAGATTTTGATGAAAAAAATTATTTGAAAGCATTAAATAAAGAAAAATGGAGTCACAAGGAAGATGAATTAATGATAAGTGTTTGGCTCGTTATTTCCACCGATAGCATGGTTGGAACCAATCAACAAAACAAAGATTTTTGGAAAAGAATTGCGGAGTTCTATAATACTCATCGCACTTCTTTCATCGAAAGAAAAACAAATGTTTTAAAATCTCATTATTATAGGATAAATCCTCAAGTAAATGAATTCAATCAAGGTTTTATTCGATCGTGAAAAGTTTTTCATATCCATCAGATCCTAAAAGAAAAAAGTTCAAAGAAATGCAAGAGGCGGCTAGAAAAGATGTAGAACGAGCGTTTGGTGTTCTTCAATCTCGTTGGGCAAACATAAGAGGAGCAACAAGATTTTGGCAAATCAAAATATTGAGTGACATCATTTATACATGCATCATATTACATAATATGATTATAGAAAATAGAAGGGATTTCAGCAACTAGTTGGTCTGACGACCACAAAGATCCTCCAATACCCGTATCTCAAGGTTCGGTTCAACAATTTCAACAATACCTTCAAATGAATGCTGAAATACGTGACCGTTCAGTACATCATCAACTTCGAGCATATTTGGTCGAACATATTTGGGAAAGGTTTAAGGAAGATTGATGTAGATTTATTAAAATTATTTTTTAGTTATTGTAACTTTTAATCATTATGACTTATTATTGTAAGTTTTAATTATTGTTTTTTAATTATTATAAGAGCATCCACAATGTGCTCGTAGGAAGCTTTTTCAGAGGTTTTTCATAAAACAAAAACCTCCTTTTGAGGTTTTTCACATAGTGGACAACTTTTTCACATGAGGTTTTTCGCGAGGTTTTTCGTCATAGCTCGTAACTGCACGACCTGCTTTTTCATAACTTTTTCGTATTTAATCAGTTTTAACTTTATAGAATTTTATAAAAGTTTCGTATTTAATCAGTTTTATTTATTAATATATTTAAAGTAATCCTATTTAAATAAAATTATTAAATAAATAATATAAATAAATACATAATGAAAGTAATTATATTTTATATTTTTAAAATAATATCTCAAATTTGACATATTTATACAATTTTAACAGATTTCTTAATGACCCACTTTTTATTTTCGGTTATACATACTTTTAAATTTAACATTTTTTATTTTTTATTTTACAAACTTTTTATACAACTTTTATATATTTCTTAATAACCTAATTTTTATTAATTTGTATGAATTTTAATGTATTTATTTTTATAAATAAGAATAAAAATGATATAAAGTTAAAAGAGTGGGACCCTGAATAGTTTAAAAAAGTAATGAAAAAGTTTGGGTGAGGTTTTTCACATAGTGGAGGTATATAAAGGTTTTTAAGTTGTTGATGTGGCAATAATGTGTAAGAAAAAAGCTCTGAAAAAGTTCGATGAAAAGCTCGTACATTGTGGATGCTCTAAGTGTATTTTAATTATTGTCTTTTAATTATAATAGTAAATTATTATTATTATTATATTTTTATTATATAAACTATGGACCGATTCATGATTAAGATTGAAGGGTTTATGAAATGTGCAAGAAAGAGAAAACTGATATGGCAGAGAGAGAAAAATGATGTGATAGAACCACGAACCTTCAAAGAGGTTCATGATTAATATTGTGGATGCTCTTACAAGTACACATTAACACTAAAAATTTAAAAATTCCAAAATCATTAAAATAATGAACTAAAAGGTTAAAAAACAAGTTTCAATTTCTTATCCCCTAAACAAATAATAAAAGTAAATAGAAATATGAATTTTGTTACCTGGAAGTTGACAGAGGGGTGATGAGCAGAAGAATGTGAAAATTAAAGGGGAAGCTAATTATACTTCTATACATTGCTAAATGTACCATATTAATTGATCCTCTTTATACATATCAACATCAAAACCTGCTAAAATATTCCCATTACATGCAGAATTTGACCTGAGTATGATGTTAACGGGGGTACAAATAACATTACCAAAATTAAAAAAAGAAAGTCAGTTAACTTTTATAGAAAGGTGTCAAACCATCTTACTTGACTTTTGTAGGAAGTAGTTGTTTTTGTATGATCATAAACTCATAACGTCTTGTTCTTATGTATCGAATTCTACAATCAAACATGCCAATTTTCTCCTTTTGACTTTTGGGTTGTTTTGCGAGTGATAAACTTTAGTGATATAAATTCCAAATCAAATAATAAAGGAAACAATTGTATAAATCCCATAAAGTAGGAAACAATTGTATAAATATCATATTGTAGGAAAGTTTGCTGTAAATTTGTCCTATATATTGTTCAATATACAATTCACCATTCAAGGTGACAATTTGACAAATCCTTACATGGTATCAGCCTAATACCGATCCTCCTCTTCTTCCTTCATCGACTACCATCTTTCTTCTACAATGGCTGCCGGCGATGATACCTCTCTTCCCCTTAACACTCTACTTCACATGCTCACCATCAAACTCACCTCTTCCAACTACTTACTCTGGAGAAATCAAATCCTTCCCCTTCTCTCCTATCAAAAACTTTCCGACCACATTGATGGAACCCTCCTTCCACCGCCGCAAACCACGGTTACAGAAAATGCCTCGTCGCCAAATCCTGATCATATCAAATGGCACGAGGCTGATTAGCGTGATCTCATTCTTCTTCAATCCTCTCTGACTGAAGAAGCTATGTCTGTTGTTCTTAACTTACACACTTGTTCTTAACTTACACACTGCTCGTGATGTTTGGTGTGCATTTGAACATGCCTATAGCCATGACTCCATTGACCGTATGCACAACCTTCACGATTCTCTCCGTCATCTCCAGAAGGGTAACTCGACTGTCACTGATTATGGTCGAAAGTTTAAAACAATATGTGACCAGCTTGCTGCCATCGGACATTCGGTCGCTGAAATTGATAAAAATCATTGGTTTCTCTGTGGGCTCGGACCTTCGTTTGAAATGTTCTCCACCACTCAACGAGTTATTAAACTCCGACTCACTTTTCGTGATTTATTATCTCAAGCCGAGAGTCACGAATTGTTTCTCAATTCGGTCCATGATTCTCCTACTCCACCTGCAGCATTTGCGGCTCACCAACACCGGTCTTCATCTAATTCCTACCGAGGTTCTTCCAACACCTCTCGTGGTCGTGGTCGCTCCTTTACTCGTGGCAATCGTGGTCGTGGTCATATTCCTCACTGTCAATTTTGTCCCAAATCTGGACATTATGCGACAGATTGTCCGGACTTGTCTTCGTTTGCTCAAAGATCTCCATCTATTGATGCCCACTTGGCTCAATCCTTTCATGCCAAATGCCATGTCATTGACAACTCTCCTGATTGGTATGTAGACTCCGGGGCTTCCAAACCTCGAATCTACAACACCTTATTTGGGTAACGAGCATGTAACCTTTGGAAATGATAATGTTCTTAATATCTCTCATGTTGGTTCCTACTATTTCTAAGGACCTTCATTTACTTGATGTACTTGTTGTGCCCCATCTGACCAAAAATTTATTATCCATTAGCAAACTCACCTCGGATTATCCGGTGATGTTTTATTTTCTAACAATATGTTTGCTATTCAGAATCGTCACACAAAGGAAGTACTAGCACGGGGACGTCGTGATCATGGTCTTTACATATTAGAGCAAGAACAAAAAGCATTCATGGCACAATATCATTCCAAAAAATTACGTGCTTCATATGAGCTCTGGCATAACCGTTTGGGTCTTGTTGCCTTTGATGTTATTTCGTTACTTAATAAATTGGGTCATTTGTCTGTTTCGTCTATTTTACCGAAACCTACTATTTGTTCATCGTGTCAATTATCAAAGAGCAAACGATTACCTTTTGATATTAATCCAAAAAGTTCGCTTCATGTTTTGGATATGATACATTGTGATTTGTGGGGACCGACACCAATTGTATCGATGGATGGTTATCGTTATTACGTCATTTTTGTTGATGAGTTCTCCAGATTTACTTGGTTTTATCCTCTCAAGGTGAAATCAGATTTTTTTGGTGTTCTCATAGCCTTCTTGAATTTTGTTCAAACACAATTCTCTTGCAAGGTAAAAATGTTGCAAATGGATGGTGGTTCTGAATTTTTAAATCATCGTGTTTGTGATCTTCTTATGCAAAACGGAACACATCATCGCATCTCTTGCCCTCATACACCTCAGCAAATGGTCGCGCTGAGTGTAAGCACCGACATATTACCAAAACAGGGCTTGCAATAATGTTTAATGCCCATGTGATACTCTCAAATATTGAGAGTTAATTCCTCTCTTTTTATATTAATTTTGCCACATTTTCACCCTTTTTGTCTCTCATCTCCTTCAATTGGTCTTAATTGTTCAAACATGATGATGAAGTCTCAAGAATGCAAAAATTTCGGTTTCACTAACTTTTGTGCAGAAAGTGGCCACCTTGCTGGCACCTTGTCACCACGTTGAACATGGGCTGAAAATTTGTTGATAAGTTCCAGCCATTTTCGGAAAGTTGACTTCTGAAGGAATGTAAAGAGTCTTCTGATCTTTCACTAGAATACTCAAGGAAGAGGACATAAAGTGGAGGTCCAAGGAAAGTTCAACACTCTTCCTTAAAAGCTACTTTTGAGGAATACTCACATCACCACTTTTCTCTTCCTTGGGCTATAAATGAGGGCTTGGAGGAACCATTTGGGCAGACAACAACTTCCAGGAGCATTCAACACTTCTGGAGCTTAGCATTTAAGTTTTAGTCTCTTTTTAAAGCTTGTAGTTTAATTGCATTTAATTTTTGTAAGTTTTAATTTCCTTGTAAAAGCTGTTGCCAAGTGGCCACCTTGTCACCACCTTGGCAGCAACTCTTTAGTTATTTATGCAAGTTATGTTTATGTTCTCTCCTTCTTCTCCCATGTCTTTTGCTATTATTATGAGCTAAGCACCCCCTTGGGTGTGGGTATGAGCCAAAGCTAAGACTAGTAGGCAACACTTGGGTGTTGCTATCATTGCTAACTCTTAGACTTGGTCACTTGAGTCGGGACTTCAACTCAACGCGGACAAGCCGATCACTTGTTATTGTTAATATTAGATCTTAGACCTCGAGAGGGGCAGATCTGAAATACGGCTTGGGTGATGCAAAGAAGATTTGAGAAAGTCTTTTATAACCACGTAGAGATACGAGTTTTTGCATGACTTTAACTAAGGTTCAAATGTCGGTTGATATGGGTGTCACAAAGAGATTTGGGCGTTCATATCTATACTGGTGGAACTGAAATCTTTAGAGGTTTACTTAGTTAAGTCGGCAAGTCTAGAGTTGGCCAACGTGCTGACAAAGTGGGGACAAGGTGGCCACGTTCCGAGGAAGCTCATTTTCGAGAGAAAAAGGTTTTACGGCTGTCGTGTGTCATTTTGTTTCTAACCAAGTTGTTACTACATCAGTCTTAGTCAATTCTTGTACCCACATCCTATCTTTAATACTGTTAATTCCGTTAATCGTTGTTTAATTCGCTTAAAACTCACAAAATATTGATATTGTTCTCAAAAATCAACCAAGCACTAGAAGTTCATGAAAAGTTCTCTGATTCTTAGTTGACTAGTCCCTGTGGAAACGATCTCGGTACTCTACCACTTTATTACTTGTAGCGATCATAGTGTCCGGTGTGCACTTGCACCGCCACTGTGGTAACATAGTGGCCACTGAGTGTAAGCACCGACATATTACCAAAACAGGGCTTGAAATAATGTTTAATGCCCATGCTCTTGCCTCATTGTGGACTGATGCGTTCCATTCCGCAACTTATATTATAAACAAATTGCCATCCAAAGTGTTACAAGAGAAATCGCCATTTGAGTTGTTGTTTTCTACGACACCGAATTACGACAATTTGCGCACATTTGGTTGTCGTGTTTTTCCTTACTTACGTGACTATTTTCCATACAAACTCGCCCCCCGAAGTATTGCATGTGTTTTCATTGGTTATAGCACACAATACAAAGGTTATCATTGCTTGGACGTATCAACTTGGCGTATCTACATTACGCATCATACTCAATTTGACGAGTCCTCCTTCCCTTTCTCTGGAAAATTATCTACTGTTGATCTTGCCACTCTTGCATTTTCTGGTTATTATGATAATATTCCGTCAACATCTTCACCGACTCCAACCACATCAAATGGACCGTCGGATTCTCCCTTCTCTGACACACTTCCTCAACCGTGTTCTCTTTGCCATGCACCTTCATCGCCCTCCCCATCCACGTCTGGTAAGACTTCTGTAGTTGCCCCTCTTAAATCGCAGCCCTCTCAAGTATCAAATCAGCCCTCTCGAGTGCCGTCTCAAGCTTCCTCTCAATCCTCTCCATCGCAGTCTTCTACCCCAACGCATCCGATGATTACTCGATATAAATCTGGCATTTTTAAGCCATGGCATTTCGCTGATCTTGCTCACTTTTCAACAAATGGACTTCATCGCGCCCTCTTGGCAAACAAAGAACCGAAATGATTCAAATCAGCCTCCAAAAATTCAGCATGGCTTAATGCCATGCGAAGTAAAATGGATGCATTACGTCACAACGAAACTTGGGACCTTGTTCCACGCCCGAAATCCTCAAATGTGGTTGGTTCTAAATGGGTATTTCGCGTGAAATACCATTCTGATGGTACGGTTGATCGCTTGAAATCACGCTTAGTCGCCCAAGGTTTCACTCAATGTTCCAGGCTTGGATTACTCGGCCACTTTTAGTCCCGTTGTTAAAGCTACTACGGTGCGTATAGTATTGTCCTTAGTTGTCCTTTATAAATGACCCTTTCATCAGCTTGATGTCAATAACGCTTTCTTAAATGGTCATCTCACTAAAACTGTTTTTATGGAGCAACCTCCGGGCTTCGTTGATTCACGTCTTCCAACTCATGTTTGTCTCTTAAAGAAGGATTTATACGGTCTTAAACAAGCTCCCCGAGCTTGGTTTCATCGGCTTAGCACTTTTCTCAGTCAACTTGGGTTTACTTGTAGTCGAGCCGATCCTTCCTTGTTCATTTTCAAACGCGAATCCCGTATTATCTATGTTTTAGTCTACGTTGATGATATCATTGTCACTGGCAATTATACTGCTACTATTCGTGCTTTCATGTCTCGCCTTAATACCGAGTTTGCCATCAAGGACCTTGGTCGTCTCAACTACTTCTTGGGTCTTGAAGTCACTTACACGGACTCTGGGTTGTTTCTTAGACAAACTAAATATGCTCATGACATCCTTCTACGAGCTGGGATGTTTGATTCGTAACCCGCAACCACTCCCCTTGCCACTGCCGAGAACTTCACTTCAGTTGGGTCTCCGTTTGCGAATCCTACTCTCTATCGATCTCTAGTTGGTGCATTACAATATCTTACAATTACTCGCCCTGATTTATCATATGCGGTAAATCAAGTGATTCAATTTCTTCACGCTCCAACTCAAGATCATTTTCAGGTTGTTAAGCGGATTCTTCGTTATGTTAAAGGCACCCTTTCATATGGGCTTAGCATTCCTTCTCACCATCTATTCTTGGATATTCGGATGCCGATTGGGCTCGTTGCATCGAAACTCGACGTTCCACTTATGGTTACTCCATTTTTCTTGGTGGTAATCTCGTCTCTTGGAGTGCAAAAAAAAAAAACAGCCCACAGTTGCCCCGTCAAGTTGTGAATCTGAGTACCGTGCTCTCGCAAACACGGCTGCCGAAGTTGTTTGGGTCACACACCTTATCCGTGAACTTCAAGTTTTACCTTCTAACAATTTTATGTGACAACCGGAGTGCTCTATTCTTAAGCCAAAATCCCATCTCCCATAAAAGAACAAAGCACATCGATATCGACTATCACTTCGTCCGTGAGCTTGTTTCTTCTGGTCGATTGTGCACCAAGTGTGTTCCAACTATGCTTCAGTTAGCGGATATCTTCACCAAGAGTCTTCCACGTCCTCTATTCGAATCTTTTCGCTCCAAGCTTCGTGTTGGACCACCACCACTTCGCTTGGGGGGGGGGGGGGTGTTAGCGATATAAATTCCAAATCAAATAATAAATGAAACAATTGTATAAATCCCATAAAGTAGGAAACAATTGTATAAATCTCATATTGTAGGAAAGTTTGCTATAAATTTGTCCTATATATTGTTCAATATACAATTCACCATTCAAGGTGACAATTTGAAAAATCCTTACATGGTATCAACCTAATACCGATCCTCTTCTTCTTCCTTCATCGGCTGCCATCTTTCTTCTACAATGGTTGTCGGCGATGATACCTCTCTTCCCCTTAACACTCTACTTCACATGCTCACCATCAAACTCACCTCTTCCAACTATTTACTCTGGAGAAATCAAATCCTTCCCCTTCTCTCCTATCAAAAACTTTCCGACCACATTGATGGAACATAATGATCGATTTTAAGCAAAAGTTGATGCTAGAAACAAGTACAATCCTTACAACATTGCAAATGATGCCTCAAATTCTTAATAACTCTTCTTGCCCCAAGTTTGGTAAATAAGCTAGTAGAAAAGAAAACCCTTTTTTCTAATTTTTTTATTTTTGCATTTATTTAGCTATAATTTTTTTAGAGGAGAGTTGCACGTAGGGTTTACCGCACTGGCACATACTTCAATAAAATGTAGGAGATATTTTTTTTGGGTAAACGTAGGTTTCAGGGTCAACTTACGCACACTGACTAATCCCCGGGCGACCATGGATAGCTTGGAGTCATCGCAGGTGAACCTCCATGGTCATAAGGGCTTTGACAGCGCTTGAATTTGAACCCTGGATAGATGAGATTTTCCACAACATCCCCCAAAGGCTTTACCAGTGCGTCACAACTCAAGTGGATATAGGAGAATTTAATTGTTAAGGAGGAAGATGAAACGGAAAGAAGATGCAACGCAAGTGGCTGAAGATGGAATCCGAGCATAGAGGCCCTATGGGATAAAAAAGAGAGAGGCTAAAATGACGAAAATCGCCCAAGTTAACCAAATTTTTTAAAAAACGAAGGACAAAAATAGAAATGAATTACAAAGTATAGAAACACAGAATCTGTTGTTTGTAAACACAAGTACGAAAATAGTAAGTGTTAACAAACCAGGACAAAACACATGATTTACTCTTTAGCAGGCCGATCCTAGGGGTTTTGATTCCCTGTGCGAAAATGTTAAAAAAATGCCCCTATGCCAAAAAAATTTAAGCAAAGTGAAACTACATTTTTCATTTTAAGTAAAAACAATTGTTAAAAATATGCCCCTATACCTCATTGGCAATCCAAACCAATCCCAAATAGCAAAAGGACAAAATTAGCTTATTAAAAAAAATAAAAAAAGTAATACAAATCATTTTTCATTCCATTCTGGTTCACGATTCAAACTTGGATTGTGAACTTTTATTTTCTTTTTCTATTAATATTTATTGACACATGTCAAATTCTAATTGGTTACATTTAGATTTTATTTAGATAATCTTATCATATTAAAAAGATAAAAGTTTAACAAAAAAAATTTAAAAATAAAAAATATACCAAAATTCATATTTATTAATCCCAGATTTGATCAAGTTCTTATCTAAACAAACATAGAAACAAGATTTATCAAACTACCTGTTTTGATTAATCACAAGATTTGATTACAGAATGATTTCAGTCACTTTCTCTCTCTAACTCTGCGAATACAATCTTCTTAATGTTACAAGCTTCTTCTCTCAGACTTCTCACCACAAGTCTATTAAAGCAAAACTAAACTACACGCTTACAAAACTAAAAGAAACAAAACATTGACTTTTACATTTATTAACAAAGTTGACTTTGACTTTGCTTGAGAGTTGACTTTCAGCTTTAACTTGCTTGACTTTGACCTTCTATCTTCTATGATCTTGTATCCAACATATTTCTGCTCTAACAATCTCCCCCTTTGGATTCAATATCATCTCAAAAAGATTTTGCAGAATAATCATTTCTCTTTAAGCTCAGTTAATGTAATCTCCCTCTTTGATCAACTCAGTCTTTATACTTTCAGCAGTCTTCTCAAAGTCTGTTCTCCAAGAATATAGCAATCTCCCCCAAAGATGGTAGATATGCTCTTCACCAATCTTCCCAAGGTTATCTCAAATCTCTTTCAGACTTCAGAAAAAAATTATCTTCAGATTTAGCTCAGAATGCTTTAGCAAAATATCTTCAAAGAAAATTTCTGTAAATTCAACTCATCTTCAGAGATCTTTGAACTTTTCTCTTTCAATCTTTCAAACTTTGCAATACTTTGAACTTTTCTCCCATAACTTGATATAAACTTTTATTTACAAACATTTCTTGAACATAACTTCTCAAACATAATTTGATCTTCTCCCCTAGCTATGATATTTCTTGATTCTCTCTCCCCCCTTTTGATGATAGAAGCATGAAATCATCAAAACTTTACAAGAAATGTCACTTCATCTATTCTGACCACTGATCTTTCAAAATCTGAGCCTCTGATTCACCGCCAATCCATAAAGATATTTATCTAGATCTTTTCAAATCCAGACAAATTAGAGTGTAACACCTGAATCAACAAATGAATCAGTTAAGATGTCTGTCAGTAACACGAAGTCACTGTGTGTAACGAATACACATTGGAAAGGAGCTTTTGTGATGTTCACTCCCCCAGGGCTTCCATTCAATCATCGAAACACCACAAAGGAATTTCTATGAACGTTATGACAAGAAAAACAAATTTCCTTGTGTGTTCGTGCAAGTGTTAGAAAGAATAAAGCACATGATGATTGCTTTTATAAGGCTCAAAATTGTGTAAACCATTGAGACCACAACAGTATAACACAGACTCGATTGTGTATGATCGAAGTGCGAAGGTGGGGCAAACTTCCTTCTTTTTCAATATCTAAATTTTCCAAATGAAAATCAGATAGCATATGTGATGCGTCCCCTTGAAATATTGAAACATTTTCTTGTTGAGAAGAAAATGAGTAGTTGGTGGGGTTTTTATAAAGAGTTGGCATGAGCTAGTTGTCTGTTTCAATAATGTTCACGAAGAATTGTGAAACACTAGTAATGTGGCTGTCCGACTCAGAAAAAGTTGGTGCAGAGTTTGATATTCTTTTACTCTGTTCTCACACCCTCTTTCTTTTAATCATTGAGCTCAGTTCTAACTAAACTCTCTTTTATATTTTACCTCAACACTCAACCCACACTCACTATTTGACTCCTTACACAATTGATCACTCAAGGATTAACTTCTTGGGTAGGAAACATTGGTTAACGTGAATCCATAGAATTTTCAATTGAGCTCACACAATAAACCCATGTTGTCCTAAAAGAACATGTTGTTCAGATGGTTTAACTATATTAGTTAAAGCACAAAGTATATAAGTTAGATGTTTGTATGCTCAATGAGATATAATCATGTATATATGAATAAATGAGCATTTTAAACATTGAAGATATTTCAAACAAGTATATTGAAAGAATTAAATGAATACAAGAAACTTGTTTGAAAATCTGACATTGTATGAAAAAGATCAAATAGAAATGATTTATCGATTAAGACTTAGGTCAGAAAAAATTGGATTTTGTCTATACGAATCAAAATATAGACATTCTTGAAAGAACGTTTCAAAATGAAATCACACTCAAACTTTGAATTTCAATCGGGGTGTCTTACCATCGAAAATATTGTTTCAATTTAAAGACATGGTAAGAACGAATTCAACAAAAAATTAAACCAGTGTGTGTGAATACTTGAAAGTATATGGAAAAGATAATATGCAAGTATTAATCTTTGGAAACACACGGTTTATAGACATATAAGCGCTAGTAACATGAAAACATTTAAAAATCACACTTCCAAATCATGAAATCTATTTAAGAATCGGGAAGTGGTTTGAACGTTTAAGAACATGATTGAAAGTCATCCTTCTTTCAACCATATATGAGATTAAGAATATAAATAAACCTTTTCGCTTTGTCTTAAATCTCATGAAGTCAGCTTAAAGTCATAATGATATGATCTTGTAAGCATCCTCTCATCCTGCATCAATCAGAAATTTATTGAAAAATAAAATAACATAAAGCAGTAAAACATTGAATGTACGAGTTCTGATCTGAAGTAATCCGAAATCATAATCCGTACTCCTCATTCATACTCCCCCTGCATTTATGCATCAGAAACATTTAGCAATGTTAAACATATGCAGAAATATAAACTCCCCCTCAAATGATTGTAGATCATCTTTTCATCTTTTCTCACTCCCCCTGAAATATGAACTTCTCTTTTCCTTTGGAAGATCCCAAAGCCACCCTGTTACCTTAATTGGGTTTTAAGAAAAGTGGAAACGAGGATTAGACCGAAAGGTCTAGTGAATTCCCAACCTCGTCCATTTTATAACAACATAATACACAATCAAAAATCTCGGGGTTAGTTTAAAACCTCATGTCACGGTAAGCGACTAGTGTCACATCGAAATCCTTCGTCAAGAAACAGGACTACTCGTCCTCGGGCCCAAATAATAACCATGATCATTACAGTGATAATAAGTTACCCCTTTAACTCTAATGATTTATGATCGTTACAGTGATAGCTCCAAATAATAACCATGATCATAAACATTATGAATGCCGACAATTAGAGGAGTTATCAAACTCACAATATCCCAATTTGATTTCGTGAATCGGAATATGAAGGATTGTAATCATAAAAAAGAAATAGACTAGTGTGTAAAGAGACTCGCAAGAATCGGATATTCGTACCTTATATGGTAATTGGACTAATTCTACGCGTTCCGGATGTTCCGACTTTAAGCCACATCATTCCAAGTTACCTTAAGGTTTTACATATGTACGAAGCTCTTATCCCATTGATAAGACTCATTTCTTATCATAAGTTTGACCATGAATAAGATTAGACATGATTGGGATTGGATTACAAACGTTACAAGTCCTTAAAGCACAAAGTACAAACAAATAATGCAACATAATCCCCTGCACCTGACAGCTTTGTACCAACTCAATTTTGAGTTTGTTTATCATGCCTAGGGGTAAATTCAGGTGTTAATGTCTAAACAAAAGTTGTAATTCACTTCTTAGGGTTCTAATCTCTTTAGATTCATCCCATTTGAAGCAAAAACTGATTTTATATGAATTTTCTAAAAACAGTGCACAAATTCCGTTTTTCACAGGACCAACTCAAGAAACTCACTGTTTTGAGCCTTATAGAGTTAAAATCACCTCTTGACATAAACTACAAAGTTTCAATAGACACAAAGATCTTTCCAACGGTGTATTACACACCTCAATCGAATCAACGAGCGATTTTATATGATTTTTCAAACAACCTGCAAATTTTGAGACTCCTCTTGACTGCTCAAAACACATCCTTTTTATAAGATTGCTACTAAAATCATAATGAATCAAGTATCTAGCTTTTCCATACCACAAATATATGATTGAAACTTAATTCCCCACTTCTTTAACCAACAATAACATAAAAATAACATCATTTAGCAAAGATTTAACTTACTAAGCAAAACTCTATGAATCCTAATATGATTCATATATATCTAACGTTGACATCAATCATCAATTAAGAACATAATTCTTGAAATTCATAGATTCATACCTTGATTTTTATCTTCTATTCAATTGATTAGCTTCAAACCTTCAAAATCTCAATTATTCTAGAGAGAGTGTTAAGATGAAAATGGGAAATTATGACTGAAAATATGGGTTTAAAAACTTGGCAAAGAGGGTTAAGAGTTTTCATTTTGTCCAACAATGACCCCTCATCTATAGCCTAATTCACTATTGGTCATTATATGGACATTTCATAACATTTCAAGTCCTAAGCCAAGTTTCATTTATACATAATTGATCCCTACATAAGATTTTGACTTACATTAACAGTCTAAAATACAACTGTTTAAACTATGATTACAAGTATGTAATGCATCCATATAAATCAATATACCGGTAATGAAATTTTGGGTGTTATATTCTACCATTTACAAGTTCTAAAAACGTTAGGGTGATCTTTAATTACCGAAATTGCGAGTGTTACATTTATAAATATCATGATATATAAAAAACGAACATACAATAAAAAATATGAATATAATAAAGTTATAAATAAAGCAAAAAAATATGAAATATAACAAATTTATAATAAAACCATTACAAAATTATAAAATAAAACAAAAGTAAAAAAAAAAAAAAAAATATATATATATATATATATATATATACTAGTTGTGTACCCGCGCAATGCGGCGGGAGCCGTAAATGTAAACGATTTTTAAGTTTTGATGTATGTAACAATTTATCGGGTAAGATTTGTAGTCCCTCGAAACGGTATCGTATGTAACAATTTACGTAAGTGCTTTACCGGGTAAGAATTCTCACCGTCACTTACAGGGTAACATTCTTCATCCTTATCATCACTCTCACCGGTAAAATTATCGGTCCTTACCATGTTCATTTGGTAAGGTAAATGATCCGATAAGCGTTTATCGGGTAAGTGTTTAGTAATGACCCTTAAAATTCAATATATTTAACCTAATCCAATCTAATTCATTACTATTGAAGTATAAACAAGAAATTTTAAGTAATATTTTTATTTTGCATCTTGGTGAACGGGTTAAAATAATTCTATAATTTGATAAAAAGTATTGGATATAACCAAACCAATTTAAGAATCTATTGGTATTGGTGGACAGTGCAAATCCATTTTATCTCCTAGTCCCACCCTTTTTATCATTTGAATCACCATGACAACCTATATCATTTGAATGACTACAGGTTGCCACTGATAAACCAACAATTCTACAACACATTGTCATTTCTACCATTAAATTGAAGTATTGAACAATTCAATTTGATTTTGTACATGACAATAGAAGCAACCAGAAAATTTTAAATTAATAATCATAGGTCGGGATCTGAAAACATAGATAGAAGACATTATTTGTCAATCCAATCACTAAACAACATTACATAGATATGGTACCCGTTACATATATTTCATAGATGGGACATATATGAAGTGCAGTAGATCAACTTTTCAGTTGGAGGTGAAGTTACAAGCCGAAGCAGTTAAATTTGACAGGTCCATCAAATTGGAATAGGAATTGCCCAAAAATAGTTTGGAATGTGTTGAAGAACTAACTTCTAAAGTTATATCACTGCATTCTACAGCTAGGCTGGAATCTTTGCCCAACATAAGTACTGAACAAAGTATTGATACTATTAATGACTCCATGGGGATAAGGAATAGTTACAATGAAGACAAGCAGAAGGCAGTCAATGAAAGCACACATCAATCTTCAATGCAGATTGTATCACTAAGTTCTCCAGGAATTGAAGGGGAAAATCTCAGAAACGGAATTCTGAAGAGAACTCCACGAGGGTGCAGACGGACCTGCAACTGTCTGAATTGCACATCATTCCGTCTACATGCGGAAAGATCCTTTGAGTTCTCAAGAAATCAGATGCAAGATGCTGAAGAGGTTGCATTGGAGCTGATCAAGGACAGCATATCTCAGGAACATTATAGAAAGAACTGCCAGTGATTCCAATTATCTTGCTACTCTCAAGGAAGGACAGGTATCCTATCCCTGCATCATTTTATAATTTATGCCTTAAGTGAACTTGAAGGTTTGTGTGTCCAATATTATACTTGTTATATGGCTTAGAAACTTGTTACATTGCTGAGAATTACCCTCAAATTTGTTTCTATGTCTGATACTATTAATTTGAACATTGCATTAGTCTTTATAGAAAAAGAACATTGGATTAGTCAAGATTTTCACCTTTGCCAAATTGCTCCCGTACCTTTTCCCTTGTGTGTGCGCCAAGTAACTCCCCTCATATTATGAGTGTTAATCATATCTACAAACAATAAAAAACGTAAATGCTACTGCACATTTATGGATTCGTATGACAACATTTAATATTGATTTGCTCTTTGACCATTTTGAATACATCCACAAGCACATAATCTCTTACCATCAATTAAACAAGTTAAATATAAACACAACAAACATATATATATATATATATATATATCTAGTAAACTAATGTAATCGAGACAGAAGGGTATCAAGCATACATATGACAGTGAGAGGTTAAAATTGACAATGGAAAGGCTCATCATAAGTCGGTTCAGAACTTAATTATAAATTTATATTGATGCTCAGATGAAATATTGTAACTACTTTGTTTTCTCGAGAATAAAGACAACATGGCAACTGCTGAAAATCATTTTGTTTTAACAGATGAAAATCACCCATCTTACCTGCATTCCACCAAAAAATGAAAAGGAACCACACCTACGCTTAGGGTTTCCCACCTCTTTAAGATACCATCAGGCCCGGCCCTGGGGCCGTGCAGCCCGTGCGGCCGCACAGGGCATCAAAGCCGATAGGGACATCAAATTTTTATATATCAGTAGTAGTATAGGTTTAATAATTTGGGTTTGGGCTCAAAAAAAAAATCAAAGTTCATATTTGGTTATTGGTAGGTTTGTATTTTTAATATCAAAATTCAAAGCCCATATTTGTTTATTGGAGAATGAAAAAAAGAGTAAATAACGTTCTTAAGCTTACTTATGTGCTTTAGTTCTCAATATTTCATTGTCGGTTATTCACTTCTTCGGTTCTTCCCAATCTGTGCGGCTATGCTTCTGTGGAACACTAGAAGATTGCTATTTCTTGTTGAGTTTTTTTTTTTATTTTCTTCCCAAGTCCCACTGTCCCAGGTATAATTTTTGTTTCTAAACTCTAAATTCATTGTATTTCCAATTTCCAATTTTTGTGTGGTTTACTAATAATTGATAATTAAACCCTAGTTTAAGAAACTTTTTTGTGGTTACTGATAATCTATTTCATTGTGTTTAAAATTGATAATGGTGGAAATTTGGGAAAAAAAACCCCTAGTTTTAAGAAGATGAAATTAAAGCTCATTTGTCAATGGCTTACTGATTTTGGCTTATTTTGACAATGGTTTACTGATTAGGTGATTTTTGTCAATGGCTTACTGAGTTACTGATTATGTCAATGACTTACGACTTTGGTTTACTAGTTATGTCAATGGCTTACAACTTTGGCTTACTGATTTTGTGATTTTTGCTTACTGAGTTACTTTGGTCTTTTAAATTTTGTTTACAACTTTCGTTAAACTAATTATAGTTTTTACTTGTCTTTTAAGTTGCAGATTGAAATAAAGGTTCTAGTGTACCAGTACTAATTTGGAAAAGGGAAAACTAGAAAAGAACGAAGCACGATCTTAATCCAGATTTTATCCTTCTATATTCGACTAGTAGTAAACATGTTTCCTAGATCACAACTTTCATGTGCACAAAATAGAAAAAGAAAAAAAAAATAGCAAGAAATTGCTCAATCTTTATAGGGATCATTAAATAGATATTTTGTTAGGTCTGAAAATGTGCCCGAAAATGTGCCTGAAAATCTCAATGAGTTTGTTGACAATATTGAAAATTCAGTTGAAGAATTAGTTGATGATTTTGTCGTTTCATTTACTTAAAACCGCTTAGGGGCATTTTTTTAGTATCTCGCACAGGGCATCAAAATCCTTAGGAACAGCCCTGGATACCATAGACTGAACTGCCCAAGAAATGACTGAACCATAACTGGGTGTAAATAATTGCGATTATTCAATAGTCCAAGGATAAGAATTATTTTGTTGCAAAATCCAAATACATTGCACACAAAGATATTAAGAAAAATAAAATGACGAAGGTCATTTGAAGAATGAATTACAATTCTATACCTTCTTTCTAAATCCCATAACTCAGGAAATACATGGTGCATCTGTGGAGACAAAGGAATTCAAGCAACACACTAAGCAAGTAAGTTCAAGATGAGAGACGACGGGGCTAGTAAAAGAATCCACTTGCACCTCTACATGCTTTTTGGTTTTGTGTTGTTAACCGAAAGTAGTTGTGTATATTTTCTCAGAAAAAAAGTAAAGCAGCAGGGATCTGGAGGAGTTACTCATAGAAAGTGATTCAGGATCACAACCGCTTGTTCCCGCAACAACAGGGTCAATGAGATACTCAACAACCTTACAAAGTACGTTAATAACGTAAAGAATCAAGCAAACCAGAATCAGAATTGTTTGGACCAGAGCACATCTGCTCAACCTATAGACAACTGGTTAGTTTCATTTGTTTCCGCAACACCTAGTATTATAGAAAGAATCTAAATTGCATAAGAATCTAGAAAAGGGATCTAAGTTGCTACTCTAGTATTATAGAAACAACATTTTTCATAAATCACGTGGTTCGTCCAATTGACCCCCAATAAAACATATACATTTTGTTCTCGTAATACATACATACACAGTCCTCGAAATCGACTACTGATCACAAATAAAACACGAACAATTGCTTGAACTGACCCCAATAAAACACGAACAATTGCTTGAACTAACCCCCAATAATTAAAACATGAAAAATTGCTAGAACAAAATGTCTCTCTTCGTATCAATAACCAAATCTTACAGGTGGGAAACCTAAATTTTTGAACTTCTGATCAAATTTTTGTACGATGAATCCACACCTCCTAACCCCCAAAAGCATCAATGAAGAACAAATAAAACTAAAATTTATATAAATTTGCAGAACTTTCAAAAGTTTAGGTTTAAAAAACCAAAACAATTATATGGTAATATAGAAACAAACACAGAAGAAAAGAACACAAAACACAGAAAAACAAACACAAGGGGGAAACTGGCAACATAAGAAACCATACCTTAGGAGCAAGAGGAGCGGGAAACCGAGAGGAGTGAAAAACCACAAATATGCAACCTAGGGAGCTTCATGAACCCATGATTATCGAAAATAAATCAATACCCAAGTGAACCAAAAAAAAAGAAGAAAATAATGAAGGAAATTGTAACACCCTAAAAAATTGGGGTAAATTAAAACTTTAAAATTTTGGCAATATGACGGCCGTAAATTGATAAAACCTGTTGTACAAAAGCCACAAAGGTATCCCAAGGTATTAACCCAAAAAGGGGATATAGTATAATGCATACAAACTCATTAAATGAAGCATAAAGTTACGACAACCTAAATAATCTAGATTTCCCTATCAGATTACAATCGGGTGTCGCTATCCTCCCAAAAATGGTGACTATTCATCAAGTATACCGGTCTCTAGATCTCCCAAAATGACCGCTCTCGATCGCACGATCGACCACTCACTCCCGTAGATTCCCGCCACTAGAGTTTCCTGTCATACATGACAACCAAAGAAACAAGTGTTAGGCTAAGGCCTAGTGAGAACGCATAAATACAGTTTAGTTTATAAAATGTAGCCTCAGTACAATAACACCGTATTTACACGACGGTCTATCAATTTGCTTCACCTGTCATAAAAGGGGAAACACAATATAATATTATCAACGCGTTTATAATTTCTCTCAAGTCATTTAACTTGATTAGCATCAACCCAAACGAGATCTTTAGCTATTTGAGCACTCAACCCAAATCGGGTCTTTAGCATATACACGACATCAACTCTAACCGAGTCTTTAGTCTATTTACGACCTCAACCCAAACCGGGTCTTTAGTCTATTCACGAACTCAACCCAAACCGGGTCTTTAGTCTATTCACGACCTCAACCCAAACCGGGTCTTTAGTCTATTCACGACCTCAACCCAAACCAGGTCTTTAGTCTATTCATGACCTCAACCCAAACCGGGTCTTTAGTCTATTCATAAATGGCAACTCAAGTCGAGACTTAAAATCAACATCAAATCCCAAATACAACCAAACATACAACTTATTACTCTTACATGGCTCTTGCTACATGTCTTGGCCAAATAGTATGTTTAATACTCTCCATTTGCAACTTTACCCACAAATGGGGTTTTAGGTTAACTCCACATGAACAAGTAAACAAATAACCAAAATGCACATAAATACTAGCATATTATTAGACATGTATGAGAATGGAAGAGTCAAGAAACACTCACCTTGGTGACCCCCTCACAAGAAAGTCAAAACCCTAGGTGAGGAAATGGAGAAATGAAAGCATGAAGGAGGGTAGCAAATGGTACACTTCTCAATAATCAACCTAAAAATCGCAGGCTAGAAACCCTCCAATCTGCTCCCCAAATCAAAATAAGCTGAGAATTCCTGAAATCTGGCTTTTATACTCCAATACCCCGTTGGCGACTATGACACGACGACTATGCCCATGTCATAGTCGCGAGGCAATGTCGCCCGCGTTGGGGCACTCTCGGTACGCTCCCCGCGATTGTGACCAAGCGATAGTGACCCTGGCATAGTCGTCGGGCACTATCGCCGAACTTGTACCGAGAGCCTGTTGCTCTCCGCGACTATGCCCTGCGACATTGACAAATGTCATAGTCGCCGGGCACTGTCTCCTGGTGTGTGAGTTGCTCGAAAAACTCCTTTTTCCATTTCAAGCCGATCAAATAACGACGAAATTAAGATGACCAATAACCAAGACTCAAAAGATTCGCATGTACTACGAGCCAAAGTTAATCTTATAATGACGCACAATAGGGAGAATACACACGAAATTTGGGGTGTTACAATCCTCCCCAACTTGGAAACAATTTCGTCCCCGAAATCCATACTATACAAACATATGAGGATATCTACACTTCATGTCCTCTTCCGACTCCCATGTTACGTTCGTGCCTCGGTGATGTCTCCATTGCACTTTGACCATCACGACCTCCTTATGACGAAGTCTCTTAGTTTCCCTCTCCAAAATAGCTTCGGGTTCCTCAACACAGCGGTTGTCCTCCACACGAATTTCGGATAGCGGTATGACGCTATCTTCCTCCGCCAAACACTTTCGCAAGTAACATACATGGAATGTAGGGTGGATTCCATCCATCTCGGGCGGTAAGTCTAGCTTATAAGCTTGTTGTCCAATACGCTCAAGAATAGTGAATGGCCCGAGGAAACGGGGACTTAGTTTCCTACGCTTCCCAAAACGGATCAAACCCTTCCAAGGAGATACTTTCAACATTACTCGATCTCTTACTTGGAACTCCACCGGTCTTCTCTTCTTGTCGGCGTAACTTTTCTGACAATCTTGCGTCGCTTTCAACCGTTCTCGAATTGATTTAACCTTGTCGGTCGTCTCCTGAACAATTTCTGGGCCGGCAAACTGCTTCTCCCTCGCCTCTAGCCAACACGCGGGGGTTCTACACTTCCATCCGTACAAAGCTTCAAAAGGTGACATCCCAAGACTGGAGTGGTAATTGTTGTTGTACGCAAATTCCACCAAAGGTAGATGGGTATCACAACTACCGCCAAAATCGATCACACATGATCTAAGCATGTCTTCAAGCGTTTGAATGGTCCTTTCACTTTGTCCGTCCGTTTGTGGGTGATAAGCCGTGCTTAAATTTACCCGTGTGCCCAACTCTTGGTGTAAAGCTCTCCAAAATCTCGACATGAACCGACTATCACGATCGGAAACTATCGACAAAGGTATACCGTGCCTAGAGACTACCTCGTCTATATAGAGCTTTGCCAACTTATCCATCGGCAAGGTTTCCCGCATCGCTAGAAAGTGAGCACTCTTAGTCAAATGGTCAACAATAACCCAAATAGTGTCGTTCCCTCTCAAGGTCTTCGGTAGTTTGGTCACGAAGTCCATGGTAATCTTGTCCCATTTCCACTCGGGTATTTCAAGCGATTGAAGGCTTCCATAGGGTCGTTGATGCTCGACCTTCACTTGTGAACAAGTTACACATCGTTCTACGAAATGAGCTACATCCAATTTCATAATCGGCCACCAATAATGCAATTTCAAATCCCGATACATCTTGGTGCTTCCCGGGTGGATAGAATACTTGGATTTATGCGCGTCCTCCAAAAGGAGCTCCCGGCAACCACCAAACTTTGGTACCCAAACTCGTCCATTGAAGCATTTGATCCCTCGACTATCTTCGGTCAATAGTAACCGTTGCTTGGTCATCACTTCTTCCTTGAGGTTTTCTTCCTTTAAGGCTTCGGCTTGCGCCCCTTTAATCTTTTCCATGAGACTTGACACCAACTCGATTCTTGTAAGTTTGGCTTGAAGTCTCCCGCTATACTCTTTCCGACTCAAGGCGTCGGCCACCACGTTTGCTTTACCCGGATGATAGAGTAATTCACAGTCGTAATCCTTGAGTAGTTCTAACCACCTTCGTTGCCTCATTTTGAGTTCCTTCTGATCAAAAACATACTTCAGGCTCTTGTGATCCGTGTACAAGGTACACCTTGTGCCGTAATGGTAATGTCTCCATAACTTTAACGCGAACACTACCGCTGCCAACTCCAAATCATGAGTAGGGTAGTTCTTCTCATGCACTTTCAATTGCCTAGATACGTATGCGATCACCTTCCCTCTTTGCATTAGTACGCATCCAAGCCCCATTTTGGATGCATCGCTAAAGACCACAAAATCCTCCGATCCTTCCGGCAAGGATAAGATCGGAGCTTCACATAATTTCCTTTGCAAAGTCCGAAATGCTTTCTCTTGATCTTCGGTCCACACAAACTTTACATTCTTCTTGGTCAACATTGTCAACGAAGAAGCAATCTTGGAGAAATCTTGTATAAATCTTCGGTAATACCCCGCCAAGCCTAGAAAACTTCAAATCTCGGAGGGGCTTTTGGGAGGTTCCTAATTCGTCATAGCTTCAATCTTGGCTGAATCCACCTTCACTCCATCTTTCGAAACTACGTGCCCCAAGAATTGCACTTCCTTCAACCAGAATTCGCACTTGGAAAACTTTGCATAGAGTTTCTCCTTCCTTAAGATTTCCAAAACATCTCGAAGGTGACGCGCATGCTCGGCCTCATCCTTCGAGTAGACAAGAATGTCGCCGATGAACACAATGACCGACTTGTCAAGAAACGGTCGGCACACACGATTCATCAAATCCATGAACACCACTGGAGCGTTCGTCAAACAGAATGGCATCACTAGAAACTCGTAGTGGCCATAACGCATCCTAAAAGAAGTTTTAGGAATGTCTTCTTCTTTGACTTTCACTTGATGATAACCCGAACGGAGATCGATCTTTGAAAAGCAACCCACTCCTTGCAGTTGGTTGAATAGATCATCGATCCTAGGGAGTGGGTATTTGTTCTTCACGGTCACCTTGTTCAACTCCCTATAGTCGATGCACATCCGCATGGTACCGTCCTTCTTCTTCACAAATAAGACCGGTGCTCCCCAAGGCGAGAAACTCGGTCTTACGAACCCCTTCTCTAAAAGGTCTTGCAATTGGCTCATCATTTCCTTCATCTCTGATGGGGCCAAACGGTATGGAGCTCAGGCTATAGGAGTCACTCCCGGTGTTAGATCGATCTTGAACTCCACTTGACGGTTAGGTGGTAAACCAGGCAAGTCGTCCGGGAACACGTCGGGAAACTCCCTCACCACCCCAACATCTTCTAGCTTCTTCTTCTCGAGTTTGGCATCTATCACATATGCCAAAAAGGATGGACATCCTTTCGCTAAGCACCTTCGCGCCTTTACCAAGTTAATGATTGCTATCTCGCCTTTTCGTTTCTCGCCGTACACGGTTACAGTCTCACCATTCAAGGTCGGAATTCGAATTAGTTTCTTCGCACAAAGGATTTCGGCATGGTTATCTGCTAACCAATCCATTCCGATTACAACATCGAATCCCCCGATGATCATCGGCATTAGATTGACCAAAAACTCTTTCCCCTCAATCTCTAATTTACAACCTTTCAGAACGTCTCGAACCACCACTTGATCATCGTCCGCTAATTCTACCACTATAGCATTTTCTAAACTACTAGTGGGCACAGATAACCTTTGACAAAATGAAATCGATACGAACGAAAAGCTCGCGCCAGAATCAAACAATATACGCGTAGGTACGGAGTTTAGAAGAAATGTACCCGACACTACATCAGTCGAAGCCTTCGCTTCTTCGGTAGACATTTGAAACGCTCTTCTCGTCGCTCTCGGAGGTTCCATCTTCTTCGTTTCCTTTCCCCCAGTATTCAACTTCGGACACTCACTCCGAATATGACCTGGTTCCTTGCACTCAAAGCATGTAATCCCTCGGACTGGGAAATCACGACGATCATTGATGGAAAACCAACTAAAGAGACGGGATACAAGCGGGATGGAAATTCCAAGCATGATGGCGACTCATATGAAGCTGATCCACTTAAAGGAATGCATGGGCCGATGACGCGTGCAAGGAGAAAAAGGATGCAAGAGGCTCTAACTAATCTCATCATTTCAGCCCAATTGGAAGACATCCAAGATCTCAAGCCCGTTTGGTTGAATTGTCTTATGTTGTTGGGCTAACTTTTACATCTTTGGATTGTCCTTGAAGGCCCAAATGTCATAATTTCGTTTTTTGTATTTTATTTAAATAAGAAAAGTTTTGAAAACTCAATTTAGTCATTATTGAGGGCAATCTAAGAGTTTAGGCCTTAAATAGTATATTTAAGAGCCTTAAATTTTGTAGTTAATAAGGGTCTAGTATTTCCCTATAAATAGGAGTTTTTCAAGCATTTGTAATCATCTATGTTTTATCTAAATCAACATATTGTGAGGTTTTCCTTTCACTTGTTAGTTCTATTGATTGAACTCATTCGGGTCTTGCAAGACTAATAGTGCTTGCAATTCTCACTTGGCTTATCACTAGGTATCTTCCGCTTAGTGTGGCGCCCTAACTTTAACAACTTGCTTTCTTGCAACTCAAAGGTGTTGGATTTCATATATCCCTCATTGTTGAGTTCTGATAGTAAGGTGTTGGGTTTCTTGGAAGAATTTGTGTTCCTTCCTTTCAATCTTTGATTGCTTACTTTCTTACATTCCAAAGGTGTTGGGTTTTGTATACCTTTCATTGTTGGGTTGAAGAGTAAGACATTGGGTTCTTGGAATACACGAGATCAAACAAGAACGGTCCCGAAACACATTTGAAGTCTTCCCTTAAAGATTTCACATCATTTGGTATCAGAGCTAACTTTCTTGTTTGATCATATCATTTGTTTTCTTTGTCTCGTCTAGTTCATTCTTCATCTTTATTTAAATTCTTGTCACATAAAAACTATAAAAAAAAAGTGCCTAAAAAAAAGCAAAAAAAAAAAAAAAAGGAAAGCAAAAGAAACCGCAAAAAAAAAAAAAGTTATACAAAAATCGACAAGAAAAGTAGAGAAAAAAAACTAAAGTCTTTTGTTCTTGATTATTGCGCTTTTATTGAACTCATATACCACCCCGTTTAAACTTTTCGTTTGTTGTCCAATCACTTCATATTTCTTTCTGGCCAAGTGAGTCATTGTTTGAGCACCTTTGTAAGAGTTGGATCTGTTCTCACTAGAACTACAATAAGTGAAGAATCTGAGAGGAAAAAGGCAAGAGTGCTACATCTATATAAAAAAAGCCTTAAAAAGAGTGATACACTTGGGGAGAGTAGATAGTTTGGGAAACGAAGTTGGGGGGTAAAGGGTGTGAGGTTTACTTATCATCATCAATTGTTCAACTTGTTTTGTAGTAGCAACTATGGAGGGAACGAAGGAGACATTGGAACAAAAAGCATGGAGAGAGACGTTGATGGGTCAATTCAATCAAATGATGGAAACTATGATGGAGAGAATGGATCGATTGGAGGTATCCTTACAAAGGGGCGATGAAGAGGGTTCGGAAACAACACAAGACAACCGGAGAAATAGAAATAGAGTTGACAACAATCTTGGTAGCATCAAGATGAAGATTCCATCTTTCCAAGGTAAGAGTGACCCGGAGGCATATATGGAGTGGGAATCAAAAGTAGAGAACGTGTTTGGAGTTCATAACTATTCCGAAGATAAAAAGGTAAAACTTGCTTCTGTTGAATTTTCCGGTTATGCTCTAACATGGTGGGACAAGTTGGTTTTGTCTAGAAGGAGAAATGGGGAACAACCTATTAATACATGGGAAGAAATGAAGGCTGTTATGAGAAGGCGTTTTGTTCCACCCCATTACTATCGTGATCTGTTTAATCGACTTCAAAACATCACTCAAGGATCAAGATCTGTGGAGGAGTATTACCAAGAGTTAGAGATGGCAATGACGAGGGCGAATATTGAAGAAGATCCCGAAGCCACCATGGCTAGATTTTTGGGAGGCCTTCGAAAAGAAATTGCTGATGTGGTGGAGTTGCAACACTACATGGATTTGGAGGAAATGTTTCACATGGCTGAAAAGGTGGAGAAACAATTAAAAAGAAAAGGAGGTTCAAGTAAGTTTTCTTCCAATTCATCTTCTTCTTCTTCTTGGAAAAACAATCGGTGGAATAAAAATGAAGATGTAAAGAAGAAATATGGTAAGGATTTTGACTCAAAGAAGACTTTTCAACCAAAGAATGACAAAAACAACCCTTCTACTTCTCATACTTCAAGGCTGACTTGTTTCAAGTGTTTGGGAAAGGGACATATAGCTTCACAATGTCCTAATTCCAAAGCTATGATTATGCTTGATGATGGTTCTTATTTGAGTCAAAGCGAAGATGAGGATGATGGCAACAACATGCCATTTGAAGATGACAATGAACTAAAGGCTGTCGATAGTGGTGATGAAAGGGAGGCTCTTGTGACCATGAGAGCGTTGAACATACAAGCCAAAGAAGAGGACGAAGAACAACGTCACAACATCTTCCATACTCGATGTCTTATCCAAGACAAGGTATGCATGTTAATTATTGATAGTGGAAGTTGCATTAATTGTGCTAGTTCTTATCTTGTGGAGAAGTTGGGGCTGCCAACTATCAAGCATCCAAAACCGTATCGTTTACAATGGCTTAACGATCATGGAGAACTCAAGATTGTGCGGCAAGTACTTTTGAGATTTTCCATAGGAAAATATGAAGATGAAGTTTTGTGTGACGTTGTACCCATGACTGCTAGCCATATCATTCTTGGACGCCCTTGGGAATTTGATCGTAAAACAACTCATGATGGGTGTTCAAACAAGTATCGTTTTGTACTCAATAATCAATCATTCACCCTTGTACCTATGTCCCCACAACAAGTGTTAAAAGAACAAATAAAAATGAGAGAGAAAAGGCAAAAAGAGGAGAGTTTGAAAAAGTCAAAAGAGATTGGAGAAAAAAAAAGTGAAAAAGAAAGTGAAAAAAAAGTAGCGAATGAAAATATGAGTGGAACAATCAAGGGAGAAAAACCAAAAGCAAGTGAGAGAAAAGGTGCTTTCTTTGCGAGCATGAGGGATGTAGATAGGGCGTTAACTTCCCATAAGCTTCTTGTTGTACTTTTGTACCAAGAAGTTTGCTTATCTACTAACGATTTACCTCATGATTTGCCTTTGGAGATTGTTTCTGTTTTAAATGAATTTGCAGATGTGCTACCCGAAGAAGTGCCTAACGGACTACCACCAATTCGAGGTATAGAACATCAAATCGATTTGGTTCCGGGTGCAACTATTCCAAATAGGCCAGCTTATAGAGCTAACCCGGAGGAAACAAAGGAGCTTCAAAAACAAGTTGGTGAGCTGTTGGAAAAAGGTATTATTCGTGAATCCCTTAGTCCATGTGCAGTGCCGGTCATCTTAGTTCCAAAGAAAGATGGTACTTGGCGCATGTGTATTGATTGTAGGGCGGTTAACAAAATTACCATCAAATATCGTCATCCAATCCCAAGATTAGATGACATGCTTGATGAATTGAATGGGGCCAAAATATTTACGAAAATTGATCTTAAATCCGGATATCACCAAATTAGAATCAAAGAAGGTGATGAATGGAAGACCGCTTTCAAAACAAAGTTTGGGCTTTATGAGTGGTTAGTTATGCCTTTCGGCTTAACTAATGCCCCTAGCACTTTTATGAGGCTTATGAACCATGTTTTGAGGCATTTCATTGGGAAATTTGTTGTTGTGTATTTTGATGACATTTTGATCTATAGTAGAAGTATGCATGATCATGTTGAACATCTTAAGCTTGTTCTTGCTACTTTGCGTGAGCAAAAGTTGTTTGCAAATCTGAAAAAGTGCACATTTTGTGTGGAAGAAGTTGTTTTTCTTGGATATATTGTTGGTGCTAATGGTTTGCGAGTTGATGAAGAAAAAATAAAGGCTATTGTAGATTGGCCTATCCCTACAAGCGTTTCGGAGGTAAGATCTTTTCATGGACTTGCAAGTTTTTACCGAAGGTTTGTGAAAGACTTTTCAACTAAGGCTTCACCTTTAAATGAGTTGGTGAAAAAAAATGTGAAGTTTGAATGGGGAGAAAAACAGCAAATGGCTTTTGAACAATTAAAGCATGATTTAACCAATTCTCCTGTTTTAGCACTACCTGATTTTTCTAAGACTTTTGAGATTGAGTGTGATGCTTCAGGAATTGGAATTGGAGCTGTTTTGCTTCAAGCAAGCCGACCCATTGCGTATTTTAGTGAGAAGTTAAATGGGGCCACATTGAACTATCCAACGTATGACAAGGAGTTGTACGCTGTTGTGAGAGCTTTGGAGACATGGCAGCACTATCTAATGCCTAAGGAGTTTGTCATTCACACGGATCATGAATCTCTCAAGTATTTGAAAGGCCAAAGGAATCTGCACAAAAGGCATGCCAAATGGATATCTTTCATAGAGACATTTCCATATGTCGTGCGTTACAAGAAAGGTAAAGAAAACATAGTGGCTGACGCACTATCAAGAAGGTACACTCTTCTCACTCACTTGGATTCTAAAATAATGGGTTTTGAGTTCATCAAAGGATTGTATGAATCTGATAATGTTTTTGCCAATGTGTTTGCTGCTTGTGAAAAATCATCTTTCAACAAGTTCTTTAGATATGAAGGATTTTTGTTTAAAGAAAATAAATTATGCATTCCTTCATGCTCTCTTCGTGAACTTTTGACTCGTGAAGCTCACAGTGGAGGTTTGATGGGCCATTTTGGGATTTCAAAAACTCTAGATGTTTTGAAGGAAAATTTTTATTGGCCTAACATGAAAAGGGATGTTGAACGCATTTGTGGTAGTTGTCTTGAATGCAAAAAGGCAAAATCAAGATCCCTTCCTCATGGTTTATATACTCCACTTCCCATTCCTCATTCCCCTTGGACGGATATTTCCATGGATTTCATACTTGGATTACCAAAAACTCAAAGAGGAATGGACTCAATTTTTGTTGTCGTTGATCGATTTTCAAAAATGGCACATTTCATTGCTTGTAAAAAGTCGGATGACGCAAAACATGTGGCTGATTTGTTTTTCAAAGAAATCGTTCGTTTGCATGGTATTCCTAGAACAATTGTTTCTGATCGCGATGTAAAGTTTCTAAGCTATTTTTGGAAAACTCTTTGGGGAAAACTTGGGACAAAGTTGCTATTTTCTACTTCAAGTCACCCACAAACTGATGGGCAAACTGAAGTAACAAATAGAACATTGGGAACTTTGTTAAGAGCGATCATAAAAAAGAATTTGAAAAGTTGGGAGGAATGTTTGCCCGTTGCTGAATTTGCTTACAATCGCACTATTCACTCTTCCACCAAATTTTCTCCATTTGAGGTTGTTTATGGCTTTAATCCAATAACACCTTTAGATTTATCTCCTTTACCTATCAAAGAGCAGTTGAATTTAAATGGTGCAGAAAAGGCTGAGTTTGTGAAAAAGTTGCATGAGCGAGTACGTGCAAACATTGAAAAGAAAACTGGACAATACGTCAAACAAGCCAACAAGGGACGTAAGAAAATTGTGTTTGAACCAGGTGATTGGGTATGGGTTCATATGAGGAAAGAAAGATTTCCAACTTCAAGACGCACCAAATTACATCCACGTGGTGACGGACCATTCCAAGTAGTTGCTCGTGTTAATGACAATGCCTACAAGCTTGATTTACCAGGTGGTTATGGTATAAGTGCAACTTTTAATGTTTCTGATTTGTCTCCTTTTGAATTTGATCTAGGTGGTCTCGATTCGAGGACGAATCGTTTTGAAGAGGGAGGAGATGATGGAAAACCAACTAAAGAGACGGGATACAAGCGGGATGGAAATTCCAAGCATGATGGCGACTCATATGAAGCTGATCCACTTAAAGGAATGCATGGGCCGATGACGCGTGCAAGGAGAAAAAGGATGCAAGAGGCTCTAACTAATCTCATCATTTCAGCCCAATTGGAAGACATCCAAGATCTCAAGCCCGTTTGGTTGAATTGTCTTATGTTGTTGGGCTAACTTTTACATCTTTGGATTGTCCTTGAAGGCCCAAATGTCATAATTTCGTTTTTTGTATTTTATTTAAATAAGAAAAGTTTTGAAAACTCAATTTAGTCATTATTGAGGGCAATCTAAGAGTTTAGGCCTTAAATAGTATATTTAAGAGCCTTAAATTTTGTAGTTAATAAGGGTCTAGTATTTCCCTATAAATAGGAGTTTTTCAAGCATTTGTAATCATCTATGTTTTATCTAAATCAACATATTGTGAGGTTTTCCTTTCACTTGTTAGTTCTATTGATTGAACTCATTCGGGTCTTGCAAGACTAATAGTGCTTGCAATTCTCACTTGGCTTATCACTAGGTATCTTCCGCTTAGTGTGGCGCCCTAACTTTAACAACTTGCTTTCTTGCAACTCAAAGGTGTTGGATTTCATATATCCCTCATTGTTGAGTTCTGATAGTAAGGTGTTGGGTTTCTTGGAAGAATTTGTGTTCCTTCCTTTCAATCTTTGATTGCTTACTTTCTTACATTCCAAAGGTGTTGGGTTTTGTATACCTTTCATTGTTGGGTTGAAGAGTAAGACATTGGGTTCTTGGAATACACGAGATCAAACAAGAACGGTCCCGAAACACATTTGAAGTCTTCCCTTAAAGATTTCACATCAATCATGACCCGCCTTTCCACACTTAAAACAATTTGACCCTCCCGAATTGCACAAGCCAACATGTTTGCTCCGACACTTAGAGCACCACCTAGCTTCGCGTCCCGATTCGCTCCCACGGTAGTTGTTTTTGAAAGGCTCTGTCCTTCTTGGAGGTGCGGAATTTCCTTCCCACCTCCTTTCTCAACTGGTCCACTTCTCTCTAATTTGTTTGGGCCATAGGAGTATTCCACCAACTGAGCCTCTTCGATAGCTTCACGGAGGGTAGAGGCTTTAGACACTCAAACAAGATTCTTCATCTCCCTCGACAACCCTTTGGTGTAGGCCTTGATCTTTTCCTTCTCAGTCGGGACCAGATGTCCCACCAAACCGAGCTTATCCATGAACTGAAGGTTATATTCTCTCAATGACAGGTTCCCTTTCCTCAGATTTCGGAACTCTTCCTCCATTCGATCCAAGGCCCGTTCGTTGCAAAACTCTTCCATCAGCTTCTCCTTAAAGGTTGACCAACTCAGTTTGGCCAACATCATGGCCTCTACTGGCGAGGAGTAAACGTTCCACCACGTTAGGGCCGTTCCCCTCAACATCTGAGAACCAAATATTGCCTTCTGACTCTCCCCGCATTCACTTGATCTGAAGGCCTGCTCCATCTCTCTTACCCAGTTCATACACACTAACGGATCATCGGTACCCTTGAACTCTGGGGGTCGGCATCCAAGAAATGTCTTAAAAGTACAAGTCTTAAGCGGACCGGGAGGAGGAGTTTCATTAGAAGGGACAACGGGCTCCGAACCTCCGGATCCCGCCAAAATCACATTCTCTGCAACCGTTTCAGGTCTACGGTTACTGGCGTCCCGATATTCCAGTAACTTCATGAACATTTCTTGTTGTTGCGCCATAGTTGTGTTCATGGCTTGCATCATTCTGTCCATCATTCTTGTCTCCGGTGTCACTTTTTCCATGATCGGATGAGTTGCAGCTGTGTTACGACGGGGTATGAACTCCGGTCCTCCACCCAATGCGTTTACCAGAGGTGGGGGCAAATCATTATTCGTTACCCTCGGTTGGTCAGCCGTAGACGCTGTCGTATCCTGCCCTTCTGGCCGATTACGCGTATTGACCATAGTCTGTCACACACGCGAGAATATAGATAAGATAAGACTATACAGCTATAAGAAAAGAAACGTACTACCACATTCATTAATCATCATAACAACGGAAAACAAGCATAATCACGTAAAACATCCTCATAATAACGTTAGCTAGGCGAAATTATGAACATGCATTACATAAGAATTTTCATCTCCATCACTATAACTTTCAATTCGTGTAGCCGCCGTCGACTCTAAGACCATTCTATCTTAGGAGTTCTACCCATCTCACAATCATTGCTTAACATACTCAGTCTAAGTCTAGACATCTTACATTCATGCCTAGTTCACTTAAACTAGAGCTCTGATACCAACTTGTAACACCCTAAAAAATTGGGGTAAATTAAAACTTTAAAATTTTGGCAATATGACGGCTGTAAATTGATAAAACCTGTTGTACAAAACCCGCCAAGGTATCCCAAGGTATCAACCCAAAAAGGGGATATAGTATAATGCGTACAAACTCATTAAATGAAGCATAAAGTTACGACAACCTAAATAATCTAGATTTCCCTATCAGATTACAATCGGGTGTCGCTATCCTCCAAAAAATGGTGACTATTCATCAAGTATACCGGTCTCTAGATCTCCCAAAATGACCGCTCTCGATCGCACGATCGACCACTCACTCCCGTAGATTCCCGCCACTAGAGTTTCCTGTCATACATGACAACCAAAGAAACAAGTGTTAGGCTAAGGCCTAGTGAGAACGCATAAATACAGTTTAGTTTATAAAATGTAGCCTCAGTACAATAACACCGTATTTACACGACGGTCTATCAATTTGCTTCACCTGTCATAAAAGGGGAAACACAATGTAATATTATCAACGCGTTTATAATTTCTCTCAAGTCATTTAACTTGATTAGCATCAACCCAAACGAGATCTTTAGCTATTTGAGCACTCAACCCAAATCGGGTCTTTAGCATATACACGACATCAACTCTAACCGAGTCTTTAGTCTATTTACGACCTCAACCCAAACCGGGTCTTTAGTCTATTCACGACCTCAACCCAAACCAGGTCTTTAGTCTATTCATGACCTCAACCTAAACCGGGTCTTTAGTCTATTCATAAATGGCAACTCAAGTCGAGACTTAAAATCAACATCAAATCCCAAATACAACCAAGCATACAACTTATTACTCTTACATGGCTCTTGCTACATGTCTTGGTCAAATAGTATGTTTAATACTCTCCATTTGCAACTTTACCCACAAATGGGGTTTTAGGTTAACTCCACATGAACAAGTAAACAAATAACCAAAATGCACATAAATACTAGCACATTATTAGACATGTATGAGAATGGAAGAGTGATAGGGACGAAATTAATAAAAGTAAAGGTAGGCTAGCTTTTTATTGATAGTGGCCCGATTCGAGAGGGGCAAGGTCTCCGATTACAAGAGAAGGTAAATATGATAAAACTCAGATGATTACAAAGATAAGCAAGCCTATTATTTATACTACCTTATTCTTAATATTAAATATGGCGACTGCTAAAGTTACGTGTGGTAATTGCTCCCTGTTTCCTTTGATAACCACCCACTGATTTGAGTAACTCCAGCCATTTGTCCTTTAATTGATTTGGCCTAGTGGATTCAGCCAATTCCCAAAAATAGAATTCAATTGTCCCATATTGGTAGCTGTAGCTGTGATCTGTTTCTTTTTCCGTGAATATACCTTTAGTGGACCTTTATCAAAGAGTCAAGAAACACTCACCTTGGTGACCCCCTCACAAGAAAGTCAAAACCCTAGGTGAGGAAATGGAGAAATGGAAGCTTGAAGGATGGTAGCAAATGGTACACTTCTCAATAATCAACCCAAAAATCGCAGGCTAGAAACCCTCCAATCTGCTCCCCAAATCAAAATAAGCTGAGAATTCCCGAAATCTGGCTTTATACTCCAATACCTCGTTGGCGACTATGACACGGCGACTATGCCCATGTCATAGTCGCGAGGCAATGTCGCCCGCGTTGGGGCACTCTCGGTACGCTCCCCGCGATTGTGACCAAGCGATAGTGACCCTGGCATAGTCGCCGGGCACTATCACCGAACTTGTACCGAGATCCCGTTGCTCTCCGCGACTATGCCCTGCGACATTGACAAATGTCATAGTCGCCGGGCACTATCGCCTGGTGTGTGAGTTGCTCGAAAAACTCCTTTTTCCATTTCAAACCGATCAGATAACGACGAAATTAAGCTGACCAATAACCAAGACTCAAAAGATTTGCATGTACTACGAGCCAAAGTTAATCTTATAATGACGCACAATAGGGAGAATACACACGAAATTTGGGGTGTTACAGAAATGGTGAGCTTACCTTCAAGAAAACAAACAAAGTCACGGCAGAAACTGAATAAGCCTCGGATATTTCTGGTTGCTCTTCGGCTTCAACCTATAGTTTTGATCATAAGCAGATAACAAATCAATCAATAAACACAATGATTTATTTCTAAAATTGACATCAAAGAAGGCTTTCCAGATTCCTAATTTTTAAACAATTATTCACATAATCAAGAATAAGATTAGAAATGATCAGAACTTTATGGATAACATCTTCAAGTTGATCTGGTTTCTTCAAAGTCAAAACAAGATTCAAGTAATCAGAGATCATAGAAAATCCAAATCAAAACTCCATTTTGATGAAATTTGAAACTACAAATTTGGTCAATTTTGCAAGATGGAAGAAATCTTACTTGAAATGAGTAGCAATGGCTTTTAATCCATCAGTACTGAAACCATCACAGCTCAACAGAGACAGAGATTTAAAACCTTGAAAATTCATCGCTAAGAACTCCAAACTCTCGTTGCTAAATGGGTTGATTTATATGCGAAGAAATCTTCCATTTACGTGTGCGATGACTGAAGGTATGGTCTAGAACGTGAATAGATAGAAGAAAAAGGGTATGGTTGTACTGGGGATATGGTGAAGGCGTGAAAAGGTAGAAGAAGTATGGTGAAGACGTGAAAAGGTGGAAGAAGAAGGGTATGGTTGTACAGGGGTATGGGCTGATTTTTGGGTCTGTAAAAACCAAAAGTGTTTCAAGTTGTACCCAATGCATTAAATCTTGTAATTAAGAGTTTTTTGAATTTTTTTGCTTTAAAGACTTGTACTCAATGCTTAAATATTTGTCTTTAAGACTTTTAGTCTAAATGTATATTAAGGTAGTATATATATATGTATGTATATATATTCTCTAAAATAGATATATAAAATAAAAAAATAAACAAAATATATGTAATTGAGGTGATGAGTGTCATTATAATTGATGAGTTCAATTACCTATGCATTAAACACTATTAGGAGGTGCTATTAGCAATGCCCTTTATAAAATACAAATATAAAATGTATACAAATATAATACATAAGAGCACACAATGTTAGACTTTTTCACCAAGCTTTTTACAACTTTTTTTCTTACACATTATTCCCACCTCAATAACTTAAAACATCTACATAGCTCCACTACGTGAAAAACCTCACCCACGTTTTTTCATAGTTTTTTCAAACTTTTCAGGGTCCCACCATTTTAACTTTATGTAATTTATTTCTTATTTATAAAAATAAATTAATTAAAATTTTGACAAATACAGATTTATTTATATTGAGAAAATGTTATTAATTTAATTATATATTTATTTTACAAGAAAAATAAAAAAAGTTAATTTAAAAGTATGTATAATAAGAAATGAAAAAATAGGCTATCAAGGAAATCTGTAAAAATTGTATAAAAGTATGTACAATAAAATTTGAAAAAAAATTGAATTTTAAAATTAAACAAAAAGTTAATTTAAAAATATGTAAGCTAAAAAGTAAAATTTGGGCTATTAAGAAATCTGTAAAAATTATATAAAAAGATGGCAAATTCGAGACATTAATTTAAATATAAACAATTACTTTAATTATGTATTTATATTATATTATTTATTTACTAATTTTATTTAATGTGATTACTTTAAATATATTTAATAAATAAAACTGGTTAATAAATAAAACTGATTTAATATGAAAGTTTTATAAAATTCACTAAATTAAAAATGATTAAATACGAAAAACCTCTGAAAAAACAGGTCGTGCAGTTACGACCTATGACGAAAAACCTCTCCAAAACCTCAAGTGAAAAACCTCTCCACTATGTGAAAAACCTCAAAATGAGGTTTTTACTTTTTGAAAAACCTTACAAAAACCTCTCAAAAACCTCTAAATAACTACATTGTGGATGCTCTAAAATATAGGGAAAAGTTTGAAAAAACTCAACAAACTATCTGATTTTGAATGATTAAGTCTTAAACTATTTTTTTGAATGAAAAAACCCTTAAACTTTATAAAATCGTTTAAATACATCCTTGTAACCTGTAAAAACAGGTTAATGTGATACAAATTCAGGGACTTAATCATTCAAAATCAAATAATTTGTTGGCTTTTTTATACTTTTTCTCAAATTTTTATCACATTAACTTGTTTTTATAGGTTACAAGTATGTATTTAACCGGTTGGGAAAAATTCAAAAAAATCCAATAAACTATCATATTTTGAATGGTTAAGTCCCTGAACTATTTTTTTGAATGAAAAAACCATTAAACTTTCTCATTTTGAATGATTAGGTCCCTCAACTATTTTTTTGAACGAAAAAACCATTAAACTTTCTAATTTTGAATGATTAAGTCCCTCAACATTTTTTTTTGAATAAATAAACCATCAATAACTTCTAAAAACTGGTTACCTTTTTTTAAAGATACCTGGAACTGACGATGAAAGTTTTAAAGTAAAAACAAATCAAAATCAATTTTACCGTTCTCAAATTATACGCCATTAAAACCCCTCATAGACAATTGTATCGCTCCGCCTCGCCTCTCCCCATTGTCCTTACATTGTCCGTTCTCCATATCACCTAACACGTTGTTGCTCCTGACATCGATCTCCCTCTTTTTGATCTATTTTTTATTTATCAAAAGAGGAATAGTTAAAAGATAATCGGTTCCATGTAGTTTTTTTTGGGTTAAAATGATGTAAGTAACCAATTTTTAAAAGTTCGATGATTTAATTTATTGAAAAAAATATGCAGGGACTTAATCATTCGAAATTGGAAAATTTAATGGTTTTTTCATTCAAAATGAGAAAGTTTAATGATTTTTTTATTCAAAAAAATAGTTCAAGGACTTACTCATTCAAAATGAGAAAGTTTAATGGTTTTTTCATTCAAAAAATTAGTTTAGGGACTTAACCATTCAAAATGAAATAGTTTGTTGGGTTTTAATGAACTTTTCCCTAACCGGTTTTAGAAAGTTTAAGGGTTTTATCATTCAAAAAAATAGTTGAAGGAATAACCATTCAAAATCAGATAGTTTGTTGGGTTTTTTCAAACTTTTCCCTAAAATATAAATATAAATACAATTTAGAGTAAATTATAAATTTGGTCCATATGGTATTAAAAATGGTGAAATATAATAAATATCCTTAAAATGTCGTATTTAACGGAAAAGTTGAATGACCATTAACAAGAGGGATCAAATCCATAAAAAAAAAAACTACACAGAGGGTTCATTTTGTAATAAATAAACATAAAGAACCAAATCCATTAAAATTTGACATACCTTAGAGCAACTTCAACCATACTGTAAAAATGGTGATTTGCAGGATGGTGGATTCCAACCATACTGTAAAATGAAAAAAACCTTGCTGACCCATTCTTTGTTTAGGAAAAAGACACCAAATTTGGTGTAAACTATTTACTCTCCATAAGCCAAGAAGCCCACCATTGATTGTAGTTTTTTTTTAATAATATCATTATTAGTTGTATGATAATTATATAGGGTGCGTTTCATTTGCAAACCAAACAATTCGTACAAACTTTGCTAACTACTATATTAGAAAACAATAGATATATTTATGAATAATTATTATGATTCATTAATAATGATTGTGATATATATGAAAGACGATAAGTTCATTCATTATGATCATGACTTTAGATTATGAAACATAATAAAATCAGATATTTATTAGACTTGATGAACGGCTAAGATTGGTTTGTATATATATATTGTATTTAAAAATGTTTAATAATAATGAAAAATGAGTTTTTTACATAGACACATCAATTTGGTGTTCTTTTTTGAAGTATCGTTGGAGTCGTTTTTTTCCCCCATCAATTTGGTGTTCCTTTTGAAGTATGGTTGGAGTTCATTTTTTTAGTGTCAAGGTCCATCAATTTTAGTGTTTTGGTGCTATTTTTGGTGTTATGGATTCGAGTTGGTATTAGAGACCAAATCCGTAATCTATATCTATATCTATACTATATTATAAAGCACGGATAAAAAACTCTTAAATACAAATTATTAGGCACAAGGTACCATCATTTTATGCAAAATTTTAAAAATCTCTTAATTTACAAGTATCAAAGCACAAGATACATATTACTACTGCAGACTTCTAACACCCACCAATTTGGTATGTGCAGGGTCTTCCTTTTATGCAGACCTTTCCATGTATCAATATTAATTAAAATATTATATTACTATAATTTTGTTTTAATTATATTATTAAATATGTAATTGATTATTTTTTTTATAGACGCCATTAAAATGTATAAGATAATCATTGAATTCTAATAAAATACTTAATTTTTTTTATATAAAAAACATTATATTATTTGTTAAACATAAAATCCCAATCACAACAAGTAATTACTCAAGATTTATCTAATATGCTCAAGAACTAGAGAGAGAATCTAGAGAGAGAAAGTAGAACTTGTATTCCACAATTACTGAATATTACAATGAAGCATAATCCTCTAGTCATTACCACAAGATTAGAAAGGACAAACCTATTTATACTACCTACTAATACAAGACTTAATAACAAAGTAAACTAAACTAGCTTTGACTTTAACAACACAAAGACTATGTTGACTTTTACAACTTTGACTTTCTATATTAAATCTTGGATACAATATTTAGACTTAACAATCTCCCCCTTTGTATTCAAGATTTAATAAAAATTTGATACTGAACTTCAGCTCTTTATTCTTCAGCTTTTGTCTCTTTGAAGCTTTCACAGTCTTTACTCTTTCAGCTCTTGAAGAATCTTGGAAAGTCTTTACTTTCACAAACCATCTTGATTAAACTTTGAACATTCTTCCTTCATAATCTTTTGACTTAGAATTTCTTTATCAGACTTGAACTTTAAATCAGCGGAAGCAAATTGAAATTCTGACTTGAACTTCGAACTTTGACAAAACTCTTCATCTTTGAAATTGATCTTTGATTCTCCCCCTTTTTGATGATGTGAGCATCATAATCATCAAAACTTCGTCAATTTCGGCACAGACTTTGATTTCCCCCTTTTTGATCAACAAACAATCTCCCCTTTGACAGATTCCGCACTTTGATCTGAAGAGCCGAATCATGAACAGTATATATCTGAATCTTTTCAAATTCAGACATAATGGTCGTGTAACCCTGATTCAACATATGAAACAGTTAGGAATGCCTGTCAGTAACACGGAGTCACTGTGTACAACGAATGTACAATATAAGGAGTTGGTTTGATGTTGACTCCCCAGGACTTCCATTCAATCATTGAAAGACACAAGGTAATTCTATGAATGTTCTGACAGAAAAACATATTCTCTGTGTGCTCATACTTGTGTATGAAAGAATTTTAGCACAATGATTGTGTTTCATTAAGGCTCAAATTGTGTAAATCACTGAGACAACAATGATTATACATGGACTCAATGTGCATGAGAAAGGGTCGAAGGTGGGGCAACTTTTCTTCTTTTTCAATATCAGTATCTTCCAAAAGAAGATCCGATAGATTATATGCTACTTCCCTAGAAAATGTGAAACATTCTCTTTTTAAGAAAAGAATGAGTAGCTGTTGGGGTTATATACAAGAGATGGCATGGGCTATTTGCCTATTTCAATGATGGTCACCAAAGAAATGTGAACCAATCAGTAATGTGGCTGCCTGGCTCAGAAAGTTGTTTGGTGCAGAGTTCTGGTATTCTTTTAACTCTGTTCTCACACCCTCTTTCTTTTAAACATAAAAGCTCACATCTAACCAATCTCTCATTTCCATTTTACCTCTGCTCACTCCCACACTCAATTCTTTTAGACCCCTCTCCCCTCAATCACTCAAAGGATTTCTTCCGGGGTAGGAAACACTGGTTATCGTGAATCCATGGAAGATCTATTAAGCACTCACACTGAATCCCATGTTCCTAAAAGTACATGCTTATCAATGATTTTCTTGACATGTAAAGCACAAGAAATCATATGTCAGTGTATGTATACTCATCAAAAATCAGATATGAAATTTGAGCATTTTGAACTTTGAAGATTTCTCAAAACAAGAATATTGAATGAATGAAATGAAGTCAAGAGAATTGTTTTGAGAATCTGACAATGACTTAAACAGATCAAATCAAATGGTTAGGGTATCAAAGAATTGGATATTTGTTTATATGAACAAATATAAACAATTTATCAATGAAAGCACAAATATGAAAAAGATGAATGATGCTCAACAACTGTGAAATTGCACACGGGAGTATTACCATCGAAAAATTGGTTCGAATTTGAGACATGGTAATAACAATTTCAAAGAAAATACTGCACCGGTGTGTGTGAATACTTAACAGTATATGGACAAGATAATACACAAGTATTGATCTTTGGAAACACACGGTCAGTTAAACATTAAGCTCAAAATTTGAAAAACATTTAAAATCACACTTCTAAATTCATAAAATCTTTTGAGAATAAGAAGTGGTTTGAACATTTAAGAAACTGTTTTTCATGTTCGAAAGTTGTTCTTCTTTCAAACAATCCGAGATCTAGGATCAGAAAATATTTACCTTTTCAGCTCCCCCTCAAATCATGATTAAATGATTTATATCTTTAAGCTCCCCCTGGATATTAGCACAATATCCGTCTTTGATCATTTATGAACGGGTTCTAATCTGTCATGTGATCAGAAGCCACCACCTTTACTCCCCCTTAAATTAAGCATCTGAAATATTACAAGTAAAACAGGATAGAGATCGAACACTCCCTTTTGAATTGTTAGACCATCAATATCAGAAAAATCTAGCAAAGAAAAAGTATAGGATAGAGATCAGATCAATTCTCTTGGGATGAAGACCGTCAATATCTATCGGATGCAAGTATACAGGAGTAAGGTCTTTTTGATCGCTGAGGTCCGAGTCCTAAACTGTTGTATTTAGAAGTCAAACTCCTTTGAAGTTCGGGTTCTAAGCTGATGTGCTTAGAAGCCATATTCTTGACATTGAGGTGCGGGTCTTGAACTGTGTTATTCAAGAGCCATTGTTCTCTTACTCCCCCTTGACTTGTGTTGCCTGCAATAAAGAATCAGTTTTCTTCTTTGGTACCTACTGGTATTTGGGTCCAGAAATGTTAGTTGCAGTTCGTGTGGGGGTAATGGAGTAAGAACCATACCAGAAATGATCACTGGTCTTATGGATATGATCATGTGTACAACAAATAGAACAATAATATTTCTAACCGTTAGGTGCTTTGTTCTTCTTTGCTTTGTGTACAGGTACACATGATTTCTTCTCTTTCAGCTCATCAGTCTTGTCATCTTTGACTGATTTCTTCATCCAGACCAGTTTCTCTTTCTTGAAACTTCTTCTCCTTGGATAAGTATCTGTTCCATCTAAATATTCATCAAAGAAAATGTTAGATCGACGAATCTGATTAAAGGATTTAACTGACCTTTGTGAAGAGACAGATTTCTGGGTAGAACTTGAAGCAGACTTTTCAAGCTCTTTGATCTTTGATGCAAAGATGTCTCTTTCTTTCACAAGATGGTCAATATTCTTTGAGAACTCAGACTTCGTCTTTTGCTCGTTCAGCGCAGAAGCAGACAGTTCAGACAACTTGGAAATCAGTCTTTTGATTTCAGACTCAAATATTGATCTTTCTTCTTCAAATCCTTTTTCTGAATCTTTTCTTTGGCCTGATAACTCTTTAAAAATTCCTACATTTTTCTGTTCTATGACCTTTTTCTCTTTATCAAACTACTCTCTTTCTAAAATCAGAACTTTCTCAAAATCTGAGATTTGTTGAGAAAATTTTAAGCATTTAAGATCCACCGACTTCTTTTCTTCATAGCACTTCTTGGAGAAATCTGAGAACTTCTTTGAAAATTTTTTCTTTTCACTTTCAAAATCCGCTTGATTTGCAACAAGCTGTTTTTCCAAATCAGATAAATTCTTTTTAAGCTCAGCGTTCTCAGATTCCAATCCCTCAGTCTTCTCTTTGAAAGCCTTCAACTCGTTTTGAAGCTCAACTGATTCTGCTTGTAGCTCAGGTGATTTCTGTTCAATTGTCTCCAGTTGGCTTTGAAGAGTTATAATCTCTTTCTCCTTTTCTTTTATCTCTTTATCCCTCTCATAAAGGATAACTGAAAAATTAGAACTATTTTTAGTACAATTTATACATTCAGGAGTTTTAATACAATTGAACAATTTAATTTGCAACTCCTGAATCTTTTTGAGGTATTCTGAATTTTTCAATTTCAGATCATTTCTTTCAGCTTCAATACCAGATATATCAGATCTGTAGTAAATTGACATCTTGAAAAAGTAATCAACTTGAAGTGAATGACCGTTCCAAACTATGTATCAGAAAATCAGAAATCAGATTGAATAGAAAATTTTCAAAAAAATATTAAAAATTGAAAATTTGAAAAACACTTGTTATGACACAAAGTTTTAAAAAAAATATAGATGACACAAAAAAAAAATTCCAGACTCTTTTTTTTTTAAACTAAGTCTGGAACAAGCGCAAAGTAGATCTTTGCGTGTCAGGAAGAGAACGCAAACAAGAGGTTTGCGTTTGTAATGATGAGCGCAAAGAAGGCTTTGCGATTGCAGAGGGAAACGCAAACTGAGCTTTGCGTTTGCTAAAGGGAACGCAAACTGAGCTTTGCGTTTGCTGAAGGGAACGCAAAGCTCAGAGCTTTGCGTTTGTAGACTTCGTGGGTGATAAACTTCGCGGATGAGATACTTTGCGTTTGATGCACAAAGACTTTTCACTTGAAGAGAGAAACACAAACTGATGGTTTGCGTGTCAGACTAGACCCGAGAAACTTGGCTTTGCGTTTCCAATGAGAATCGCAAACCTGTAAAAGTTACTAACATACGAGTTAGATCACAAAATCTATGAAGGAATGTAAGAGGCGCAAAGCATAAGAATCACACGCAAACATATAAGAATCACACGCAAACTCTCATGAATAAAACGCAAAGTTAAGGAACACTACTAATTCATGCAACCTATGAATGACACGCAAAGTCACATGAATAAAACGCAAACTAATATGAATAAAGCGCAAACCAACAAGAATGAGACGCAAACTTCATTAACTCAACCAATTCACGCAAGATCAACTACAACTTTGAAATTTAACCAAGAAAAGCATACACTGAACTTCGAAAACTACTTTCTAACACATTTTATCAAACAATTTCGATTAAAATCAACAAAATCTTAAAATTCGACAATTAACAGAACAAGAACGGCGTTTTTTCCAGAAAAACACAAAATCACCAAATTAAGAATCAAATCATGTTTTTTAAGGAAAACTTTGTGAATCAAATACAATCGATTATCACAAACGCAACTGAAGAAATCAAATTCACACAAATTCAATCACAAACAGATCCAAATTTGATGAGAAATCAAGAAAACGAGATTTTCTTGAAAAATTCAAGAAAATCGATCAAATTTTCGATTTCAATCACAAATTCAGATATAGAAAAACAATCTCTCAATCCTCTCAAGATTCAGATTGCTCTGATATCAATTGTTAAACATAAAATCCCAATCACAACAAGTAATTACTCAAGATTTATCTAATATGCTCAAGAACTAGAGAGAGAATCTAGAGAGAGAAAGTAGAACTTGTATTCCACAATTACTGAATATTACAATGAAGCATAATCCTCTAGTCATTACCACAAGATTACAAAGGACAAACCTATTTATACTACCTACTAATACAAGACTTAATGACAAAGTAAACTAAACTAGCTTTGACTTTAACAACACAAAGACTATGTTGACTTTTACAACTTTGACTTTCTATATTAAATCTTGGATACAATATTTAGACTTAACATTATTAAGCCTAAATTAAACAAATTTATAAAAAAAACATTACCACTTTCTCAAAACCATCGAAAATCGTACTGTAAATCGACAAAAAAATAAAATGAAACATTAAAATCGTGATATATCTCGCTGCATTATGCGTGTACGCTTCTAGTTTTAATATAAAATAGGGAAATTAATTAAACTAGCCATTTCAGAAAATCGGCTTTATCTCCTAACCAATCTCTCCCTCAATTTATTAAAATAGCCCATAAGTTCGTGAAAGGTGTTCGTATATACGAACACATCCCTAAATCTGATAAATTTGACATATGTTCGTAATATATATTTGTATATACGAACATAATTTAAAAACTCAACAAATTTTATTAACTTTGTGAAATGGATTCTTGGGAAATGAAATCAGTTTAAAAAAATTATATTTATGGCCCCTGTTCGTATTTCATGAACCAAACTTACCTTTTTAACCATCATGTGAGTTAAAGAAATATTACAAATTTACAATTTTAGCCCCTGTTCGTATATATCATGAGAGTGATACGAATATACCAAATTACAAGTTTGGCCCCTGGTTCGTATATATTATGTGATACGAAGTAAATGGTTTAAATAAAAAAACAAGTTACAATTATGACCCCTCATCTTTGAAACATTAATCAAATTATTTTCAATTTTGGCCCTAGTTCGTATCATATGTTCGTGTATCACGAACATATATTACGAACATATGTCAAATTTATCAGATTTAGGGATGTGTTCGTATATACGAACACCTTTCACGAACTTATGGGCTATTTAATAAATTGAGATAGAGATTGGTTAGGAGATAAAGCCGATTTCTGAAATGGCTAGTTTAATTAATTCCCTATATAAATGAAGATTTTTAAGCACGATTTTTACATCCCTGGAATTAACCTACAATAGAGTTGCTATTCTCTGATCACTTGTCGTATCTTTGTTACCATTCGCAGTTGCAGATTATTAAGATGATGAAGATTCCAAAACACCACGCTGTTTCTCTCAAAGCTACCTTCCTCACTGCTCATTCTTTCAAAACCCCTTTCTCATTTTCAGAATTATCTTCTCCAATCCATCATTCCCAAACGATCCTATCTCATTTTCATTCAAATCCTGCTTCCAATCATGTTGATCGTCCTCGATCTATGTTTGAAAACATTACTAACCTTGATCATGCCCTCCAACTGTTCGTTGAAATGACACAAAGACAACCATTGCGATCTGTTGTTAAATTCAACCACTTGTTACAAGCCGTTACCAAATTGAAATACTATTCATGTTCCATTGATCTTTTTAAACAAATGACAGTCATTGGAGTTTCTGTTGATGCGTACACTACTAACATTGTGATCAAGTGTTGTTGCCAATTGTACCACACCAGTGAGGCTTTTGCAATAGTAGCCTGTGGCTTGAAACGTGGTGTTGTACCAGACATGTGCACCTTTAATACCATCTTAAATGGACTCATCCTAGAAGATAGGATTCTCGAGGCAGAAAGATTATTCAAGAAGCTGATCAAAGAGGAACTTTGTGAACATGACGTAGTTATGTACAACACAATGATTAAAGGGCTTTGCAAGTTTGGCAATAACGATACGGCCATTGCTTTGCTCAGACTAATGGATAGAAGGGGTTGTAAACCTACTGTTGTCACATATAACACCATCATCGATAGTCTTTGCAAGGACAAAATGGTAGGTGATTCTTTAAAGCTCTTCAATGAAATGATCTTCCACAAAGGCATCCGACCTAGTGTTTTCATTTACAACTCTTTGATTCGTGGCCTTTGTAACTTAGGTTGTTGGGATGATGCCTCTAAAATGCTCAAAGAAATGGAGGAGCATGAAAGGATATCTCCAAATGTCGTAACCTTTAATATATTAGTTGATGCACTTTGCAAAGAAGGTAAAGTTGAAGATGCAGAGGTTTTTATGAACATCATGGTTGAGAGAGGAAAGGATCCTGATGTAGTGACATATAGTTCACTTATTGATGGGTATTGTTTGCGGGGTGAAATGACGAAAGCAAGGGAAGTTTTTGATTCAATGAGGATTAGAGGTCTGGTCCCTAATATTGTGACTTATAGTAGCTTATTGAATGGCTATTGCAAAAAACTGAAGATAGACGAGGCCTTGCATTTGTTTCACGAAATAACTGAAAAAGGTATGAAACCTGACGTGGTCGCTTACAGCACCATGTTACAGGGATTGTTTCGAGTTGGACGTTGCAAAGCTGCACACGAATTCTTTAACGAGATGTTAGCACACAACCAGATTCCAAATGCCTGCACTTACAGAATACTTTTGGAAGGTCAATGCAATAACCATCTAATGGAGGAAGCAATTTCTTTGTTCCGTTTGATGGGTGACAACAAGCTAAATTCAGATATTGTTGTGTACAATATCCTCATGGATGGTGCATGTAAATGTGGAAAGCTTGATATGGCAAGGGATCTCTTCAATGACCTTAGTGTTAAAGGCTTGCAACACGACGTTAGGTCATATACTGTGATGATTAGTGGTTTTTGTCAGGAAGGTCTAGTGAGGGAAGCAAAAGAGTTGTTTCTCCAAATGAACGAGAGAGGCTGCCCACCAAACGGTGTTACTTATAATGTTCTTATCCAAGGATTATTAAAGAACAAACAACATGAGACGATAGAGATGCTTTTACAAGAAATGGATGGACATGGTTTCTCACTTGATGCTTCAACTTTAGCCCTGTTATTTGTTAAGACCACAGCTAGATCATTTAATGCTAATCTCCTTAAGTTGATTGGTAAGCTTGTGCCAGAGGAAGGAGTGGATGCTTCTTGTTTTACTGGGTAGATAGCATCCAAAGGTTAGGTTGATGCTAGAAACATACCATATTTGTTATACTTCAAATGATTCAATCCTTCCTACAATGGATCCCTTAAAATTCTGAAAAGCCCAAGCTTGGTAAACAAGGCCCTTTTTTTCCAGGTAAGAAGGTTTTGTTGCATTTATTTTTTGTAATGTGTATAAAAATCTTGGTGCGAATGGTTGATTGGCAACAACAAAATCCTGTATACACGTAGGAAAGGTTAACAGCTTGAATTTTTTTGATAACTGTAATGAAGCTTATATCAAAACTGCTACAAAATCCATAAATTTGGAATTTGAGGATTTCTTACCTTTGCTCACTGGAATATGGTTTTCTGTGGGTCATAAAATAAAAGAGAATATGAAACTTGTTATACTTTACTGACATCAAGATTACTTGATTCATCATGTGTAATAACCATTATATTTAAATATATAATGATAAATATCATATGATTGCTTTGTCTTTCTCTCCTCTCTATAAAGTCCGAGTAAATCAGAACCTTCCATTGTATGGCAGCTACCATTGATGCCCATTTAACTCCCCCCCGCTTTTTCATAAGGTAACTCCTCTCTAATCATTACACATTTACACTGTTGGGTGTTTTGTGTTGGGGGGGGGGGGGGGGTTGTAAATCCCATGAGCTTTTACCAAATTTGAAGCAAAATTACAACTAACGGGACCAAATCCGAAACTAATTGTCAACCACAGTGATCAAATATGTAGTTATTTCAAAATGGGGACGAGATTTGATAGGGAATGACAATCACAGGAACCAAAAATGTAATTTACTCTGGGTTCATTGATGTTTGTCTGGAAATGTGGTTTGTATTTGGATCATGATTGAAATACTCAAGCAAAAATAGAAATTGACTAGAGAATTAAAATGAAACACTATTCTTGTTCTATCCATCTTTCTGAAAGTTGGTGTTTACACTACTAACATTGTGATCAAGTGTTGTTGCCAGCTGCAGCTATAGGCAATGGCGTCAAACATGGTGTTGTACCCGATGTGTACACCTTTAGCACACTCTTGATTCTTGAGGCAAAAGAATTATTCAAGAAGCTATTCAAAGAGAAACTTTGTGAACCTAATTTAGTTTGTATATCACAATGATTAAAGGGCTTTGCAAGTTTGGCGATAATGGTACAGCCCTTGCTTTGCTTAGACTAATGGATGAAAGGGGTTGGAAAACTGATGTACATAACTACATTAGGTTCATAAAGTTCCTCTTTGGTCGAGATGACGCCTTAGAGAAATATCCTCCTATTCGTTTTGGTCATTTAATATCCGTGAAGATCAAGCCACAGCGACACAGGTACATACTGATGTTTGAAGTCAAATAGATCAATTTTGTGAATTATGTGAACTTTTTGAGAATTTTTTTAGAGTAATTAGTTACTTTTTAGACTGTTGTACTTGGTTTTTGTTGCATTGTACAACAAGGAGCTAGATTTGTAAAAAGTTGGCAAGTGTGATTGATTTTCTTATATTTACATTTACCAATTTGTCGAGAATAGCATGTAGCGAACTAGTTTCTTACTCTTAATTTATAGATTAACTTTTCAAACCATCTTACTTGGCTTTTGTTGCATTTGCATTTAAGTTTTCTCAAATTACCCATAACGACTTATTCTTATTGAATTTTAGAGTAAAACATGCCAATTCTCTTTGTTTGACTTCGAGTAACTTTGCGAGTCGAACCCAGCAAATTATTTCGTGAAAATAATTGATATAGGATACAAGAAAAATTAATGTTACGTAACAAAATTAAAAGATCTATATATGCAATGGGTTTTAGTCTGAATCATGGTTCTAAGTAACTCGTTATGGCCTTGTTATGGCGCGTTATGGTGTCAAGGCTTGGGTTCGCCGCCACGTTAACCCCTATGGCTCCATTCTAAGGCTTGTCTTGCATTGTAACGCTTTATGGCGTGTTACAGCACCTTATGACATGTTACGACGTGTTATTTTGTAAGGTGTGGGATTTTATTTTCTATGCTGTTAATATCGGCGACATATCGGATATCGAACCTGGATAAAATATCGGCTCCGATAATATCGCTGATATTTGCCGATATTTCAGCGAGTTTTGACCAAAATATCGGTCTGATATACGGATCATTTGTAGATGGTTTTTTTGGGCGGTTTTTTTAATGACTATTGGGCTTTTATAGTTTTATATATTTTCTTGGGCTTTTTTTTTAATTTAGTCAACTGGTAGTCTAAGTTAGGTCTCCGTATCCGACTTCTCTTCTACGGTCGAAGCTTCTTCTAGCCACGAGCACGACTTCTTCTGTTCAGGTCTTTTGTCGATTTCTTCCGTAGTTCTGTTTTGTGAGTCTTCTGGTCGAGGTCCAGCCACAACTTCTTCTCTTCTACACGACTTATGTTGCTTCTGTTATGTGAAACTTGTTTAAGTTGATGTTTTGATGTTGAAACTATAGTTCTAATTAATGCATATGATATGTTTATGGATGCATACATATATGTATTGTATATATAATTCTAAGAAATATTATATGAACCGATATTTTTAGACTGATATATATGATATTTCAAATATCAGTCCCGACCGATGTTTTGTACTTTGAACGCTGTAACAACATAGGTTATTTTTAATATATAAGTTGAGGTATAAATGATAATTATGTACGAGACATAACACTTAATAAACATAAAAAAAGAAACTTAAAAACTAAAACCTTCAACAGGTAAATAATTCCCGTACACGGAGAGTCAAGCACGGATTTATTAAAAATTGAAGAAAGTAGTGAGTAGAGATTCCAGAGATTTACTCCCAATTTTGCACTTTAAAATCATTTTTTATAAGTTTAAATATTTGGTATCTTCTTTCTTTTTTTAGTTTTATTACTTGATATGAACTTAATTTGTTCAAACTAAGATATACAAGTGTGTGTGTGTATACTCTATATGCCGCCTTAGGGCACGCTTTGAAAAACGTCGTGGCCTCGCCATAACTCATAAGGCTTTGAGGCTTGACCTCGCTGCCACGCCACGCCTCACGTCATTTAGAACCTTGCTCTGAGTACAGAATATCAAACGGACTGCAGCCTGGAGAGATGGTGAATTTAGTTATAACTCATTTTCAATACGATACCATTAAAATTTCTGCAATTATTTTTGAACAAGTTCTTTTTTTTGCAGGTTCACCGAGTTTGGAGGATCGAGCAATTCGTTACAGACCAGCTGAAGACTTGGCCTATACCATTGCTAAGTCTATTCAAACCAGTATCAATTATTATATGGTAACTCAAGTGTCCTGTTTCATTTCCTTAAAAAAATATGTTCTTTTCTTATATTACGATAGTACCATGGAGGAACCAATTTTGTACGACTGCAGGGTGGTCCATTTGATCCAGGCTTTGGCAAAGCCAATCCAATGGCAAGTCGCAACTGCAGGCTAGCACTGACATAAATCTCCAAGTGACCACAAGCACATACGTAGATGGTATGATTCGAACCCGGAACTATGGTAGATTTTAGGCGCTTAAAAGTGTTTGGTGGTCGCAATTCACCACATCACATATGAGGATCATTTATGTCATTTCTTGTAGTTACAAAATGCAACCATAATCACTTTATCTATACACATGTTTTTCCCTACATTCGGAAATGAAGCAGATTATTATGAACCCTTTTTATATGGTATGTTCTTGTGTCCATCACCGAACACTATATTACTTTTTTTTTTCAATTTCTATTGAATACGCATTGAATTGAATGTGTGCATGTATCTTTCCAATTTCTTCTATGGTAGGTGGATAGATTCACATGTATAAAAGGCGTTTTTTACTAAACACTTGTAGATTCCATCAGATTTGAGCAAAACGGAATCCAATTCCACATGCGATAATTTAAATTTCTTGGGTTTTAGTAAGGAATTCGAATTCCATTTTATCTAATCTTTTGATAAAGACTATTATACCCTTGTATTTACTCTATCACACTTTGACGATTGTCACCACCACTGACACCCTCACTACCATCACCATTACTTCTGTCACAACCATCACCTTCAATGCCACTGCCACCACCACCATCATCGCCTCCAACAATACTGCCCCCCACATCACAACCATTGACGCCACCGCCATTAGCAGGTCTTCTGTCGTCGTCACACCACAACCTCTGCCACTGTTGCTATTGCCACCACCACAACCGTTACCAATTAATATTATTATTAGTTTTATCATTATATAGTATTTTTTTTTTAAAAGGGTATCCTGGGCCTATGGCCCAGACGCTAAAGCGTGCAGCCCTGAGTTTATCCTCAGTGGCCACAAGTGCTGCGAGTGGGGCTCGAACCCGGGTTGAGCGCTATGAACTCCCCAAGCCTTTACCACCACACCACAACCCTTGTGGTTTATATAGTATTTATTTATGACACAATAAAGTTTGAAAATATCATGAAGGGGTATTTTGGTAATTTATCACTATATTCTGATATTTTCGAAGTTATACTTAATGAATGAAACAAACAAATTTTAATTCTTTTGACATATTCTATTCCAATTTCTGCCAACCAAACACATGGTCAAACCCGTTTGAATTTTCATTTCAATTCCTTCAAATTCCAATTCCGTTTACAAATTCTAATTCTGATAGATCTCATTCTGTGAACCAAACGCCACCTTGTCATCTCTTATTGGTTAACTAAACACTTGCTGCCTCTTACCTGGTAACAATCTTACTGTGTCATTTTGCTAACCAAGAATCTTACCTGATAGGTGAGGGTTGTGACTCTTTATTCTATGCTATTTATATGATCGAAAATTTTATACGTTAAACACTTACCGAGTTTGTGTTAATAAACGTTTCTAAGTTGAAGGTAGATGAAGCTAGTTGAAGGTAAATATATGCAGTTAGAAGTGTTCTCACCGTACTTATCGTAACTGTTATTCTCACACGATCCTAAGTCTATTAGTTATACTCATGGTTCTAAATACTCGTTATGGCGTCAAGGCTTGCCACGTTAACCCCTGTGGGTCCGCTATAAGGCTTGGGTTCGTCGCCACGTTAACCCCGGTGGCTCCACTACAAGGTTAGGTTTGCATTAACGCGTCATGATACGTTACAACGCGCTATTTTGTAAGGTGTAGAGTTATTTTTAATATATAATTGAAGGGTAAATAATAATTATGTACGGGACCTAAGACTTAAAAATTAAAAAGAAACTTAAAAATTAAAAACTGTAAATAGGTAATTACTTACTCCTAAGTACACAAAGAATCAAACACAAATTATTTGAAAAAAAAAAGTGAGTAGAGATTCAAGAGATTTAATCCCGATTGTGCATTCTTGATATCATTTTTTTATAAGCTCTATATATTTGGCATTGATGGTTCTTTCTTTTTAGTTCTATATTTTATGTAATAATTTGTTCTACGCTATTATTCAAAATACTACCATACACAAGTGTGTGTGTGTATATATATATATATGTGTGTGTATGTGCCGTCTTAAGAAACGCCTTGAAAAACGTCATGGCTTGCCGTAGCTCGTAAGGCTTGAGGCTTGACCGTGCCGCCACGTCAAACCTCACGTCATTTAGAACCTGTAACACCCCATGAATTGGGATAAACAAAAATTTCCATAAGGTAGTATAAAAATGTCATGACATGACCCATCCGAAAACGGGGAAACCAATATATGCATGTTTAATTTAACAGTAAAAGATAACAACCTAATAATCTAATTCCTGTAAGGAAGCAAGATTACAAATGGATATCATCCGATTCACAAATAATGTCTTCTAAAATAAGCATCCCAGAAATGATTCCCCAAGCTCAGTTCTAGAACAACTAGCTCTTCTTGACGACCACGCCGCTAGAACCTGAGATACATGTCGACGTCAAACAAGTTTTTGGCCAAAAAACCTAGTGAGCTTTAACAAATAATATATATCAACAAATAAAGGTTATAATCATTTATACACTTTTACAACTCATTGATTGGAATCAATAGGGGAGACCCATAATACCAATCAAGTTTCACCTCAAGAGTCGATTCACCTTAGTGTATACTCCCATGAGTAACACCACAAGGCCCGACACATGGAGGACTACCTCCAACGCATTACCCCAAATGGCTGAGGTCACAGTACATACCTCCAAGGTGGTACCAAAAGACTAAATCCTCCTAGTGCCTACTTGAAGGGTTCATTGATAAGGTGGGTTTACACCCTCCTTAATCGGACCGCAAGTGTACGTTGTCGAATCAAGTAATACATACGTAAGTATGAGTATCGAACTAAAAGAACTTGGTATTGAGTACCACAATGACTATATCAATTATTAATTAGACTAACAAGCGTTGAATTGGTGTGAGTTTTTCAAAAAGAATGAAATTGAGAAAACTAAAAGAACAACTTGGAGTTTTAACAAGTTCACTGCTGATAAGAAAAGTTGGGGATTGGATTCATGTTAGGTTCATCTTATTTTAAATTGTGAATGGATTTAATATTTCGTTTCAGAGATTTAATGAAATTAATCACAAAGATAGTTAATACACTTCCTCAAGCCATAACAACCTTAGCAATTAAAAATGAAGTTTCATCTTTCGATCTCAACATTCAAATTATGTTTGCTTGTAAAGACATGATTAAACAACTTATATGGTGGAATGAGTATATCTCCATCCAATTCTCACCATAGGCATATAACAACCACATCTAACCTTAATACACTTCTCTCAAAACGTAAAAAGATTAAGAGAAATTCAATCAGTTGATCAGACTAAAAGAATTAATTCAAAACTGTGCCATATGCTTGATTGATTTAAATGATTCAAAATACAAACCCAAATCACAAGTTTAGAACAAAACTTCACCCATCAATCATCCAACCCCCAACATGAGATGATTAGCTCATGTTGGGGTTAACAAAAATAAAAACTGGAAATGAAATGGTTGTAGATCTAGACATCGTTCTTGAAATGAAAAATGCTTCAAAAGATAAACAAACACTCCATGAGATCTCAATTCTTGCAGCACAAGAATTGTAAATAGCTCGAGGATCTGTTTCCTCCAAAGTCTCCCACCTTTTTCCTGCGTTTCTCCCTTGTCTCCATCCTCTCCGATCTCAGTGAGATTAAACACACCAAACAAAGACACTTAAAACGACAAAAATAACTATGGAAAGAAAATAAAACACACCTCAAGTGGGTTGCCTCCCACCCAACGCCTTATTTAGTGTTGTGGCACGACCTTCTTCCCTCTTACTCCTTCGGGACGTCAAGATAGACACTTGATGCTTCTAGCGGCTCACCTCCTACAAATGATTTCACTCGCTGCCCGTTCACCTTGAATGTGAAACCATCCTTTCCTTGTAATTCAACAGTGCCATATGGAATGTCGACCTCTTTGACTGTGAATGGCCCCGACCACCTGGACTTTAGTTTGCCTGGAAACAAACGCAACCATGAGTTAAATAGTAACACCTGCATATTTGGAACAATTACTTTCTGATTTAAGTACTTGTCATGAAATTTCTTCATTCGCTCTTTGTAGATGGCGACGTTCTCAAATGCATCATGGCGAATCTCCTCTCATTCGTTCAGTTGTAAGAACCTACGTTGGCCAGTTTCTTTCAAGTCCATGTTCAACTGTTTAATTTCCCAATGCGCTCTATGCTCAAGATCGACCGGTAAGTCGCATGATTTACCAAAAACTAAACGGTAGGGAGTAGTGCCAAGTGGTGTTTTGTACGCTGTCCTATAAGCCCACAATGTGTCATCTAGTTTAGAAGACCAATTTTTTCTTGATGCATTAACCGTCTTTTCCAAAATCTTCTCCAGTTCCCGGTTGGAAACCTCAGCTAAGCCATTAGCCTGTGGGTGATATGGTGTAGTAACTCGATGCTTCACCGAATACTTTTTCAAAACCGCTTCTAAGTATCGGTTATAGAAGTGGCTCCCACCATCACTTATTAAGGCTCTTGGTACTCCAAATCTGGTGAAGATGTTTTTCTTGAAAAACTTGATAACTACACTTGATCATTTCTTTGGTGTCGCTACAACTTCCACCCACTTAGAGACATAGTCAACAACGATCAATATATACTCATTCATGAAGGACGGTGGAACTGGCCCCATGAAGTCGATGCCCCATATGTCGAATAATTCAACTTCTAAGAATATGTTCATTGGCATCTCATCCTTCTTCGTGATGTTCCCCATCCGTTGACACTTGTCACAACTCGCAATTAATTTCCGGCAATCCTTGAATATTATAGGCCAAAAGAATCCAGATGGTAGTATCTTCACAATTGTTCGGTCGGCACTGAAATGTCTTCCGCATTCTAAAGTGTGTAAATGAGTCATGATTCCTTCTTTCTTCTCTTCCGGGATACATCTTCTTATCATTCCATCCCCACATCGCTTATACAGACACGACTCGTCCCAAAAATACATCTTGACATCCGCGAAGAAATTTCCGACGTTAATGTGAGTTGAGTCCATGTGGTATGATGTTACCTACCAAGTAATTTACAAAGTCAACAAACCATGGATCAGAAGAACTTACAAGAACTTACAGAAAAGAGTTGCTCATCTGGCAAAAATTCATTAATCGGCAAGTCATTCTTTTTCTTCGTTCCATCGTCCTCCAGTCTCGACAAATGATCTGCAACCGTGTTCTCTGAGCCCTTCTTATCTTGGATCTCTATGTCAAATTCTTATAGTAGTAATATCCATCAAATTAATCTTGGTTTAGCGTTTTTCTTTGTCATCAAGTATTTCAATGCCGAATGATCGGTATAGATGATAGTCTTTGACCCCACCAAGTATTGCCGGAATTTCTCGCATGCATACACTACGGTCAGGGACTCCTTTTCGGTTGTTGCATAATTCACTTGGGCATCGTCTAACGTCTTGCTCGCATAGTAAATAACATGCAACCACTTTTCCTTCTGTTGCCCCAAAACTGCTCCAATTGCCAGATCGCTAGCATCAGACATCAACTCAAATGGTAAACTCCAGTCTGGTGCAATTAAGATAGGTGCAGAAACAAGTTCCTTCTTCAACCTGTCAAAAGCCACAATACATTCATCAGTAAATTGAAACTTAACATCTTTCAGAAGTAAAGAACAAAAGGGTTTAGTAATTTTAGAAAAATCCTTGATAAATCAACGATAAAACCCCACGTGTCCCAAGAAGTTGCGAACGCCTTAAACTGATGTTGGATATGGAAGATTTTCGATGAACGCCACTTTAGCCTTATCCACTTCTATTCCGTTTCTGGAGATTTTATGACCCAAAACAATTCCTTCAGTCACCATGAAGTGACATTTTTCCCAGTTAAGTACAAGGCTTGTCTCTTGGCATCTTTGAAGAGCAACTTCCAAATGTTTCAAGCATGAGTCAAAGGAGTCTCCAAATATGGAAAAATCATCCATTAAAATCTCTATCGTGCATTCTGTTAGAGCATGAAATAGTTGGATACAAGATCAAGAAGTCAAAAGTCAAAGTTCAAGAAGTCAAAGCTGAGAAAGTCAACTTTCATTAAAGTCAAAGTCTTTTGTAATAAAAGTCAAAGTCAATATATTGTATTTGTATTTGTTTGTTTCCTTGTAATAGTTGTAGATATAAATAGCTTTGTAATTTTTTGTTTTTCAGAGGTAACGAACTGAGTATTTTGTAGAGAGAGAGAGAGAGAGAATACGTTTGAGAGAAATCTGTAGAGAGAGAGAGAGTTCTAGAGAGAGAAAGTTTGTAATTGTGGAATTTGAAAGTGAAATCAAACAGGTAATTGATTCTTGTTTGTGTTTGTTTTGATTAATTGCATTTAGGAACTAGAATCTGGGAATAACAATTGGTATCAAAGCAGATCCAGATCGAAATCAAGAAAATACAGAAAGTTCGAAACTGTGTTCTTCGATGTCCAGATCGATTTTAGAGTTTTTGTGCGAATTTCAAGTTGTTTTTTATTAGGTTTTGTTAGAAAAGTATAATCGATCGAATCTGTTTAGTTTGTTTCATGAATTGCACTGTAATCGATCTTTGATTTTGATTTTTGTTGAGTTCGTAGTTCACGAGTTCTGTGAACTGTATTCAAATCAATTTGTATCGTTTTGAGTATTTGATCGAAATTAGTTGTTAGAATTGTGTTCTAGATGTTTAGACGAGCAAATTGTCAAATTTTCGTACTGTAATTCGAGGTCTAGAGTGGTTTTTGGTGAAGATTTGAAAGATTTTTGAAGTTTGCGCAAGATTCAAACTTTGCTCTAGTTCGTCGAGGTTTGCGCAAGTTCATCCGAGGTTTGTGCAAGATTCATCTAGAAACGTAAGTTGAACTTTGCGTAATCAACGATTCACGAAAATAGAGGTTTGCGTATTCAACAAGAAACGCAAGATAAGGTTTGCGTTTTAAACGTGAAACGAAAAACTGAAGAAATTAAGTTCGGATCGAGAAGTAAGCTTTGCGCAATAAGCTTGTCACGAAAAGTTAGTTTTGCGCAAGCAGTTCATTACGCAAAGTGAGGTTTGCGTAAGCTGTTCATTACGCAAAGTGAGGTTTGCGTAAGCAGTTCATCACGCAAAGTGTAGTTTGCGCAAGCTTCGTATCACGCAAAGCTGTGGTTTGCGTATCCCGTGTGTCGCGCAAAGCTTGTGATCAAAATTCCTGAATTTCTATTTCAAGATTTCTTGTATTTTTGTGAGTTCATATTTTGGACTAACGATCAGTTCTAGTTTCTTATTGCATATATTTTTCAAAACAGATAATTCAAGATGGGATATCTTTCTGATGATGATGAAAAGAAGATTCACAAGCTCGAATTAGAAAACAAAAATCTTGCTTCCTCAGTTGATTACTACACAAAGAGGTCAAAGAAATATTCTGATGAAAGGAAGCTACTGAGAGAAGAAGTCAGTGTGTTAAAGAAAATAAATGAAGATCTTCTGAAACAAACTTCTGGGCTTAATAAAGAAAAGATCTTGTTTTTGGAAGCTGAAAACACTGAGTTAAAGAGAAAGATCTCAGAATTAGAAGATCACATTGTCAAGTTTCAGCAAACAGGGTGTGCTAATGATAAGAAGATATTTGAATTAGAATTGCAAATTATTGAAGAAATATCAGTTTTTGAGAAAGAAAAGAAAGAGTTTGCTAAGAAATTTTCCGAGTTTTCCAGAAAATGTGCTGACGAGAAGAAGATAGTTGAGCTGAAATGTTTAAAGCTTTCTCAACAAGTTTCTGATTTTGAGAAAGTGATCATTATTGAAAGAGAAAAGTTTGCAAAGGAAAGAAAGACCATAGAACATAAAAATGTTGGATTTTTTAAGGAGATATCAGATGGAAGAAAGGATGCTGAGAAGGGTTTTGAAGATGAAAGAACTATTTTTGAGGAGGAGATAAGGAAATTAACTGAAAAGCTATCTGAGCTATCTACAAATGCATTGAAAGAGCATATAACGAAGTCTGAATTCAAGAAGAAGATTGACCTACTCATTGAAGAAAGAGACAGTTTATCTTTAAATATAAAAGAGCTTGAAAAGATTGTTTCAAAGGTGGTGGTGACTGAGCATACGACTCCAGAGTCTAAAATCCACTCACCTAGAAATAGTTCAGTTGGTTCTTTCAAGACAGTTGCAAGCTCACATCAGAAAACTGTTTCTTCAAGAAGGTTAGTTAATTCATTTGATCAGATTCGTACAACTAACATTTTCTATGATTGGAAAATAGATGGTTCAGGTACACATAGAATGAGAAGAAAAAGATAAGAATAAGAGAAGCTGGTTTGGAAGGTAAAACCAGTTGAAGATGAGAAGAATGATGAGAAGAAGGAAGAAAAGAAAGAAAGAAGGAAAAGAAGACAGGTAACAAATCATTTGTATCTGCCTCAAATGCAAAGAAGAACAAAGTGCTGAAAGGTAAACCTGATCTTGCTTATTCGAGAGATCAATTGATCAGGTTATCTAAAAAGAGGTATTGTTCTTATTGTCATACATATGATTTTGTTCATAAAGCTAGTGATCATTACTGGTATGGTTCTTATTCAGTTACTCCCATAAGAACTGCAACTAACACACATGGACCCAAATACCAGTAGGTACCAAAGCCGAAAAGTGAATATGTGTTGCAGGAACCTACAGTCAAGGGGGAGTAAGAGAACCAAGGCTTCTGAACAAATCAGTTCAGGACCCGTACTTTAACGAAGTTTGACTTCTAAACACAACAGTTTAGGACTCGCTCTTCAATGATGAAAAAGAAATGCTACTCCCGAGCTGATAAGAGAGTGTACTCAGATACTCAGAAGAGGAAATCAACCGTCAAGGGGGAGTACATAGATTTTTCTGGAAATATGTATTCGGAATATATGATGAACTACACTTCAAATGGAGTTGTAGATCTCTATCATGTGCCTTTTACTGATAAATTTCAAATGGAGTTGCAAATATGATATTTTCAGGGGGAGTAAAGAATTATGATTCTGATTATCTCAGATCAGAACTCGTACAATCAACGTTTTATTGCTTTATGTTTTTTACTTTTCAAATAAATTTGTGAATAAATTTGCTTTGACTAGACTTTGAGACTTATGCAAGATGAGAGAAGCTGACAAGATCATATCTTTATGACTTCAGCTTGACTTCATGAGATTTAAGATTGTGCGAAAAGGTAAATTTCTTATCTTAATCTCAAATGTATCTAAAAGAAGGACAACTATCAGATATAGAAAACATATTCTTAAATGTTCAAACCACTTCCCGATTCTTAAACAGTTTTTCATGAATTGGAAGTGTGATTTTAAATGTTTTCATTTTATTTGTGCTTAAATGATTACAAACCGTGTGTTTCCAAAGATAAATACTTGCGTATTGTCTTTTCTTTATACTTTCAAGTATTCACACACACCGGTTTGACTTTTTGTTCACATTGTTCTTCCCATGTCACATATTGAAACATAATTTCGATGGTAAGCCACCCCGCTTGTACTTCAATGTATTTTGAGCGTTATTTCATTTCGAAACGATCATTTCAAGAATGTCTATATTTTTTGGTTCATATAGACGATATCAATTTTTTGTTGACCATAAGCATTAATTGATATATCATTTCATTTCTGATCTTTTTCATACGATGTCAGATTTTCGAACAAGTCTTTTGCATTCATGTTCATTCATTCAATATACTTGTTTGAAAATACTTCAACGTTTTCAAATGCTCAAATCTTCATGATTATATTTTATGAGCATACATTCGTCTGACATTTGTATATGAGCTTTACCTGATAAAGTTAAATCATTATGAGCAACACATTCTTTTAGGATCATACATGGGTTCTTTGTGCTAGGACTTTAATGAACTTCTATGATATCACGTTAACCAGAGATTTCTACCCAAGAAGTTAATCCTTTAGTGATTGAGTGTGAGGAGTCAAAAAGAAATGAATGTGGGTGTGATGAGGTAAAATGGAAAAGAGAGTTTGGTTAGATGTGAGTTTAATGATTAAAAGAAAGAAGGTGTGAGATCAGAGTAAAAGAATATCAAACTCTGCACCAACTACTTTCTGAGCCGGGCAGCCACATTACTAATGTTTCACAATCCTTGGTGAACATTATTGAAACAGGCAAATAGCCCATGCCAACTCTTGACTAAACCCCACCATCTACTCATTTTCTTCTCAAAAAGAAGGTGTTTCATATTTCAAAGGGGACGCAACATATAATCTATCTAGTTTTCATTTGGAAAATCTGGATATTGAATAAGAAGAAAGTCTGCCCCACCTTCGCACTTCAATCATGCACATTGAGTCTGTGTTTATCTACTGTTGTCTCAGTGGTTTACACAATGTTGAGCCTTATTAAAAGCAATAATTCGTGCTTAATTCTTTCTACAAATGCACGAACACACAAGAAATTGGTTTTCTTGTCATAACATTCATAGAAATTGCCTTTGTGGTGTTTTGATGATTGGATGGAAGCCCTGGGGGAGTGAACATCAAAAATCTCCTTTATATTGTGTATTCGTTACACACAGTGACTTCGTGTTACTGACAGGCATTCTAACTGATTCATTTGTTGATTCAGGTGTTACACACATTCTTATTTTGTCTGGATTTGCAAAGATCTAGATGAATACTTGGTTTTGGATCACAGAATCAGAGACTCAGTTTGACAAATCAGAATGGTCAAAGACATTTCTTGGAAGAAAAGTTTTGATGATATAGGTGTTTAAATCATCAAAAAGGGGGAGATGGTATCAAGAAATGATAAAGTCTTGAGAGTTGATTTTCAGAAATGTCCAAGTCAGAAAAGTTCAAAGTAAAGATTTGAAGAAGATCAAAGAATTTCTGAAGATGTACTGATTTTTGAGTAAATTTTCTTTGAAGATTTTTGTCTAAAGCAATCCGAGCTGATTCTGAAGATAATTTCTTTCCAAAGTCTGAAAATATCTTGTGAAAGTTTTGGGGAGATTGTTAATCATTTGAAGACAGTTTTGGAAAGAATACCATCAAAGAAAAAGGGGAGATTGTACTGATAGAGCTTAAAAGTGAAGACTGAATTGCTAGATCTTTCAACAGTGATCTTGAATCTAAAGGGGGAGATTGTTAGAGCATGAAATAGTTGGATACAAGATCAAGAAGTCAAAAGTCAAAGTTCAAGAAGTCAAAGTTGAGAAAGTTAACTTTCATTAAAGTCAAAGTCTTTTGTAATAAAAGTTAAAGTCAATATATTGTATTTGTATTTGTTTGTTTCCTTGTAATAGTTGTAGATATAAATAGCTTTGTAATTTTCTGTTTTTCAGAGGTAACAAACTGAGTATTTTGTGGAGAGAAAGAGAGAGAATACGTTTGAGAGAAATTTGTAGAGAGAGAGAGAGAGTTCTAGAGAGAGAAAGTTTGTAATTGTGGAATTTGAAAGTGAAATCAAACAGGTAATTGATTCTTGTTTGTGTTTGTTTTGATTAATTGCATTTAGGAACTAGAATATGGGTATAACACATTCCACCATATCCGAGAAGATTGCCATTATACATCTTTGAAATGTTGTTGGGGCGTTACATAACCCGAATGGCATTCTTCTATAATCACTCCGGCATTAAGAAGCTTCAGTACTTCTTTTTCAGACTACCCCTTTCATGTTCGGATTCAACCGGCGTTGGTGTTGAACTATCGGTTGATACCCTTCCTCCAGGTTGATGTGATGCATACAAAAAGTTGGGCTTAGTCCTTTCAAGTCTGCAATAGTCCACCCAATTGCCGATTGATGTGCCCGTAACACCCGCAATAATTTTTCCTTTTCCAAACTTGTGAGATTGGATGCAATTATCACCGGTAGTGTCGAATTACCCCCCAGATAAGCATACTCCAAGTGGTTTGGCAACTGTTTGAGTTCTAATTGGGGTGACACCTTTGATGATGGTTGTGACTTGGTGATTGGCTAACTCAAATCTTCTTTTACCAGCCTTCTCTGTCCTTTATACGCCGGTAATGCATTCAACTGCATCACACACTCACTCTCTTCATTTGTAGTGATTCCGGTCAAAACGTCCCCTAACTGGTTATCTGCACCTTGATGCATAGGTGAGTCTCACATCAAAGCTTCCATCACATCAATTCGATAACACTCATTATTTCCCATTCTGTCTTTCTCTACTCGAAAAACATTGAAAACTGCTTTTTCTTCACCAACTCGTAGCGTAAGCTTCCCTCCTTGGACATCAATGAGAGCTCCTCTGGTGGCTAGAAATGGTGTTCCAAGAATTAATGGTACTTCTTTGTCGTCATCCATGTCTAGAATAACAAAATCTACTGGGAAGTAGAATTTATCCACCTTGACCAACACGTCTTCAATGACACCGTAGGGATATTTTATCGATATGTCCGCAAGTTGCAACGTGACATTGGTGGGTTGTACTTCCCCAAGCCCAAGTTTCTTGAAAATAGACAAGGGCATCAAGTTAATACTAGCACCTAAATCACATAGTGGCTTGCCAAATTCAGAAACTCCTATTTGAATAGGGATAGTGAAATTCCCTGGATCGTTTAGCTTTTGAGGAACTTTATTTTGAATAATGGCACTGCACTCTTCAGTAAGTGTAACTGTGGCGTGCTCCTCGATTTTCCTGTTATTTGACAAAATATCCTTCAGAAACTTCACATACGATGGCATCTGAGATAAAGCATCTGCAAAAGGAATATTAATGTGCAGTTTTTTAAATACATCTAAAAATTTACGAAATTGAATCTCATCCTTGTGTGAATTGAGATAGTTAGGATATGGAATCCTTGGTTCTTCCGGTTTTTTCGAAATTTCCTTCGCTATCTTTTCCTCTGGATTCTCTCTTGCCTCCATCTCTATTTCTTCATCCATCTTCTCTTCCTCCTTTTCCTCTACTCTCTCCTCAGTGGCTTTTCTTTCTTCTACACTGGCTCTCTCGTTGGAATTTTATTTAACTCCTTTCCACTCCGCAATTGAATAGCACTACAATTTTCCCGTGGATTTTTCTCCGTTTGGCTCGGGAATTGGCCTTGGATTCGTGATTGTAGTGCTTCCGTGATTTTCCCCACTTGTCTTTCTAAGATCTGGATCGATACAGTATTCTGATCAGTTGCCGCCTTCACTGTACCAATTGTATTGGTTAAGGTACTCACAGAAGATGTGATTCCCTCAGCCGTTGTATCCAGCTTTGACACAAACTTCTTCATCATCTCCTCCAAACCTGCCTTCTTCTCCGAAACTTGCCCTTCTTCTTGTCTCCTTTGGTTGTGACCTGGATGACAATAAACATTGTTAGCATTAGAAGAAGAAGAGAAACTAGAATTATTACTAAATTGTTGTTATTGCTGTCCTATGGTTTCTCTTCAAGAAATACACTGAATCTACAATGAATACACTGAATCTATAATGGAGGTCCTCTAAATCAGCTCCAGCTCGCAACTTCTCTTAAAACGTAACCACTCCTTCTTATGCCACTCTTTACCTGAAAAGGGTTTTAGATTTGAAACGAGTGAGGGTTAGACCGAAAGGTCTAGTGAGTCCCATCTTCAACAGTTTTTAACTCATCAAACAAACAATCAAGGATTTATCATAAAATAAACCATTTTCAGCTTCAAGAAAATAAACCTTTAACTTTTAGCAACTTCTTCGCTCACACTACCGCCACCCTAAGGTGACAGCGTGTCTGTGACTCACACTGCCTTTGTTGGGACACCCCCCCCAACGGCATAAACGGAGCACACACCCCGGAATGAGCACAAGCGGGCCACACCCCCCCGACTTTGAGCCTACTCGCGTAGGACCATGTATGCATACATTTCCACTTTGTCAACAATAAGAAAATCATCTTTAACATTTAAATAAGACTCGCAAGTAAGTACTAAAGCAACATCATTTCAAAGCTTGCATATAATTGTCATAATACTCATGCCATCATATATAAATCAAAGTTTAAAATACAACTTTCACATGCTTTCGTTAGCAGAAGGATTTAGTTCAGAAAAACTCACCTGATGTCCTTAGCTTAAAAAAATCCGGCGTCTACTCCTAGGATTCGAACTGAAACCTATAAAGGAAATATTAATTGGTGAACTTTCTTAACTTTCTAATTTATAAAAGATTGACCTTGACACCGAATTCTCAATATAATCTAACCTATAACCAAACGCAACCCACCTAATCCTACTTGAGTAATCACATGAATTCTTGATAAAAAATATAAGAAGAATGGACCGACCAAACTAATTCCAAACCCAAGCAAAACTGAATTTACCAACAAAATGGGCTTCGACCCACTGAGCAACAAGATCGGGGACCGGGGCCTGCCAAGGCCGCCCGGTGTGATCCTTTGACCGAAGTCCCTCTTCAAAGCGCCGACAGGTGCCACGACCGATGCCATGCGGTCGACCAGTGTGCACCGGGGTGATTACTCGACCGGGGCCTTGACCCCCCCCCCCCAATCGACCGGTGTCAACCTCACTCGATCGGTGTCAACTTAATCCGGTCACCGAATCATCGAACGAAAACCCAAAGACACAGATCACAGACCAACCCAAAAATCAATAACAAATTAACCCAAACTCTTAATCAGATATAAAAACTCGATTTCGACCAACTTTCTTTTAATCACGCAGGTAATCTTACAAAAGTTTCCATTTATCTCAACCCATAAATTCTCAACTTCAGATTCAATACACAGTCCCCCCCACAACTACTATTATGATTCAAACATTACAAATAGAGATTTTAACTTACAAGATGATTTACCTCAAAATGAACTCCAACCACCCTTGAATTCCTTGAAGACTCCACCTTCCTTCTCGGTCTCTAAAATCGCCAAAGGTTTCTCCTCACATTTTCAGTCGCCACAAATACACACACTCACCTTTATCTCTAGGGTTATATTCTTATTTTCCAACTTCTCAATCTAGACCCCTTCACTATGGCCTTTCAGATCTTTTACCCCAAACTTTTAAATTCTTTGATTTTTAACCCAGTTATTACATACATACATACATATATATATATATATATATAGGGAGAAGTTCATTTGAGAAATGGTAAATATATGAAAAATAGAGAAGTAATATTAGTCATTCATCTGGTCAACATTTGTGGCTTTGACAGCAAAGCACTAGATAATTCCTTGCATGGTCTATAGAAGGTATAAGGATAGTTTCGTAAAATACGCGGGATGAGTTCATATATGATATATATATATATATATATTTATTTATATAGGGAGAGGTTCATTTGAGAAATGGTAAATATATGAGAAATAGGGAAGTAATATTAGCCATTCATCTGGTCAACATTTGCGGCTTTGACCGCAAAGCATCGGATAATTTCTTGCATGGTCTATAGAAGGTAGAGGGATAGTTCCGTAAAATACACGTGATGAGTTCATATATGATATATATATATATATATATATATATATATATATATATATATATATATATATATATATATAGGGAGAGGTTCATTTGAGAAATGGTAAATATATGAGAAATAGAGAAGTAATATTAGCCATCCATCTGGTCAACATTTGCAGCTTTGACCACAAATCACCAGATAATTCTTTGCATGGTCTATAGAAGGTAGAGGGATAGTTTCGTAAAATACGCGGGATAAGTTTATATATGATATATATATATATATATATATATATATATATATGTATAGGGAGAGGTTCATTTGAGAAATGGTAAATATATGAGAAATAGAGAAGTAATATTAGCTATTCATCTGGTCAACATTTGCGGCTTTGACCGCAAAGCACCAGATAATTCTTTGCATGGTCTATAGAAGGTAGAGGGATAGTTTCATAAAATACGCGGGATGAGTTCATATATGATATATGATTGATATATATAGGGAGAGGTTCATTTGAGAAATGGTAAATATATGAGAAATAGAGAAGTAATATTAGTCATTCATCTGGTCAACATTTGCGGCTTTGATCGCAAAGCACTGGATAATTCCTTGCGTGGTCTATAGAAGGTAGAGGAGTAGTTTCGTAAAATACGCGAGATGAGTTCATATATGAACCTATATGATTCACATATGAACTATACGTTCATATGTGAATCAGTTAATTAGTTCATATGAGAATCAATTAATTAGTTCATATATGAATCTGTTAATTAGTTCAACTGATTCATATATGAACTTACAGTTAATTAGTTCATATGTGAATCAGTTAATTAGTTCATATATGAATCACAAAGGTTCATATATGAATCAGTTAAAAAAGTTCAGATGTGAATTACACTGATTCACATATGAACATATAGTTATATGTGAATTATACATGTTCATATATGAACACAACCCGTGTATTTTATAAAAATTACGAAAGTGTCCTTCTATTTTTGGAATAGCCGCAAATTTTGACCAGTCAAAGCCGCAACTTTTGACCAGTCAAAGCATATATTTATCATTTTCTCAAATGATACTAAGGCTTTATATATATATATATATATATATATATATATATATATATATATATATATATATATGTATATGCCACTACACTTCAGATACACACCGTCTAGTTCCTACAAATCAATATTAAATTGTCCATACATACTATCAAATCAATGTGAATGATATGGATTAAATCGGTTCCAAAATTTCCTCTCAACCTTATTTGCAACTAATTTGATAACAGCCTAAAAATTTCAAAATACACAAAATCAAAGGTCGATATTGGTTTGTATGGTGTGTAACATTTACATGGTTTATATTTGATTTATTCTCTGTGTGTATATATATATATATATATATATATAATTGACTTGACGAGTAATAAATAAAACAAATATAAAAAAAACATACTATATCAATTAAAAGTCTTATTCAAAAGAGTCTTACAAACTAAGGGGTTGTTTATTTTTTTTAAAAAAACTCTTAATGGCTCTTAAGTCTGAATCGTTCAGACCTTTTTACACACCATATTTTATTAATCATAACTAAAATAAGACTTCAGACTTTAGACGTCTTAAAAAACAAACGGCACCTAAGACAACAAAAGCATTTCCAATTAACAAAGTAACATATGAAATAATTGATTTAAATGAAATCATTTTTCTAACATTATTCTTAATTCGGAATTGATAATGGCCTAAAATAAGAAACGTTTAAAATATTTTAATTGAGCTAACACATTGTATAATTGTGCTAAAAAAATTTAGAAACCTTGTTTCTTATCTTATATTATAATACTCGATAGACACAACCCCAAATAAAGCTGATCAAGCAATATTTATCGCATTCTTTGGTTAACCGTGTGTCTTATACAAATACTTCACAATAAGTTGTTAGAATGAATTGAAGTTAAACACCTAAATAAGCTATTGACTTCATTGACTCTGTTTACATTTATAACAAAGAATACAAATAGATAGATATATACCAACGACCATAACGACCCGCTTTCTTGTATTGAAGTCAATGAGGAAACCTCTTTTAATCCCGTCATCTTTTGGTACCAATATTCTACAATAAAACACTATAACCAAATTGAATATATAGGACGTCACCAAAATTGAGCATCTTATGGTTTATAAGACTTAATTTATAAAATCAAAAAATAAAACGTCTTATCTAAAAGAGTTGTCATAAGTTTGTAAGACCTTTTGTGCTTTTAGGAACTTTAAAAAAGTGTCCTATAAACCATCTTTTTATAGGACACTTGTTTTATAAGACAAATTTTCAAAATATTGTTTTATAAAATAGTTAATACGGCCTTTTTTTATAAAAATGTCCTAAAATTTTTGTTAGGACGCCGAAAAGCTTACTTAAAAACTTATTACAACGCCTTTAGATATGACACTTTATTTTATTTTTTTGGTTCTGAGATTCAAGTCTTATTAGAACACTTAATTTTTTTAGACGTTCTATAAACCCAATTTTATTATAGTGAAAAAGTTAAAAGACGTCCTATAAACCCAATTCAAGTTAAAAGAACTAAATTAGTATTGAAAATGGATCAAAAAACATGCAAATGATGTTTAGTCTGTATTTCCTATCCTTC